>CM053595.1:52884513-52911203 GCA_028646575.1 Pseudocheirus occidentalis | reverse complement strand
ACCAGGGGAGGGGCTCTACAGAGGGATCACTGTTTTGGGGTTGGGGTAGGGGAAAGATGGGGAGAAAATTTGTAATTCAAAAATCTCATGAAAATGAATGATGTAAACAAGAAAACAAATAAAAAATGTATTACAAAAAAAAACCCAACTAACTGAACAGCAAGGAAAACAACCCTGTGAAGAGGATGCTATTAATATCTAGATTTTATAGACAAGGAAACCATGACTGAGAATGATTGTTACTTGCTCAAGGTCACACAGCTAGTAAGTGTCTGATGAAGAATTTTAATTTGGGTCTTCCTGACACCAAATCCAGGTCATTTACTCAAAATGCACCCTCAATGCCTCCCAGCTGTGGTCCACTGTCAGTTGTGGGGAGTTCCCCCTTATCCTCCAGAGGCCACATGGTTGACATCTGTTATCACTTTGGCTCCATCAAGAGTGCAAAGAGCCTTCCTTAGAGCTCAAAATCTTCCTACAGTCAGCTACCTCCTGGGAGGCCAAACTTTCTAGACCTTTGCTTGCTTGTACAAAGCAGGCTGGCTTTACCTGAGCCCCCCAGCCCCTGAGGCTCTCCTGCTACTGCCAACTCACATGCAGAGGAGGGTATAGCCATCTGTGCCTCCAGCAGATTAATGGTAGTTTTTGAAACCAGCTTTAAATCCATTGCAATTTCCAAAACCAAATGGAGGACTGGACAGATGTGCCTTGGATCAAAGAACCAGCCAGCCCCTAAGTTTAGCAGCCAGATGAGATTTTTCAGCTTTCTGGGAAAGAAAAACAAAAGGATTGTTTCTATAAGGCCTGATTTCTCACTTCAATTCAAAACTGGAATGAATATCAGTTCTTTTTCCCAGAAAAGGCTCAAAGAGGGAGGGATCTGAGCCCATATGGCCAGTGTGTCTCTTGAATCACATTCTAAGAGGAAAAGGATCTGTGGTGGTCCTTTTTCTCATCCTGTCCCCTCTTTGGGAATGAGTAGAGGATGGAGCCTGAGTATTGGTAGCTGAGACATTCTGATACCCCCAGGCAGGTTGCTCCAAGATGTCTGCCCGGAGGTCATGATAGCCTGTGTTTTGACACCTTCTAGTTGTCTTATTGTGATAGCAAAGTGTGAGCCGAAAGAAGGAAGCTTAGTTCTGGGGTGAGATTGCATTAAAAACTTTAGATCCCAGGAGGAAATTGTTAGATACCCTGATGACCTGGTTCTTGGGTTTTGTGGAGTCATCGAGTGCATTAGGCAGTAATTTGGTAAATCACAGATATCTGTTGTGGTAGAGACAAATTCACACACTGAAATTCTGGGTTCTGTGGGCATGGTGACCAGTTAACCCCAGCTCTATTCCAAAGCAGAGGGCTTGGGCTGTAGGTTTTTAGGGTAGATTCCCAAAGGCAGAAGCTGCTAGCATAGTGGAGAAGAATGCTGAGCAAGGACCCAAAGAGACTCAGGTTCTGGCCCTGCGTCTAGCTCTGACATTTGCTAGCATAAGACATTGAGCAAGACACTTCAAAACATGGGGCTAATAACTCGTGCCTTGTTTCCCTCACTGGGCTGTCATGAGGGTCAAATGAGGTAATGGATGTGAAAGAAATTTTTAATACTTGTAAAGTGCCCCTTTTCCTAAAAGTTCAAATACTGTTAGAAATTGTCATTTTAGTTTTTTAGTGCTGGGATTAGTAGAAAGCAATAATTGCTGCAGCTATGTGTATAGAGTCTATGTATTTGGAGTTTAAAAGAGAGGCATCAGGTAAACATGAACCCACCACATCTGGGATGGCAGAGTGCTATTGCTTCCAGGCTTGGCAGGTGGAGCTATTATATACCCTCCTCTTTCTCCTCCTCCTCCTCCTCCTCCTTTTATTTCTCCCCCTCCTCCTTTTTCTCCACTTTCTCCCCCTCTAGGTTTGGGTCTTCATCTGACCTTTGTATTTCCTTCACAGCTGAGAACAGTGTGCCTGTGTACAGTAGGTGCTTAATAAATGCTGTAGATATAATAATTTTCGTATCCCCTGTAGTCCTAGTGACTCAACTAGTGTGCTGGAGACCTTCCTCAGTTTCCCTAACTTCAAGGGTGCCAGCGGAGCTCTCAGGCTTATCACCTCAGCTCACTACATGGCCAGACAGTGTTCTCTTCCTATCCTACATGTTGCTGATGACATCTTTGATTCGTGTTATTCTCTGAAGCTTCTTGTTAGTTATATGTTGCAGTCTGATCACACCCACCATGCATTTGGCTCTTGATCTACTCGTTTTCAGAGACAATTGAGACAATTTGATATTTCAGAGACAATTGTGTTCATGGAGGGAGAAATGGAATTACATAAGCCTTGGCCCTTGCCCTCATGGAGCTTACAGTCTTGGAAAGGTGAGAAAATATTAATGTCATGCAATTAAGACCAACAAAAATGAGGAATACAGAGACACCTGGGAAGAACTTTCTGAAACAATGATTTTTTTTAAAGAAAGCAGAATTTAGAATAAAGATGTACATGGTGATGATGATCATGTGAGGAAAAGTGAATGAGTGTAGGTGGACAAAGAATCCTTATGGGAAACTGGAGGGATTGAAATAGCATGAGGCTTCATTTGACAGCATGAGACAATGGAAAGGATACTGGCTTTTGAGGCAGAGGACCTGTATTCAAATCCTACCACTGCCGTTTATTGCCTCTGTGTCTTTGAGAAAGTCACTTAACCCCTGTGGGCCTCATTTCCCTAATTTGTAAAATGAGGAATTTGGATCAGCTTGATCTCTGAGGTCCCTTCTAACTCTGGAGCTGTGATTCAGTCATAATTAAAATAACACATTTAGCTGTTGGTATTTATGTTCAATTTGAAATTTTTAGGTGAATACTTAAAAAAATGATAGGGACCAAAGGACCTGAGCTGGGACTTTCCCCACATTTGAAGTAATTTTAGAGATCAAGTCGCTAAAAATCCATCTTACTACAAGAAGCTGGTGTGTGTGTGTGTGTGTGTGTGTGTGTATCAAAGCATAAAAAGCTCAATGAACTCAGCCTGATTAATGTTGCAGAAAGTCTTGCCAGGCTCTTAACACAGAAAAATAAATGAAAGCGAGTGAGCCAGGAAATCAATTGAAGTGCAGTTTGAAGGTTCTGTAAAAGATCTATCCTGGAGAAGCAGCAGCAACAGCAGTTGAAAGACTTCCTGAAAGTGGTCCAGGCCATGGTGGGACAGTGGCTTGGATGGGGATGTCTTCCCAGCAGCTGTGCTCAGCTCCATTCCCAGGATGGTGGGGACCAGGCATTTCTTCATCAAGGGCTCCTCTGGGCTAGTGGCAAAGAGGATTCTAGGGAATGGACTTTTTTGGTAAACTGATTTTATCAGCACTTCCCCTATGGTTCATTGTATTCACCTGGGTACCTGAGAAGGAGCTTTTTGTACCAGGTCTTTTCCTGTCAATGTTGCATGAGATATGGGACTCAGAGAGTAATGTAGAGGTTAGTCTGATTCACTTGTATTATGCAGGTGGGACCCAGCTTTAGTGGAAGCGGGGAAAGCCACTTAGACATGCTTCTAAAGACACTATTGGACCCATTTCTAGGCTGGCAGCTGTGGTCTCTGAGCCCCAGCTCAGATGCCAGTGAGCCATGTACACTATAGCAGAAATAAAGGATAGGAATGGAGAGGTTTTGGAAGTGAGCACATGGTATGGGGACCTGTCCTGTAATGCCCTTGACATTTCTTTATTTGCATCCCCTCCCTTGCTGATCTGGGTAGGTCAGATGCAGAGCCACAAACAAGGTCACTCTCATGAAACAGTTTCAGAGCAGGGGTGTCCTATTCATGGAGCCAGGTGGCATCTCCAGACATGGGATTCATTGGTAAGAGTATTGGGAATGGTCTGGGACATCACCCCCTTTTGGAAATAATGAAGAGAGATCTTCAGCTGGACTCTGAATGACCACTTGTCAGAGATGGACTAGAAAGGATTTTTGTATCAGATAGGGTTGGACAAGGTGACTTCTAAAGCTCCTTCCCAATCAGAATTTCATGATTTTGTGTTAGTGGGTAACATACATCTTAAGGTGTGGCAGAGCAGCAGTGCTAGAAACGAGGGTTTCTAATGCTTTTTAGGTTACTTTGTGTCATCCCTCTTGCTCCAATCTTCAAGATACTTTATTGCTGTTGTCCTTATTTTTGCTCAGCAATCGGGGTTAAGTGATTTGTCCAGAGTCATATAACTAATAAGTGTCAAGTACCTGAGGTCACATTTGAACTTAGGTCCTCTTGACCCCAGGGCAGGTGCTCCATCCACTTTGCCACCTAGCTGCCCCAAGATACTTTAATAAGTTCCTGCATCAACAAACATTTATTAAGCATTTGTTGTGTATGTATCAAGTACTGGACCAGGCCTGGGGCAGTCAAGAAAAAACAAGAGTCCCTGCCCTCAAGGGACTTAAATTCAAATGGAGGAGACAAGATCTCCACCAGCTGGAACATAAAAATAAAGAGAGGGTAGATGGAAGGTATACAACAAACTTTCATTAAGCATTTGGGCAATACAGGAACCCCATGCTGGATGCTGGAAATTCTTTAGTCCTTCAACAGCTCTGAAAGCTCATCCATGCGGGCATTGTCTGAAGTCCTTCAGATTGTAGCCTGTTCGTGCCTCTCAGTCCTGTTCTACCCTTACCCATATTATCCACGGGGGTCTACCCAATGTGTGGGGGCCTTTCTGAACTATAGTAACAAGAACTTGCCATGCACAAGGCACTCTGTTGGGTGCTGAGGTTACCCAGATACAAACAAAATAGTTCCTGCCTTCAAGAAGCTTTTATTCTACTGAGGGGAGATCACATGTTCACAGAAATAAATATAAATCCTGTATGGAATAAATATAGAGAAGTGGGAACAACATTAACACCTGGGAGGATCTGGAAGGCACTTTGTGGGCTGTGCCACTAAGCTAAGCCTTGAAGGGAGCTAGGAATTCCAAGAGATAGAAGTGAGAAAAGATATCCTGGGGGATGACCTCGGCAAAGGCATGGAGGCAGGAGATTCATTATCACTTTCAGGGATCAGCATATAGACTAATTTAATTAGAATGTGGTATGTGTGTGTACATCTACAGGCATGCATAGAGGAGGGCATTAATGTAAACAGGTCTAGAAGGATGGGCTATCCAAGTTATGAGATGCTTTAAAAACCAAACAAAAGGGTTTTGCCATTGATTCTAGAATTAATAAGGAACTATTGAAGTTTCTTTTTTTAAAGTAATATCTTTTGTTCCTGTATCATCTTTATTTCCAAATATATATTCCAAATATCTTTTTCTTCTTCCCTTCCCAACAAGTTATTGGTTATGATAATAACTAACATTTATACAGTACCTACTATGCGCCAGACACAAGCTCTTTATAATTATTGTCTCATTTGAACCTCACAACAGTCCTGGGAAGCAGATGCTATTATGATCCCATTTTACAGATGAGAAGACTATGACAGATGTTAGATGACCTGCCCAGGGTCACACAACTAATAGTATCTGAGGTTAGATTTGAATCCACATCTCCCTGATTCCCTGCCCAGTATACTCTATTCCCTGCACCACCTAGCTGCTTATTAAAAAGAATAAAAAATGAAAGAGAAAAAATATCCATTCAACAAAACTAACCTACATGTCAAATGACTGATAGTATATACAATATGTCAAACATATTTTCTCACTTCTTTTATTTGGTCAAGCTTGTTCCTTATAGTTAACCAGTGTTGAGTTTCATCTTTTGTCATTTTTTGGTTCTGTTAAGGAAGAAGGAAGGAAATAAGCATTTGCCAGGTGCTTTACAATTATTCTCTCATTTAATACAACAGCCCAGGGATATGGGTGCTATTATGATCTCCATTTTACAGTTGAGGAAATTGAGGCAGACAGGTTAGATGACTGCCTATGATTACAGTATCTGAGAATGACAGTGTCTGAGAACAGATTTGAACTCAGGTTTTTCTGACTCCAGAACAGAAGGCTCAACCCACTGCACCACCCAGCTACTCTGCCTCAGGACACTGTAGTCACTGTGCTCTGCTCATTGTCTTGGTTTTGCCTGCTTCACTCTGCTTATGAGAAGTCCACATCTTCTCATACTCCTCTAAGTGCTTCAGATTCATAATTTCTTATGGCAAGGTAATATTCTGTGGCATCAGTGACCCACAATTGGCCATTGACTAATTTACTTATCTAGGTATCTGATTTGTTTCCAGTTCTTTGCTACACCAGAAGTTAAAATTATTTGGATGATGTTCTTCCTGAGGGATATTGCTAGTAGTCATTGAAGTTCTTTGAGCTGGGAAGTGGCAAGGTTAGATCTGTGCTTTAGGAATATCAGTTTGGCAGCTCCAAGAGGGACACTGCATAGGTCATGTCATTATTAGAAACTATAAGTTCTATGGAGACAAGAAACATGTCTTAATGGTCTCTGCATCCCTCTTCCCCATGGTGCCCACAGGGGGCTGCCCGTAACCGATATCAGGAAATATTTGCTAAATATTTATTTAATAGAATCATGGTCCCTTTGACAAGGATTCCCAGGGACAGCCTAGTCTATCTCTTCATTTTGCAAAGGAAGACACCAAGGCTCAGAAAGAAGTCACTTTTAAAGATGGAACAATGAGTGAGGAGCAGAGCCAGGACTCTGTAACCTAGGGTACCTGTCTCTTTGTGTTGAGAAAATTGAGTCAAAAGCTTGGGCACCTAACACCCTGCTTGGCCAAGCAGGGATTTCCTGAATAAATTAAAGAGGGTTGAGAGCCTTGTGCTAAGAAGGGAGGCTCTGAACCCTCCAGAGTATGAATCCCCACTCCCTTTATGTTTACTTACCTGCCTAGTATAGCAATCTGGGAATGCCTCTCTCCATGGTACTACTTTGGCTGGTATCCTGAATATAGTGAATGCTCAAGAAGTATGTGAGCATCTTGTTGCTTGGTCTGTGCTTGGTTATGACTCCAGTTGAAACACCAATGACCAGCCTCACTTTTTCAGGAAGAATGAAATAAAACATGTCTTTTTTTTTTTAAAAAAAATTTGTTTGTTTACAACATCATGTATTTTTTTAATTCAGTTCCGAATTTTCTCCTTACATCCCTCACCTATTGAGAAGGCAAGCAATATGGCATCATTTATACACATGAAGTCATGCAAAACATATTTCCATATTAACCATGAAACAGGACTTTCAAGCATCTGCAATGTTCTAGGCACTGTACTAAATGGTGGGGTTACAAAGAGAAAAAAGGAAAAAGTCTCTGACATTAAAGAGCTTATATTGTAATAGCCAGGAACTGGTGTTTTGGTCAGGGAGTCAGAGGGATGGTGACTGTCATCAGGTCCTTTCCAGGAATGGCTGTTGATTTTATCATTGCTCAGAAAACAAGAGGTAGAGAGCAGAAGGTGGGGTGTGTGGAAGTAAGAGAAGTAGTGCAGTCACTGGCAATGCATGAAGATGGCCAGAGGGCATCATGGCAGATCACAACAGAAATACAAAATGTGGTTGAGGGATTGTTTGTGGGAGGAATGAGACAAAGCAGTGGAAAGAGCACTGAGGTCTTGACATTGGAAACCAGGGCCTGAGTCCTGGCTCATCTACTTAGTAGCCTTAGGACCCTGGGGAAGTTATCTGACCTCTGTAGAATGAAGAATCTGGGTTGGACTCTTTCCTGTTGCCTGGCATTGCCACTCTTCCAGTCTCCCAGGGGATCAAGTTAAGGTTTTGGACTCCTCATCCTGTCCGGTCAGTAGCTGTATCTTATTGTTTCTATCTCTACAACATATCTCACATCTAACCCTTTCACTTTAGCTCCAGGCCTCTTCACCTCTCACCTGAATTATTGCAACAACTTCCTAATTGATTTCTCTGTCTTAATGCAGAAGGACCAAGTATGTCAACTGAAAAATTTGCTTGGTCTTTTGAGGCATTCTTAAATTACAGTCTTCCTATTAATTTTTTCCATACTCCAGGCCATCCTGTGCAAAACTGCCTTGGGGATTTTTCTAAAACACAGGTTTAAGCATGTCAATTCCCTGCTTAATAAACTCAAATGGCTCCCTGTTACCTGTGGGACAGGGGTTTTTAAACTTTCTCAGGTCCTGGACTCTTTTGGTGAAACCTATAGACTCCTTCTCAGAAGCATGGGTTTTTTTTTCTTTTCAGAAGCATGTTTTTAATAACTGGAAGGAAATACTAAATTTCAGTTAGAGGTTGGTGAAAACAATGATGTAGTTTTTCCCATTCAAGTTCACAGACATCCTGAAAACTATCCACGGATCTCTTGGGGTTCAGTGAACTCCAGTTGAAGAAATCTTGCTCTAGGATGCCACTCAATAGCATTTAAAGCTTTTCACTACCTGACTCCAACTTTTCTTTCCAGCTTTAGTATATACTGCTCCCCTTCACACACCTGTTTAGGATGAAAATTACCCTTCATCCTTAATTTAGTGAAAAAAATAAACACAGAGATCTCTTAGGATAAGAACAGGAGTTTATTCTCTTCCCCTGGAGAAGAGGGCGGTCTTCCCCATGACTTATCATGGAGAAGAGGCAAGTTATAAAAGACAGAGCAAGAATTTATAACTTAATTTAGTTAAGCCCCTTTCCCAACTGTCTCCTCTCTCATTGGTGGAGAGGCAGACCTCACCAGGGAAAATAGAAAAGGAAGATAAAAGTGATTGACAGCAGCAGTGGGGGAGGGGGGGGAAGAGGGGAAAGTTAACCCCAAATTGAAAAGTTTTCACTCATGCCATACACACCCAGCCAAATGATCTTCTTACTCTTCCTCACTCATAACACTTCCGTGATCTCCCATCTCTGTGCCTTTGCACTGGCTGTTCCTCGTGCCTGGAATCCATTTCCTCCTCACCTCCATCTCATAGGATTCCTTTCCTCCCTTAAGATGAAGCTCAAGCACCACCTTCTCCTGGGTTTCTGGAGCCCCCAAGTCCCTCTTAAATCACTCTGTATTTATTTATGATTATCCTCTTTACATAAATTCTTTATGCATTTATATCTTGTTACCCCCCCCAAAATTAGGTGAACTTGTTATGAGTAGGAATTGTTTGCTTCATGGTACCTGTATCCCCAGTGCTTATCATATGTGTGCTTGTATGTTTAGTTGCTTTTTAGTTGTGTCTGACTTTTTGTGGCCCCTTTTGGGGTTTTCTTGGCAAAGATACTGGAGTGGTTTGTCATTTCCTTCTCAGCTTATTTTTTTGGGGGGAGGGAGGAGAGGCAGGGCAGTTGCGGTTAAGAGACTTACCCAAGGTCACACAGCTAGTAAGTGTTACGTGTCTGAGGTCAGACTTGAACTCAGGTCCTCCTGACTCCAGGGCCAGTGCTCTATTCACTGTGCCACCTAGCTGCCCCTCTCCAGCTCATTTTACAGATGAGGAAACTGAAGTAAAAAGGGCTAAGTGATTTGCCCAAGGTCACACAGCTAGTAAGTGTTTGAGAGCAGATTTGAACTCAGATCTTCCAGACTGCAGGCCTAGCGCTCCATTCACTGTACCACCCAGCTACTCCACTATCATATTGTAGGCGTTCAAGAAATACTTGTTGATTCATTGATCTCCATTGCTCCTTCCAGTTCCAACATTTTTGCATTCTGATTGTAGAAAACTAATGCCTGAGTGTTTCCTGTCCCACAAAGACCAGGATATGGCTTAGGTCAGTGCTAATGGAATAGCTCAGAATCTATCAGAGGATCTGTTGGCCATCTTCCCTATGACCTTCAATATCAACCTTCCAGGTTCTTACTCTGGGATTAATTTTATTGCTTAGACCTCCCCCAGAGAGGAAATGACTTTGGAACATGGCCAGGAGTATGTGGACTTCAGGGGGCCACAGAGTCCCTTCCCCACCCCACCCATACCCCCCAGCAAAGGATGATGTAGATGCTGCATTTTGCCTGGCCGTGCCCAAGATCTGGGCCAAGCTGCCCAGGTTCCTGGTACAGTGTATGTGAGCAGGCCCTCCCAGGAAGGGGCCCCCACTAAGCTGCCTCTGCTCTGGCTCCACTTGTAAGTGGCCAGAATCTTCTGTCACCGCATTTTGTAAATTTCATTGTAAAATAACAATCTTCCATAATGACCTGTCAGCCTGAATTTAAGTTTTTATCTCCCCAAAGCAATTTCAATCTGTCTGCCTGCTTTAATTCCTTACCCAGTAGTTTGAATTCCCTAGTTGTTAGGAGATTGGAGGAGATACTTAGGAGCTCTGTGACCTTGGGCAAGTCTCTTGACCTCTCTGGGCCTCAGTTTCCCCAAGAGAGTGTTGGCCTAATTGTCTCTAAGGTGCCTCCTAGCTCTGAAATTCTCTAAGGCCCTTTCTCTCTAGTCTTCCTCCCACCATGAGAGAAGCCAGCCTTTATGATTTAATGCTTCTCAGGACTAGACCATATTGGAGAATCGCTAACTACCCTGGGGATCTCCCCATTAGGAAAATGGTCCTATTCAGACGACACCAGACAGGTGGTGGCTCCTAGGAAGCCGCTGATCAGCTGAGCCCAGTGTGACTGGGCTCTGAGCTCTCTTTCAGTAAAAGGTCCAGCGTGGCTAAGCTATTAATTGCTGATTGTGTGAATCACATTCCCAGGTTGGGGCTCTTCCAGTCACTCAACAGTTGGCATCACTCAATGTAATTATTTCTTCAGCATCTTCTGTTGTGGTTTGAGTGTTTTTATGTCTCCCCTGAAAGCCAGGCCTTTTATCATCCCCAGCAGCTCTGCCTCCGTCAGCACACCCCGTATTTCTTACTTGACAACATCCTCGTATGGAAATTATCGATGTGGTAAATTAATGTATGAAGCGATTTTGAAAATTCAAGATCAGGTGGCACTCAGAGGCCAGATTTATCCTGATTTATGCAGGAAATGGCTCTCCTGCTGGACATGGGATTTACTGGTCTGGGGCTCAAGCTGACATTTTGGTAGGTGAAAATAGATACAGTCCGTGTCCTAGCTCGGAATAATTCTTGGGCACCCCTTTCTCCTCTGGGAAGATGCTCAGCAGAGTCAGCCGAATTAGCCCCACTTTCCTCTTTTCCCTGAGCAGCTCAACAGAGAGAGTCCGCCATATTCTCCCATGGGGGAACGAATCCCACTTTCCTCTTTTTCCTGAGAAATAAGACTACCTACCACTCAGTTTCTCTTCCCTCGGGCAGCTAGGCGCACAAGTGAAGGGAGTGGTTGCATTTGGAGTCAGGAACACCGGAGTTCAAATCTTGTCTCAGACATTTCTCAGCTGTGTGACCCCAAGTCGCTTGACCTCTCTCCACCTCAGTTTCCCATCTATAAAGTGGTGGACAATGTTTCCTGGCAGGATTGTAGTAAGGATACAATGAAATAACATGTGAAGCAGTTGCAGACTTTATAGTTCCTAGCTATAATTATAATTATTATTATTGAAAAGTTTTGAATCATAAAGGATTTAGGGCAAGGGCTGGCTCTTTTCCTGGGGCCAGTCTGGCAGAGAATCAAACAGTCCTGAGGCATGGCCATCTGCTTTCCTTCCTTAATGTATGCAAAGGTTGCTGTTCCTCATCAGATCATGTACTATAAAGCAAGCATAACCTGAGAGCCATAGAATGTCAGAGGCAGAAGGGAACTGAAGGATCTTGTCCAACATGCCCAAACCCCACAACCTTATCCATTTTACAGGTGGGAAAACTGATGCCTAGAGAGAAGTCACTTGTAGTCACACAGTAGGTTTGTGGCTTAGCTGGATCTAGCATGTGGGTTTCCTGTCTATCCATCCATTCAAGCATCTATCTATCCATCCATCCATCTGTCCATCCATCCATCCATCCATCCATCAATAAAATATTTTATAAGTGTTTGCTGTGTTCAGTACCTTGTTCTGGGAAAAGAAAGATCGCAGACTTTAAGAATCAGAAGAGACGCATAATCCAAACTACACCTGAAAGGAATTCTGACTATAAGTAGGAGACAAGTGCTCATCCACCTCTCTGAAGGCCATTTTGGGGGGAGGGGAACAGCCTACCCCCTCTCAGGACAGCCCTTTCTTTTGGGCAACTCTAATCATTAGGAAATTTTTTCTAATATCAACTGTTTTTGCTTTTCTTTGTATCCTCAGTGCTTGTCACGATGCCTGGCACAGCGTAAACACTTGATATAAGCTTGCTGACTTCTTAACTTGAAGCCTAAATTGGCTTCTCTGCAGATTCCTCCACCCATCCCTTCTGTTCTACCCTCTGACACCAGGCAAGAATAAGTCTAATCTCTTCTTTATGCACTTGGAGACAATTGTAGTGCCCCCTGCTACCCCTCCCTTCTCCCCAACCCAGCTTCTCTTCTCTAGGGCTAACTTTCCTCTCAAGGAATTTTACATATTAAAATTTCATATGTCATATAGTATATGTTAGATACACTATTTAATGTTATATACCATCATTTAATATTTTGTTATATAATGTTTAATATTTAATTCTAGTGCCTTCCTTCTGGTGATGATTTCCAATTTATCTTGTGTATGACTTGTTTGTACATAGCTGATTGTCTCTTGAATTAGATTGTAAGCTCCTTGAGGGCAGGAACTGTCTTTTGCCATTCTTAGTATCTTTAGTGATTAGCACAGTGCCTTGCACTAAGTAATGTGCTTAATGCATAAATCATCCTGAGATAAGTGAGACTGAGAAGTTCAAATGAAAGGTCGTGGAAAGCTGTGAAAAGAGGAAGAGGAGATGATGTTCCTTTGGGAGGATGGTGGAAAGGGGTAGCCCAGGATTCTTCTTAGCCATTCTGCAGATTATACCCAATTCAGCTGGGACCTGAGCAGGCCTGGGTTTTCCAATAATAAGGTTCCCAGGTGAAAGGAGAGAAGTGTAGGAGGCTTAGCAGAGGGCCGAGATTCGGCCCAGAAAGGCTGACCTTGGCTTTGGGGAAGAGCTGCTTTCTGGCCTTCTTCTTGCATAGAAGCAACTGAATAACCAAAGTCCTGGAAACTCCAGAACTCTCTGATTGGTTGAACTTTGTGCAGGAAAGGTTTTTCCCATGGATTCCCAGAAGCGATGCAGGGGTGGGGCGCCTGGGGCCTCGAGGCCACATATGGCCCTCTAAGTCCTCAAGTGGGGCCCTGTGATGGAACCCAGACTTTGAAGAACAAATCCTATTTGATGAGAAGCATAGAAATGGGCAGAATTGTCTTAGCATAGGCCTGCAATATGGTTGGGGCAGGGAGGAGAAAAGGAGAAGGAAGCAAGAACCCTGCCATTTTTATTGAATGAATAAATGAATAAAGCATTTATTAAATGGTTACTGTATACTGGAAGACAGTCTCATATCTCAGTGAGCTCCTACTCAAATGAGGGAGACAACACAAGTCAAATTGAAAGGTCTTGTGATTCACAGAGGGCAGCTGCAAAGCAGACGGAGATGCCTCTTATTTTATTTTTTTTTTCCAATGCAAAAAAATTTTTTAATAGAAACAAACCCCAGAGCAACCCATTTATTGTTATAATACCATAAAAGAAAGATCAAAATAACATGGAAAAATGTGGCACTGGCTTTTGAAGCCTACAGAATGTAACTAAGAAAAAAAAAGTCTTGCCTTCCAAGTGTCTTCTAACTTCACTGACGATGTACTTCTAGTTCGAGACACTGTGTAGTAATGTTGTCTCCTTTTAGCATGATCCGGCCAAGTTGTTTCCTTGACTTTGTTTTAGAGTGAATCTCCTCAGCATCATCCGATACAAGATTCATATACTCGTCAAAACCAATTATGCAGCCTTCTATTCGCATATTTACTTGCTCATATAGCCACACCTGAATTCGGGACCGATTTTGGAGGTATCTGAAGATGAGGTTGATGGGCTGCACCATCACCTTCTGCACCTTCTGGCCCTGGCCGCGGTACGCCATGGCGGTAGCCTACAATCAGATGCCTCTTATTTTAACGTAATTTTCACTGACAAAATGATATCAGTTTTTAACACTGAACCACTTGACAGGGCCAAAGACTTTGGTGGCAAGAACTTCCTTCTCTAGGTCTTCAGTAGATGGGCTTGTCACCCCTGCAGGGGCAGTTATTCTAGGAAGGCTCTTTTGTTTTAATTAACATTTTATTGCTGCTTTTATATCATAGCCATTTCTAGTATATCACTCCAATATCAACCCTTTGTTAAGCAAAACTAAATAAAGAGCACTGGTATTGGAATCAGAGGACTTGGGTTCAAATCCTGCCTTTGGCTTTTACTTCTTGTGTGAACTTGGACAAATCACACAAGTTCCTTGGGCTTCATTTCCATCATCTGTTTGGACTAGGTAACCTCTGAGATCTCTTCCAGCTCTAGATTTAGACATTTATTTATGGATACACTTGATAATGTCCGCACCATTCTGCCCCCATATTCCTCTACCCTCTGTTAAGGAAAGCAGAACATATTGTTTCCTCATCTCTTCTCTGGTAAAGCTGGGTCGTCATATTTTGAGAGTCCGGCTTTGTTTTAGTGATTTTTTTTTCTTTTCCATTTTTGTAGTCATTATGTAGGTTGTTTTCCTGGTTCTGCTTTCTTTCCTCTGCATTAGTTCCTATGAGTCTTCGAAGGCTCCTTTGTGTCCTCAGGATTGAAGTAATAGTTCTAGTGTTGTTGTGGCCTCATAGATATTGTAGGAGGATGTCTGCATTTTTCATGTTCCAGGGCAACATTGACTTAGCTACCATTCCAGTACCTTCTATTTTGTGTTTGGTCATTTTCAGTCTTGTCCAACTCCTCTTAATCCTTTTGGAGGTTTTCTTGGCAGAGATACCAGAGCAGTTGGCCATTTCCTTCTCCAGCTCATTTTATAGAGGAGGAAACTAAGGCAAATATGGTGAAATGACTTGCCCAGGGTCACACAGCTAGTAAGTGTCTGAGGTCACATTTGAACTCAGAAAGATGAGTCTTCATGACTCCCGGCCTGCTGCTGTATGCACTATGGTGCCACCTAGCTGATGAATTCACTATTCATTAAATTCCCTCTCTTCAAGTCCCAGACAGGGCCACCTCCTCCCTGGAGCCTTCCCTTACTCTTTCTAATCTACAGCATTTATTAGGTTCCATAAAAATGGTCTTTTCCATCTCCAGTTTCTCCTAGCACTTTGTGCTCTTCTCCTTTGCACTTATCACATTCTCTCTTGTGCCATAATTCATAGGATCCCAGATTTGTAGCTAGATCCTCAATTTAGAAAGGAACCAGTTCCTTTTGGACAGGTCTTGTCCCATATTGGATTGTAAGCTCTATGAGAATAGGAACTGCAAATTATCTATTTTTTGTATCCCCAGGACCCAGCATAGGGACTATACACTTAGCAGATACTTAACAAATATTTCTTGAATTGAACTGGTGCCTCATGGGGGCAGGGCTGTTAACTCTAAAGAATTTTTTTAAATCTTTGATAGGTGATCATATTTAACTTCAGTTGTGAAATTAAGAATCACAGACACTGGGCAGTATTTAGACAGCAGAGACCTCTGGCTGGATTCATGGCTCAGCAGGAGAATGGGAGGCTAAAACAGACCCAATTAGCAGGTCGAATGGACGTTCCAGGATTCTGAAGAAATGGGCAGTTGTGATGGTTGTGCTACTGTTAACAATCTCTACAAAGTTATAAAGATTGGGAGAGGTCCTAGAGGACTGGAGCTGGATGAATGCTGTTTTGATTTTCCAATTGGAAAGTTGGTAAATTCAGAAGAGGTAGGGAAATGTGCTGGAACTAGATTCCTGTCCATATCCTAAAACATATATTATCAAAAGGATGGTTCTTGAAAACTCAGAAGAGAAAGGGAGAATCACCCAAGGCTGTGATCACTGTGGTCCTCATGGGTACATCAAGCCAGAGTAATCTATTTACTTTTTCTTTTTTAATTCATTCATTCCTTTGTTTTAAGGAGAGGACCAGACTAGTAAATCAAGGAGACGCCACATAGTGCATGTGGATTTCAGCAAGGCATTTGGTGGGATCTCTTATGTTACCCTTGTGGATGAGATCGCAAGATATCGTGATCTAGGGGGTTCAGCCAGGTTGTGTGAGCACCAGACCTGGGGTCAGAAAGGCCTCTCAAAGCTGGGCTCTGGGTTCATCAGAACTCATGCCTGCTTCTTGGTTTCAGGGATGGCTCAAGCTCTGTACATCTTCAGAGTGACAGACTCAACCCCTTTGGAAGTTGAAGGAAGAAAGACGTTGGTTTCCATTGGGGGCTACCCACCCTTGAGAGGCGCCTGTCACAAGGTGTGAGTACGTCATGCACAGACTGTGGTAAGTAGGATGCTTTTTCTCCTTCTGTGCTTTGGGGCTATTTTTGCACACTTCTGTCGCACCGTCAACGATGGTGTGATAGATTTTTTTTTAAGTGTGAGGTTTTCAGCAGCCAGAATTAGAGCAGGCTCTGAGTGCATCCTGGAATACTTGGGACTTAGACAGAGGAGACTTTGTGTTCTACCAAGGCTAGCATATGGTGCCTTAGAGTCTGTGGCTTGGGAGGAGAGCTTAGATGAAATTTTCATAAATTAACGTGTCGCATGCTAATAGCAGTACACATTTCTCTGCTTTATTATTTATAAGATTAATTTCTTGTAAATAATTATTTGTAAGAATAACTTTTTGTAAATAATTATTGACAAGAATATTTCATAGAATATAGGCATCATGGCATAGTGGATAGAGCCCCAGGCTTGGAGTCACAAAGAACTGTGTTCAAATCCTGCCTCTGAAACGTAATAGCTTGGGCAAGTAACTTAAGCCCATAGAGATGCATGGGGCTTGCATATTCAGTCATGGATGGGTTGTGTTCTGCCTCAGTGGAAATCAGAGGTTCTTCCCATGACAGTCTATCTTCCATCTCCATGCCTCTACTTTGGCTGTTTTGCATGCCTACAATGCACTCCTTCCTCACCTCACATTGCTTTATATATCTGTCCTATGATTATAGATTTAAAGCTGAAATATACCCTAGAGGACATCTAGTCTAACCCCTACATTTTATAGATGGGGAAACTGAGGCCCAGAAAGGTTAGGTACTTTGCTCAAGATCACACAGGTAGCAAATGATAGAAGCAGAATTTGAACCTAGATCCTCTGACTCCAAGTCTGTCCTCAGCCTGTTAGAGCCCCTCTTTTTCTGTAAGACTCAGCTTCAACACTCTCCAACTGCTCAGTGCCTTTCTCCAGAATTGTCTTATTTTGTATATAATATATATGAGTAATACATAAATATTTTTAAAACATAAATATAAGAGTGATATGTAAATATTTTTAAAATATATAAAATATACATGTATCTTTGTATGCATTCTCTAAATATGTGTACACGTGTTGGCTCCCCTGATAGAATATAAGCTCCCTGAGGTTAGGACTGTTTAACTTTTTGTATTTTGTGTCCTTGGTGGCTATCATGGTGGCTGGCCCAAAAGGACTGATGTTTGCTGATCCCTTCCAACAGCCCGGTGATATATGGTGCAAGCCAGTGAGTGCTATTTGAGGGCTCTGACTCCATCATATTCAGGGTCCCCTCCAGTTCTGACATTCTGTCATTCTGTGATTGGTCTAAGGAGTGAGCCCCTGGGCAAAGAAGCAGGAGTTAGGGCAGAGAAGGGAAGTTTTGTATCTTCCTGTTGCTTTGTTCAGGGATGAAATCACGCATGAAGGATTACAGTGTAGACTGCCTGGGATTATCAGTGCATTCTGCTGAAAAGGCAGTGTTGGGTCAGGGCCTTGACGTTTCGCCTGTTTGAGGTAATGCCAAACGTGATAGAAAACCTAAGCAGCTCGTTTCTTTGCTCTGGCCTCCAATCCCAGAGGCAGGGAGATTAATCTCCACCCTGTCAATCTCAGCAGTTGCAGCCCACACCAGGACAGGACTGCAGTGCAACGAATGCTAACTGAGACAAGGTTCCAGCCTAAGCTGGATTCATTATGGATGGCAGTGAGCAGCCCTGCGCTATTCGGGCCATCTCCTCTCCTTGTTTGGCATTTCCAGGTCACTTCCCTTCTCTCCGTCATGGTGCCTGATGCTGCCCCCTGGGAGTGTCTCTTAGCACCCTGTCTCCACCTCCCAACATGCAGTAGTGCATGCTAAACACCCTCCTGAGTTCCTCAGACAGAAAGAGCCATTCAGAAGTACAACGTGGCTGTGATGCAGAGTGGAGCCTTCTCGGCCCTAGAGTTTCCAGGTCAGACTAGGGGCTCTCCAAAGCCAGTCCTCTAGAGGAAAAGCTAACATAGGCACTTCAGGCTCACTCACTGCAATTGTTTTGTGACCCAGGAAGGGCCCTGTCCCCTCTCAGCATACCTCTCGTGTTATTTCTGAGCTGCTGTCTGAAGCTTTGGGCTAGAGGGCTGCTGGAGACCTTTAGAGGATCTTACTGGGGTCTCCTGATGTTGAACTATGTCTTCCTGTGAAATACAGAGGGTGGCAGAGATGACAGCTTGGTGGATAGAAAGACAGATTCAGGGGCAGGAGTATCTGGGTTCGATTGTCTTCTGACACATGTAGATTCTGTGGCCCTGTTGTTGCTGAGTCACGTCTGTCTCTCTGTGACCCCATTTGGGGTTTTCTTGGCAAAGGTACTGGGATGGTTTGCCATTTCTTTCTCCAGCTCATTTTACAGATGAGGAAACTGAGGCAAACAGGATTAAGTGACTTGCCCAGGGCCATGCAGCCAGGAAGTGTTTGAGGCTGGGCTTGTACTCAGGTCTTCCTGATTCCAGGCCTGGCACCCTCTCCACTGTACCAGATAACTAACTGCCTCTGTGTTCCTAAGGACCTCTCAGTAGTGCAAGTGACTCTCTGAGTCTGTTAAAGACCCAGTTTGTTGTAGTGGAAAGGACCCTAGTTGTAGAATTAAAGGGACCTGGATTCAAATCCTACTTCCCACCCTTCTACCTGTTGAACCTTGGCCAAGATACTTGGTGACTCCAGACTGGTTCCTCCAACTATGAAATGGAGGTATTGGACTCCATGACCTCTCAGGCCTCTTTCCATTCTAGACCTGTGCTCTTGTGAGTTATAAGGAGTTACAGAAGAGCTGTTGGTCTCTACCAGTAAAGCGAGTTTCCTACTGGGGAAGTTCCCTAAACCAGTGAAATCCAGGCAGACAAAGAAAGAAAGAATAGGGCGCTAAGTCCCCACAGGATCGTGGAATGTCAGAACTGGAAAGGATCTTAGAGGTCATCTAACCCACCTGACTCATTTTCCAGAGGAGAAAACTGGGATTCCAAAAAATGCCCAAAGCACGCAGGGAAGTAGAGGCAGAAACAAGGCTTGAAACCTGATTGCTGCTCTTTTCTCTTTGCATCTAAAAAGAGAGTAAACAGACATCTTGCTGCTTGCATCGTGCCGCAGCTATATGTAAGGCACCGGAGAGTCAGGCTCATGGTTTTATTCTGACGTTTTTCCTTCCCACACCTGTGCTTGACTCTTAGCTTGGCCTTTGAGGTCGTGCAGCATCACATCTGCACTCTTCCTTTCCCTGAGTTTGATGGATGGGAAGACATCTCTGCCGAAAGCATCTGGGCATTTTCTTCTCCACGGTCAGCCATTTAAATTAGTGACGTGTCCCTGTTACCCTAGGAACTCTCATCCCTTTCGACATCAACTGTTCTCCCCTGGCTAATCTCTGGGTTGCCCCAGCTGTCTCTTCTCTCTGCTCCTCACCTCTTCACATAAAATGGACAAACAGACAGTTTCATTGATGCTTTTTGTCTTTATATGGCAGTAATTCTGAACCTCCCTTTAGGCTTGAATCCTCCCTTATGAAAAATAAAAACAATCAAGCAAAAATATCAGATAGAGAAAGTTAGTTTGATGACCAAATCCAATAACCTGTCCTGTGTGGTTCCTAAGGATCTGGGGCAAACGGTGAAAGAAGCTTTGAAAATTCTTAAGACAAAGAAAAACAATTCTGAAGAGGAGGAAGTGAGAGAGTTATCTGCAGGGACTGACATGGATCCTCGGGAAGCTCAGCAGCCTGCTAAGATTTTTAGAAGCCCTGTATTAAAGGCAGGGGCGTGTAATGGAGGATGAATGCTGAAGGGTGGCACAGTCCCATGACAACTGTGTCAAGAATGCAAAGTTCAGAATATCACAAGATTGGCAAGGAAAGCTGAAGACAAATCGAGAATTGTAAAATCAGAGACTTCATCTGCATTCTGCTGCCTCAGGCCTCTCTTTCTCCTCGACATTGGCTCTTCCCCTTCAGGTTACTGACGTGCCTAAGTTTTTCTTCTCTTTAACTTGGCTTCCCCTTGTTTTACTCACCCCCTTTAGTTGCCATCTTCTTTCTTATTTCCTTTTCACCGGTGTATTTCTAGACACAGTCACTGCTCCTTGCTATATCTGCTTCCCCATCACACACTCATCCATACTCACTCAGTACATCCTCATCACCCTGTTCTCTGGGTTCCATGCCTACCTTTCTAAATTGAAGTTGTCCTTTCTAAACTTGTAGTAACTTCATTATCTAATTCCCATTGTCCAATCATCTGGCCTCTTCTCAGTCCTCACATTTCTTGATCTCTCTGCTGCATTTACTATGGTCGACCACCCATTTTTTACAATTCCCTCTTTTCCCAAGGGTTTCTGCCTCTCTAAACTGAGGGCCAATTGCTTTAGTGACAGATTTGCTCTTGAAGCAGCCTGACTGGGCTTCCCCTAGCCTGAGACAGGCAGGAATCCTCCCCGTTCAGATTCCTATGGAGCAGGCAGCAGAGTCGTGGCCTTAAACCCATTCCCCATTTCTGAAGCTGTGACAGGTATTTCTTTAAAAAAAAAAGAAATAAAAGGTTTTCTGAACTTCTCCATTTCTTCCCCTCCCTCCTCCTTCCCCTCTCCCATCCCCTCAGCTGATAAAGCTTAAACAGAAGCCTGGATTTCACTATTTCATGCAACTAATCACTGCCCATTTCTCAGAAGGCTAATGGAAAGCCTCCTTAATCTGTCAGTAAAATGAGCTTCTAAGAGATAAACAGAAGGAACTTTGAAGTTAAATCTTCCAGGTTACCCAGAGACATACAGAAAGGCAGCCTTCATGCCTTCTGCTCCATGCAGTCTTTAAAGAAACAAGTTGACCCAGGAAGGATTATATGTTCTAAATGTGCGTAAAAAGGCAATTAGGGAAAAACAAAGTCTCTGCAAGCAGAGTTATAGATCTAGGGTGTTAGTGCCAGAAGGGACCCTTGGGGAAGAACTCCTAAACTCCCTCCCCCTCCAAAAACCACCAGTAACATGGGCAGAGATCGTCAAGGCCAGAAGGGAGTTTTCAGATCACCTTATCCTGACAGCCCCAGTCAATCTATGATACTGAAGAGGCCAGCCCGTTCCTCATGACTTGTCTTCTCTTTTTTTATAGATAAATTTTGTTTTGATACATTCTACAAAATCTCAGCACACTCACAGTTAAATCTCCTATGTGGTCACAGTTCCTAAAAGATGATTAAATAAAAGATGGATGAAAGAGAGAGAGTGATTGATCGCACTCCTCTGCCTCCTCCAAGGCCCAGGGAAGGGGCCACCTCCCATAGGAGCTCTTTTTGATTGCTTTCTAGTTGCTAGCATTCTTGCCCCTCAAATGGGCAGCTAGTGGATAGAGTGCCCCACCTGGAGTCAGGAAGGCTCATCTTCCCAAGTTCAAATCTGGCCTCAGACACTTCCTAGCTGTGTCTGTGTGACCGTGGGCAAGTCACTTACTGCCCCCCCATTTGCCTCAGTTTCTTCATCTGTAAAATGAGGAAGCACTCTGATATCTCTGCCAAAAAGGAGTCACAAAAATCAGGCAAAGACTAATCAGGCAAAGTCTTTTTACTTTTGGTTCTATCTTTGTCTTGCCTGGCACATTGTAGGGCCTGATGTACGCTTGGTGGATATGGTGCAGCTTTGTGCGTCAGTAGTTTTTCTGTTTGCTAAATAAAAGAAAGGCCAAATAATGCTTTAGAAATCAGTATGGGCATTGCCCTATGTGTTTGTTCTGAGTTTTGGTGCTGGTTGAAGTCGTCTTTGTGCACCTAGTTAGAATGACCAGGCATGTTGTTCTTTCAGTTCTGCCTTGTTCGCTTTGCAATACCTAGGATCACGGGAGGCTACATTTCAAGCTGTGCAGGCCCTTATCATAAAGTTCATCTCCCTCCCCTGAAACCGGGTTTTGTTTTTGTTTTTGATGAAGAAACTGAAGCCCAGAGAAATGTAATTTGCCCAAAGTCACACAGATAGTAAGAGTCACAAGTGACCAAGGATCTGTGGCTGTCAGGTGGAATCCTAGACTTGTAATCAGTAATAACAGCTAGATTTTATATAGTGGTTAAAAAACTTTGCAAAGCAACTTAAAAATATTGTCTCATTTGATCTTCATAGAAACCATAGGAATTATTATTAATTCACATTTTACAGATGAGGAGACTTGAGACAGGTGGGAGTTAAGTGACTTGTCCCCACCTGACCGCAGTCTGCCTCAGTTTCCTCAACCATAAAATGAGAATGATAGTTGCACTTACTTCCCAGGATTACAGTAAGGATCCAATAATATTTTTAAAACTTTTTTACAAATCTCAAACTATTGTATTATTATTATTACAAAAAATTACTTGCCTAGGGTCACATATCAGGTAAGTGTCAGAAGCTGGGTTTGAACTCAGGTCTTCCTGACTCCTTGTCTAGCATTCTCTCTTAGTGCCACCTGTCTCTACCAGAAGACCTGAGTTCAAATCCTGCCTCAGCACTTACCAACTCTGTGACTCTGGGCAAGTCACTTAAGCACTCTGAGCTCAAGTTTCCCCATCCGTAACATGAAATGGTTGGACTTGGTGGCTTCTGAGGTTTCGTCCGGCTTTTGAATCTTTGATCACTTGTACCAGGTCTTCTGACCACTGTATCATACTGTCCCAGTTCTTCCTTCATGTCTTCCTGAACCTCTTTGAATTTTAATATCATCATCCTTTGTGGCATTGTATGAGACTTACAGATACCACAGCATGTTGGGCCAATATTGGCCCCAATCATTGGGAGCACAATTTATTTCCAGCTTTTCACTATTACACATTATGCTGCAATGGACATGTTCATCCAGGTAAGTCTTTTGATGTTGTCTGTACCTCATTGGGTTCTGTCATCTCTAAGGGCCCTATGAGTTCTAAATCCCATGATCCTCTAGTTCTGTCATGCAGATGGCAATAGGGTTTATTTTAGATTCTGTCTCTTCTGACCAGAGATCTAATAGGGACTTGGGATTAGTTTGGAAAGTGGGAGGCCTGACTGAGACTTCATTGGGAAGAGGGAGATGAGGAAAGTTAAATGTAGAAAAGGAAATCTCCTCCTAGAAAACAGGGGCTTAGAAGATGGGTGCCCTACCCTGTCTGCACCCAATAATAAAAGCAATTTCTGGGTAATTTCCCATTTTCATTTCTAAAGGTTGGAAAGTTTAGAAGCACAATTTATGGGATGAATAACTTTGGGAGGGTCCAAGCAGCATGCATCTCAGACAAGGCTTTGCAAACTGGGATCCTGGGCTTCATAGGAATGTGACCCTGGACTGGGATCATACAGGTTTCCTGTGAACATGCAGGTAAGTCTGGCATTACAGCTGCTTTTAATGGCCTTTCTATTTCAGAAACGAAGGCCTGGAGCCACAGAATTAACATAGCTGGGAAAGACCTGAGAGATTATCCATTGTAACTCATATTTTAGAAGAGAAAACAGTACTAGAGTAGAGAGATAAATTTCTCAGCAGACAGAGATTTTAGTTGTAAGCAGTCCTACTGCTTTGGAAACTACCCAGGCATCTCTGTGCCTGTCCTTAATATGTGTGTGTTGCTAAGGGGTAGCATTGCTCAGATATAGCCACACTTGTGTGAGGCACAGAGGACTTGGGTATCTCTTAGGAGATCTCACTTCTTGAGATAGTTACCTCTACCTAGATAATCTGGGAACTTTAGCATCTGAAGCCACCCAGTGAGCTGTCACCAATTCCCCTTATAAGCACATTGTTATAAGCACAAGCATAAAGTACAAAGCAGAAAAATAAGATGGACTATTCATAGGTCATCTAAAACAAAGGAAAGGTTCCCAGCAGAGCATCCTCGAGGATAACAAGCCTATTTTGGAGCAGACCTTCTCCTGTATGAAGGCCTGTATGACAGCCACTTCCTGTGGTCTCTGCCCTAGGGAGGTTCTTCATCAGGGGGTGCCTCCAGGGAGGATCCCTGCAGACTCAGAAGGGACCCTTTGTTGCCATCCCCCTCTGCTATCTTCTCCCTGGAGAGCTTCACTTTGCTTGCAGTTCTTCACTGCTCCAGTAGGGGTCACTGGTTGTCACAATGAGCCTTCATTTTCTAAGGTTCTCCATAGCTCTCCATATGGTTCTGCCTATAGGTCTTCACAGATGGTATTTTGGTGCCTCCAGCCTTTTCAGTCATATGGTTCCCCAAATGGATCCCTCTCTCAGAGATCTGTCCTGTAGTTGGATGGGGATTTTCCAGGGCTCCCTTACCCAGGACACTGGGCTCACCTGTATCTGGCTCAAAAGCACCATCAAACAATGAGCCCTGCTCTGGGCATCTCCCTTATGCTACAATTCATGCCAATCTTTGGCCTTATGGAAGTTTGCCCAGTGATCAAGAATACGCCACTAATCTTGTCTTCCAAGCAGATCTCTATCCCCGGTTGAACCAGGGTGAATTCATAGTCAAATGTCCTGTCCCCCAGCTCCCAGGCAGGGTGCTACCAGGAGGCAGGGTGCCACCTGCCCACCTGCCCATGTCATTGTCTTCCATGAGTGTGGATGCCTAGCATAGCGCCCACCCAGTTTACCACCATTGCCCCCAAGGTCCCAACGGGGGTTATTCAGACCATCCAGGGTGGTTGTATAGGAGACGGAGGCAGAGCCAAGCATTTTCCTGGCATTCTCATGGTTTGGGGGAGGAGTCAATTTTACTAGCTCTACTACCTTGTCCTGTCCTTGCTTGAGCTTCCCACAAGTAGCTGTGCCTGAGGCAGAAGGGACAGTGAGACCAGGCTATAAATGATTTTTATGTACGGGACTTGCGTTAGCACGCCCTTTCCTGCATCACTCTTATTAACATTAATGGGAGCTCTCCATGCACATTATACGGAAGCAACAGATCATATTTCTTAATTGACTCCTTTGCTACCCTGACATATCCTTGGTCCGTGAAGTGGTAGGGGCACATTACATCCATTAGTGCTCCGTATGTTGCCGTGACTTCCTCAGCCTCTGGAAAAGCTGTAGCTGGAGCTTTTCAGGCCTCTCTCGTGTATCCCTTCAAGACTCCCCCACCCCATTAATGCATCGAGGCATTCACATCTGTCGCTGACCCAGAGCAGCCCTGTGGAGTGTCACCGTGGGTCAGGCCATGGAGCACGGCAGCTATCAGCAATGATGGGTGATCAGTGTGGAATAAATAGGCCAGTGTGTGATCAGCTCCCAGGAAGGGACCTCACCAGGCAGAGGCACCAATGAGACATGAGTGATGCACATGCCCTACCAGAAATCTTTTTTAAATTGGGAAATCATATGGAGTTTGATTTAGTGGGCATTAGATCTGCATGATTAGGATGAGGGGATCCTGGCCTTTCTAAAATAGCCCAAGTAGGAACTCTTCTCGTGAACATATCTATATCTATTCCTTAACTGGAGGTGGCCCTGAACTTGAAAAAATGGATAATTCTAATTTAATGCAATAGTTTTCCCTTGTAATCCTAAGTATTTCATTTCAAGCATTTAAAAATATTATTCTAAGAAGAGGTCTGTAGGCTTCACCAGACATGTCAGTAATTCTTCTGCAACTTCAGTATTAGAAAATTGCCCAGAATACTGAGAGTTTGGGCAGCTAGGTGGTACAGTAGATAGAATGCTGGGCCTGGAATCAGGAAGATTCATGTTCCTGAGTTCAAATCCAACCTCTGACACTTAACTAGCTGTGTAACCCTGGCCAAGTCACTTACCTCTCTTTGCCTTAGTTCCTCATCTTATAAAATGAGATGGAGAAGGCCCGGCTTTGGGGTTTCGCTGCAATTGTCTCCCTCACTCGTGGTGCTTAGAGATCCCCTGTTGGGAAAGAGGAAGAGGTGTCTCCCCATTTCCAGGGGAAAGTTTACCCACTTCTGCCAAGATGTCCAACTTCTCCGGGAACTGGAAGATCATCCGTTCAGAAAACTTTGAGGACTTGCTTAAGGCGTTGGGGGTGAATGTGATGCTAAGAAAGATTGCTGTGGCAGCTGCCTCAAAGCCAGCAGTGGAGATCAAACAGGATGGAGAGAGTTTCTACATCAAAACTTTTACCACTGTGAGGACTACTGAGATTAACTTCAAAATCGGGGAAGAATTTGAGGAGCAGACAGTGGACGGGAGGCCCTGTAAGAGCCTGGTGAAGTGGGAAAACCAGAACAAGATGGTCTGTGAACAGAGACTCCTGAAAGGGGAGGGACCCAAGACCTCCTGGTCCCGGGAGCTGACCAACGATGGAGAACTGATCTTGACCATGACAGCAGACGACGTGGTGTGCACCAGGGTCTACGTCAGGGAATGAGTGCTGAAGGGATATCCTGAGAGGACATCTGCATCTCTCCTGCTCCATGGCCTCCCAGTAACCACTCAAATTCAGTCTTTTGTTCATCTTGTCATGCTTTCCTTCCAAATCTACCCAGCTAGTTCTCTGCCCTGCTCCCCTGCCCTG
>CM053595.1:52859054-52884013 GCA_028646575.1 Pseudocheirus occidentalis | reverse complement strand
ACTCAAATTCAGTCTTTTGTTCATCTTGTCATGCTTTCCTTCCAAATCTACCCAGCTAGTTCTCTGCCCTGCTCCCCTGCCCTGTCCTCCTCTTTTTATATCTGGAAGCCAGCATCCCTAGGCACTTCCCAAAGCCCACCTCTGCTTCCCCTACTCCTCCCTTTTTTACCTGACCAGTCCTAAATGAATCCCTGACCACTCTGGCCAGGGATTTTTGCTTCCCTCCCTCTGTCTCTGATCAAGAGACTCCACCCAGGAAAGAATCTCTCTATTTCTGAGAGATCCTGAGAGAGAGCGCAAAAACAAGAGAGTGCTCCCCATCAACACCAGACAGAAGCCCATGGTCTCTGCTTTATCCCTGTGGCCTCTCCCTCTATCCCACAGCATTCTCTTCCTTCCCCATATCCCTGTAGCTGATTCAATTTGGAATATTTATTTGTTAATGTTATTAAACATTTGAAAGTTAAACCTCAAAAAAAAATGAGATGGAGAAGAAAATGGCAAATTACTCCAGTGTTTTTGCCAAGAAAACCCAAATGGGGTCATGAAGAGTTGAACAGGACTGAAAACCAACTTAACAACGTTACTGAGAGGTTGAATGATTTGGCCGGAGTCACACATTTGATAGGAGTCAGAGGCAACACCAGAACTCAGCTTTTCTTGAATCTGAGGCCAGTCAACAACCTCTCCATGATCCCACACTGCCTTTTGTCTTTCCAGAGTGAGACAATAACCCGCACATCACCAAATCCTCTGGTGGTAGGGAGGGTGCACAGACAGACATTAGATGTTGCATGTGATCTTGTTCCCAGAAAACTGATCATTCTCTTCCAAGAGAAGTGGGGAGTGTGGATGTGACATTCAGCATAGGCTATCAGATGAAGTGACTGTGACTGTGTTAGGTTAAATGTTGTATCTGACGTAGACAGTGTAGACAGTGTGTGTGTGACAGCGCTGGTGGATGGCGCATTGTCCAGAAGGATCTGAGTTCTAGTCCTAGATCTGATACTGTTTATCTCTGTGCTTTGAAGAAGTTACATAAATAACAGCCACAACAAATAGGAATTAAGTACCTGCTGTGTGGAGAGCACTGAGCTTTATGCCAGGGAAGATGCAAAGATTATGCCAGACTGTCCTCAAGGAATTTATAGTCCAGCAAAAGAGAAAATACAAATCCACCAACTTATCCCCCTTCCCCATGAAGCCTTTCCTGGTCTCCCACCAAGCACTGCTCTCCGCCTTTCCTAGTTACTTTGCATTTTAAAAAAATTTATTCATATCTACCTGTTTACCTGTTTGCTATCTCCCCAATAGAATATAATCTCTCTGAGAGGAAGGATCTTTTCATTGTCTGTTGTCGTATCTCCAGAACCTAGTACTGTGTCTGGAACATAGTAGGTGGTTAATAAACGCTTGTTGATCAGTATTAAGTACCAGTGCCTATTGGAGTCCTTTGTCTAAATCAGGGGTGGGGAACCTATGGTCTCAAGGCCACATATTACTTTCTAGGTCCTCAAGTGAAGCCCTTTGACTGAGTCCAGGTTTTATAGAACAAATCCTTTTATGAAGGGGATTTGTTCTGTGAAGTTTGGATTCAGTCAAAGGATCACACTTGAGGACCCAGAGGGCCACATGTGGCCTGGAGGCTGCAGGTTCCCCACCCCTTGCTAAGGGCAAGTGAACAGTTAAGCTAACTTATGCATCAGCCACTTAAGCTATAGCTTGAGGTCACTTAAGATGTAATTATAAGAAATTATGGATGTGTAAATCTTGAAACCCTTTAAGGTCTCATATTAAACTCAATACTGGTTTAATGCTTGGAGAAAGAGAAAAACAAAGTAGTTGATATTCAAATGGAGAAATGATTTCAGACATAGAAAGAGCGGGAAGGAAGGAGGGAGGAATGAAGGATGATTTTGTGGAGGAAATAGGATTTAAGTTGAGTTTTAAATAATGCTAAGACATTCAAAACTCTGATGGCCGTGTAGAGCCTCATATGAGGCTAGAGAATCAGTGTGACATCCAGGGGGCAGAGGGCCAGGAATGCCAGGTAATGAAATTGGGACTTGATAAATGCTATTCAAGAATTTTATGGATCAGAGCTACATGATGAGCCCTTTAGGTAAGAAAGATTAGTCTAGAAGCAGGATGAGCAATGTCTTGGAAGGTGAGGACCTATTAGGAGACTATTATATTAGTCCTAGAAATTAATGAGGGCCTGTGATAGACTGGCAATAGACTCTCTTGCTCTTTCTTCTCTCTCTCTCCATTTCCTTCTCTCTCTCCCACTCTCTCTGTCTCTCTCTCTCTGTGTCTCTGTCTCTCTGTGTCTTTGTCTCTCTCTGTGTCTCTGTCTCTGTCTCTGTCTCAGTCTCTCTGTCTCTGTCTCTGTCTCTGTGTCTCTGTCTCTCTCTCTGTGTCTCTCTCTCTCTGTCTCTCTGTCTCTGTCTCTCTCTGTGTCTCTCTCTGTCTCTGTGTCTTTCTCTTTGTCTCTCTCTCTCTCTGTCTCTCTCTCTATCTCTCTTCTCTGTTTCTATTAAGGTTACCACCCAGTCATCAGGTGTGCACCTTTCCTTTCTCCTTGACTCTTGCTTCTCCCTGACCCCACATATATGCACACCCAGTCAGTTGCCGGGTCTTTCTGGTTAATTCTACCTTCCCAATGTGTCTTGCAACTGTCCTTTCCTCTCATTCACCCAACGATCCATTAGGCCAGTGGTTCTCAACCTGTGGGTCGTGACCCCTTTGGGGGTTGAACAACTCTTTCACAGGGGTCGCCTAAGATCATTGGAAAACACCTATTTCTGATGGTCTTAGGAACTGAGACACCACTCCTCTATCCATCTCCAGGCAGATAGAGGTGCCCACATGCAGATATGCCTACATACAAGTATTAAAGGGTCACGGCATTAGGAAGGTTGAGAACCACTGCATTAGGCCCACATTGCCCAAACTCTTTGAGGAGCCTCCTAATTGGTTTTCTTCCTTCCAATCAGTGAATCCGTTATTAAGCCTCTCCTATATGCCAGGCAGTGTGGCATAGAGGATAGAGAGATGACCTTGGAGTCTAGGAGGTCTGGGTTCAAGTCCTGCCTCTGACATGTACTGCTTATGTGACCTAGGATAACTCAACCTCTCAATTTCACAGGTGACTCTTTAACCTATAAGTTGTAGAATAGGTGTTACTCTGCTTTGGTAGAGGACATTCTTTCCTTTGACCAATGAAATCACAAGTTCCATCGCAAACAAGCATGGAAGTGCCAGACACAGTGGCTGCTGGTGATACAAAGACAAAAATGAACCAATCCCTGTCCTCAAGGAGCTTACATTCTGTTGGGAAAACCACATGTTATGCACAGATGTGTGCAAAATAGGTACAAGGTGGCTGAGGGTGGGGGAGGAAGATGGGGACAATGTTGCTCAAGCAGATTTTGAAGAAAAGTTGGGGTTCTAAGAAGTGATATTGCCAAAGAAGAACATGCCAGGGAAGGGACAACCAATGCAAAGGCATGGAGATGGGAAAAGGAGTGTCGGGTAGAAGGAACAATCAATTTCAACAAATGTCTATTAAAGATTTGCTCTGTGTGAGGTCCTTTGAGGAAAAACCAGTGAAATGGCCATTTTGACTAGACTAGACTCTGGGGTGCATAAAAGGGAGTGGAGAAACGGAACTAAACATTCATTAATAAATCATATAGTAATGTATAACAAACCTGAAAAGGTAAACTGAGACCAAGTTGTAAATAACTTTAAGTGACAACAGAAGAATTTATATTTGATCCTAGAAATAATGGGGAGCCACTGAAGTTTATTGAAAAGGAGTGTGAAATGACTGAAACTGTGCTTTAGGAAAATCACTTTGCAAGCGTGTGGAAGGTGGGTTGGAATTGGGAGAGATGAGTCAGGGAGAATGAATTGGAGATGATTGCAATGGCCCAGGTGAAAGGTGGTGGCTTTGTGAGTGGGAGGGTGGAGCTAGAGGCAGAGGAGGATGCGGGGGTAGAAATGACAAGACATGGCCAGGTGAATGGGCATGCGGGGCGAGGGAGCGAGAGGAGTGGAGAAGGACAACATGATTGTAAGCCTGGGAGACTGGAAGGATGGTGTCTCCCTTAACGGAAATAGAAAGTTTGAAAGAGGGTTGGGTTTGGGGGGGAAATATGAGTACTGGTTTTGGCATATTGAGTTTGAGATGCCTAGGGGATCTTTGACATATGTATACACACATACATACACACATGTACGTGCACATACATATAATGTGCCACACATACACGTGTATATATGCATAGACATGTGTGTACACACACATGTATGCATAGATGCATAGAAATGACTAAAACTATGGGAACCAGTGATGTTACCAGATGAAAGCGTACAGAAAGACAAGGAAAGGAAGGCCAGAGCAGTCTTGTACACCGAGTTTGGAGGCAGGACATGCCTGATCTAGCAAAGGAGACTAAGAAAGACAAGTCAAATACAGGGAGAACGCAGAGAAAGCAATGTCACAGAAAGGAGTGTCCAGGAAAGGAAGGTCATCAACAATATCAGAAATTTCAGAGCAATCCAGGTTGAGGACTAAGAAAAGGGCAGCAGATTTATTTTCTCTTCATTGTTTTCTGACTGTGCTGTTCTTCTCAACAGAACATAAGCTTCTAGATGTCAGAAGCTACCCCGTTTTCCCTTTGTATCCCCACTTCTACCCATTGCTCCTGGTTCTGCTTTCTGGGTCCAGTGTATCACAATTAAGTGATCAGCAAATGGTTGTTGAATTGATGACTGAAGGAAACAGATTTAGGAAACGTTGTAAAGGACTGGTCAGCGGGTCTTGGCAACTGATTGGATACGAGAAGTGAAGGGAAGGGGAAGATGAAAAACAGCAGAGAATTTTTGAATGTGGGAGACACGGTGGTACCAAAGACAAAAATAGTCAACTTGGAGGGAGGAGAAGGTTTAGGGGGGGAGCTAAGAAGCCTTTTTTTTGGTATGTGTTAAATTTAAGGTGTAGATTGAATGTTGTAGTAGAGATGTCCTGGAGAGAAAGATGTGAATTTGTGACTCAGAAAGATGATTAAAATGAGAAATATGGATCTGGGGGGGTGGCTAGGTGGCACAGTGAATAGAACACCAGCCCTGGAGTCAGGAGGACCTGAGTTCAAATATGGCCTCAGACACTTAACACTTACTAGCCGTGTGACCTTGGGCAAGTCACTTAACCCCAATATCCCTTCCAAAAGAGCAAGCCCCCCTAAAGAAATATGGATCTGAGAGTCACCTGTCTAAAAAAATATTTGAAAAATGAATGAAATTGGAAAAAGAAGAAAGTGTAAAAAGTAAAGTGAGAAGGGTCAAGGGTGGAACCTTAAGAAGGCAGAAGGAGAATGAGGAGCTGAAACATCAGTTAGAAAAGTAGGAGGAGCCTTGGATGAATTTGGTGTCTTTGAATCTCAGAAAGGAGAGAGTATCCAGAAGGAGGGGGCTGGTCACAAAAGCTTTAAAGTTTGCAAAGCACTTTCCTCACAATAAAATCTCTGAAATAAGTAGTTTAAGTATCATTACTGCCATTTTTTAGCTAGAGAATATAAGGGACTTCCTCATGGGTACGCAGCTGCTGAGAGTCCAGACTTGGAACTTGAGTCTAAGCCTTCTTGCTCCAAGCACGATGTTCTTTCCTCTGGGCCACAGACATTCCACCCATAGCTCAGAGAGAATGAGAAGAAGTTTGGCCATTGAGAAATGGTTGGGGACTTGTTTTTTTGCTTTTTTGGTGGGGGGAGGGGGGAAGGCAAGGCCATTGGGGTTAAGTGACTTGCCCAAGGTCACACAGCTAGCTAGTAATGTGTCGAGTGTCTGAGGCTGGATTTGAACTCAGGTGCTCCTGACTCCAGGGTCGGTGCTCTATTCACTGGGCTGCCTAGCCGCCCCTGGTTGGGGACTTTTAAGAGAGCAACATTAGCAAAGTTGTGATGAAAACTGGATTGCCAGGGGTTGATAGGTGATAGAGCCTCAGAGCTACATAGGTTGTAGAAAGCTCAAAAACATTGAGCTGTTAAAGAGAAGAGACAGGAGATATAGCTGGGAATGCTAAGAGGGACAGGAAAGGGTGGTTTTATTGTTTGTTGTATCACTGGGGAGCCTTGAGCATGTTTGCAGGCTTATGGGAAGAAGCCAGTGAAAAGGATGCTATTGTAAGTGATACCCTGGAGAGAGACTAGACTTACTCTGTTTGGACTCAGAGAGCAGAACCAGGAGCAATGGGTAGAAGTTGAAGAGGTGTACTGGGGCTGAATGCCAGAGAAAATTTCTGACAAGGGAGAGCTCCTAGGGATGGAGAACCTGCGGCCTTGAGGCCACATATGACCCTCTAGGTCAGTGGTTCTCAACCTTCCTAATGCCGTGACCTTTTAATACTGGTAGGTGGGCGTATCTGGATATGGCCGGACCCACCCGGAGACAGAGTAGCGGAGTCTCATTCCTAAGACCATTGGAAATATGTGTTTTTCGATGGTCTTAGGCAACCCCTGTGAAAGAATCCTTCAACCCCCAAAGGGGTTGCAACCCACAGGTTGAGAACTGCTCCTCTAGGTCCTCAAGTGCTGAATTCAAGACCATTAGCACATGAGGAACTAGAGGCCACAGGTTCCCCATCCCTAAGCTAACCAAAGGTAGAGTGGGTTTCCCCACCCTGGACATCTTTGAGCAGAGGCTAGATGGCCCCTGGATGAGGATGTTATATTGGGGATCCCTTTTGGGTATGGGTTCAACCATGTGACTCCTTCACAGACCCTTCTTGCACTCAGTCTGTGATTCCTGAAAGAGGCAAGAATTCCTGTAGTCCCTCTGATTTACCAAACTGTAAGCCTGCCAAGAGACATAGATGGAGAGAGAGATAGGGCTATAATTCATTCTTAGTGAACTAATGCTGACTCTTGGTGATTATCACCTTCTCTTCTAAAGGCTCACAGACCATCTAGCTAATAATCCTTTCTAGAAATTTAACAAGAATCAACCTTAAGTTGGAAGAAATCTAATTTTACCTATTGAAACATTTGCCTGTCTCCTGATTTTTGGCATCTCCTCCACTCACCCCCAATTCCCCAAAGACTATGTCATATTATCAATACTTGGGCAAATGAATGTAACAGATGAAAGTGGTTTAAGCTGTCTGCAAGGATGTTTTATTAATACCCAGTAGTGGAGCCATATTGTTTTATGAGCAGGCTTTTAAGCTGTGTATATTTTTGATGGTAGGAAATCTTTGTGGCCCCCATTGATATTTCTCTTCCCTATTTCAGCCCATGCTACTACCTAGAATATTAATTTCATATTTGTTAACTTTGAAGACTTTAAAAGGCATCCTTAAACCTATACATATCAACAACGAGAGTGTTAGACCGTAGAGGTTGCTTATCTAAAAAGAACGAGTGTTATTTTTTTTTCCCAGACAAAACTAATACGTGCCTGTAAGAAGTATCCTCTGGAGATAATATGGAAATTGGGTTAAAAATGAAATATGGAATGCATGTTTGCTCAGAGTGCCCGTGGTTCTTTATCCAAACGCACTGTGGCAGTGAGCCATTGTTTATGGCCCCCAGGGGGATCTGTTCAATCAGCCACATGAAATGATGGCTATCCAAGGGGAAGACCAAATATTTATGTCGCCCTACAAACCCCGTGCCGTGCATGCCGACATTGCTGTCAAGCAACCTTGGAATAGCTGTCATTGCAGTTGAAGGCCATGCCTGGGTTCTTATAGGTGGTGTCCTTGATTATAACTGTTTGACACTGTGATCTCAAAAAAGGGGGATGGGGTGAACTAGACAACCTCTCATGGCTCTTCCATCTCTAAATTACTGATCCTATGAGCTTCTCTAAGATCTCATGACACTGGATCAGATTCTAGAATCGTGGGTCTAAAACTGGAAAGAACATAAGATGTCCCCTGGTCCAACCTTCTCATTTAAAAGGTGAGAAGGAAAATTACTTGCCGAAAGTCATATGGATAATACGCAGCAGAGCCGGGATTTGGACCTATATCCTCTGGTTCCAAAAGGAGCATTATCTTGACTGTACCACATTGTCCCCTGTACAGGCTGAACATTCTGCGTGGTAATAGTTTCCAGAAGTTGGTGTTGACATAGGTTTGGGGCTAGCTGGATGGGGGTGGGGGAGATGTTTGAATCATTTATTAGCCCAGCTGAGCTCTTCTAAGGAGTACCAGAGCTGAAGAATGGCCACACACCTCTCTGGAGCCACTGGCCTATTTACAGATTGCTGTAGAGAGATTTTATTTCTTCTAGTCACTTATTTATTACCAGACAAAAATTCACATCAGTGATTTTCTGCAAAGTCACAGGGAACAGGCCTGGCTTTCTTTGTTACAACTTGCTGATGACACTGTCAAAGCTTAAATAAACCTGACAAACAGCTCCTTGTAGCCTTTAGAAGCCAACTAAATGAAGCAAATACTTGATTAAAATTCCTATCTGCCCTCTGCATCCCAGGATAATTAGGACTGAGCTGTGCTTAAAGTTGACCTTTGTGAATTTCTTGGGAAGAATCCTAGCTGTGTATAGAAGTGACAGCCAGAGAGACCTTTGGGGAAGGACAAAAACGAAATGGTCCCACTTCTCCATTTTCTCACTAATATTAGAAGCCCACGTAACTGGCTCGGGGATCATGTTTGATAGATGCTGGCCCCCTGGCTCCCAGAAATATTTCCATTGGCACCTTGGCAATGCCCCCCTCAGAGGGAAGCCAAAGGGAGATTAAATTCCCCCTGTTGGGTGAATTAAATTTTTAATCCTGAATTTCAGATCATTTGTTTTCCTTTGGTTATTTCCAACTTCAGACTTAGAGATTCCCCAGAAACTGTATTTCTGAAGAGGCTGAGAAAGGCACGGACTGAATGACAGAAGACCTAGGTTCTAGACTCCTATCTGATAGTAATTGTGTGGATGTGAACAAGGGACTTCTTATCTCTGGACCTTTGTTTGCTTATTTCCAAAGTAAGAGGCAGACTACTCAGCAGTGGAGTGGTCAGAGTGCCAGGACTTAGGAAGACCTGAGTTCAGGTCCAGCCTCAGATACTTACTAGTTGTGTGACCCTGGACAAGTCATTTAACCCTGTTTGCCTCAGTTTCCTCATCTGTAAAATGAGCTGAAGAAGGAAATGGCAAACCATTCCAGTACCACTTTTCAAGAAAACCCCAAATGGAGTCATGAAGAATCAGACACAACTAAAATGACAGAATAGCAATGACAAAGAGTGAGACACATAGACTTGATTATCCCTTGATTAACCCTTTCAGGTTAGAGATCTTATGACCTTTAAACTTTCAGAATCCTGCAGAGATGTCAATGTTGGAGATTTCTGATGGATCATAGGACCATAGATTTAGATCTAGAAAAAGACCTCAGAAGCTATCTAGCCCAACCCCCTTATTCTGCAGACGAAGAACCGAGGTCTGGAGAGTTGAAGTGACTTGGACAAAGTCGCACAGAGAATAAGTAGCTGAGATAGGAATTGAACCCAGGTCCTGACTCCAAATCCAATGTTCTTCCCACTATACCACACTGAAATTTTCTCAGATTTAAGCTTGAGAACTTTGGTGGAAAATTAAATTGAGTCTTAGAAAATAGCCCTGACTTGCACCCTCTTCTTCCCATCCATTCCTCTGCTTCAAAGGGAGTCTTGATGGAGAAGCAGAGGGAAGCCAGATCTAGCTCAGATAATAGAAACCTTTGAAGTCAATTAATCAAAAACTTGAATAAAATTCGTATTTTATCACTGTGTATTACTGACGGGGAGAGAGGAGGAGATAGAGAAGAAAAAAACCCCACACTAATTTATGCAGAATGCCAAGCTAGTGGTGCAGAGAATTTCAATTTGCTTATCCAAGAGGCAGGGGTGGGGGAGTAAGGTTTCCTGGTACAGTATTTTCTCCTGGCACCAGGCTGGGCTAAATGCCACTGGCCCTGCCCACAGTGGAAGGAAAGTGTATCCCCAGAAGACAGTAAGTAGCCTGGACCAGTTTCAGTGGCATCTTTTGATGACTGATCTCTGGGCCAGGTCTGGGTAAGCGTTTGCTGAGAATATTGTAAAGCAGATTCTTGTTTTGGGCTTGTGTTGGATTGGATTCAATTCAATTTCACTCTCATCTAATAAGGCAGTATAAACAAAGTTTGGTTAAAACATCCCATGGTCTCATGGAGCTCATAGTGTAGTAGGGGGATATGATAGATAACCAGATATCTGTAATACCAAAGTAATAGGTGAATGTGTGAGAGGAATGTAGACAAAACGCTCTGTGAAGTCCAAAGGACAAAAACCTATTAATATTTGGGGAATTAGAGAAGACCTCCTGGTGGCATTTGAGATGGACGCTGAAGAATGGCGAGAATTTCAGTGCACTATGAGAGACCTATTTCTCCTATATTTTGAAAAAGTTGTAGATTCAAATCGAATGAAATCTTAGAATCTTGTGAAAGCCTACCCATTTACAAATAAGGAAACTGAGACAGAGAAGTAAGGTGTCCTCAGTATTTGGGGCGTGGTTCTTGTTCTAGCATAAGGAATGCATCGGACTGATACAGCTTTTTTTTAAGTGATTACAATTTTTTATTGAGTATTTATGTCCTCTTTTTGTATTCCTGATATTTAACTGGACCTGGCACATAGTAGGTGCTTAATGAATGTTTATTAATTTATTATTGATTGATATAGCTCAACTGGAAAGGAAGAGTGTGAGTGAAAGTGGACGTGGTGAGCAGATTTACCCTCTGGAGTTGCTGAGGAGGTAGAGGGGAGGGCAGGGTTTTCTGGCAGACCTGGACAGTCGTTTTCAAAGGAATCAGCTGGTCTGGTCTGGTCTGGATGAAGCAACACAGAGAGTTCCAGGGAGCCTCACTTTATAGTAGGCTGGCGGGTGGATTTATAGGCCTGGACGAGGACTTCTGACTAAGGAAAGTCTATTAATTTTGATGGAAACAACTTTTATTTTTTTGCCTAGTTGTTGTTTTAGTAGGCTTGGGGTAATTTCCCCCCTGGTTTTTGTTTTGTTTGTTTCCAGCTTCTAAGGGAAGGAGAGTGACCAGGGGCAGTGTGACTTGGGGGCAGGGCTGCTGCTGCTGCTGCTGGAACCACTCTCTAGACATTTCTTCTATTTTAGGCAGGAAGTGACTTGGCCAAGGTCACCAGGTATTAGGTAGCATAACAACGACTCAAACCCAGATTTTCTGATTCTAAATCTAGCGTCCTTTTCACTGTGCCATTCTGGGTTGAGCCCATTAGGACGGCACAGGACAGAAGGCTCAAGAAATGTACGCTACTTGGCCTCTGGTCTAAAGCTGACATTTCAGGGATGGGAAGGGGTATGAGCAAATATAGAGGCATGAGACAGTATTAACTGTATTTAGGGAGGAGATGGTGAATAGTCAGTTGGGTTAGAACACGGAGTACGGGAAAGGGAATAGTTGAGATGAAGTGGAAAAGGTAGGATGTTGCCAGATGATGGAGGGCCTTAAGTGCCAGATGTCCCAGAGGAGGTTCCTTCCAGCTCTGAGTGCCTCTGAGTCTGTAAAGGAGTACACGTGAAGATTCTCAGGGCAGGCCCAGGGCCTAATGCAGGCCTGGGATAATGCGGGCATCAGGATGCTGGTCCTCAGCAAAGAGAGCCAGCCCTAGGAACTCGAAAGCCCCTGCTCAAAGGAGAGAATGAGATGCAGAATTTTTCCTTGTGATAAATGAGTGGCCAGAAATTGGAGGCCAGGGAGGGGAAATTCAATTCAATGACATTTATGAAATATACTGGAGTTATTTTATCATGTTCCTGACTCATCTTCCTTGGACATCTCCCCCCTAAGCTGCTGATTACTCTCCCAGCGTCCTGTGCTCCAATGGGTTAGTCCATTCTTCACTCAGCACCATCCCTTCCTTCTCTTCCTTTCATGCACAGCCCTGGTGTTGTTATGTAGAAGAGAGCATTAGGTTCACTGAACTGGTTACCTTGGTTGTCCCATCTTTTGGAGTATGGATGAGTCATAGAATCATAGCGACCTCATCTAGTCCAATCCCCCTTCAACCCTGTTTCCCCTCATTTTACAGATGAAACAGAGACCTAGAGAGATAAAATCACTTGCCCAAAGGCAGACAGGTAATAGACAGGAAAGCCAGGATTCAAACCCCTGTACTATGACTCTTAAATCACATGCTCTTTTCAATATTTCACTCTGGATTTAGCTTTCTGGGACTGCTCAGCAAAGAATGGGCAAGAAACACACACTACTCAACATTACGCCATGGCCTAAAGTTGACAGTGTTAATCAACAGGTAATTCAGAGTTCTTCTTCTTACTATGCCAGATGATTCCACTTCTCTTTTATCTGTTGGGTTCCTTTTGAGTATGGTATAACCCTCCCAAAGCCAGATTCCAATCATGCATCCCATCCTACCAAATCTCGGTGATGTAGATGAACCATTTCCCAGAGATGTGTGGAAGACAGCACAGCTCTTTGTAATCCTGCCATTTCACCAGATTGTAGAAGGCCTTTGGGTGAGGGTCAGTGGAAGGAGAAGGAGCAGTAATGTCAGGGGAGTATACTATAGCCTACCTGGTCAGAAGGAAGAAATAGATGAACCCAAGAAACAAATAGCAAATCTATGTGGAATCATGATACATTAGAGTTTATTTTTATTTTCACCTTCTTTTTTATAAACAGGAAAACTGTTAACTCAAAGAAGTCACTCAGAAGTAATTTGTTGGGGATCAGTTACACAGCTAGTAAGTGTCTGAGGTAGAATTCAAACCCGGGTCTTCCTGACTCCAAGTCTTTTCTCCTAGGACCTAGGGCCTAGGTCACACTGTCTTCTTCCTGGAAGCTCCCTTATGGGGTTATCTTAAGGAACAAATGACAGAATACATATACTGAGGCTATAGAAATGTCAGTTTTTACTATTATGGCAGCTAGGCGGAACGGTGTCCAGAACACTGGACCTGGGCTTAGGTAGAACTGAGTTCAAGTCTATAGCCTCAGACACTTATTAGCTGTGGGATCCTGGGCAAGTCACTTGACTGCTCTGTGCCTCAGTTTCCTCATCTGTAAAGTGAGGATAATAATAGTGTCTACATCTCAGAGTTGTAAGGATCAAATGAAATAATATTTATGGGATGCTTTGCAAACTGTGTCTGATCCTAGGGAAAACAGGCAGCAATTGGAGTTTGATTAAATTAATTAAAGTGCCCCACAGACACCAGTACAGTGAGACAGTACAGTGAGACAGTACAGTGGAAAGGGCTGCGCTTGGAGGCAGCGCTCCTAGATTCAGAGGGAACGATGTGTTAGTGACACAGGACTTTAGTTACCTGGACGTCGGCTGGAGCTCCACCTCGGTCAAAAGGCAAGCTGTTCAGAAACTCTCAACTCACCTTCACGATGATGTCGTTTTTCAAAAGATGAAGAAATCAGTGAGAGGGAACTGTTATTCCGTACCTGGTTCTGGCCGACGAAGATAATCAAGTTGTAGAAGTAGAAAAGATAGGCACCTTGGGAGGAAAAGGCCACTTTAATTTAGAATTCTTTATTTTGTTTAGTCAATTTTCAGTCATGTCCAACTTTGTGACCCCATTTAAGGTTTTCTTGGCAAAAATACTGGAGTGATTTTCCACTTCCTTCTCATTTTACAGATGAGGAAACTGAGGCAAACAGGATGAAGTGACTTACCCAGGGTCACACAGCTAGTAAGGGTCTGAGGCTAGATTTGAATTCAGGAAGATAAGTCTTTCTGACTCCAGGGCCAGCACTCTATCCACTGAGCCACCTAGCTGCCCTGCTAGAGGAAAGAAAAGGTGGTCTTGTCTCACATAGACCCTACATCTTAAGTATATAGATTAAAGAAATTAAGAGAAGGGCAGCTAGGTGGCGCAGTGAATAGAGCACTGGCCCCCAGAGTCAGGAGGACCTGAGTTCAAATCCCACCTCTGACACTTGACACAAAAACTAGCCGTGTGACTTTGGGCAAGTCACTTAACCCCAATTGCCCTCCCCAAAAAAGCAAAAAAGAAATTAAGAGAAAAGATAGGTGGGATCCTAAATTCTATAGGGAAAGAAGATTTATAGATTTCAGAATGAAATTCTGAAGACATACATGCAAATTATTCTGGTGAGGGGAAAAAGAGAAAATTTTTCCCCCCCCCAAAAAAGACCAGGATAGCCAGGAATCCATCTAAAGAGATGAGGTAAATGCATCCAGCCTAGATTCTTAAAAAATGTATAGAAGATGGAAACAAGGACCAGGGATGGGGGGGGGTGAATACAATACAGGGGTATCATGGCCCTGGGGAAATGGTGCCAGAAGGCTAAAGCCAGAATGAACTAAAGCTGATAATTTGTGCTGAGGGCAACAAATTAGATTTTTTAAAAACTAATTTGTAAAGCTGAGTTGGCATACCAGAAGAAGAGAAAAGAAGGAAAGGAAAAGGAGAAAGGGGCAAAAAAAGAAAAAAGGGCAAGACCATGACTTGGGGACAGATGCTAAACGGATGTCCTGAAGCCAACTCAAACGCAGCATGTCCAAAACAGAACTTATCATCTTTCCCCCCAAACTCTCCTCTTCCCCAGTTTCATGTTACTGTCAAGGGCCACTCTCACCCCACGTGTCCAGTTTGTTGCTAAGTCTTGTTTCTACCTTTCCAACATCCCACGCCTATTTCACCTTCTCACCACTCACACAACAACCATCTTGGTGGACGGAGGACCTCATCCCCCACTCCCGGCCCATTGTAATAGCCTGCCTCTCTGTCCCTCAGCTTCAGGCCTCTCTATTCTCCATTCAGCTGCTTAAGTAATTTTGCTAAGACAAAGATCCAACCATGTCACCATATTCCTCTTTCCTCCTCCACTCCAAAAACTCTGTTGGCTCCCTCTTACCTCCAGGATGGAAGAGAAAATCCTTTGGTATTTGAAGCCCTCCTGATTCCTTTCTACCTCTCAAGTCTTCTTAAATTTTTTCCCTCTCCCTATACCCTGCAATCCAACTACATTGGCCTACCTGCTGTTTTTTCAAACATAATGAAGGCCCTATTTCTTTGCCTTTTGAAGGCAGAGTCAAGATAGAAAAGACAGGGTCTTGCCTGAGCTTTTCCCTGAATATCTTTGAACAACTTTAAGTTACACCTCAAAACAGTCTCTGGAGTGGCAGAACCCACAAAAGGATGGGATGAGACAATATTCCAGCCCAAGACAATATTCCAGCCCAAGACAATATTCTAGACTACTTAAAAGGTTGGCAGGAAAGGTCTGTTGCACTGAAAGAGGGGTGCAGTCCAGCCCAGGCTATGCCCCAGCAACTCAGCAGTAGGCATTGGGGGAGATTGAGTCAGTGGTGTCAGTAGCAGTTTCCAGAATTCTGAGCACATAGATAGCAAGGGGGGTCAGATAACTGCTCAGAAGGAGATTGCAGGGGTTCCTTGGCTGGCACTGGGGACAAGACTCTGTCGCATTGCTTTGCCTTTTATGACTGCCCCTCATATCTCCAATACTTTCTCTCTTCACCTGTATCTCCTAGTGTTCTTCAAGGTCCAACTATAGTCTGCCCTGAAGGAGGCTTTTCTGGCTCCTTCTCCTCTCTCCCAGGTCCTTATCTCTGAGATCACTTTTCATTTCCACTGAGGGGAGCCAGGGAATGCTATTAAAATGGCCTCTCTCTTTTCAAAGAGAAGAAATAAACTCTTCTAAATAGTAAGCACTAAGTAAATGCTTGTCGACTGACTGACTGACTAACTGACTGACTGACCATGCAGCCCTCTGTGATTTTAAGTTACAAAGTAGGTGATGATCTATTTTGGTGGACTGAGTTTCCTTACCATGAGGACTCTACACCATGAAAAAAATCACAGGTCTAGAAGAACAGCAAAAAAGAAATCCTCTGAACTTAGGTTTTTAAAAATCATAAGTCCAGGATGTGAGAGGTAAGACAATCCATGCAAAAAAGACCTGGGGAGTCTTAGTGGTCTGCAAGTATGGGATGAGCCAGCAATATGGTCGAGGAGTGAAAAAAAGCTAAAATAATCTTAAATAGTGTTGAGGGCCACAGCATCTAGGGGAAGGAAGGTGGTTACCCCATCATCCTCATCCCAGTCAGGCCTGGTCTCTTCTGTACCTCACTTTTGGAAAGAAGGGGGCTAAGACTATGAGAGGAATGGGGGACCAGGACAAATAGGGAGCATTTCTCCTATGAGCTTGTGAACAGATTGAGGTTGTTTATCCTGGACAAAAGAATTGAGATGATGTTGTCTCTGTCTACAAAATGTCCTTTAGAAGAGGGATGAGATTGTTCTGTTTGGCCCCAGAGGGCAGAGAGAAGGAAATGGTTAGAAGTTATAAGAGGCAGATTTCACCTTGATATAAGGGATGAATTTATTAACAATTAGATTTGTCCCCAGATAGAATGGACTTACTTAGGAGGGAGGCGATGGCTTCCTTCTTACCAGAGACCTTGAGCACAGAGAACTTCCTTGACACTGTTTATATACAAGGAAGATGGATGGCACAAGGACTGACCTTCAGTGCCTCTGAAAACAGAAAGACCAATAGCTAAGATCACAGAATCAGAGATTTCTAGGTCAGAATGACCCCAGAAGTCCCCTAGTCAAACATAGGAGGACACGGAGGCCTAGGGAGGTCATGACGGGTGTCTAAGGTTGTCTAAGCAGTGTAAAGAGCACCAGGGTAGCACTCAGGAGACTCTGCTCTAGTCTCATCCCTTCCAGTAAGGGGCTATTTTACTTTGCTTGAGTAATCAACCAAGAAACATTTGTTAATCACCTACTAAGGGCCAGGTCCTGTGCTTGCTAGTCACTTAATTTCTCTGGGACCGAGTAGCCCCTTTTAATAAAAGAGGTGATGGGATGAAATGACCTCAGAGCAAGGTTTCAGTTCTAAGAGCCTTGAATTCTTCTGTCTTGGAGTCAAGAGTAGTTAGCAAATCCTTTAGAGAGGAGGGGGAGGAGAGCATCATTCAGATAGCCTCCCTCTTCCAAAAAGAAGAAGATTAATAAACCCTTCCCATTCAGTCCGGGAATCAAGGCCTGGTGTGTCCTGCCAGGCACTGGTGGATCTGTGCCTCAGGGAATGAATGGTTCCCTTAAGGCTGAACTCCCTTTTCATATCTGAGCTGTGACCTGCCTGGCTGTCTGGAAACAAGGAGATGAGCCCAATCCCAGACGGTAGCGGCCACATTAGGAGGGGGCTGCCTTTCATTATATATGTAGCCTTTGTCCTCCCAGCTGCTGAGGAACAGAAAGTTACTGGCATGGGTGACCGCTGGTCACAGATGGGCATTAAGTGAGCCAGACTGGCCTCTGGTAAGTTCTGAGGGAGGGGAGGAAGGAGGCTCACATACAAAGGTTCCCCTTGTCAGCCCAACCCAAGTACAACCATCCAGGGTTGGAGCCAGGCTAGGTTCTCCTAGGAGCCTACTTAAGTCTGACAGCTTTTGATTTGTTGGAGGATTGGGGGGCTGTTTTGTTATTAGTGGTTTCAGGAAATGTATTTTATCACTAGGATTGCTTTGGAAAGAGGGAAGGCAAGGGAAACAACCTTGAGGACATGATACACTTCTCCTTTGTCCTCACCAGACACTGATGGAAAAATGACCAACTGCAGGGCAGAAAAGGAGACAATGCTTACAGCGCTTCAGTCACTCAGCAAACACCTCTCCTGTTTCAGGCTTCTGTACTTAGCTGTGCTGAGGGGGATGGTAGAATCAGTCACTCAGTCTTCAAGGTCCCTTAGGGAGGGAGGCAGCCTGGGATAGGCAGTCAGAAAGGATTTATGAGGCACCTACTTTGTTTTAGACACTGAACTAGGGATAGAAAGAAAGACAAAGACCATAGTCCCTGCCCTCAAGAAACATGCGTTCTGAGGGAGACATGTAAATAACTAAGTTTATAGAAGAGATATAAATATATGTGTGTGTATGCACACACACACATATGATGGAAACATGTAAATAAGTACATAAAATATACACATATTTTATTCAGTCATTTCAGTTGTGTCCAACTCTCCATGTCCCTATTTGGGGTTTTCTTGGCAAAGATACTGGAGGGATTTGCCATTTTCTCCAGTTCATTTTACAGATGAGGAAACTGAGGCAAACAGGTTTACATGACTTGCCCAGGGTCACACAGCTGGTAAGTGTCTGAGGCCAGATTTGAATTCAGGAAGATAAGTCTTTCCTACTCTAGGCCTGGTGCTCTGTGCACTATGGCGCCACCTAGCTGCCTGTGTGTGGATGGATGGATGGATGGATGGATGGATGGATGGATGTGTATCACTGGGTGGGAGGGAGGGAGAGAGAGATGATGAAGGTAACATGTATTCATTGGGGAAAGAAGGAAGAGATAAGTAAGAAAGGCTTCGTAATGACATTGAGATTTGAGCTGAGTCTTACAGGAAGCTAGGGAAGCCTATATTGTGGGGTCACAGAGAGGGGTAAAATATAAGAAGACTCAAAAAATAAGAAGAAACCAGATTGTAAAGGACTTTAAATGCCAGAAGATGTTGTTTTTGTTCCTGAAAGTAATAGGGAGCCACTGCGATTTGTTGACTAGGGAAGAGTGACATAGTCAAGCTTACACTTTAGGAAAATGTGGGTATCTAGTTGAAGATGCATTGGAGTAGGGAGAGACTTGAGGCAGCATTACCAGCCAGATATCATTGCAGTTGTCCAGGCAAGAAGCAATGAAAGCCTGCACTAGAGGTGGCTATGTGAGGAGACAGAGGGGAAGGGGAGAAAAGGGAGGAGAGAGAGAGAGAGAGAGAGAGAGAGAGAGAGAGAGAGAGAGAGAGAGAGAGAGAGAGAGAAAGAAAGAGAGAGGGAATATACATGAGAGATGTGAATGTAGAAGTAACAAGACTTGGCAACACATTAGACATGTGGGGTGAGATCACGTGAGGATGAGGTAACACCAAGGTTTCAAGTCTAGATAACTGGGAAGATGGGGGTAATCAAGAGTAATAGGGAATTCTGAAAGGGAGGAAGGTTTGGGAAAAAGGTAATGAGTTCTACTTTGAACATTTTGAATTTGACATGTCTATGGGACAATCAATCCAAGACGTCCAAAATTCAGTTAAAGATGTATGTCTGGAGCTCAAGAGAGAGGTTAGGGCTGTGTGTGTGTGTGCATATACATGTACATGTACACACACATACATACGTATATTTCTGAGAATCATCAGCATATAGATGATAACTGAATAGGTGCTGCTGTGATCACCAAAGGAAATAATGTAGAGAGAGAACAGAAGAGGGTCCGGACAGAGTCTTGGGCAACACCCATGGTGGACATGACCTGTATGAAGATCCAACAAAGGCTAAGAATCTACAATGGCAAGAACACTGGTTCTGGAGTCAGAGGACCTGGGTCTGAATCCCACTCCTGGCACTCTCTGTGTAACCTGGAATAAGTCACCTAATTCCTTTGGGGCTCCTTTTGTAGGCCACATGGTATAGTGGAAAGATCACTGAACTCAAGTGTCAAGATCTTACTTAGGCTCCTACCTCAGACACTTATGAACTGTGTGACCTTAAGCAAGTCACCTAACTTCTTAGCTTTAGTTTCTTCATCTGTAAGATGAAGGTCATTGAATTCTCCCCCACCCTATTTTACAGATGAAGAAACTGAGGGTAAAAGAAGGAGCCTTCAGAAGCAAAAGTGTGCCTGGGATGAGACAGACAGCCAGTTGTTCAGCAGACAACCTCATAGTATAAATGCTACAAATTTCTGAACTACTGGCACCATGGTAGACAGTGCCATAGTAACCATGCAGCAGCCCTCTGAACTACTGGTGCTGGCCCAAAGAACCAAGGAACAGAGGGAGCAGGGCAGGACAATTTGTGTGTGTTGGGGAGAGGGTGGTGTCAGTTCCACTCAGTAGACCTCAAGGAAAATACTCAACATTCAACTGAGGCCAATTGTGACCATCCAAAAGTTACTTGGGACAGAGATTTGGGCTGGTGAACCATGACTTGCCCAGTATGAGAGAAGGAAGGAAGGAAGCCACCATCAGAGGAGAGATAGTCAGAAAGTGTGCAATAGTAGAAAATAAATGAGAGAGAGACTGAAACTGTAAAAGATTTCAGGAAGAAGAAAACTCGAAGACCTTGAATGTAAGTAGATAAGTCTACGAGGAAAATAGTAACAACAGAAGGAAATATGGTCCCCAGATCTAGCAAACAAATGTGGGCATTTGTGAATAAAAACTACAAAACAAAGGGAAATCACCCAACACTTGATGAGACAGGGAACCCTGTGAAATGTGAGAACATGGAGCCACATGTTATTTCTGAATGATTTTTAAAAGACAAGAGAATTATGAAAGCAGAATTTATGACCTACACAGCAAAAATAATGAACAGAATAGAAAAAAAATCCTAGAATTTACAATGGCAACCCTCACTGAGGAAAGAAATGAGAGAACAATAGATTAGAAGTGCAAATATATAGAAATAAAGGACAATCTGGAAGAAGAGACACAAAAGAACAAGGACATTTTAAAAATATGCTCACTACGCAAGTAAAACATATAGATTTTTAAAACAGGATGCCTGGAGGAGTCTTAAGGATCATAGATCTTCCAGAAGAACATGACAAGACAAAAAACCTGAATGCTGTAATGCCAGAAACAACACAAGAAACCTACCCAGAACTTCTGAACACAGAAATGAAATGTCGATTGAAAGAATTTATAGAAAGAAACAAAAACAAAAAGCCAAGGCTGCAGATTCCTAAACACATAATGCTTAAATTCGATCCAGAAACAAATTCTGCAAGTAATCAAAAGAAAGATTTTCAAATGCAACAGAAAAGAAATTCAAATAACACAAGACTATTCTGCACTCACCAGAAAATTCAGGAGGGAATGGAACAATATGTTCTAAAGAGCAATAGTGCACAGATGCAACCAAGGATGACCTACTCTGAAAATCTGATCTTTATTATAAGTGAAAGAAGGTAGATAAAGGGGTGTTTGAAACACTTTAAAAAAGAAAACCAGGGGACGGCTAGGTGGCGCAGTGAATAGAGCACCAGCCCTGGAGTCAGGAGGACCTGAGTTCAAATCCAGCCTCAGACACTTAACACTTACTAGCCGTGTGACCTTGGGCAAGTCACTTTACCCCAATTGCCTTCCAAAAAAAAAGATGAGTTGTAAAAAAAGAAAAACAAAACAAAAACTCCCCAGACAGTAGAAATACAGGGGGAGTGAATAAATACAATAGTGAAGGACAGCAACCAGAAAAAACTGCAGAGAGATTAGTAAGAGACTTCTAAGTATACATGAGACAGGGGTGAAGGCAGTCTGGTGGTGGTCAGAGTAAAGAGGTAGAACTGGGGGGCATTATGGACAATATCTGCTGACACCTTGTCTATAAGTGAATCAAGGGTTTTTTTGTGGGATTACAATACAACATAGGGGGGTATATGAAGGGGACAGGAGAGGGGAGCAGGGGAATAGAGAGAATTTGTGAGTTGCCCAGATCATAAAAAGGGGCTAGCAATGAGGGGAGGAAAAGAGCCTAAACAGGGAACTGGTAAGGAGGAGGGGGGAAGCATTGAAAAGGAGAAAAAAGGAAAAAGGCTTTGCTTTGGTGGTAGGAGGGGGTTCTACTAATGAATACTCCTATAGATGAAGAGAGAGACTATGTGAAGGGAAATGGACTGTGGTCTGGGGTATTTCATGCTTAAAAGTCCTTTTATCCTACCTTGGAAGTGGGAGAGTTGGAGCTCCTAGGGACAATTAACACCAGGGAGAGCATGGGCCCAACAAGATTTAAAGACTAATGGAAGGAAAAGAGATAATGGCAGATAATAGTAGTATGGATGATAAACTGCGTAATCAGGAACGCTTTGGGTGGGGGAAGCTATCTATCATTTTTCCCCCTCCAACAACTGTAAAATTTGGCATTATTCTGGAAGTGAGGTACGATGGAAAAGGAGAAGCCACAGAGACAGTTGTACAAGGAAGTGGCATAAACTGCCTAGAAGAAAGAGTTTAAAATGGATACTTTGGAAGTTTTGATTGCTTGAGGAATACAGAGACTAGAGAGAAACAAGGTAATTGTAGGGGCATGAACCAGAGAATGAAGGTCTAGAGTAGACAGAGAGGATAGATAATGAAGAGGCTGAGAGAAATCTTTATATAGACTTGGTTACAAAGTGCTCCTTAAAGAACAACATTAATAAATGGAGAAATATTCAGTGCCCATGGCTAGGCTGTGCCAAGGTAATAAAAAAATATGATATTACCAATATTAATTTACACTTTTAATGCTATGCCAATCAAATTACCAAGGGAATGCTTGATAGAACTTGATAAAATAATAAACAAAATGGGCGGCTAGGTGGCACAGTGAATAGAGCACCGGCCCTGGAGTCAGGAGGACCTGAGTTCAAATCCGGCCTCAGACACTTAACACTTTCTAGCCATGTGATTTTGAACAAGTCTCTTAACCCTAACTGCCCTCCAATAAAAACCCCAAAATAAAATAATAAACAAAATTCATTTGGAAAAACAAAAGATCTAAAAAATAAAGGGATATTATAAAAAGAAGTAGGAATAAAGGGGGAATAACACATCCAGACCTCAAACTATATTACAAAGTAGTGGTCATCAAAACCGTCTGATATTGGTAAAGAAAAGAGAAATAGTTAAATGAAACAGGTCAGAGAAGAGAGATTCAGAAAGAATAGAGCTCAATAACTTAGTGTTTGATAAAGTATAAAACTTAAATTAAGGAAAAACTCTTTATTTGATATAAAATGCTGGAAAAACTGGAAAAAAGTCTGACAGAAATTAGACTTTCCCATGATACATTCTAAATGAAGATGTTACCTTCATGTTAAAGGTCATACTAGAAAAAAAATTAGAAGAGGAACAAGACCATGTACATCTCACAAGCATGGGTAAGAGATGTATGCTTACCACATGATAAACGCTATTACAAAAGATAAAAATAGATAACTTTGATTACATGAAATTGAAAAGCTTCTGCATAGACAATATTGATACATCTAAGATAAGAAGAGGAGTGGTCAAATGGGAAAAAATTTATGTCTGTATCAAATTTCTCTGATAATGATTTTGGTATCCAAGATCTGCAAACAGTACGTACATATATGTATACATACACATACACACTCACACACATACATATATGTATATGTGTATACGTATATATGTATATATATTGCCAAATATTCACAACCACTTGAAAAATGCTCCAAATTACTACTAATAAGAGAAGTACAAATTAAAACAACCTTGCAGTTTCATCTCATACTCTGTAATTTGGTAAAAAAAAAAAAAAAGACAAAAATTGGCAGTTTTCAATGTTGAGCAGGTTGTAGGATGATAGATATACCAATACATTGTTGGTGGAGCTGGGAGATTCTGGAAGACAATTTAGAATTATGCAAATAAAGTGACTAAAATGTCCCTACTCTTTGAACCTGAGATTTCATTACTGGGCTCATAACCCGCCATCGCTAAGAAGAAAGTCTCCATAGATACCGAAACATTTACGGCATCACATCTTATGATAGGAAAAAACAAAGTAGATGTCCAATCGCTAAATAGCTATACAGATTGTGGTACTTGAATGTAATGAATTGTTACTCTGCTGCAGGAAAAGATTGTGTGATGAATAGAGTTCATTCAGTGGAATAAACATATATGGAATACAATATAATACAATATGATATAATGCAATATAATATAACATAACATAACATAAGTGATGTAATATAACGTAATGTCATATAATTTAATATATAATATAATATACATAATATATAATATGATATATATGGAATACAACACATGAAAAGACGTATGTGCACTGGTACAGAGTGAATAGAGCCAAGAGACCATTACAACATGCACAGTGACAACAATGTGGGACAAATTACACACCAAAAGACCCAAAGTCAGTGTAGCAAAAAATCCAGAAATCAGACGGGACTCATACAAAGAGATCTGAGAGGACGCCCCCAGCCCACTTCTTGGAGGTAGGAAGTCAATAGGTCTTACACACATTGCACATGTTTTCAGACTTTCTCAATGTACTAATCAATTTTCCTAATTTTTTTCCTCCCTAAAAAGTACTATTTGTCACATGGGATGGAAAGAGTAGGGGATAAATGGGATAACTATGGTGAAGCAGAAAGAGAGGTCTCCTATAAAAGCTTATTTTAAAAACTAACTATGATATGTGGGAGATAAGTGCATAAGAGATGGACCATGAGAGAGCCTGAGAAGGAGATCTCACTGTGGCTACTGCAAGTTTCATGGAGGAAGGGACACCTGTGTTGGGCCTTGAAGGATGGGTAGAATTTAACAAGCAGATTTGGGGGTGAGGGTAGGATGGTGGTGTGTAAGGACTTCTTCATTATTAGATCCTGCCCTCCTCCTCTCCACCCCCTGCAATGTGCACAAGGAAGAGGAGACCATCCAGTAACCTAGTTCAAATAGTAAAATACAGAATTAGGAATTATAGATTGGTTGGTTGGTTGGTGTCCTCTGTTTTCTAAGAGGACCAAAATGACATCACTATGCTAGAGTCAAGTTCCAGTGTGTCCTACTGTGACTGATTAGACCAATATGAGCTCAGAGTGCTCAACCACAGATCAGGTACAGAGTCCATGCGAACATCTGGGGTGGATTCTCTAAATTTGCACATCCTGGGTTTCCTTTGAGCTGTTTCAGTTCTGCTTTGCTCACAGAGCACAGCACCTTCTCTGATGAGGGCACGCCATGCTGAGCCATCCTATGTCAATGTCTCCCATGTCACACAATCAATTCCAAAGTTTTTAAGAGAGACCTTAAGAGTGTCCCTGTAGCAGGGCGGCTAGGTGGCGCAGTGAATAGAGCACCGGCCCTGAAGTCAGGAGTACCTG
>CM053595.1:52806325-52858554 GCA_028646575.1 Pseudocheirus occidentalis | reverse complement strand
AGATTAACATTATAAAAAAAGTTCACAGACCCCAAGTTAAGAACTCCTGGTAGTTGTGATCCTGTGATCTTTACCCTGTTCAGTGTCACTATATTATCTTTTTGGGGGGAGTTCAGTGCTCCCTCAGATTGTTAGACATCATTCCCAGGATGGGCACGTTGAGTACTCAGTACCTCTCCAAGTTGGAAGCCCGTGGTAGGAATGTCTTAAAGCTTTAAAGCAGTGGTTCTCAACCTGTGGGTCCGACCCCTTTGGGGGTCAAACGATCCCTTCACAGTGGTCACCTAAGACCATGGGAAAACACATTTCTGATGGTCTTAGGAACCCAGAAACTGCTCCTCTATCCATCTCCAGGCGGGTCCACCCACATGCAGATACACCCACATATGAGTGTTAAAGAGCCTGACATTAGGAAGGTTGAGAACCACTGCTTTAAAGGCTGAGAGGTGCTAGCAAGCTGTGTTCAGCCCTGGCGCCTATTAGGAAGAAAGTACCTCCCAGCCCCCACCTGCTGCTTCTCCCCCCACCTCGTTCCAGCTGCTCCTTCACCCCTGAATAACACTCATTCAGGCCCCACTTTCATTTCCTACTTTCTCACCAGCTTTCCACTCTGTTCCTCCTGCCAGCAATAAATGAAAACAGAAAAAAGAAATAGTGGTTTTAATCCGTATTAATTAGCTCCTTTTCAGCCTAATTTTGGGTGAACTTCATCCCTCAGTAGTTTAGTGAGAGCACAGATACAGGCTGTCCCAAAAGTCTTAGTGCAGTTTTAAGCTATTAAACCTTAAATAGACTATATTATATCTTAGAATAGAATACTATACAATAGAAGCTATAAAGCTATTAAACCCCATAGAGGGCAGGGAGTATTTTGTTTTGTCTTTCTATCCCCAGAATATTAACAGTTTAATTAACAGGGCTGTTTCTGCACCAAGACTTTTGGGACACCCTGTATAAATTAAAAGAAGCTTATGGCCTAAGAACCCTAAAACTAATCAGTCAAGCAACCAATCTTCTTAAGTACTTACTAGGTACAGGGCCCAGTTCTGGTCACTGAGATGGGAGGGGCAGGGAAGAGATGACTTCCATTAATTCCTTTTACTTATTAAATACCTATTGAGAACTAGGCGTTCTGTTAAAATTCTGGAGGTACAAAGACAAAACAAAGCAGCTCCTGCCCTCTGGGAGCTTATATTCTATGAGGGGGAAATAATACATACACAGAGAAGTAAATATCAAATGGATAGACAGTAATTTTCTCAGGCCAGTGAATCCTACTGATATCAGGAGAAGATCCAGGGACTGGGCCCCTCCCCTTTAGGGGGCTTACTGTATATAGGAGGTGAGACAAGACAGTCACATAAAAGAGAAGTTTATGGGTGAGACTTGTGTGATGCATCACAAAAGAAGCAGAATGAAGAAAACAATTTATATGGTCATCATCATCATCATCATCATCATCATCATGCTCATTGGAGCAGCATTGAAAGATATGAAACAGAGATCAATTGACTGACCGCTCTTCACTTCTGAAGACTGACTCCAAAGTGGACCTCCCTCCTGAGGACAAAGAGGTGGGGGCTTATAGACAGATGCATAATGAGCCATACATTTTGTTAAGTGTGTTGGTTCATTTTTTAACTGTACTTTGCGGCAAGAGGGGGCTCTATTGGGGAATAGGAGGAAGTCACTGGGAAGTTACAGTTGTTTATATAGTGTTTTTTTTAAGTACATAGTGTTTTTTTAAGTACTGATAATTTTTTTAGTTGAACAGTTTAAAGGAGTATATGCTAACTCGTTGGTAAATGAAGAAGTAGCTGTAGGGAAGAGAAAGGCTTCTAGGGGCTGGGGTTGTCAGAAAAGGGTCTGTGGGAGAAGCAAGATTAAGTTAGGCCTGGGAGGAAGAGTGAGAATCGTAAGGGGGGCCTGTCTAAGGAGTATTGGAGGAACATTGTTCAGTTAGGAGGAGGCTGATCTGGCCGGAGCTGAGGGTCCATGTAGGGGTGTAGCAGAGAGGAGTACTGGGGAGCCTCCGAGGTTACATTCAGTGTAGTCTATCAGTTTAGAGTCATCGTGGAGGAGTGACTAGGTCAATGGTCTTATAATCAGGAAGACATAGGTTCAAATCCCACTAGCCGTGTGACCCCTGGGCAAATTATTCAACATCTCTGTGAAATGAGGATGTTAGATTCTATGGCTTCTAAGACCCCTTCCACCTCTAAATCTCTCATCTTATGATCCTGGGAAATTTTCAGATCCATTCAGGGTTGCAATAAAAGGGCCACACTGGGAATCAAGTAGACCTGAGCTCAAATCTTGCCTCAGATACTTAACTAACTGTGTGACCCTAGACAAGTCACTGAACCTCAGAGTTCTGTAAAAAGACATAATAAAAGCACCTCCCCCCATGGTTGTTGTGAGGATAAAATGAAATGTTTGTAAAGTGTTTTGGCAGCCTTAAAGCACTATATAAATTTTTATATTTATTATTAATTTAATGGGGTTGGAGATACTTTGAGACACTGGGCTTGAGACCCTCAAGGCAGACTTGGAATTTACCAGTGTCCTTCCTGGCTCCTAGCCCATTACTCAGTCCAGCTGGGATAAACATACGTCTTCTAGCACCCCCTTCTAATGACAGGTTGTGTGGCAATGCATGGATCCCTGGATTCCAGGAGCCCAGGCTCTGCCTTTGTTTTCCTGCGTGATTCACTGAAGCATATCTCTCCCCCTCTGAACTCTCAGATTCCTTCCAGGCAGAAGGAGGAGGTTTTGTGCTGGGGGAGGGTTCCCTCCTTTCTCTAGGCCTCCAGGCTTTCAGATGGATCATTCCCACTGCACACTCTGAGGTAGAGGTTTAATGTGTCTGGGGTGCTAACATTTGGTTTGTTAAGACACAGAATCTTGATGTGGTGACACTTATGTCGGCCTCAGAGACGTTTGCACTTTTTTAAACCCTCTTTCTATTTTATTTTAAACTCTAAAATTACAAAGACACTAATAATCATGCTCAGAATAAAGTGCAATGCAAAAGAAATAAAGAAAAGGTACCTATCTGTCCCCATCGCCCCACAGTGGGGTACCCAGCTGGCTTAAGCAATGACCTCATACAAATCCAGCTCTACAAAAACTACTTGGGCAAATTCAAAATCTTGCTGCATGGGGTCTTTCTGTGCCCCTCCTTTCTTCCTCATCTTCTCCCTCCTAGTCATGCACCCCTAATCCACACCCAGAAAAACCAAAGGGGTTTAGATGTTTCCATGGTACACACATAGCTCAGAAGACAAAAGCTGCGTTCAGAAAGGCAACCCAATTGGGAAACAGGGCTGGGGCACAGGAATGTGGGGGATCTAGCCTGGGGCTCCTCCTGCTGAGAAAATACTCGTTCTGTGCTCTTCAGCAAAGTCAGAGCTCAGGGAGAGCAGCTCCCTCATTCCTGCACCAACCAGCTGGCATCTCCTCCTCTTCCTCCTTCATTCTCTATCCTTTTCCTCCATCTTCTTTTCCATTCTCTTTCTCCTCCTCCCCTTCTTCGTTCATTCATCTTTCCCATCCTTCTACATTCTCCATACTCTTCTTCCTCCTCCTCTCCTTCTCTGTCCTCTTCCTCCCCCCATCAGAAGACCTTTAAATCAGTGTTAACCTGCAGCCTAGCCCTCCCCATCCTCACCCCTCTCCCAACACAAAAATTCCATAGATCCAGGATCGCTCATTTCTTTAAGAGCCTAGGAGCCTAGATTTAGTGTTGGACAGGACCTCAGAGGCCATCCAAATCCAACCCCCATCATTTTAAAGATAAGGAAACTGAATCCCAGAGAGGTTCAGTAATTTGCCCAGGGTCACACAGATAGTAAACATCTAAGATGGACTTTAAACTCAAGTCTTCCCAGCCTTAAGGTCAGTGATCCATTTACTATCTCATGCTGCTTTTCAATGGACTTGAGCAAGGAATTCACTGAAGCTAGCAGCTTTAGCAGATCTCAGTCTTTTTGCTTTGGGTTTTTTTTTGGAGCAGGGAAGGCAAGGCAGTTGGGGTTAAGTGACTTGCCCAAGGTCACACAGCTAGTAAGTGTCAAGCTTCTGAGTTTTTAAAGAAACCCAGTGTGATGGGATTCGATGAGAATACCTTAGGAGTCATATAGTTCATTGAGCAGATGAGGAAATAGAGGTAAGAAAAGGACCTTTAATGGACCCCTCTCCAGGTGGAAACAAGACTGGTGCAGTAGAGTGTTGGACTTAGGGTCAGGTGATCTAGATTCAGATCCTAGCTCTAACATGTTAGCTGTGTGACCTTGGGCAAGTCATAACCACGGAACCTGTTTATTTACCTGTGCAAGGGAGATGATGAAACTTGAACTGAGGTGATTATGAAGAAAGTTCTTTACAAATCTTAACATGTTATATGAACATGAGGTGTTAAGTGACTTTCCCAAGGTCATACAGCAAGTGTCTGGCAGAGCTGGCTGGGCCTGGAAGCCAGGCATTCCCCCCCCCCTGTTCTAGCACCCTCTCCCCAGTACCATAATTTCTTCTCCCCACCACAAAGTGGCCATCAGAATAACTCGCTTCCCAGAGCAAGAGACTCTGGGAAAGTCTACTGCCTCACAGGAAATCATGTAATATCCAAAAGTCAAGGTCAGGCCAATCTTCCAGGAGGGCCTGAGGAAGAAACTGGAGCCCAGAAGTGGAGGTGTTTGTGCTAAAAGAGGGTTCTCGGTTGCATTTCTCACATACTCTTACCCACACGTCAACGTTGGTGTTTCTGAGCACCTTCTGAGAGGAGGCTACCAGACGCTAGGATAGCAGAATGACAAGCCGGCATTCCAGAGGGACCACAGGTGGAGCTGTGCTGGGGAGAGAATGACGCCTTCACAGTTAGAGAGATGGACTTGGAGTTAGGGAGACGGGTTTAAAGCCATCACTCGTGGGCTCTGCGGCACTTTTCTGAGCCTCAGTTTCTGTATCTGTATTTTTAAATGGGTAAGAATATTTATTGTTTAGAGTTGAGAGGAGCAAATGAAATAATGCTTGTAATGCACTTTGAAAGGGTTAAAGTACAAAACTACAGACACGTTGTTGTTGTTGGTCAGTCATTATTTCACTCATGTCAAGCTCTTTGTGACCCCATTTGGGGTTTTCTAGGCAAAGATACTGGAGTCATTTGCCATTTCCTTCTCCAGCTCATTTTACAGATGAGGAAACTGAGGCAAACAGGGTTAAGACCTGCCCAGGGTCACACAGTTGGTAAATGTCTTAGGCCAGATTTGAACTCGGGAAGAGAAGGGAGTCTTCCTGCCTCCAGGCCTGGCACTCTGTGCACTACCATGCCACCCAGCTATCATTTTGGCATTATTCTTTATTGCATTTGTTTGCAAAACATCTCTCCATCTGTGCCCTCCTTTGAGCCTCACACCATTCCCTCTGAAGGAGCTAGAATGGGCATTATCGTCTCTATATTAAAGGAAATGCTCAAGTCCTGTAGCAATTCATTGGCAGAGGGACAGAGCACTGGATTTGGAGTTGAGAAAACCTGGGTTCAAATTCTGCCTCAGACACCTACTGGCTTTGTGATCCTAAGTAAGTCATGTAACCTGTCTGGGCCTCAGTTTCCTTATCTGTAAAAAGAGACGGTTGGACTCAATGACCTCTAAGGCCATGTCCAGCTCCAAATCTATGCTTCTGTGCTTTCCTGGCAGCTGAGGCTGTTGACTCTCAGGGCTGTTTCCCAGCCTCTATTGGTCCCTCTAAAAGCCTGCTATTTTAAAAAGTCACTTTTCTGGAAACAGCCCCCAAGGTTTGCAGACGCCTTCCTGCAGCTGCTGTTGTTCCGGCTGTTTTGAGCAGTTTCTCACTCATCACTTGCAGCAGCAGCACCTGTCTGCACCATGCAGGGCTGGCGCCTCCTGCCTCTTGGACCTGGCTCAGTTTGGCACCATATCAGGTGACAGGGGTTATGGACATATACCCACTGCTCTTCCTGGTCCCCTGGGGGTATCTGGGCTCCCTATCTTTTGGTGCATGGAGCCAGATGTGTTATTTCTCTCTGGATCTATGCCCTGCCAGGTGCGTGGAGATTTGCTCTCATCCCAATGCTTGTGATGGATCACCATGCCAAGGATGGCATATGAACGGGTATAAAACCCTGGCACACGTTACAGGCTTTCAAACAGGCTGCATTATCAAAAAAAAAAGGCTTATTGTAAGTGGAGCAGTTTTTGGCAACCTGACCCGCTTGGGGCAGATGTGCCGCTGTTCCTTCATTGAGGCCCCAGAGAGCTGCTTGATTTCTGAGCCATCAGCTTGAGATTGCCAGGAGCCCCACCTCACAATCCTCTCCCTCCCAACCTCCACCCCTGAAAAAGGAAAATAGGTCTAAGCTTCCTATAGTAGGCTTAGAACCATTGGCCTATCGGAGCTTTCCAGGAGATCCTCAAAGTAGGTTTAGAACAATTAGCCCATTGGGGTTTTCAAGGTGATCCTCAAAGGTGGGGCAGTATTTAATTTAACTCCACAAATTTCATTTTCACAATTTCATATCTGTCTCCTCTGCTCCATACAAAAAATGGCCACTCACTCAAATTCAGATCCTTGTTACCTCCCGTCTGGCTTTTGTTAAGGTTAAACTATCAGTGGGGCCTCCTTTCTTTTGGTAGAGAGGTAGGGGACCAGAGATGCAGAAAGGAGTATATACTGTCAGAAATATCCACTGTGTCCATTTTGTTCAATAATTTTTCTTTGTTATGGGAAAGGAGGGTGTATTCCTATGAAAAGAGTGGTGAGGAGATATGTCTGAAAAATACTGATATAAAAACAAAAGGTCTCCGAAAAATCTTCTTATAGGCACCCCTCCATTTAAGGTGATAACACATCTATTGTATAGACCTATTTATATACATACTGTCTCCTCCATTTGTGCATGTATGTGTGTGTGTGTGTGTGTGTGTGTGTGTGTGTGTTCCCCTTGGGAAGGAGTGTCAGTTTTGGTTTTGGTAATTTACAAGGCTTTGAATGTATGTTTATAGGAAAGATAAGGTACAGGGGCCAATCCTTAGTCTCATCAGGACTTTTGGTGTCTCATTTCTAGAAAATCTTTATTCCTTTTCTTCAATTCTTTGATGGTCTTTGTAGCTACTACAATCCTACATTCTTATACTCTCTGTCCACTGAAGCCTGTGTCTTTGGGACAAGGATACTTGTGTTTGAAATAGATTGCATGGAGTCCCACACATCTCTCTCTGGTCACAGGCCTCAGGCTTCTCAATCTGTGTGTTCTTCCTCTCCCAAAGACCTGTGTCATCCACTGAGCTCCCAAAACTATAGTGTATTTGGTCTCATCCAAAGGCCACTCCTCACAAAGCTTGAAAAAATGCTAATAACAGTTGGCCACCATCTTGGGTTCCTGCTGTTGGTCACCCCTCAGAGGAAGAAGTCCCCCATGAGAATGTAAGCCTCTTAAGGGTAGAGACCATCTTGGTTTTTTCTTTGTATCCCCAGTACTTAAAATAGTGCCTGGCAAGTAAGTAAGTGCTTAATAATTGCTCATGGATTAATTGGGACATCCAGATAGAGCTGTCCAGCAGGGAATTGGAAGGGCTGGGACTGGAGCTCAGCAAAATGATTGGGGCTGGAGAAGGAGGTCTTGGAGGTAATGAATGAACCTTCCCTGAACCGAGTTGTGTTTATTGTTGTGAATGCAACAACTGGATGTTACTGTACCCCATTGGCTTTTGATAGGAAAACAACATTCCCCCAATTCTGCCTCAGAGCCAGCCACTGTGCACTTTCTACATCTTCTCCACTCTATATCCCTTCCTCTTCAGCTGAATGTTCTCTTGGCATGACCCTAAGCATGTTAGAGGTTGGGTGCCTGACCTCCCCCAAGCCCAAGCCTTGAAGTGCGATTCTTGTTTGCCTTTGCTGTTTCTAGGTGGGGTCTGAAGGAGAGCAGGAGCCAGCTAATCCACCCCTCCTTCCTGGCACACTTTCCTGTGCCCAGGCATGGCTGGCATGCTGCTAAAGTCCTTGGCTTTGAGGGCAGAGTATCCTACAGGGCAGATCTCAGAGAAGAGAAGGCTCCATCTTCCTTGGGAGCATTTTAAAGGTGCTGTAGGTTGGCTGCCCACAGGGGAGATAAGATGTTGCTTTCAGGTCATCTTCAGTCTAGGAAATAGCAACAGGCAACTACCCAGTCTGTGTTAAAACTGGCACAGCTCAGGGATGGCTATCCTTTGGATTTTGGAGACTTTTATTTAAAAAACCCTCTCCTTAATTATGGGGAAAAAACTCACTGCTGAGGGATGCGGGTGGAATTTTTGATAATGGTATCTAATTAAGAGTTACACCAACAGTGTGACTCTTAACAAGAGCCCGTGCTGGCATCCAGTCCAAATTGTGCAGATGCACTTACCAGTGGGGTCCCCCCAGTGAGTAATTGCTGTATTCAGGGGCGGTTTGGATGCTGCCTAGGAAATAAAGGACCACCACCCCTTCCTGCTTGTTCCTTCTAGCCCTCAGCCTTGCATCTTGTTACCATGGAGATAATCCTCCTAAAGATGACAACCAGGCAGAGAATGGGGAAGGAATCTGAATGCGCCCTGGTGCAAAAATGACCAAATGTGAGTCTTTAAGGATGTGAAGAAGGATCGTCAGTCATCATTTGTGGGAACCATCTCCAACCTTTTCTTTTGCTCACTTGTTTTTCTGTTTGTTCAATAGCCATGGAGGCGCCCCAGCTGTGCAGGGCCCTATCCTGGGTGCTCTGGGGGAGATAGATGCATAAGAGTTTGGCTTTGTCTCCTAGAGTCTAAATGGAGGGGTATGTGAGTGAGTGAGGGTGAGTGAGAGTGTGTGTGTGGATGAGTGTGAGTGATTGTGTATGAGAGTGAGTGTGTGTATCAATGTGTGAATGTGTGTGTGAATGAGTGTGTGTGTGAATGAGTGTGTGTGAGAGTATGTGTGAGTGTGTGTGAATGAGTGTGAGTGTATATGTAAGAGTGTGTGAGTAAGTGTGTGTGTGTGTGTGTGTGTGTGTTTGAAGGTTAAGACATGGTCACAAATACAAGTCAAGCTGTGGCAAGAGAGGTACAGGTTGTTCTCTGGGGGCTTCAGAGGAAGGGGAGATCGGATCTAGTGGAAAGGTGGATAAGGGAAGGTGAGAAATTCTTTCCAACAGCAGAGGATCCAGTTAAGCTCCTACTGTGTGCTAGATACTGCCCTGGGCACTAGAGGACACAGAGACGAAACTGCAATCCCTGTCCTCAAGGGCCTGGTAGTACCAACTCTTGGTGCAGGGAAGGGAGGGGAGTGAACTGGACCTTGTAAGCTCTGGGGAGGGACCACAGCGGCTTCATCAGCTTAGAGAGATCATCTAGGTATGGCTTCCAATGGATTGATCAGTGGTGATTGACCTGCTGAGGAACCCTGCCATAGGGAATGTGATTCATTGTAGAGTAGATATTTATTTGTGCTAGACCCTGTGTTAGAGTTAGAGGGAAGGGAGGGAGGGAGTGAAGAAAGAAAGAAGGAAGGAAGGAAGGAAGGAAGGAAGGAAGGAAGGAAGGAAGGAAGGAAGGAAGGAAGGAAGGAAAGGAGGGAGGGAGGGAGACAGGGAGGAAAGAAAATAAAAGAAAGAAAGAAATAGATAGAAAGATGTCCTTGGGCATAGGACTTGATGCTGAGGGCCACTTCTTTTTCATTTGTTGGGGAAGGGTCTGGTAAATAAAATGGAGAGCTAAATCACGGGCTATTATATATGAATGGCAGGCAATTTTCACTGGCTAGTGAATGGGGCAGCAGGGTGAGGACAGAAGATTGGCAAGATAGAAATGGGTAGGTAGAATGTGGAAGACCATGAATGCCAAGCAGAAGAATTTGGATTGTTAATCTCTGGGTGTGTTGAGCAGGGTGGGGAGGGATGGAAGGGTTTTGAGCAGTGGGGGGAGGGGGACATGATCAGAACGGAGAAGGTAGAGTTCAACCAAGGTCAAGATCAGTATGGGTTGGACTAGTTGGAGAAGACAGGTATGAAACTTTCCACTTAACTAGGCTGTGTCAGGGCAAGGAAGCATTGCCAGCAGCTTCTTTCTTGGGGTAATATTTTAAATTGTCAGGAGATATATAAAATCTCTTACTGTCTTAGGGAGGACGTAAAAGAAGGAAAAAAAGGGGAAAAAATTGAAACTCTTAACTTTATTTAAAAATAAATGTTAAGGAGCAGCTAGGTGGTGCAGTGAGTAGAGCATCGGTCCTGGAGTCAGGAGGATCTGAGTTCAAATCCAGCCTCAGACACTTAACACAAAAACTAGCTCTGTGACCTTGGGCAAGTCACTTAACCCCAACTGCCCTCCAAAAGCAAAAAAAAATGAATGTTAAAAATTGTTTTTACATGTAATTGGAAAAAAATAAAATACTATTTAAAAGACAAAAAAATCATCAGATGAGTTCCCATAAGCACACTCATTCTGTCTTATTTCCTTAATGTTTTCCTTTGCAGTTACTGTATGGGAAATGCACCTGTGGTTAATCCTAGATCTATGTTTGCAGGAATAGATTCAAAACTGAAAACAGGTACTGTGTGAGAGAAAAATAGCCTAGGATCTTCCCAAACCACGTGTTCATCTTCTCCCCTTCAAATATGCTTTGGGCTACTCCTGCCCTGTGGGAAGTAACACGTATAATGTACCAAGTGAATCGAGTTGCATCTGCAGAGATCTGAGTGGGAATCTTTGCTCAGGTGCCTATGACCTGTGTGACCTATGGTGAGTCATTTAACTCCTTTCAACCTCAGTTTCCTCATCTGGAAAATGGGCATAATAATAGCACCTACCTCACAGTTTTGTTTGAAGATCAAATTAAATCATATGTGTGTTATGCTTTTGCAAACCTTAAAGAGGCTTGTCATTTTTCAGTGATGTCTGGCTGTTTATGACCCCATTTAGGGTTTTCTTGGCAAAGATATGGGAATGGTTTGCCATTTCCTTCTCCAGTTCATTTTACAGATGAGTTTCCTAACTGAGGCAAATAGGGTTAAGTGACTTGCCCAGGGTGACATAGCTAGAAAGTATCTGAGGCTAGATTTGAACTCAAGGCCCAGCGCTCTGTCCACTGCACAAACCTTAAAATGCTTTATCGATATGAGTTATTCTTGTTGCTGCTGTGTCTCAGAGCCTACCTTCTAATGCATCTCCCTTGGCGTTTCAGGAAGGTATGCCCCAGACGCTGAGTACTACAAGCATGGTGACTCCCTGTGGCTTCAGCCCCCACCTTCATTCATCTGGGGAGCAAGGAGGACTGATCTTTCAGGATGGAAACCTGAGCTCAGCGTCACTTGATGCTTTGATCCAACACCTCATCCCTACCGCAGACTATTACCCAGAAGTGAGTGCTCAGCTGGGCGGGAAGTGTGATGACAGCCGCATATGTACTCACTGAAAGACTCAGCACGTTTTGAGGAAGCGGGGAAAAGATTTTGCATTGACTGTACCAGAGTTAGAGTACAGAAGGAGAGGGAGGGAGTGCCACACGGGCTCCTCAAATTTGGCACATTGGGGACTACTGTTTTTTGTGGAATGAAAAGGGAGCATTTGCTTCCTACGCCAGTGAGCCTTGGGGTATTGTATATTGGACGCCTGGACAATAGGATCAAACACTGTATGTTTAGAGCTGGAAAGGAGCTCAAACAAGTAGTCCAATCCCCTCTTTTTACAGATGAGAAAACTGAGTCCCAAGGAGGTTGAGTGATTTGATCTTGATCACACAGGTAATAAAGCATCAGAAAAGGCATCAGGGCCTGGATAAGCCCCAAGTGAACTTCATTCTTGTAGCTATTATGCTTATCCAGAAGGGGTGTGTGTGTGTGTGTGTGTGTGTGTGTGTGTGTGTGTGTGTGTGTGTACATGCACGAGTATATGTGTGTGTTGAAATTTAATACCAGTGAACTAGCTGATTCCAAAAGATCACCATTAATCACTCATTGTTTCCCTGGGAATACCAATAATTAATAATGATAAATTATATTTATACAAGTTAATTATAATTAATATGTATTAATTATATATAATTAATGTAAATGATCTCATTTCAGGTATTATCTCCATCTTGCATATGATTAGACTGAGGCTCAGGGGGTTAAGTAACTTGCCCAATATCACCCAACTAGTTAGTGTCAGAGGCAGGAGCTGAAATTGGATATTCCTGACTCCAAGTCAGGCACCCAATCCACTGTGCCAAGTAAAGTATTGTAGTTTAGTTGTTTCATTTGTGTCTGACTCTTCATGACCCTCTTTGGGGTTTTTCTTGGCAGAGATACTGGAGGGGTTTGCCATTTCCTTCTCCAGCTCATTTTACAGATGAGGAAACTGAGGCAAACAGGGTTAAGTGACTTGCCCAGGGTCACACAGCCAGTAAGTGTCTGAGGCCAGATTTGAATTCAGGAATATGAATCTTCCTGACTCCAGGCCTGGCACTTTAACCATTGAACCACCTAGCTGCCCAGTAAAGTAATATGCTTGGGAAATTAGTAAAGGGCCCCCTGAGGGACCTCATGCAAGTCCCTTAACTTTTCTTGTCCTTATCTTAGGATTAAAAGTTAGATTAGATGACTCTCTCGGGTCCATTCCAGATCTAAAGTTAATTAATTCTATACTCATATCAGTCTTCCCATTTGAATGAACACGGGGGCTGAAATTACAGCAAAGAGGGTTAGCCATGGCAGGTAGCATGACCGTGAATAAGGTAAAGGACTTGGAAGCAGGAAGGCCCAGGTTCAAATCCTACGTGGGCCACTTGCTAGCTTTGTGGCCTTGGGTGAGTCATTTAACTCCTCTTGCTTCAGTTTCCTCATCTGTAGAATGTGGAAGTCATATATGATAGTGTCTAAGGTCCCTTCCCATCACAGGTCCATAAGCCTGTGCTTTTAGTCAATGTAAAGCTGCAGAGGATGCAGTAGACTGTGTAGGCTGTGATATTTGGGGTGCTTCTGGAGTTTCTACATCAGCTTTCCCCCAGCAGTTTCATCAATGGAAAATAAATGTGTGCAAACTCATTCCCACCCTAGAGGCTGTTTGGGGGTGTCTCCTAAACCATTAGCTATAGGACCATCCTCTCCAAGCAGGAGGGAAAGGGAAGGTTTGGAGAGTAGGGCAAGAAATCTCAATAAAATAATTAAAATCAGCCCATTTTAGTAATAAACAAGGAGGACTAGAAAAACCTACCTAACTCTGTAGTCCAGACTCTAAAGCCACCCAGCATAGAGCTTGAGAATTCTCGCTTGGGCCAAACAGGCACATCTGGGCAGTGTTCTGTGGGATGCTGCCCATAAGACCTTATGAATGAAAATACTTTTTGCATCCCTTAGCTCTTTAAAAGAGTCATCACTGGGCGGCTAGGTGGCACAGTGAATAGAGCACTGGCTCTGGAGTCAGGAGGACCTGAGTTCAAATATGACCTCAGATATATAACACAAAAAAACTAGCCGTGTGACCTTGGGCAAGTCACTTAACCCCAACTGCCTTCCAAAAAGAAGAAAAAAAAGAGTAATCACTCTGTGATGTAGCTAGAACATATGAGGAAACTAAGGGGCTAAAGGGGGGGAAGTATCATAAATTGAGTCAACCAAAAAGTGTTTACTTAGCATTTACTGTGTGCTAGGCTCTGTGCTAAGTGCTGGGCATGCAAAGAAGTGTCAAGATAGTCTCTGCCCTCATAGGCCCTCACATTATAATGGGAGGTGGGACGATATGTAAATACATGATAGATACAGACCTGGCAGACGGGAGGTGATCTGGCAGGGGAAAGCACCAGCAGCTGAGGGAGCCAGGAAATACCTCCTGCATGAGGTGGAATTGTAGCCAATACTTGAAGGAATCTAGGGAAACTAAAAAAAGGGTGAGGAGCTGAAAAGGACCTCAGGTTATCTAGTCCAGTGCCTCTTAAATTGCGGGTTATGACCCCATAGGGGGTTGCAAAAATTTTGGCAGCACTAAAAGTTTTTTTTTTTAACACACAATGACCAAAAATTAGTTAAAAATCAAACATGTAATGAATCTGAGGTGTTTCTGGCAGCATTTTCCCATGTTGCATCAACTTTACTACAGCCTTGGTTCTAAACACAAAACATGTGCCCTTTGCACATGCATGCCCTTGGGCCAAGCAATGCTTCAGAAACGTGAAAAGAGGTTGAGTGGAAAAAGTTTAAGAAGCCCTGATTAGTCCACTCTCTTCATTTTAAAGATGAGAAAATTAATGTCCGGGATGGTTAAATTACCTGCTTCTGGTTATACAGGTAGGAAGCAGCAAAGTCAAGATCTGAACCCAACTCCTCTGACACCAAATTCAGTGTTCATTCCTCAGCATCATACTGCGTCTCTTAGGTGACTCATCTTGGGTCGCATAGTGAATCAGTAGCAGAACTCAGAGGAGAATCCAGGTCACCTGGTTACCAGACTGGTGCTCTCTCCCCTGCGCTGCATTGTGAGAATCCTGTGAGGGTGCAATGCTTAGCTTTGTAGGGAAGAAAAGGCAAGAAGTAGAGTCCACTGACCAACTTGACCATGGAGGGGGGGGGGAGGCGGGCGTGGCAGAGAATCTAGGCATCCCTCACTCTGGTCTTTTATTGGCAGAAGGGAGCAGAGCTGAAGAAAGAAGGGGAATCAAGAGAAGGGAGAAGTAAAGGGAGAAAATCAATCTTCCCCTTCCCAAGTGAGTGGTCTGCCTATGACTGTGCCTTTCTGTCCCTCCACAGAAAGCCTACATCTTTACCTTTCTGCTGAGCTCCAGACTCTTCATTGAGCCCCACGAGCTCTTGGCCCGAGTCTGTCACCAATGCATTGAACAGCAGAGGCTGGATGAACCCGTACTGGACAAGGTGAGCTGGTTTGGGGGCTAGCCTGGGCTCTAGGCAAACACCGGAGGCACTTGAGGCTAGGATGGGGGCCTCTACTACACATGACTTAGAGAAGCAGGATGCCTCTAATTTATTCTCTCTTTCAAGTAGGCTGGATAAAAATTCTCAGAACTGGGCAGTTGGATGGAACCTAAGGGCCCTCTAGTTAAGTCCACAAAACCAGCTGGAGATCCTTCCTCCTGGTTCCAGGTGCTTTTATTCCTGAGGAGGGGGCTCTCCCAGCCCAGAGAGGAGTGTGTTGACCCCCAGTGGCTGGCTAATGCTTCCTTCCCTCCCCTTCCTCTCCAAGCTGGTTTCCATTAAGGTGAGATATAGGTTCACTCCAAGTGACCCCAAAAAGCTACACTAGGAACAGTGAATCAGAGGGCCAGAGAAGTAGATTTCATTTCAATCAAAGGAAGAATTTCCCAACAATGAGAGCTATACAAAAGTAGAATAAACTGTATGTCAGGAGAGAATGAATACTTTTAAAATAGATGGCTACTTGTTGGGAAATTACCTAGAATATTTTAGCTTGAAGGAATCTCCTTAGCTCTGTTGTCCAGCTCCTACCTTCTTAAAAACCTTCTCAACAACACCCCTAGGAAATGGCTCTCGAGCTGTGTCTTGAAGCCAGACTTCCAGCCATGGGGAGCCTACAACTTCCTGAAGCATACTATTCCAATTGGGATAGGGATTGTTTTTACCACTAACACCACACCTCTATTTTTTCTCTTGGTTACTTCAGCCCTCTGCTCCTGGCTCTGCCTTCTTAGGCCATGCAGAACCAGGCTAATGGCTCAGGATAATGACTCTTTCACTTAATGACCTGCTGCCTTCTTGAAGAACCATTATCAAGTCTACTCTGAGACTTCCTCTATTCAGCCTAAATGTCTCCACTCCCTGTAGATGATCCTAATGTAACATAGAACCAAGGTTTATCACCTCTTGATTTCTCTTTTTTGAATGCTATCAGTGTTCTTTGTAAACTGTGACCCCCCAGAACTGAATATAGATCTCCTGATACAGGGAGAACGAGACGGAGTAATGGGTGACTATCACCTTCCTACACTCAGAAGATCTTCCTCTCACTGAGAACCACACTTGGTTGTCCATCACACTGTCTTTTGAGCCTGCAGCCACTAAAACCCTCAGATTTTTTTCATACAAACTGCTGCCCAACCATGCCTCCCTCAACCTCATAAAGTTAGGCTTTTAAGAAAATTCTGCTCAGAAATAGGACAGAGTTGATGACCTCTGAGGTTCCTCTTAGTGCTTAGATTCTGTAATTTTAAAGGAGTATTTGCCCTTGTCCCTTTAATTCTTGATCTGTGTGGAAACTGCAGAAGTCACAAGCAAACTCTACATGAATCTCGTTTCCAAGGTGCTGAGAACAATCTAGACACATGTTTCCAGGCCTGCTGTTGCATCTCCTGTGAAGCCCTGGCCTGGCTTTGAAAAGGTCGCTTGGGTTCTCCAAGGACCTAATTAAAGAGTTATTTAGTAGGTGAGACCAGAGCCTACCAGCAACAGCGTGATGTGGGCCAGTGCTCCCTTCTGCTCACTCATGCGTCATCACAGGGCCTGTAGAGGAGGGGACATATTGACCAGTGCTGAAATGCCAAGAGCTCTGTATTTCTGTATATCAGAAGACCTAGGTTTGAAGCCTGGCTCTAATAGTAGCTGTGTGACTTTGGATAAGTCACTTAAACCTTGTGGCACCTCGGGTTTCTCATTCATAAAATGAAGATAATAATGATAATAACAATAATGATGATGATGATGATGATGATGGTGATGAGAGGCAGTACAGTGCAGTGGAAAGAGACAGCTTTGCAGTCAGGAAGAGCTGAATGGAAGCCCTGTCTCTGCCACTGGGTGACTTTGTGATGCTGGTCAAGTCATTTGCCTTGTTAGTGCAGAAGGAGTTTCCATACTGGGAGTTCCCTATGCTAATGAAATCACACGCCTGGACTGGGTAGGGGGAGGGGAGATCAGAAATTAAACTGATGTTTCTATTGTGCTCTAAAGTTTGCAAAATTCTTTACACATTCACTTGTTCCTTACAGCAGACCTGTGACATTTAGCAGACATGACATTTTACAAATGAAGAAATAGAGGCTGAGAAAGGTTAAATTACTTGTTTGGGGTCACAAAGCAACTCGGCATTCAAGTTGGGATTCAAAGCCAGGCTTTCCTGCTTTCAAGACCCACTGTTAACTGTTACAGAGATGAAATCACATAATGGATATAAAGCACCTGTTAAGCTCCAGTTCTTTGGTCATAACAATCAATCAGTCATCATTCTCACTTGGCCCACCCCCAGCCTTGGGGTGCTCTGGCTATGGTTTGTCAGGAGGGATGTGAGAATGACCACTTGGTCTCTCATCAGATGTTCCTGAGCTGCAGGGAGGTCTGAAGTGCCTGGACGTTTGTTTGGAATCCAGTGAAATTGTGGCCTCCCTGGCTTTGTGCAAACTTAGATATCAAGGGCATTCAGCCCAGCTTCTGCTTCTTTTCTTACTGGCATTGGACCAGCCTCCTTTCCCAGTTTGTGTCTCCAGTTAGCCCAGGGAACACCACCTGCCCAGGCTCAGGGCTCCCTGTGCATAATGATCCCGTTCCCAGATTGCCTTTGTCTAGTGCACAGGGATTGGAGGACATGCTTTCAGATACACAAGGTTTGAATTCTTCCAACTGCCTCCCATCCCAGAGGACTTCCCTTTGGCAAGGAATAAGGCAGAGAAAGAGGAATAGGTACTCTCACCCACAGGAGCATCTGGCCTCTTTGCTAGGAACCCACTGGGAGCCATTTGTAACCCAGCGTTCCCAGAGGCACCTTCTTTCAAAGTCATTTTCATGGGGGGCTGGGGGCTTAGGGAGAAGTGGAAGGAGGGTGTGAAACAAACAGTCGTTGCCTGTTTCCTTGCGCAGGATGGAGGTCTTGATTCCTATTTACCCCCTCATGTTTATGTTTTAGGCCCGGGTCCGAAAATTTGGTCCCAAGCTCCTGCAGCTGTTGGCAGAGTGGACAGAAACATTCCCCTATGACTTTCAGGAAGAGAAGATGGTCGGCCACCTGAAGGACATGATTCGCCGAATTGCTCCCTGTGACGAGGTGAGGGAGTTGGCTGGGAGGACTCTACTTCACACCCTTTCTGACTTTCCTATCTCCCAGCCCCACCCTCACCAGCTGTGGTTTGCTTCATTCCTGCAGTCTGTCCTTATAAAAACAATTCCAGCTCAACTCAGCAGCATTGTATCTCAATGAGGGGAAGGTAGGGACTTGATTTGTAATTTTATTGACATGAGGAACGTTTGCTGAGGAAATAGCCTCTGCCAACACACACGGTCCATGTTCTGTAACTGACCATCTTAGAGAGTTACCTGCTATTGATTACACAACCAGACAAAACTTGAACCCAGATCTTCTTATTCCAAGACCATCCCTCTATTTGCTATGGAAAGCTTCTTCTCTCTTTCTCCATTTTGCAGATGAAGAAATTGAGACTTAGAGGAGCTGTGACTTTCCCGAGATTTCTCTCGAGGCCACTAGGCACTAGAATCAGTACTCACATCCAGGTTTCTTTCTGACTGCAAATCCAGAGCTCTTGCCACTATACCACACTTCCTCTGATGGTAGAATGTTGAGTTAAGTCCTAGTGGAGATGTGAGGTTTAGATAAAACTGAGTCTCCCTGCCCTCATTGAACTCAAAGCCTGATCAGGGAGTAAGACAAAATGTGGTCTGTGCAGAGGTGAGATATAGACCAACCTGTGAGGTGTGTCAGGTGAGGCTCAAGGCCAAGAAGGCCACTTCTAGTTGGGAGAATGGAGGCGGCCAAGGCATCATGGAAGAGGTGCCATTTGAGTCAGTATCTAACAAATTTAACAGAAATGGTCTGTCGATCCCACTCCTCATTGCCATTTTCCATACTTCCTTTTCCCTCCTTTCCTTCCATTTGGGGTCAGATTTGTTGCTTTCTGCAGCTCTAATCACCAACATCTGCTGGGTAGCTCCACCTGAATGTCCTATGAGCATCTCAAATCAACATGTCCAAAATGGAACTCATTACCTTTCCACTTAAGCCCAGGCCTCTCCTTAACTTCCTTGCTCCTGCTGAAGATGCCACCATCCTTCTGATCACTCAGGTTCACACCCTTGGAGTTACTCTCACCTCTTCACTCTCCCTTATATGCCCAGAACCAGCGAGTTGCCAAGTCTTGCCTATTCTACCTCCACACTCATTCCCTTCTCTCCGTTCTCACAACTGCTGGTTTAGTCCAGGGCCTGCACCACCTCTTTCCTGGACTGTTTCAGTAGCCCACCACTTGGTCTTCCCATCATGCAATATCTCCACTCTACAATCCATCTTCTACTCAGGTGCCAAATGGATATTGCTAAAGCACAGGCCTGCGCATGTGACTCCCCTGCTCAAGAGGCTCCTCTCACTCCCTATTGCCTCTCGTATGAAATACAGACTTCTCCCTTTGACTAAGCCCTTCCTGAACTGGCTCCAACTTCTCATTTCAGGACGATCACAGATTATTCTACTTGTTTTGGTGCAGAATATTATATCTCCTGCTTCCATGCCTTTGCAAAACCTACCCCCACTTTCTGCTTTCAATTACCTTTTGGAATCCATAGCTTCCTCCAAGATCCAAGTCAAAGGCTGCCTCTTTGAAGATGCCTTTCCTGTTTCCCTAGTTGTTAGGGCTCCTCATTCCCCCAAATACTCTGTATACATTTTGTTTTATTTATCGGTGTATAAAACAGCTAGTGGCACAGTGGATAGAGCACCAGACCTGGCGTCAGGAGGACCTGAATTCAAATCCAACCTCGGACACTTACTAGCTGTATGACTTTGGACAAATCATTCACCCTATTGGCCTCAGTTTCCTTATATGTAAAATGGGCTAGAGAAAGATATGGGAAATCACTCCAGTGTCTCTACCAAGAAAACCTCAAATGGGACCATGAAGAGTTCACACCCACACTCTGAAGGGGCCTTTGACGCCTTCTTTCCCCTTGTCCAAAGCTTGGCTGAAGAGCAAAGAGAACGAATGCACTTTGCCTTTTGGATACTAGTCCAAAGTGGTTCTTGGCTGAACAACAACAAATCCGTGCACACGTTGTTTTCTCCAGTAGAATGTGAGCTCCCTGAGAGCAGGGACTGGTTTTTATCTTTGTCTTTTTTGCCGCAGTACCTTGCACACTGTTGTTGCTGTTGTTCAGTCATTTTCTGTCTTGTCCGACTCTTCATGACCCCATTTGGGGTTTTCTTGTCAAAGATACTGGACTGGTTTGCCATTTCCTTCTCCAGCTCATTTTACAGATGAGGAAACTGAGGCAAGCAGGGTTAAGTGACTTGCCCAGGGTCACACAGCTAGTAAGTGTCTGAGGCCAGGTTGAACCCAGAAGATGAGTCTTCCTGACTCACCACCTAGCTGCCAGTAGACACTTAATAAATGCTTGTTCGCTTGAATTTACCTGAGATTGCTTGAGATTAGCAAAAGGGTGAGTATCCAAAAGGCAAAGTGCATCTGTTCTCTTTGATATTCAGCAGAGCTTTGGACAAGAGGAGAAAAGGTGTGGAAGGCCCCTTCACAGGGCGGAGTGCTGGTCTGAAGTCTGGCTCCACAGTGGGAGTTTGTCATTTCCCATGCCCCTCCCAGACATGTGGCCAGGGCAGGAAAACAGGGAAGAACAGCTGGCGGTAATGTGTCTGGGTTAGGCCTGGTCAGAGCCCTGGGCTCTAAAATCTACACATTCTACCTCAGGAGCACCTGGGAGGGCTGGGGAATTATGATGTATAATGGGATTCATTTTACTTGCCTTCTCAATGGATGCGGGAGGGCCAGAATTTGTAACAAAAAAAAAATCATTTTTTAAAAAGTAAGGAAAAATAAAGCTGAAAAAATTTTAGAAGAATTTCTAGGTGATATTAGAAAAAAAGGGTTCAGAATGCATGGATGTCATGATTTCCCCACTGCTTTGATCAAAAAGACTGGTCTATACTTTGCTAAATGAGAAGATGGGCCTAACACTTAACCTTGATGCTTTCCACAAAATATGAAGGAACAGCACTGTTCTGCTTCTCAGGGGAGTTGCTTGCTGGGCCAGAGACAAGGGATCTCCACACACAGTGGGGTGATTTGGAAGGTTCCTAGGGGGATGTGAATGGGATTTAAGGTTGGGTGTATGGGTGTGGGTGAACTCTAAAAGTTGAAAATAAAACATCCCACCATCCCCATTGCTGCTTCTCACTGTGAATGATGGAAGAGTACAGAGGGAAATACAATCCAAGTTTCTGATCCCATTGGGGCGCAGCGAGCTGGCTCCAAAGGACTGCGTTGTCAGTGTGTTAGCCACAGTTGTGAAATGAAAGAAGTCTGGCCAAGCCACCAAACCTAGTTCAGGGAAGAAACATGTATTTTAGGCAGCTTTTCCTTGCTTTTGATACTGGTATGCTCTGGCCAAAGTAGCTCATTTTTTATAATAGTCACAGTGCAGTGTTCAGATGGGATAATTTTGATAAAGTACTTACCACAATACCTAGCACATAGTAGGCACTTAATAAATACTTATTCCCATCCCCAGGATGTTCAAGATTGAGGAAGTGAAGGGCAGCTAAGGCTCCACGAAATCTTGGCTATTTGGCAAAAGTGAAGGGCTCTCCCCCATCCCCTGTCTTCAGTTTTGGTATGTGAACAGCTGCCATACTTCTGAGGAAGGCAGTCACAAGCTTGTGTAGAGTCTACTTTTTAGGCTCTTTTGTGTGGTCCTAGGTCAGGCACAAGGCAGCTCTAGAGCCAGGGCACAGGGCATAGTGAAGATTTAGGTGATAATGACATACATCCCTACAAAGTCAGCCTGAGAGCTAACTGCATGTCTGACCTTCTGTGACTGCTGAGATCAATCCCTTTTCACTGAGGCAGATCGCACAATGGTAGACGTCTTTGGTACACAAGAGATCTTATCATCCTCCATGAATTTTCCGGGGATAAATAAAGGTTTGGGTTTATGGTTCAACCACCTCTTGCCATGTTGTTCCCTTTTGTCTTGAAGACAGATGTTGATGGATGTAGACAGAAGCTTAACAATCCACATTGGCGGCCATCTCTCTGTTCATTCTGTCTGCTCAGACTTTCTGCCTTTTATCCTCTCGCCGTCACCTTCTATTCTTTCTCCTCTTTGTCAAACTTTCCTGTGGACAGTTCTACTTACATCACAGGCACACAATGTTTCTGGATCTCCCTACGCTCCAGAGACTGCCACTCATTTTATCACTACCTTGATTAATATCATGTCACTGGGATCCAGGAATGGACCAGACACAGAACGTGATACATTTCTGTCCTGGTTTGACTGATGCCAGGGTGATTCCTATTGAAGGCCACAGGATCAATGAGCTGGAACATGTGCTCATTTTGTGTCCCATTAAATTCAGATCATAAACATCAAGGATGAACATGAAGCCATTGGGGATTGGTAGCTTTTAAAGGGCTTTCCTTTTATCACCCCCTCTCTAGCTACCATTCCAACTAAGTGAAGGCTTCCAAATAACAAAATTGAGTTTGCTGTGGGAAAAGTATGCTCTCTAGGAAAGAGATGTCCCTGATTCATAAGCAAGAGCTGATGGTCTTAAATACTGAAATCTGCATCATGGCCAACCACTCATAAAGGGTATTGGAAGTAGCTGCGTATTGAATGGAGAATGGCTAAACTAATGGGATATTACTACATTGTAAGAAATGTACAAATAAATATGTAAAGACTATTTTAAAAACATTTTAATTAATTAACTTTTAATATTATTTTCTTTTTAAAGTTTGAGTTCCAAATTATTTCCCTCCCACTTCTTCCCACACCCATTGCAAAGGCAAAGAATATCCTATCAATTATACATGTGAAATCATGCGAATCATATTTCAATATTAGCCATATTTTTTCAAAGTAAGAAAAATAAGGAAAGTGAGAAAATTATTCTTCAGTTTATACTCAGTTTACCAGTTCTCTCTTTTGAGACAGATAGCCTTTTTTTCATAATGAGTCATTTGGAATTATCTTCCTTGGATCACTGTATTGATCAGGGTAGCCAAGTCTTTCATAGTTGATCATCACTATAACATTGCCGTTACTGTGCACAGTGATCTCCTGGTTCTTCTCACTTCACTTTGCATCAGTTTACATAGTTCTTACCATGTTTTTTTTCTGAAACCACCCCTCCTGGCCTTTTCTTATAGCACATATGCTACAATTTGTTCAGCTGTTTTCCAGCTGATGAGCATTCCCTCATTTTCCAATTCTTTGCCACCACAAAAAGAACTTCTATAAATATTTTTGTACATGTAGATCCTTTTCCTTTTTCTTTGATTTCTTTGGGATATAGCTGTTATAGTGCTATTTCTGGGTCAAAGGGTATGCACATTTTTGTAGCCCTTTGAGCCTAGTTTCAAATTGTTCTCCAGAATGGTTGGACCAATTCACTACTCCCATAGCAGCTCATTAGTGTATTTACTTTTCCATTTATCCCCTCCAGCATTTGTCATTTCTGATAAGTGTGAAGTGATACTTCAGTTGTGTTCATTTGCATTTCTCTAATCAATAGTGATTAAGAGTACTTTTCATATGACTATAGATAGCTTTGATTTCTTCTTCTGAAAGCTGTTTACATCCTTTACAACATATACCAGTCAGAGAATAGCTCTTATTTTTATAAATTTGATTCAGTTCTATATTCAGTATATATTTGAGAAATGAGACCTTTATCAGAGAAACTTGCTATAAAAATTTTTGGTATTACTTCATTTTCTGTGGTACCCTTTAGCAAAATGTAGTTTCCCTGATTATGTCTTTTAATTAGGTCTATTTTTGCTTTTGCTTTATCTGAGATCATGATTGCTACCCCTGCCTTTTTTCATTCTGCTGCAGCGTAATAGATTCTGCTCCATTCCTTTAACTCTATGTTTGTGTTTCTGTTTCAAGTGTGCCTCTTGTAAACGACATATTGTTGTATTATGGTTTCTAATTCAGTCTTTTCTCTGCCTCCATTTTATGGGTGAGCTTATCCCATTCACATTCACAATTATGATTATGTGTATTTCCCTCCATCCCATTTTCTTCCTCTATTTTTAGCCTGTCCCTCCTCAAAAGTCTGTTTTCTTCTAACCACTGCCTCCATGAATCTCCTTTTTACTATTCCCTCCTTTCTCTTATCCACTTTCCCTCCTGTTTTCCTATTGGGTAAGTTGTATTTCTGTATACACCGAGTGTGTGTATATGTAGTCTTCTCTCTGAATCAATCCCAATGAAAATGGGATTCAAGCATTGACTTCCACCTCCCCATTTCTCCCTTCAGTGTCAAGGTTCTTCCTTTTGCACCTCTTTTATGTGAGAAAAATTTCTCCATTCTCCTTCTCCCTTCCCCTTCTTCCAGTGCCTCCCTTTTTCTCAAGCCTTCATTTTTTTAGATCAACTTAATCAACTCATACCCATGCCCTCTGTCTATGTAAACTCCTTTTGACTGCCCTAATCATGATTAAGTTCTAAGAAGCTACATGTATCATCTTCCCATACAGAAATGTAAACAGTTTAACTTTATTGAGTCCCTTATGATTACTTTTCATGTTTACCTTTTTGTACTTCGCTTGACTTATGTTTAAAAGTCAAATTTTCTATTCAACTCTGGTTTTTTCTTCAGGAATTCTTGAAAGTCCTCTGTTTCATTAAATAGCCATTTTTCTCTTAAAGAAGTAGACTTTGTTTTTCTGGATAGTTTATTCTTGGTCATAACCTAGCTCCTTTCCCTTCTGGAATGTTATATTCCAAGCCCTCTGCTTCTTTAATGTGGAAGCCACTAAATCTTATGCAATCCTGACTGTGGCTCCATCATATTTGAGTTGTTTCTTTCTGGCTGTTAGAAGTACTTTCTCTTTGAGCTCTGGGAGTTCTGGAGTTTTACTATAATATCCCTGGGAGTTTTCATTTTAGGATCTCTTCTAGGAGATCAATGGATTCTTTCAATTTCTATTTTACCCTCTGGATCTAAGATATCAGGCATTTTTCTTTGATAATTTCTTGAAATTTGATGTCTAGGCTCTTTTTTTATCATGACTTTCAGGTAGTTCAATGATTCTTAAATTTTCTCTCCTTGCTCTGTTTCCCGGGTGATTTTTTTCCAACAAGATATTTCACATTTTCTTCTTTTTTCATTTTTGACTTTTTTGCTTTATTGTTTCTTGATGTGTCATTAACTTCTACCTGCCCAAATTAATATCTAAGGAATTATTCTTTTCAGTGAGATTTTCTACCTATTTTTCCATTTGACTAATTGTGTTTTTTAAGAAGTTATTTTCTTCAGTGAATTTTTTTTTACTCCCTTTTCCATTTGGCCAATTCTGCTTTTTAAGGAGTTCTCTTCAGCAAATTTTTGTGCCTTTTACCATTTAACCTATTCTTGTTTTCAAGATGTTATTGTCATCAATTATTTTCTATTTTCCTCTTTTACCAAGCTCTTAATTCTCTTTTCATAATTTTCTTCCATCATTCTCATTTCTTTTCCCAATTTTTCCTCTACCACTCTTATCTCTTTCTTTAACGCTTCCAGGAATTCCTGTTGGGTTTGTGTCCAATTAACATTTTTCTTTGAGGCTTTTTGGTAGGTTTTCACATTGTTGTCTTCTTCTGAGTTTATGTCTTAGTTTTCCCTGCCAGTATAGTAGCTTTTGGTGGTCAAAGTATTGTTGTTGTTTGCTCATTTTTCCAGACTATTTCTTGACTTTGAACTTTATGTCAAAGTTGGGTTCTGCTCACGTTGGGGTGAGAAGACACTGTCCCAAGCCTCAGACTTTTTCATGCTGTTTCTTTCAGAGCTAGCTCTAAGGGTTTGCAAACTTTTGGTGCTTCCAAGGTGGTGTGATCTTGGGAGAGGTATGGTCACTTCTCTTCTGCTCTGCACTCTGGTCTGTACCCAGGAAGGGTCCCCTGTCCCCAGCAGCTACAAGAACTAGCACTCTTCTTTGCTTTGGCACTATGACCAGGGTTTCTACTCTCTTGTGATGGACCACCAGTTCTCCTCTCCACCCTAGAACTATCACACAGAATTGCACATGGATAATAGAATTGCCAAACCAGTTGTACCTGTTGCCAGCAAAGGGCCCCCTGTAATCTCTTTCTGAGCAGTCGTCCAACTCCTTTGCCCTTTCTGGGCTAAAAGTTCCTGAAGCAGTAGTAGCAGCAGCCACTATGTGTGTGGTCACCAGACCAAACTCCACTAGACAACCACCCCAGTGATACAGACTTCTCCTGCCTACCTCTGAATTCTTCTTAAGCTGGAAAAATGTTGCACCCTGACCTTTCGTTGGCTCTGATATTCAAAATTTTGATTTGGTTATTTTAAAGTTGTTTGGAAGGGAATGTTGGTAAAATTCAGCTGGGCAGCTTCCTCTAATCCTCCATCTTTGCTCTGCCCTCTCCATAGAAAGACATAAACCAACTGATGCAAAGTAAAGAAAACAGAGGGGTGGCTACATGGCATAGTGAATAGAGCACCAGCCCTGGAGTCAGGAGGACCTGAGTTCAAATTTGACCACAGACACTTAACACTTACTAGCTGTGTGACCTTGGGCAAGTCATTTAACCCCAACTGCCCTTCCAAAAAACAACAAAACAAGCAGAAACAAGAAAACAGCATATATAGCTATAACAATCTAAACATAAAGAACAACAATGAAACAATCAAAGCTGAAAGCTTCAAAATAACCAAGTTTGGTTCCAAAGAAAAAAATATGAGATGACACATCCCCTTACTTTACTTCTTTGAAGAGAAGGGGGACCATAGGTGTGAAATATGAAATAGTCACACTTTTTTGATTTGTTGGTTAGTTTCTTCCTCACTACTTTTTAATTCTGTTTGCCTCAGTTTACTCATCTGTAAAATGAGGGTAATAATAGCACCCACCTCCCAGGCTTGTTGTGAGGATTAAATGAGGTAATAATTATAAAGCACTTAGTACAGTAACTGGCACATACTAAGTGTTATATAAATGTTAGGTGGTAGTAGTAGTAGTAGTAGTGGTAGTAGTAGTAGTAGTAGTAGTAGTAGTAGTAGTAGTGGTAGTGGTAAATAGTAGTAGTAGTGGTAAATAGTAGTAGTAGTGGTAGTAGTAGTAGTGGTGGTAATAGTGGTAGTAGTAGTGGTAGTAGTAGTAGTGGTTAGTAGAAGTGGTAGTGGTAGTAGTAGCGGTAGTAGTAGCAGTAATGGTAACAGTAGTAGTAGTGGTAGTAGTAGTAGCAGTGGTAGTAGTAGTAGTAGTAGTAGTGGTAGTGGTAGTGGTAGTAGTGGTAGTAGTGGTAGTGGTAATAGTATTTATGTCTTTATTTTAAGTGATGACTTTCAGGGAAGGAGAGGAATACAGGGGAAATAGAGGTGATGTGGAAATGAAAGATAGTGATAAAAAAAATAAAAAGAGAAATGGGCATTAAAGTTACTCAAACTGGTGTGGGCTAGTGCAAAGTGTTCTAGACTGGGATTAAGGTGACCCTGAATTTCTGTGCTAATCTTGACTCTGTGGCTGGCTTGCTGTATGACCTTAGGGCTCCCCTCTGGTCCTAAGTTTCCTTCTCTTGTAAAGTGAGGGGGCTGAGATAAATGACCCCTGAAATCTCTTCCATTTTATGACTCTAATTTGGGAATATCCTCAAAATAAACGTTCCTCCTCTTCCAGCCCTCATCCCTACCCCCAACGCCCCTAGCTCTTTATACCCAGTTCTCTGCAGACAGAGCTACAAAGAGGGGCTGATTGTGTAACCAAATGAATGGATTTATCTAAAAAAATCCAAAAAATAGCGAGAGAAAAATCAGAACCCGTCCGAAATCACCATCTCTTATTGATGAGCCTTCTTTTTTGCTGCCTAGAATTTCAAGGGATAAAGTAAATAGTCAATTGATGTGTATATTTGCATTGTGGTTTTTATTCTGGTAGACCCCCAAATGGTTTAAATCTGTGCTCCATATCTTGTTTGATGACGTTTTGGCAAAATGTTCTGTCAAAACTGGAGTCCCTCATATTGATCCATGGCAGGAAATTACTGACCCACATCCTGTAGTGTTTGAAATGACCAATTTAAAATAACCAGTAATAATAGCCAAGTGACCGGAATGTGACAAAAATCTTACACTGGGGTAATGAATGGAAATCCTGAGGTAGGAAATTTGTCCATCGAGATCCCACGAGGAACAAAGTAGAAAAGTAAACAGCAGCTTAGTGTCTTGTAGGCCCAAGTATGCAGAATTAGGAAGAAAGTCTGGATTCAAATTCTGGTTTCATCATTTATTGTTTTATATGTTACTGGGTAGCTCCAGGGCCTCAGTTTCTTCATCTGCCAAATGAGGTTAGACTAGATGATCTCTGAGCTTCCTTTGAGCCCTGACATGTTGTAGATCTATTTTTGTTTTGTTTTTACTGAACCCATAATTTTATTGGGGTAAAGAACTCCCAGTGAGGAAACCCCTCAGCCATCTGAAAGAGTTTAAGCTTCCCAAGGTCAGGGATTTTTCCATTTTTGCCTCTGTGTCTTTAATGCCTAGCACAGTACCTGGTGTGGAGTGGGTCTCAAGTTTTGATTGAATTGAGAATGGCAGCTGTGTTGTAATTTATAAGTTTAGAATAGTATTATCTGGGGCCCTGAGAAGTTGAGTGACTTGCTTAGGGTCCTACAGCCAGTTGGTGTCAAAGGTGAGACCAGAGCCTAGGTCTCTATGACTACAGAGCTTCTCTGTCTCCTCTGCCTGACTGCCTCTGTTATGAGTCTGACAGCGAATTTGATCTCAACACAGTGGATGTCCTTTTGGCCCACTCTGAGGACAGAGGACCACAACCAACCATTATACATCTAACCAACTAGTCTTTGATGGCATTGCTCTCTCACTTTTTGATTTTTTTATTTATTTTAAAGAATGTTTTGTTTTTTCCAGTTACAAGTAAAATGATTTTAATGTCTTTTTAAAAAAAATTGACTTCCAAATTTTTTCCCTCCCTTTCTCCTCTCCCATTGAAAAGGCAAGCAATTTACTTACAGATTATACATGCACAGTCATGCAAAACATTATTTCCATATTAGGAAGACATCACTTTCAAAGATCTTCAGTGGCTCTTCACTGCCCACAGAATAAAGTCCAAAAGCTGCTTTCCAGCATTCGTGGCCTCCATGTTCTAGCCTCACCATGACTCCCTCTCCCCTCCACAAATATCTTGCTCCATTCAATTCAGTCTGTACTGAATTCCAATAAATGCATGCATACATGAATGGATGGATGGATGGATGGATGGATGGATGGATGGATGGATGGATGAAGCATTTATTAGGCATGTACTATGTGTTAAGCACTATGCTAGGCACTGGAGTTACAAATTCAGACAGTCACTATCCTCATGGAGCCTACATTCTGACTGGAGGAAAAAACATAATATAGCAAGAGACAGGAGGTAGATCACAGCAAGTCCCCTGCCTGGAGTCCCAAGGGGAGGGACCCCAAGCCCACAACTTTTGGAAAGAGGGGTAACATAATGTGCTCATTCCCCATGCAAAGGTTTTGCTTGAGCCATCCATCCTTCCAGGTAGGCCCTTGCTTCTCCCTCCCTAAATCCTACCCATATTTCAAGGCTTAACTCTATCCTGAAGGTCTCCTCCCACCCCTGCCTTAACGATGGCTCACTGGATTTTCTTCCTCCTCTAAAGTTACTCAGCACTTATTGTTGGCTCCTATCAATGGGCACTTAGGACATCGCCATAGAGTCGTAAGATTTCAGAGCCAGAATCCTTAGTGAACATCCAACTAGTCCAACCTTATCATTTTAGAAAAGAGGAAACTGAAGATCAGAGAGAGGAAAGGGATCTCCCTAAGATACCACAGAAAGTGCCAGAAGCCCCTTTGTGGTTAGGTGTCAGTGTGCCATGTGCCCATTTCATCTCCCCCAATTTAATCCAAGCAGGGATGAGGTCTGAGCCTTTTTTGTTCTGTCTTGGCCCTAGCACAGTATTTGTCTTTTTTTAGGTTGATATAATCCATTCTTTTTTAAAATAATAAATGTATTTTATTTTTAACATTCAGTTTTTATAAATTTTGAGTTTTCAATTCTCTTCCACATTCCCTTCCTTCCCATTCAGAAAACAAGCAACACAGCACAGAGTTTGTCAAGGAATCCTTGCTGAATGAACAAACAACACAAAGAAATGTGTGAGCTCCAGTGAGGCCCTGGGGACCTGGTTTTGGGAAGGCTGTTACTTGATGGGAAAGGGGAAGACCCTCTAATGCTTTGGGAGGTGAATTCTGTCCTTCTACTTTAGGTTAGGCACATACTCTTCCCATTCTTCCTGCCTCCTTACCTTCTCCATTAAACCCCAACAGGATTAAAAACTTCCCAGTAACTCACCTACAGGAGACAAGCCCAGAATTAAGCTAAGTTGATCATTTTGGACCCGTTTGGTAAAGTAATCTAAGTTTTCTCTCCCTCTTGTATGCCCTCCATCTACTCCATAGAGCACTCTAGGTCCGCCTACTTTCATTATCCATGAGGTTACGTGAGGGTCTAGGGAAAAAAAGAGAGAGAGAATTACAGGGGGTAGAATCAATGACATGGGAAGAAAGCTAAGTTTTAGGGGCTGTATCTTCCTCTGTGGTTTTTTTTGTCCTTTCTTACCTCTTAGTAAATTTACAACTACAATCCAGATACAAGGGTATGAGGGACAAAAGCACAGAATTTTCAGTCTGAGAGCCGGAATCTTCTCTTCCGCATGGTAAATATCCCCTTTCCTTGGACTAATCTTCACACGGTATGAACTGAAGGTCTTTCACCATCCTGGCTACCTTTCTTGGACGCACTTGCCTGTCTTCATTGTGTGGATTGCCCTGGGATTTGTACAGGTCTAGGAAGCCTCGTGTAGGCTTATAGAATCATAGAGATGGAAGGGACCTTAGAGACCGTCTATTCCAGCCTCCTCGATGATAGAGGTGTTCTCTTCTTCCTCAAATTGCTCCTCTGGGTACGTGTTCTTTCCCCAGTAGAGAGTAAGCTCCTTGAAAACAGATAATTGTGTCTCCAGCAGCATCCCAGCTCTTTGTACATTGTGTTGTTGTTGAGCTGTTTTCAGTCATGTCTGACTGTTTATGACCCTGTTGGGATTTTCTTGGCAGCGATGCTGGAGTGCTTTGCCATTTCCTTCTCCAGCTTGTTTTACAGGTGAGGAAACTGAGGCAAATTTAGTTAAGTGACTTGCCCAGGGTCATATACCTAGTAAGTATCTGAGGCCAGATTTGAATTCAAGAAGATGAGTCTTCCTGACTCCAGGGCTGGCACTCTTCACTATGACACTTGGCTTCCCTTGCTCCTTGTACACAGTAGGTGCCTAATAAATATTGAAATTGAAGTTGAGAAGGTCTGGTCACATAAAAAATTACTGGTAGAGCTGGACCCAGAACCCAGGTATCCTTACTCCCAGACCAGTGTTATTTCCATTAGTTCTTTCCATTGCCTTTTCTTTGATCCCTTGAATGAGAAAAAATATATATTTTTCCTATATTTTATTGATATCTTAGGTTTTTATGTAACTTATGTTTTAATATGAATCCTGTAACAAAGATTAAGAGAGAAAAAAAACAAACAGCTAAGCAACACACCAGCATATGTGATATTGGACACCCATAGTTCCCCACCTCTTCAAAGAAGAGCAGAAGGTACATTTTCTAAGTTCTTCTTTGGAACTAAATGTAGTCATTATAATGACCCAGCGTTAGGTTTGTTTTGTTGTTGTTGTTGTTCTTTCCCTTTACATTGTTGTCACTGTATACATTGTGTTCTGGTTCTGCTCACATCCCTTTGCGTCAGGCCATGTAAGTTTTCCTTTGTTTCTCTGTAGTCTTTATATTCTTCATTTCATATAGTACAGTGACATTACAGTATGTTCTATATGGCACAGATTGGGGAACAAATGCCCCAATAATGGACATTTGTTTCTACTTCACTACAAAAAGTGCTGCTATAAATATTTTGGGATATATTACATGCCTTGAAGCAGGATCTCTGGGTCAAAGAAGATGAACATTTTAGTTGCTTATAATTTCAAAATTGACTTTTGAAAAAGGATATTATTAAAGACTCAAGAATCATTGTAAGACCAAGGACAGCCTTCAGGGAGTGAGTTATAGGGCGGTGGACTGGCACTTTGGGATACCATGAAATTATTCTGGTTTGATGTGTAATACAAATATATCTCTCTCCTCTGGTCAGGTGTGGAAAGGCAGAGCCTGGCCCTGTGGCCACCAAAAGGGGCAATGCAGTCAGAAAGGACTTTTGATCTTACTGGAATAAAGGAAGTAAAAATGACCCCACCCAGCCAGCTGGCCAGCCACATGAAATGCAGAAGGAGGAGCAGTATGGAGGATGGCCCAGCCCATGCACTGGTGGAGTCAGTAGGACACCTGGTTCCGGGCTGGCCACCCAGGAGAGACTCCAAAAGGAGTCCAGGGGTGGTCATTGTGGAGTGGCAGCTAGCTACATCAGCTGCCCTGGAGCATTACCAAGGGAAGCTGCTTCTGCCAAAGTGAGGGATGACGCCAGCTTCACAATGGACACCCCTCCCCCATCCCACCCTACCAGCACCATTAAGGTCACATTTGACCCCTTTTTCTCAAGTCATCATCTTATGGGCTTCTTCCTCAGCTCTGATGCCTAGCAGTTGCCATGGAAACCTTAGCGTGAGTAGCACATCCTGTCATCCACAGAGGCAGGAGATAGTCAGCTGAGGAGAGCGTCCAGCTTGATATTGTACCAAGAGACCTGACCAAGTCACACACCTTGTGTCTAGCAGTGCAGGTTAAGATCACAATGTTCAAGCAGGGTGGGCACTTCGGATTTCCAGAGTCAAAAGCAACTCAGAGACTCAATGAGAGCTACATCTTGAAGGGGCTTTGGGGCTCATTTAATGCACTCTTTCATTTTACATATGGGGAAACTGAGGCCCAGAAAGGGGATATTACTTATTCTGGGTCATACAGCAAACATTATTGGTGATAAATTACATTCCCTCTGGGACTTCCTCCCTAATATGCCTTTGCAGAGTCTTTATAAGTCACAAGACAGACATAAACTGCAAAGAGTATTTTCCATCTAATTAGACTTTAATTTCCCGTAAACTTGATAATGATAATTGATTGTGCCTTACGTGTAAGATATAGCACTTTACAATTTTCACATGCATTATCTCTTTTGACCTCAAAATACCCTGTGGTGAAGAAAAGAGAGGCAAACTTTATCTATTTTGTAAGTAAGAACACCAAACTATTGACATACACCGTGGTAAGCTAAAAGGATACTGAATTTGGAGTCAGAAGCCTTTGGTTAGAATCTGCTGCTTGTCACCTGAGAGACTTTGGGTATGATTTCTCCAGGCCTCAGTTTCTTGCAAAATGACGGAGTTGGATCCAGTAGCCTCTAAGTCTTAAGTTCCTTTTAATTCTCCATGCTGTGATTTACCCAAGGTCACCCTTAAGAGCTGGGACTAAAATCCAAGTCAGAAACAGACTTTGTAACAGGTGATTGATATGACATACCACCATGCAAAAGTTGGTCTGTGAGATTTTTACCTTTTAGTTATCTGATTGGTATTTAACAGACCAAACATTAGCACTTTATCACAAGCCTTGGACTATGACCTCACAAGCCCTTGCTTGTCTCTTTCCAGACTGGCCAAAGTGACAATTCTTAGCCCCTTCCTTACTAAAAAATAAAAAAGACGACCAGAACTGAGATTTGGTATGAGCTCCCACCCAGCTCCACTCCAGATATTGGAGACATTTACCATTTATTTCCTCCACTCCAATGGCTGCTGCCATCTCCTCTTTGTAATTCCAGGTGTGTGCTGGCAAAGCTTTCTCTCAACATAGCATGGCAGAAATGAAATATAGAGCAAGCTGAATAGACTGTCAAGATAGCGGTGGTGACAACATTGTTTTCCTGATTTTCAGAAGGAAATATTCTAGGACAAAGAGTTTTCCCTTATCACTTTCTGTCAGCAAGACAATGGTCGGTCCCCAAGCATGTGGCTCCGAGCACCCTTGTTTCAAGGACCAAGGTTCTGCCCAGCACATCTGCTTGAGTGGCGGGTTCTGTGCAGCACTTCTGTCTGAGGGATGTTGGTCTTGCAGAGCACATCTGCTTGAGAGTCAGGATAAGTAGAGACAAGTTGAGCCTCCCTTCCCCAGACTCCCCTCGGCCTTGCTTTGTGGTGCCCATTTCATCCTCTAACCTCTAAAGTTAGCTTGACCTCAGAGTACTAGCAGAGAGATGGCAGGATTTTTTTTTCATTAACTTATTTACTTTTAGTTTACAGGATTCAGTTCCACAATCCCTTGAGTTTCAAATTTTCTCTCCGCCCCCCTCCATAGCAGCTTGCAATCATGTTTAGGATTGGCAAATACTTTCACATTGGACAATGGTCTGCTTGTATAGAAGGGTTGTAACCAATGGAGTGAACAATTGGAAAAAAGAAAGAAAACCAAACATGGAAAAGAATGATAGCATCTAGATTGCTTCGGTCTCCATTTTAACTCTGGTCTTTTTAGATATTTCTCTGAATATAAGTATCTCCTTCCATCCTGAGACTTGTAGAGTTGTCTTATAATTGTACATTGCTGAGAAGAGTCCAATTTATCAAAGCTGGTCATCACACATACGATGTGTCTGTGATTGTATATGCATTTCTCCTGGTTCTGCTCTTCTCACTTAGCATCAGTTCATATATGCCTCTCCAGGTAAATATGAAGTCCATCTGTTCTTCATTTTTTATAGCACAATAGTATTCCATTACATTCTTACACCACACCTTGTTTAGCCATTCCCCAATTGATGGGCATCCCCTTAATTTACAGTTTTTTGCCACCACAAAGAGAGCTGCAGTAAATATTTTTGTACATATGGGTCTTCCTCCTGCTTCTATGATCTCTTTGAGATACAACCCCAGAAGTGGTACTAGGGGGTTAAAGGGTATGCAATTACTTATAGCCTTTTGGACATAGCTCCAGATTGCTGTCCAGAATGGTTGTATCAGTTCACAGTTCCACCAACAATGCATTAGTGTTCCAATTTTCCCACAGCCTATCCAGCATTTGTTATTTTCCTCTTTTGTCCTCTTAGCCAATCTGACTGGTGAGATGTGGTAGAGATAGCAGGATTTTTACACTCAGTGTTAATCTGTTGCTTCTAAACAGAAAGGAAATTGGGTGGGGGGACTGGGGGTGGAGCAGGGAACATCCCTTACAAGCAAGCTTTGTGGCCTGGTGGAAAGAACATTGACCCAAAGACCTGTGTTCTCATTCTAACCCATCACGTGTAGCTCTGTAACCATGAACAAGCCACTTAACCTCTGTGGGTCTCAGTTTCCTCCTCTCTTAAATTAGGAGGTAGAGCTAAGTACTTGCTGATTGCCTGACTGGCCAACTACCCGATGTCCAGGTCCTTTTCCATTCAGGACATTATGTGATTCTGTGATGAGAAGGGCAGAAAGGACAAGGAAGGCCAGGGCGAGGTTCTGGGGAGACTAACCTTTAGTGCTGGTGTTTCTGTGAGCAGTTGCGTGATGGGAAATGCAGGAGCCGTTTCTGTCCTGGTCCCATAACCACCGACAGGGGCCCAAGAGAAGATAGAAGGGCTCAGGGCTGTCAGGATCATAGGGGTTCCAGGCCTTACAGCAGAGTCATCCTTGGCCAGCCCCTCAGTGAGGACTCTTAAGATCTCAGGGCCCTGAAACACATACTGAGGCATAAGACTTCTCCCCACACAATCCAGGGGGGAAATCAAACTGAGATGTGCCAGCAGAGCCCCTCAGGTGGCTGGACTCACTGGGAATATCAGCCTCCACTAAGACAAGCTCTCATCCGGCTGTCTTGCTGTTCTTCCTCATTATCATTTTTATTATGCCACCAGGTGGGAGAGAGGCTAGTATGTTTTTCAGGCATTGGTTCTTCATGGCAGCGATCATTACCTTCCTCTTGACACTCAGAGTTGGCAAGAACCGTAGCAGCCGTATAGTCTAACCTATCCTGCGAAACTGGCTCTGCTTAAAGATAGATCTTCAATTAGGGGAAACTTGCTGCCTCCCGAGGCAGTGGCCCATTCTGCTTGAGGATGCTTTGAATTATTAGGTTTTTTTCCTTCTTAATATCATCCCTAAATTTGCCTCTTTGCAACTTTTACCTCATAGTTAGGTTGTACAGTGGATAGAGTGCCGGGCCTAGAGTCAAGAGGACCTCCATTCAAATTTAGCCTCAGATACACACTAGCTGCATGACTTTGGACAAGTCACTTAACCCTGTTTGCCTCAGTTTCCTCATCTATATAATGAGTTAGAGAAGGAAATGGCAAACCAGTCCAGTATCTCTGCCAAGAAAACCCTAAATGAGGTCAGAAGGAGTTGGACAGGACCCATCATCAGCAATAACAACCACCACCACCACAATAACCACCAGCCACAATAGAAAGCAACAACAAACAACCCACCTCCATAACAAACAAATGACAACACTTTTACCCATTTTTCCTCATTCTGTCCTCTGGGGACCACGCAGAACAAAGACTGACCTGCAGAAGCCTGAACAAAGTTACTATTTTTTCCTGAATCTTCTCCCTAGAGTAAATATTCCCACTTTCTACAACTGATCGCCTATACTTTTCACTTGAGATCCTTCCCCATCCTCCTGCATGATCTTCTCCAAACCATCTCTTGCTTATTGATGTCCTTCTTAACATCTGGTTCCCAGTTATTTTGTAAAAGCAGTCTGCAACTACACGAAGTGACTGAAATGTCCATACTATTTGACCCAGAGATTCCACTTCTAGGCATGCACCCTAAGGAGGTCAGTGACCAAAACAAGACTCGACAGACACCAAAATATTTATCGCAGGACTTTCTATGATGGCAAAGAATTGCAAACAAAGTAGATGCCCATCAGTTGGGGAGCGTGACAAGCTGTGACACATTAATGGAATAAAATATTTCTGTGCCATAGGAGATGATGACTATGATAAATACAAAAAAAGTGTGGGAAGGCTTAGATAAACTGATGCAGAGTGAAGTCAACAGGACCAGGAAAACAATGTTCACAATGACTTGCAACAGTGTTTAAGTGAAAATAACAACAACAAAGCAATTGAAACTGAATCCTGCAAAACTGAAATTACCTAGCTTGGCCCCAGAGAAAAGATATGAGAAGGCACCTCCCTACTTTTTGGCAGAGGGGGAACTACAGGTGTGGAACACTGGACAGGACATCAGACTATTGCAATATGCTACTTAGTTTTGCTGATTTTTTTTTTATCCTTTTTTGTTGTAAGACAGAGCTCTCTGGGAGGGGATAAGGAGAAGAATATAGTAGGAATTGTAAGTGATAAAATAAAAATTAAATAGCTAGCATTTATATAGCACTTTAAGGCTTGCAAAGCACCTTACAAATATTATCTCGTTTATTTTCATAAAACCTTTATTGCTTATTCAATGAGAGGTTGTTGCTGTTAAGATATGTTTGATTCTTCATGACCTACTTGGGGTTTTCTTGGCAAAGATACTGAAGTGGTTTGCCATTTCCTTCTCTAGCTCATTTTACAGATGAGGAAACTGAGACAAACAGGGTTAAATGACTTGCTAGGAGTCACACAGCTAGTGTCTGAGGCCAGATTTGAACTTAGGTCTTCCTGATTCCAGGTCTAGCACTCTATTCCCTGTACCACATAGCTGTCCCCAACCCTGGGAGGTAGGTGCTATCATTATTTCCATATTACCAAGGAGGAAACTGAGGCAGTCAGAGGTTAAATGACAAACATCAGACAGTTAGTAAGTATCCGAGGCTGGATCTGAATTCAGATCTTCTAACTTAAGGTCCAAAATCCTATCCACCTAGCTGCCTATCAAGTGTTATCAATAACATTTTATTTTAAAAAAAATTATTACCCAGAGCTCAGCATAATACTCTACATGTGTTCTGACCTGGACAGAATCCACAAGTACTACAGCCTCCTTATTACTACAAACATTTCTGAATATAGCCCGAGATAACATATTAGAGTTTTTCTGGCTACCGTGTGAATCTTTCAGAATGAGTTTGTGGTCCACTAAAATCCCCAGATTTTTTTCAGACAAAGCATTCTCCGGCTATATTTCTTTTATATAATTTACTTTTGAAATTGTAAGAATGTAGGACTTGATGCTTATCCCTATTCAACATCATCTCATTAGATTCACCCCAACGTTCATCATGATCTTTTTCCAGTCTGGCACTGTCATCTAGGATGTTTGCTGTGCTTCCCAGCTTGGCGTCCTCTGAAGAGTCAGATCAGTATTCCATCTGGGCCTTTATCCAAGTCATAGATACAAATGTGCAACAACCCAGAGCCCAGCATAGATCCTCGGGGCCCTCCACAGGAAACACTCTCCCAAGCTGGCATTGTACCATTGATGATAACTCTTTACACCTGCTCATTCTCCCAGTGTTGATCCCTCTCATGGTATTATCATCCAACCCGCCTCTCTCCATCTTGTCCACATGAATCATGTTCAAGTTCATTCAGTCTAAAAGCATTTGTGGAGAATCCACTATGTACCACAGCCTCTCTCTCCTGAACCATTGCAGCAGCCTCATAATGGGTCTTCTTGTCTTCCAGTCTCTCCTTTTTCCCTTTATCTTCCACACATGTTGGACTGATATTCCTAAAGCCTGGATCTGACCACATCACTCCCTTACATGAGAACTTTACTGCTATCACTAGGAAAAAACACAGACTTAACTATTTAGCAACTAAAGCCTTTCACAGCCTAGCTTTAGCATATCTTTCCCAATTGATCATCCATAACCACCCTTCACACATTCTACATTCTGGCTGAACTGGACTAGTACCTGACTATTGATGTTCACAGCCAATTCGGTTTCCATCTCTGTATCTTTCCACAGGCTTATCTCCGTACATGAATCTTTTCCCTTGTCACTTTTACTTCATAGAATCCCTGTTCAGTCATTTCAATTGTGCCTGACTCTTCATGAGCCTATTTGGGGTTTTCTTGGCAAAGATATTGGACTGGTTTACCATTTCCTTCTTCAACTCATTGTATAGATGAGGAAACTGAGCCAAATAGGGTTAAGTGACCTACCTAGGGTTTCACAGTTAGTAAGTGTCTGAGGTCAGATTTGAACTCAGGAAGATGAGTCTTCCTGGTTCCAGGATAGGGACTCTATTCATTGCACCATCTAGCTCCCTTCAAAGCACAGCTTAGGGACCAAGAGATCTTTCCTGATCCCCCTAACTGGGAGAATTCTTCCTCCACCCCAAAATTCTTTTATACTTGCTTGTACAGGTGCAGTATATACTTGGCTATGTACGTGTTGTCTTCTCCTGGTAGAATATAAGTTCCTTGAAGACAGGAACCTTTTCAGTTTTATTTTTATATCCCTAGCACCAAGAAAAGTAGTCAATTAGTAGGTTTGCAAATAGTTGTTGGTTTGAACCATATTCTTTGCTTAATTCCAGGTAAACTGAATCTACAATCTTCCCCTGATCTGCCTCTAGGAAAATGAAATGAAGAGAGGCCTGAACCATTCTTTTTGAAGCCCTGATCTTTGGGATCATAGCTTGCTTTTCTAGGTGCTTACTAGCCATCTTTTTAATGTTATGTCCTGGAGCTTTGCCAAGAATCAAAGTCAAATTCACTGGTCTATAATTCGCAGATTCCTTTTTCTTTCTTTCTTATTTTAAAAATTAGGATATCAGCCCTTCTCTGATTCTGTGATGCCTCTCTTGTTCTCCACAACTCAACTGCTTGGCTTCCTCGCTTGTGCTCAAGGTTTCTGAATCCCTTTAGGGTTAGCCAGGGTAGCAGTGATTGGGGTGGGAGGAGGCTTCCCACGTACTCTGTGCGCACCTCCCTCTGCTCTCACTAGTAGGGCTCTGAAGCATTCCACTCGACTGCAGCTCAGCCTGCTCAGGGTCCTTGTTCTATAGGAGCTTAAAACTCTATTATATTGACAGCAGGGGAAGGGGACCAATTGAAAAACTAAAGAGATGACGTTATATGTGATTTTAAGAGCGGAGAAATAAGAGGAAAAGTGGTACCAAGTGCACTTTGGGTTCTTCAAGTTTGCCTGTATTGATAAATATTTGTATGCTCTGTATTCTGTATTTTCCAGAAGTGATATTGACAGGTTCCCCTCTGGAAAGGAAATCCTCTTTTGGCCGGTCAGACCATATTTGGAGAAAGGGGATCCATGTGCAGGCCATCTCCATCACTCCTTCCATGATTCAAACTGTTCCCCATTGATTCCAGATCTCCTGTGTCTAACTTCAACTACAATGGCACAAGACTGCTGGAAATTATTTGGATTGACCTGACAGATGTGATTTATAACCTGAGACTCATCTTTGTTTCTTTCCTCCTCCTCACACCCTGTAGCCCAGGAGTTGGATGTTCCTGTTGCTTCTTTCTCTTCTTCCCCCTCTTCCCCACTCATACCTGTCCCACTTTGGCTCAGGTCCTCCTTACCTCCTTCCTGTGCTGAGACAGTACCCTCCTAACTGGCCCCCCTGACTCCACTCTCTCTCTTTCTAATATATCCTTTCCATGGGACCAAAACCACTTCCCTTATGGAAAAATCTCATTGTATCACTCTTGACTTGCTACATAAAGGCTAGACCCCTGACCCTGGATTTCAAAAACCACTCTCCATAATCTGCATCCAACCTAGATTTCCAGCTAAATTGGACCGCTTTCTACCTGTTCCCTCGTCTTGGAGTAAACTCTCTCTGCAATTCTGTTGCAATATTTCTTCAGGACCCAAATCAGTCGCTTATTTCTAGGACAAATTCCCCTTGCCCCTGCTATCACCTGAAACTTTGGTTTCTGTCCTCAGATTTCTTAGTGTACGTGTTCTGGATCTCCCCTTTGCCCTTGTCATGTTCTACTCTGCACTGTATTTATGTCCTTTATCTCCTCCTGATTGATCATAAGCCCTTAGAGAATAGGGACAATGTTGTTTTTCATTTGTGTGTCCAGAACAGAAACACACATAGTGTGAAATTGAATTGAAATCCATTATAAAAACAATTCCTTGGAATCCTTCATTAACTGGAATGTTGTCACCAAACTGGTAAAAGACACGAGGTAGTGGTTACATTGGACTTCCCCCATTCAGGGCTTTTCTGGCAGTTTCGTTGTACCCAGAGTTGAACATCCAAGTTGTCCTGCTAGAGTCCTGCACTTGAAGGCAAGAAGATTCAAGTTCACATCTTCCTCCAGATATGTATTGGTGGTGTGACCTTGGTTAAGTCACTTTTCTCACCCTTAGTTTCTTCATCTGTAAAATGGATATAATTATAGCATGTACCTCCTAGAATCATGGGCATCAAATGAGATACATAAATTACTTTGAAAACCTTAAATTGCTATAAGCTTCTTTTTAAATTGCTATAAGCTTCTGTTTTATTATTATTATTCCCTATCTCGAAAAAAATAGTGGAGTTATGAATACATCTCTTCCTTTAGCCTTTATTGTTACCAAATGAGGAGAAGCTAGTTAGTGCTGTAGCAGGGACAGGATCCTTGAGAGAAAGTGACTATGTTGTCTTCAGATTTCTAGAAATGAAGATTGGGAATTCCCAGAGAGCTAATTTTTTCAAGTTTAAAAAAGGGTAGGTGGAGTCACAGAGCCAGAAACTTCAAAAGGGAATATTTCCTCATAAAGGAATGAAAACAGCTGAAATCTGAACTTCTGTTGATGCAAACTTGAGGAATGGACACTGAAGAGAAAATGCTACCTAATTCAGGCCTTCTTTGTGTCAATAACTGAGAGCAACTCCGTGAGAAAAAGTATGGAAGACCCAGAGATTGCAAAGAGGAAGTTTGCAACCAGATGAAGCCTGACAGAACATGAAAGCAGAGAAGCAAAGAGAAGAGGTGAGAAGTTGAATTTCCCCACCCGTTTTTTTCACACAAAACAGCTGACTATTTCCAGGCAAATTGGGTGGCTCTGTTTTCCCCTGCTGTCTCTCCTGTCTCTGTCCCTTTGCTCACAACATCCCCCATGCCCTCAGCTGCTGTCTTCACAGATCTTATGTGAAGCAGGTTCTTCCTGCTCCTTCCCCCTACCCCCGTCTCCATCTGTTGCATTCCATCCCTTCGTCTAGATCAGGGACTCTTAACCTGGCGTCCATGCTCCCCTTTCAGTGGGTCTGTGAACTCAGATGGGGGAAGATCACGTTTTTATTTTCATCATAGTTGCTTTCCTTGCCTAGCCATGATGTAAAGGAAAAGAATACTGAAAGACTTCAGAACTCCAGTCAGTGCAGGGACTGATTGTGGAGTATTAACTATGTCCCACTTCTCAACGGACAGCTGACAGACTCTAGATACTGACAGAGGCCATGCATTGGCCAAAGCATGGATTTGTTTCCCTTAACTATATTTATTTGTTGCAAGGGAGTATTCTCTTGGTGCATGTATTTGGGGGAGTATCATTGGATGCTAGTCCATCAATAGGCATTTATTCAGAGCTTACTTTGTGCCTGGCACTGAATATACAAAAAGGAGAAAGAAAGACAATCCCTGCCCTCAAGAAGCTTACAGTCTATCAAGGGAAGACAATATATAAAAGGGAAGCTGAAAAAAGAAAGGGAGAGGAGAAAGCATGGGATAGTGAGCGGGTAGAGAAAGTCCTATGGGCCTGGAGAGTAACGAAGACATCTTTGGTCTGGGATCATCTCCTTAAGCTGGAAATTCTGAAAGAAACCAACCAATCAGAAAGTGAGGTCACAGGAGCAGAGGATATTTCCAGCGTGAGAAGAAGCCCAAGGTGGAGTTGGCTTCCAAGAGTGAAGAGGATTCTATGTAGAAATGAGCCAGTAGTGCAACCTGGAGAAAGATGAAGACAGCATTTTTTTTTAAGTTCAACATTTCCAAAAGAAAGAAATGCCTCTTTCTCTTCAGGTTCTTAAAGAAGACGCAGTATTCCTTATTGGAATGAAGCGGGTGAATTTCAAAGGGTAAAGGAACCTGAAAAGAGAAGAGGAAGCGGAACCTATCAGAATTTTGGAGGGTGGGAGAAAATGACTCAGGAAAGGAAGGGAAGAAGGGAGGCCCGGGGATGTTTGGTATTCTGTAATAAATATAGTAATGCTCTTTCCCATAGAGAAGGGAACTCATTCCTAAGCAGGACGCAGCCTCTCAAGAAAGAACCTTTCACTCCTCCAAGGAACATTTTTTCCTACCCAGTAATCTGGTGAGAAAGAGGCATTCCTTTCTTCTGGCAATGCTGTACTAATGATCTTTTTACATACCTCTCACTTCCCACCCAGACACTTACTAGCTGTGTGATCCTGGGCAAATCACTTAACCCTGTCTGCCTCAGTTTCCTCTTCTGTAAAATGATCTGGAAAGGAAATGGCAAACCAGTCCAGTATCACTGCCGAGAAAACCCCAAATGGGATCACAAAGAATCGGACATGACTGAAAGATGACTGAACAGCAGCAATTTCCACCCAGTAACATTGCTTCCAACAGGAATGATTTGCACGGATCTCCAGGTGCCTCCAGCAGATTCTCCTATATTGGTAAGAGGAAACAATCAGGAGTGGTATTTGCTGACTCCCTGCTTCGAAGGGTCCTGGGGCCATCTGCTACCTGCCTGATGTCAAGCAATCAGTCAAGAAATATTTATTAAGCAGCTTCTGTGTGCCAGGCTGTATGCTAAGCACGGGGGGGGGGGGGGTACAAAGGAAGGCAAAAGTCCCTGCCCTTAGGGCACTCCCAGTCTAGCACAGCAAGTAAACAAAAATGTAGAAGCAAGTCATATGCAAGATACCTAGAAAGTAAATAAGAAAGGGAAGGTCCTAGACTTATGAGAAGTTAGGAAAGGCTTGCTGTAGAAGATGGGATTTTTGCTGGGTTTGAGGAAGCCAGGGAATCCAGGCAGAAGTGAAAAGGGAGAGTATTCCAGGCATGGGGGACAGCCAAAGAAATGCCTAGAGCTGAGACATGAATTATCTTGTTCATGTCCCAGGAGAGGGGAGGAAGGTGCTTTCCTTCCAGGCTAAATATTCAAGAAATTACAAAAAGACTCCTAGGATTCAGTAAATTTGATAAACACTACCCATTTCTAGTGAATCATATACAGATAAATGATATTGCCAGTAGGATCTTAGAAAGCGTTTCTTGGAAGGATATGCAAGGAGTTATTGTTCCCAAGTGGAGGACTTTGTGTGTATCCTTATTAAATTTCATGTTATTAGATTCAGTCCATCATTCTAGCTTGTCAGCATCTCTATGGATCCATCATCTATTGTTCTATGTGTTAGCTGCCCCTCTAAAATTTGTGGCATCTGCACATTTGCTACGTGCACCATTTATAGCTTCATTCAAATCATTGATAAAAAGGGGCATTAGAATAAGGTTCAAGAGGGAGGTGTGAGTAAAAGTTTTAGTGGGGTTTTAGTGGCCTACAAGTTTGATGCGAATCAACCTTGTGATGTGGCAGCAACAACCTTAGGCTGCATTTATAAAGGTGTCTCATCTGAAGAGGGGTGGGGTGTTTATAGGCCAGATGACATTTGTCCTGGTCAGAACATATCTGAAATATTGGATGTAGTGGTGGGTGCCATGTTTCATTAAAAACATAGACAACCCAGATTATGGACAAAGGAAGACTGCCAGAACAGTATAAAGGCAGCAGGGCATAGTACAAAGAGCACTGGACTTGGAGGTGAGAAGACAGGTTCAAATCTTGCCTCAGATACCAACTGTGTGACCATGGGCTAGCAACTTAACCTCTCTGTTCCTCAGTTTCCTCTAGTTCTGTGATCCCATGATGCTATAATGATTGTTTGGAGGAGCATAGGTCATTTAGCATGGGGAAGAAAAGACTGAGGGGAAACATGGCAACTATATTCAAGTATTGACAAGTCTATCATGAAGATAAGCACCAACCTTGGGGTCAGGAGGACCTAAGTTCAACTCTAGCCTCAGATATTCACTACCTGTGTAACCGTAGGCAAATCACTTAACCCTGATTGCCTTTTTTTTTAAAGTAAAAGTCTATTGTGGAGAAGAGGAATTAGGTATTTTCTGTTGGCCACCAGCTAAATGAGAAGCACTGAGTGAAAGTCCCAAAGAGAAAGGATGATTTAAGCTTGATATAAAAGAATACTTTTTTGTTTGTTTGGGGGTGGGGAGGTTTGGAAGGGGAAAAGCAGAGCAATTGGAGTTAAATGACTTTACCAAAGTTACACAGTTAGTAAGTATGTGAGGTGTCTGAGGCCGAATTTGAACTCAGGTCCTCCTGATTCAAGGGCTGGTGCTCTATTTACTGCACCACCTAGCCACCCTAGGGAATACTTCTTAACAGTTAGAAGTGTACCACAGTTGGCTCTACCAATTCTCCACCACTGGAAGTGTTTGTATAGAGCCTGGATGACTCTTTACCATGACTATTGTAGAGAATATTTCTGTTCAGGAATGGGTTGGGCTACAGTCCTGTGATCCAGTGGATTCAACTATAAGATACTCTGTCCAAAAGAGATCCATGGCTACATAGGCAAGACTTGAGGCAAGCTGCCCCATCAGTAAGCCATTGCAATAATGAGCGGTAACAGTATCAGAGAAGAGAAGGGAGCATATCTGAGAGATGTTGAAAGATGAAGTCAGCAAGCCTTGGTAAGAGATTGGATATGGGGAACAATAGTGAGGAGTTGTTTATGACACCTGAGTTATGACTCTAAGGAACTAGGAAGATGGTGTTGGACTCTACAGAAAGATGAAAGTTAGGAAGAAGACAGGGTTTTGTGGGAAAGATGTCAAGTTTAAGGTGTCGACTGGGCATCCAGTTCAAGAAATCTGAAAGGCACTTGGAGATGTGATATATACATTGTTTTGGCCTCCGCATGAAAGCATTGCTGGTCATTCACCAAGGTAGTCATTGACCTTGGGGACAGTGATATATTCAGGGTGATTACAGAGAAAAACTGAGAATGGAACCAAAAATTCATGTGAAAGGGGATGTTCTAAATGGACAAGTGAGCTACATTATTGTAGCAAATGCTGCCAGAGGTCATAGGGCAACCTGCCATCTTGATGACAAAATATAACACCTGAAATGGTATTCTGGTTCAGTTGCCTATCAGATTGAGGGTAACACTGTGGAAAGGTGAATCTTTCTTTACCTGAAGGGCCAGGAATAATTCAATTGAAAAACAAGAGAGAAACTGGGGGCTTTGACTAATAGCAATGTGAGAGGGTAGATGACAAAACTGGAAAAAATTTCAGAATGAGTGGGACAGCCTTGGTGGTGGTGAGAGGTCCAGCATGAGAGAAGAAGCAAGCCACCTGAAAGGCTCTATCATTACCAGAATAATGTCATATCGCAGGGACAGGAGGAAGTCCCTGATGAAGATTAGTATTAACCTTGCCCTGGGACAGAGGCAAGTCTGCAGGTTTGGATCAAACTTGCTTGCTGGCCCTCCAAGTTCTAGGCTCAGGCATGTACCTCACAAGACTGGATCTACCAGCAGGCTATCAAAGAGTCCCATGTGACCAAGTATCATTTTGAACAGAAACATTTGCCATGGTAGGCTGCTATAGCAGAGAAGAAATAGTGCTACCAAACCTTGCCAGGAAAGCATACAGGCCCAAGGAGAGAAAGGAGAATCTGTGGTATACTGACCCCTTCCTGGTGTGGGAATCAGGTTTCATAGGGCAACCAACTGGGCTTGTTTTTATAATTCAATTGTATTTTATTTTTAGTTGTTTCCCTCCTACCTCTTCCTTCCCCCACCCCCAGCCCCATTGAGAAAGCAAGAAAAAGAAAACCCATTACAAATCTTGTTTAGTCAAGCAAGACAAATTCCCACATTAGTCACGTTCCCAAAAAAATGCTTCAGTCTGTATCCTGAGACCATCACCTTTCTGTCAGGAGGTGGGCGGCATGTTTCATTGTGAGTCTTTTGGAATTCTGGTTGATTATTGTATTGACCAGAGTTCCTAAGTCTTTCAGAACTGTTTGTCTTTACAATATTGAAACAATTGGTTTTAGAAGACATCTTATGTCCACCGTTAGTTGGCCGTATATGACTTAGGCTAAGTGGGAGAATTTGTCTATAGAAGAGCCTCTCAGGAGGTTTATTATGCCAAGTGATCATGTATTTATACACAGCATATCAGCCCATAACTTGTGGTGTCCTGGAATTCAAGTGATGATGAAGTTAAGTCTGCAGGTAGGAGGGCAGGCGAGGTTGGAGGAACCATGGATCTGGTCTTGGTTGACATGCTGGGCAGTCCAAAGGTGCTCTGTGTTCTGATGCAGGCTGTCAGTGAGGAAGGGTTGACACACTCCCTCCAAATGGTGCCTCTAGCCCTCATATGCAGCTCCGATTTCCTGCCTTCAGTGATTAACTTACAGGAGAAATATGGTGTTGTGTCCCCTGTGAAAGGAGAGCCTCAAGTCTCCTGATGAGCCCTTCTATAGGCAGATGTTTAAGCAGACTAGGAAATGTCATGAAGGGCTTCAAAAACCAAGAAGAAAAAAGTTTGTATCTTTTTCTATAGTAAAAGGAATGGAGTTTCCTAAGCAGGGCAGTGACATACTCAGACCCATGCTTTAGGAAAATCATTTTGGCAGCTGAGTGGATGGTGAATTGAGAGGAAAGAGACTGGATGTCTTCCCTTAGCTTCCATATCTGCTGTCTGTGGTATTCAGCTGTATACTTGCCTGCGATATAAGGTAACTGATAGAGCCATAGGCTAGGAGTCAAAAGACCCAGGTTCTACCAAATTAAGCCCTGGGAATTTGCCTGGCACATTTGCTGTTCAGTCGTTCAGTCATGTACAGCTCTTTGTGACCCCATAGACTTGTCCATGGTGTTTCTCGATAAAGCTACTGGGGTACTTTCTCATTCCTTCTCCAGTATGTCCCCATTTGACAGTTGAGGAACTGAGGCAAATAGGAGTTAAATGACTTGCCCAGGGTCACACAGCTAGTAAGTGTCTGGAGCCAGATTTGAACTCTGATCTTCCTGACTGCAGGCCTGGTGCTCTGTTCACTATACCAGGCACCTAGTAGGTGCTAAATAAATTCTCATTGATTGGGCCTTAGTTTCTTCAAATGTAAAAAGAGAGAATTTGATTCCTCTCTAAGGTTCCAGTGCTAAGACTCTCAATCTAAGTCTCAGCTTAGTACGACAGTGAGCTCAGGTGCAGTGTGATCCTGTCCCAGCCAGTCCCATGAGGCCATAAGCACATTTGCTGTGAGATGCTATTTTCAGAGTGGCTGCCAGTCTTCAGTGCTTCTGAAACCCTGCTGGCCTACCCGCCTGTGGCCTCTGTGGAGTAAGCTTCAAGATGAAGGACATCCCAGGGACCACCGTGGCTTAGCTGGGAGCTGGGAACCCTTGACAGAAGGTGGAATCAGCAGGAGACCCAGAACACTGAGACATTAATTCTCTGCTAGACCTTGAGGGATAAGGGAAAGAGCAGCCTGAGAAATATGATAGTTCAGGAAGAGCGACCAGATCCCCCTTCCTCCCTGCCTCCCCCCTGCTCCCAGGGCTGCTGCTTTGGAATTCTCTGCAAGCCACAGCTGCCTCTTACGGAATTCCAAGTAATTATAGGCAGGGCTCCATTCCCTTCTTTAGAAAGCTGGAAGGATAATTAAAGCAACATAGTGGGTGTTGTTAAGATGCTGTAGTTGTGTGTGTGTGTGTGTGTGTGTTTTAAAGATTTACAGTCATTTGCGTTTACTGTAATTAAAACAGTGCCAATTTAAGCAGTTCCCTCTCAGCAGTCTGTTCATCTGTGAAAAACATCATCTGTAGGAAACATGGAGGGAGCGAACCCCATAGAACAGAATGAAGTCAGGCCTCAGGGCAGCCCCCATGCCCTCACTGAGAACATCATGGCTCCAGGGGGGAGGAACAGTAGTATTGGCCTTGCCCAGACCAGTTGATTGACCTCTTTTTTTAAAATGTTATTGATTTCTTTTGTTTTATATCACCTACATCTCCTGTATTGTGTCCCTCCCCACTCAGCCTCCCAGAGAGCCAGTTCTAATAATAATGGATAGAAAAAAAGAGATAAATAGTTCAGTCAAACTAACCAACACATGTGCATATCTCTGAAGCCTTTGATGGTATAAAGCCATCACCAGGAATTTTTCTTTCTGGAGCATATTTGGTTGAGAAGGGAATATGGGGTGGGTGACAGTGGCACAGCCACAGTGATAGAAAGGACAGAGATGAGGTGGCCTGCTCCCCAGAGAATCTGGTCTATAACCTTATGGGAACTGGTAGGAAAAGTGGGTTCTAGTAGAAGGATAGCAACTAGGGGAGAGTGGCATTATATAACAGAGAATTATGAGGCAAGGCAAGACATGGGGACAGTGGTCACTACAGAGAGGAAGCATCTATCTATCCCACATCCATTTTAGCAGTCCTGGGCAAAGCCCCAATCATATTGTACTAGTTATGGCCCAGTACTGGTGTGAGCTTGGGCTGTATACAGCTCTTACTGAAGCTCTCAGTCTTATCTATTGGCTTCTACGAATTCTTCCTGACCCTCTCAACTTGAAGAAATCTGTCTCCTCTGAGACCCCAAAGCACTTTGTTCATAGCTCTTTATCTCTGCCTTATTGCTATTACCAAAAAAATAAAAATAAATATTTATCGTTGTCTTTTTAAATTTCACCATAATTTTCTCCAGTGTACCTCCTCTTCCCCCTTTCAGAAAGCCGTCCTATATAACAAGTAATATTTTGAAAGAAAAGAAAAAGAGATGGTTTAAAAAAAACAACATAAATAATCAATACATAGGAAAAATCTATGCTCATGAACCTCCCACCTATGCAGAGGAGTGGAGTGTGAGATGTCTTCTCTCTTCTTTCAAGCCATGCTTATTCTTCATCATTTTCAATTAATTCACTTTTGATTTTTTTGCATATTATTGTATATATTTTTATCACTTCCTCCTTTACTCTACATCAATTAATGTAGTTCTTTCCATCCTTCTCTACATTCATCATACCTGTCTCTACATTCATCACACCATGGACATTTTCATCACTTTAATCTGAATAATTCCAAATTGTTTTCCAAAATAGCTGTACTGATTCACAGCTCCATCTACAATGTACTAATGGAACTGTCTTCCCACAACCCCTCCAACAGTGGCTATTCCCATTTTTTGGTCATCTTTGCCGATTTCCTTTCCTACCACTATTACACTGTATATGTAGCCTAGTTTTCTGTGTACTGATTTGAGCAGGCTGGAACGCGTGACTTTCCTATCAAAAACATTGAATGGTTGATTCCCCATTGCCTTGCGAATAAAGACCAGACTCCTCAGGCTCTGGCAGTCTGGCACTACAGCCTCTTCATCCTGTATCACTTCAGCCCTAGACCCGCAGAGCTGAAGCGCCCTCTGCCTCCAGGACCCTCCTTTAGTGTCTGCTGCTGGACAGCTCCTGCCGGAGCCTGCCCTTAAGGAGAGTGCTCCCACCTTCACCTCCTCATGCCCCGTCAGGGAGCTTCTTCTCCCTTTTCAGCTCCCTTTGTTGTGTTCTCTTCCACATTAGACTGTAAATTTCTTGAGGGAAGGGACTATTTTATTTTGCTTGTACTCATATCCCCAGCATGTAGCACAGTGCTTGGTCCTTAATAAGCTCTTAATGAATGCTTGTTGGGCAGGGGTGGCCAGGTGGTGCAGTCAGGAGGACCTGAGTTCAAATCCAGCCTCAGACACTTAACACTTACTAGCCATATGACCTTGGGCAAGTCACTTAACCCCAACTGCCCTGCCTTTCCCCCTCCAAAATACAAAAAATAAAAATAAATAAAAAATAAATGCTTGTTGACTGACTAATTGGTGCCACCCAGCCTTTCTGCCAATGTTTTGCTCTTCCTATACTTGTCTCTACCCTTCTCTCCTCTTCCCCTACCTCCATACCTTTGCTTTTGCTGTGCCCTACACTTTGAAATACCACCTCTATTTAAGCTTGTTGACACCTTTTTAAGCCTTCAAAGTCCAGCTCAGGTATCCCTTCCTTTGTCAAGGTTCCTGACTCCCAACCAAATGTCATCAGTTATGAAAACAGTCTTTTCCACTAGGATTGGGGAACCTGCTGCCTCAAGGCCACAAGTGGCCCTCTAGGTCCTCAAGTGTGGCAAACTTTGTTCTGTAAAATTTGAATTCAGTCAAAGGGCCACACTTGAGGACCTAGAGGGCCACATGTGGCCTTGAGGCCACAGGCCCCCCACCCCTGTTCTACACAAAGCACTGAAGGTAACAAATCTCACAGATCCCAAAACAGTCATTAAGGCCTTTCTTTAGTGGCCTAGACCAGACACCCACAAAACTCACAAATGCATCCCAAGTCAGATTAAAATATTATCGGGAGATATTTGCAAAATATTTTAAAATGCAGTTTACTATTATTCAGTTGTTCAGTCGTGTCCAACTTTTCATGACCCTATGGCCAATAGCACAGTCATGGTTGTCTGTGGGATTTTCTTGGGAAAGACTCTGGAGTTGTTTGTCATTTTCTTCTGTGGATTCAGGCAAACAGAGATTGAGTGACTTGCCCAGGGTCACACAGCTAGTATCTGAGGTCAGATTTGAACTCAGGTCTTCCTGATGCAGTACAATGTAGATAATGCTCATTTATAGTTTTCTAAGTCAGTATGCTTCTGGCAGGGATCTATTTCTATTTGAGTTTGATGCTACTGGCCCATTTATGCCCTTTATTTCTGGCCCAATTCTGTAATTAGCACATCAGTATAGGGAGCTTCCAGTGAGAAAACACATTTCCATATGCAAGTTGGCTACTCAGCGGAACTTTCCAGTTGTCTGGGGGTACTGAGATGATAAGTGACTTGGCCAAGGTCACCGAGGCAGGGTGTGGCAGAGGCAGGTCTTGAACGCAGGCCTTCTTTTCACCAACGCTGACCCCTCGTCCACAGTACCACACTGCTGCTCCTTATTCATTTGTTATACTCTGATTTGTCTTACATTGTTGTTTATTTATTTCATATTTTCACATTTATTTTCCTGATTCAGCTCCTAGAGTCCCAGGACTATGTCTTATAGATCTTTGCTTCCCCAGCACTGGCTCCTTTGTGTTCACTGGGCATTGAACAAATGACTATCACTTCCTCACTGGTCTATGAGCTCCACACACTGCCTCTTCTTTCTCTGTGTGTTCTCTATAGCACAGCCCAGCACAAGGCCCTGCACAGAACAGGTGACCAGGAAGGAAGGAAGGAAGGAAGGAAGG
>CM053595.1:52778821-52805825 GCA_028646575.1 Pseudocheirus occidentalis | reverse complement strand
AAGGAAGGAAGGAGGGAAGGAGGGAAAGAAGGAAGGAAGGAAGGAAGGAAGGAGGGAGGGAGGGAGGGAGGGAGGGAGGGAAGGAGGGAAGGAGGGACTCCTGGACTTGCTCTGGAGTTCTTTAGGGTCCCAGGGGCAGACAGCTGCCTGATGAAGATAAACTGTTCCCAGCTCCCTGGTGACAGTGGTGACAGTGAATAAAAAGGCTTACATTGTTGGGCTTCTGGATTGATGCTCGACCTCAACACCCCCTTTTTTGCCTCTTTTCTTAGAGAATTGCAAACTCCATGGAAAGCCCAAAGCAGTGCTGGGGGGAGGCAGCTCCCATGGCTGGTTGAGCACATGGCAACATGGGGCTCACAGGGAGAAGAGAATGCAGGAGCCGCAGACCCTTGAATCCCTGCTTGAGACTGTCTACTTGTCACCTATGAGCTCCCAGCTATCCATGGTGTCTCCAAAAAAAAAAGGCAACAAATTTAAAAATCAGAGATAAGAAAAACAGATGCCTTAGACCAGTGTTGTCAAATTCAAAAAGAAAGGAAGGGCCATAGCTGCATATTAGCTTAGTTTTAAAAGGTAACATTGCCTGTGTTTTATCGAGTTTTTATTTATTTTGTTAAATATTTCTCCATTACATTTTAATCTGGTTGGGGCCTCTCACTAAGGGGTGTTGTGTGCATGTGGCCTGGGGCCATGGGTTTGACACCTCTGCCTTGGACATTAAAAAACAAATTTCAGTGTTATAATTTCTAGGGTAGCACCGTTGGGCTTTGGACTTGTCAGTATCTAGGTTTCATTTTTTTTAAGTCAAAGAATTTAAAGCTTTTAGTTCAGTAGGATGAAAATTTTCTGCTTTCATCCTTAAAAGATTTTTTTCAAGGATGCTCTGGATCCACTAGTTCTCTTCATCCGTTTCTAAGAGGTGTCTTTCTGTTTCTTCTATCAGCACAATAATCAGGTCTTGGGTCTCTAAGTATCACACATTTTCTACTGTGCCACAATTTTGCTGAAGATAGTCTCAGATCTAAGTTAGGAATGTTCTAGGGCTAGAGAATTGTCCCAAGTGTCTCATCATCCCTAAGGCTCCTTCTGGCTTTAAAATTCTTTAATCCTGTGATTGCCAAAGTATGTTTCTTCATCTCTTGTTTTCTGCCTTTCTCTTCTCTGCTGTTTCCTTCTCTTCCTTTCCTCTTTCTCATTCTTTTTATCCCATTCCTCTTCCCTCTCCTCCCTTTTTCCCCCTCTTCCTATTCCTCTATCTCTTTCTCTTCCCTTCCTTCAGGCTTACTGGAAAAGGATGAATCAACTCCTGCAGGCACTGAATCAGAAGCTTGCCACGCTTAGCCATGGACAGGAAGGTCTAGTCAAAATCAATGCCACCGTCTCAGACAAGCTTGTCTCTTTTAAGACGAAGCCTCCACCCTCAATTCAGCGAGAGATCCTGAGCGTCTGCAGTGACCCTTACACTCTGGCCCAGCAGCTGACCCATGTAGAACTGGTAAGTGGAATCCCTAGCCTACTAGGGGTTTTCCACAAGGTTTGCATCAAGCCCCAAGAATTATTTTCCATCTGGATGGGGCAATGTCTACCCTTCCCACAACTTGGGTGTTGGATCGTTGTTTTTTTCAGTCTCTACAGAGTTTGGGGTGCAGCTTTGAGGTATAGAGCATTAGATGGAGTGAAGACCTGAATTCATGTAAGACCCTGGGCAAGTCAGTAAATCACTCTAAGCCTCAGTAACCTCATCTACAAAAGCAAGATAATGATAGAATCTACCTCAAGATTGTTGTGAGATCAAATGAGAGAACATATGGAGAGCATTTTGCAATCCTTAAAGTGCTATATAAATGCTAGGTATTAATGGTTAATGATGATGATAATAATAATAAATCTGAACCTCCCAACAAGTAATGGGATTATTTTCAAAGTTGAATTTTCATTTCAGAGAAGTGAAAGAGATACTCTAAGTCCTACCTCATCTCTTCATGTAGCGGTTCTAGAAATTGAGCCTTTGATCCGTTTTGAACCGAGATCCCAAACGGCTCATCGAACCTCTAAGCAGTCAGGTTTCTGGCCCCAGTTCTGTTGTTCCCTAGGTGTGTGAACCTGAGTAAGTCTCTTCTCTGCTCTAGGACTCAGTTTCCTCCTCTGTAAAATGAGGGAGTTGGACTAGATGATGGTAGCTAGCATTTAAAGGTTTAAAAAGAATGGTACATATCTTATGTCCCTTGAAGCCTTAAGATTCCTTCCAACCCTAACCCTCTCCCTTGATCTGGCAGAAGGGAATGGGGTGAATAGCAAGTTCTTCCAATGGAGACATCACTCACATCAGACTCCTCCTCATTCAGAGACCAACAACAAGAATTCAGCAGAATCTATGGCTCTAACCAGGCTTATTGACGTTTAAATTTTGACATTTCTCGAACCCCTCCCCCAATATTCATGTAAATTCTGTTATTAAGCTATTTATAGGGGAAAAGAGAGTGTTTCCTCCTGAAGCCCACTTCCCCTAGGAAGTAACTATGGGCTCAGCCTCTGTGGGGTTTGGAGCTCTGCAAATGTGCACAAGCCAGACCAGAGGCTTCTGGAAGCCCAGAATCACACCAGCTGGGGTGTTTCTCTTCCTAGGGGCATCTGGGAACCTGTGGGGGGAAATGCTAGAAAAATCATTCAGTTATTCCATCTAGTATCAGTTTTTGTCCCCCTTCCCAAGATTAGGAGTCAGGATAAATTAATAATGGGAGGAAGAAATGTCATGTATAAAGGAATTTAAATTTTGTAACATGCTTCACATACACAGTGTCATTTGAACTTCAAAACAGTCAGAGATTGTCAGAGACATGGTTTGAATGTAGATTTTCCTAACTTCAAATCTAATCTGGTCAATATTTCATGTGGCTGCACAGTTAGTTGTATGTGCAAAGGAGTTATCCACTTCCTCTCCTTCTCCCTCTCCCTCTCCCTCCCCCCTCTCTCCCACCCTTTCCTCCTCCCTCTTTTCTGCCCTCTTTTCCCTTCCCTTCTCTCTCCCTCTTTTTCCCTCCCTTTCTTCTCTCTCCCACTCTTCTTTCTTCCTCCCTCCCTTCCCCCTTTTTTCTCCATCCCTTCTCTCTCTATCTCTGTCTCTCTTTCACACATACACTCATTCACTCATACACTTACATATGTGTGCACACTCTAATCTTCCAATGATGAACGAAGGCAGTTTGGGAAAGAGAACTTGTTAAATGCCATTTTTATTCAGGGCAGACCAGCATGTTGACAGGTATCCCTCCTAGAGCAGATTCCTACTCAGGAGGCCACAGTGATACTGATTCATTTTCTGAATTGTTTGGCCGTTACAGGACACTTGGTGATCATTATCTTATTTGACAGCAGAGTAAAATGTGAGTAGTTATTAATGTCTCAAAGGCCCTTCATTGCCCAGACCAAATTAAACACTGCTCCAAAAAGCATACAAGGAAAATTGTAGTGTGTATGTGAAAAGGTGTATATCTACATAGGCAAGAAAGGGGCAGAGTGTGGTACTGAAGAGAAGTCACACTTGAAGGCAGGGAAGCCTGAATTTTAATTGATTCTCCAATACTTAATAATTAGGTGACCATGGGGCAAATCCCTTAACCTCACTCTGCCTTCTTCAGTAGGCTTCTTATCACCTTCAGCAACATTCATTGGCATTCAAAACCCTTTGTAACATAGCCCCCTCCTACCTTTCCAGCCTTCCTGTCTCTTGTTCCTTGACATACACTCTTTGATCCAGTGGCTCTGGCCTCCTTCCTGTTTTGTTTCTTGGCTCTAGACATTCTCTTTTTCTTTCTTTTTCTTTTTGGAGGGGGGAAGGCAGGCTGTTGGGGTTAAGTGACTTGCCCAAGGTCACACAGCTAGTAAGTGTTAAGTGTCTGAGACTGGATTTGAACTCAAGTCCTCCTGACTCCAGGGCGCCACCTACCTGCCCCTAGACATTCTTTCTGGCTGTTCCCAGACCCAGAATGCTCTCCCTCCTCCACCCTGACCTCCCTAGCTTCCTCTAAGTCCCAACTAAAACACCACTGTCTACAGGAAGCCTTCCCCAACCCCTCTTAGTCCCAGCGCATTTCCTCTTTATCCTGTATCTAGCTTGCTTTGCATGATTTGGTTGCAGGTTTTCTCCCCCATTACAGGGAAGCTCCTTGCAGACACTTATCTGTGGCCTCTCTTTGCATCCCCAGCACTTAGCACAGTGCCTGGCGTAGAGTAGGTGCTTCCTTAATATTTCAGGGCATTTAGGGGGCACAGTGGATGGACTGTCAGGCCTGGAGTCAGGAAGACCTGAGTTCAAATCTGCCTTTAGACGTTCACTAGTTATGCGACCTTGGACAAGTCGCTTAATCTTGTTTGCCTCAATTTCCTCATTTGTAAAATGAGCTAGAAGAGGAAATGAGAAAACCACTGTAGCATCTCTACCAAGAAAACACCACCTGGGATCACAAAGAGCAGGGCACAGCTTAGCGGCAACAACAGATAAGTCTTTATTGATTGAATTCAGCATAATTGAGTATAAGTTTCTTAATCTGTGAAATTGGGATAATAAATACCCATAGTTACCACAAAGGGTACCCATTGCACAAGGTTGTTATCCGGCTCAAATGAGATAACGTGTCATGGAGGCCATCCCAGAGAGGTCCCTCTGGGCCGCGGTGTCAAAACTCAAATAGAAGAGCAGCCACACACAGTGAAGAGGGCACCGGCCCTGGAGACAAGAGGACCTGAGTTCAAATCCAACCTCAGACATTTAACACTTACTAACTGTGTGACCCTGGGCGAGTCACTTAACCCCAATTGCCCTGCCTTCCCCCTAAAAAAAAAAGAAGAAAAGCAGCTACATGTCTGTACATAAGGATCCCTGATGGTCACATACTGACTTGGCTTTAAAATGTAATGCTGCCTGTGTTTGACTGTGTTTGAACATTTTTTTTGTTCAGTATTTCCCAATGATATTTTTGTCTGGTTTAGTTGCGCTCAGGAGCCTTGTGGCAGCATATTTAACTTGTCTGCCGTAGGTCAGCCCGATGTTTGCTATCGTCCTCCCCTAGTTCATTCAACCTCCTCTATAATATAAAATGTTCTATAAATATAAATTATATGCATATATGTAATATAAATACTCTACAAAAATAAATTATATATATAATATAAATGCTCTATAAAAATAAACGTCTGTGGTTATTGATGATGATGATGAAGTAACAGGTTTGCTAAAGTGGTCATTGCCTTGGTCGGCTCAGAAACTTGTCTGCATCTGTCTGGGCAGAAGGGTGGTGCAACTGTGGGCAGGCAGCACAGGCTGCTCCTTTCCACCCTACTCCCACTCCCAGCATACGATAAATGAGACTCGGGTCAATCCAGGCAGATCATGAGGGTAAATGAGAGGCTTTCTCCAGCTCCTGTTTCCAGACTGATCAGACTGAACACAGGAAGTCGGGAGGACAGCCGTGGGGGGCACGTGGCCTGAGTCAGACAGTGGTGTCAGCACAGGCGCCTTTGGCTGTATCAGTCCTGAGTCTTGGGGCTTCTCTTCTTCTCCCTCTCTTTCCAGGAAAGGCTGAGTCACATTGGACCTGAAGAATTTGTCCAGGCTTTTGTGCATAAAGATTCTTTGGATGGCACAAAGGTAAAGAGGGCATTCATTTCTTCCTGTTTCTCCTCCCCCGCCAAAAAAGACAGTAGTATCTCTATTAGGTGCAAAGCCTTGTCATGGGAATTGTAGATTTCTCTAGGAAAGGTTTTTTTTTAACTTGGTGTTTATGAACTTGTCTTTTTTAATATTTTGATAATCATCAGAGTGACTCAGTGGATAGAGTGCTGGGTCTGGAGTCAGGAAGATCTGAGTTCGAATCCAGCCTCAAACACTCACTGGCTTTGTTACTTAACATCTGTTTGTCTCAGTTTCATCATCTGTAAAATGGGGATAAAAATAGCACCTGCTTCCCATGGTTGTTGTAACGATCAAATGAAATAATACTTATAAAGTACTTACTTAGCAGAGTGTCCGGCACGTAGCAGGGGCCATATGCATGCTAGTTATCATCATTATTATTGTGTTTCACTGTGATTGGTTTCTTTTGTAATCCCATGAGCTCTGTTTTGTGCATTTAATAATATTATTCTGAGAAGGGGACCATAAGTTTCTGCCAAGGGGCTTCATGATATAAAAAAGGTTAAGAGCTCCTCTTCTAGGAAAAGCACCTTGGTACTATCACTTCAGCTTTTCCATGATGGCAAGGAGCCCCAGGGCCATAGTGACCTCTCTGCCTGTGTGTCACAAGGCTCTGTATCCCAGGCATGATGCAGTGAAAAGAGCCTCAGACTTACCAGGCGTCGAGACACCTGGGTTTTAGTCTGCAGCTCATCCATCGTGTGCCCTTTGTCAAGTATGTCTTTGGGTCACAGCTCTCACATCTATAAAATGAAGGATTTGAATTAGATGAATGATGAGGGCCCTCCCTGGCTCTGATTCTCTGGTAGGCAGCAAGCTGACACAGGGGATGGAGCATTGGACTGAAGCCAGAGGCCTGGATCCCACGTCAGACACGCACTAGTTGTGGAGCCCAGGATGCATCCATTATCCTTGCTCAGCCTTAATTTCCTTATCTGTAAAATGGGGTTTATAAGAGCACCCACCTCCTGGCGTTGTAATGAGGATCGGATGAGAAAAGGCAGCAAAGTCCTTTGCGAAGCTCAAAGCACAACATAAATGCTACACCAGCTAAAAGTCGGGAGAGATGTCTGGCCAGAGAAAAGCAGGCTGTTTGGGGTAGGACTAGGAAGAGAGCATAGCCTAGGAGCAGGAGGCGCCTCTTGTCAGGCTCTAAAGACCTGCAGACACAACCATAATTAACTGACTGTACCTGTCCTCTTCAGCACCGCAGAGAAGGTGTACACACAGAAAGCTCAGTCACTGAGCTAGAAAGGGGCAGCATGGTGTATCTGTAGCTTAACCTCAGCACTATCCCTGGGTCTGACACTAAGGGAAGGGGAAGAGAAGGAAACGAGCATTTATTAATTGCCGACTAGGTGCCAGGCGCTGCTGGGCTGAGCACTTTACCAGTATGATCTAATGTGATCCTTACAACAACCTTGAGAGGTAAGGGTTATTATTATCCCCATCTCACAGATGAGGAAACTGAGGCTGATTGAAATGTGACTTACCCAGGGCCACACGGCTAGTACAGGTCTAGTGTAGGATTCAAACTCAGGTCTTCCTGACTCTAGGTTCAGTTCTCTGTACACGCTAACACCCGGCTGTGGGGCCGTGGGCCAATCCTCTCCCCATTCTGTGCCTCAGTTTCCCAACTGAGAGGGTTGGACTAGATCCCCTTCCAGGCAGATGTGTGTTTCTCTTGGTATATCAGAAAGAGGGCTGAAATCAGGCCTCAGTTTCTTCATCTATAGAATGCTGATGTTGGACAAGATGACCTTTAAGACCCTTTAGACCTTTGTCTCATTGATCTTGTCATTACCCCAACCTAACCGTAACCCTAACCCTTGCTCTTGAACAAGAAAATCAATTTCACTTTGAATGGAATAGTTTGTGTACAGGATCGCCCTCTAGTGGCTACTTCGAAATACATCCCAATACAAAAAAGCTTAGAGACCCACTAGAAGCCCTAGACATTAAACTGAACACTGTTCATTTGTTCATTCCCTCGATAAATGTTTCCCGAGTCCCTGTCACGTCCAAGACCCTGGGATGGTCACCAGGGAAGATACAAAGATGAATAAAGCACAGCATCTGTGATCTTGTGATCCCTCTTAATCCTATGGTTTCTGCCTTTGTAGAGCTCATAACCTGGGAACAGGAGTAATAGGTAGCATTTATCCAGTGCTTTAAGGACCGAAGCTCACTGTACAAGTAATATCTCATTTTACCGTCACAATAGCCCTCCGAGAGAGGTGGTGGTGCTATTATTACCTTCATTTTATAGTTGGAGAAACCGAGGCAGCAAAGGCTAAGTAAATTGCCCAGGGTCACACCACTAATAAGTATCTGAGGTCACATTTGAACTCAAGTCTTCACCATTGTGCCGCCCGACTGGTAGGAGGAAAATCTGGATACAAATCTGATACAGATTTGCTATGCTGCGGAATAGGATTTGGTTGTGTAAATATGGGAGAGGTGGCAGGTGAAACAAGGCTGTGGTTAGAGAACGATTAGAGTCAAAACTCAAGTCCTCAGAGGTCTTGGGATGAAGGAGGTGGTCTCATGTGTGGACACCCAATCAATCAATCAACAACAACTCATTGTATATCATAAAAAGTCCCCGGTAGGCCAAGGACTTTCTACAGTCTACCCTCAACCTACCTTATTTCTTACAACTTGCCTTCATTCACTGAACTACTTCAACCAAACTGGATGATTTGACAGTCTTGAATATGTCAGCTACATTCTATTTCCTCCTTCTATGATTCTCCTTCCTACCGTTTTTCTATTCCCTACCTCCATCCCCAGTCTTCACCTGCTGGAATCTTACCCATTCTCCAAGGACTAACCCAAATGTCCTCCCCTGGTCTCCTCAGGAGCTGTCTTCATGCTCCTCTCTCTTCTTACAGTGAGGTGGCTCTCAAAGTGTGGTCTGTGGACTCCTGAGACCCTTTCACAGGGTTCTCAAGGTCAAAACTTTCTTCAGAATAATGCTAAGATGTTATTTGTCTATTAAAATACTCCTCCCATTTCCACCAGCATATCTATGTGAGATTGGATTTTCCTCATGCACTTCAACTTAAACAATGTTTTGTAGCAGATTCAATGTAGAAAGAGATAGGAGAATCCAGTTTTTTTTTCTAGTATAGAAATATCTCTGCCTTTATGTTCATTCCTGTTAAACCCAAGCCAGCATTAAAGAGACTTGCAAAAATAGGTTAAAAATGAAACAGTGCTGCTTGCCTCACTAACTTTTTTTGTTTTGGGCAATATAGTAATTTTTCACAAAAATGTTATTTATGTAATATAATGGGTTTATTGTTGTTTAATGAATTAATAAAATTTTTAAATGAATGTTTAAATTTCAAGTGTGGCAAATATCAGTAGATATTAATGAAGTAAACAAAAACTCTCTGAGCTTATGTCTAAGAGCATAAAGGGATCCTGAGTTTGAAAACTCTGAGAACCACTGACTGACACAGAAGTACAGAGGGACTTTCTGATGTGGTTATCACAATGAGACTTATTGCCTGTTTGGGTTCTTTGTTTATCTCCCCTTTATGATTTTGGGGGAGAGGGGCAGTTGGGGTTAAGTGACTTGCCCAAGGTCACATAACTAGTTTTTTGTGCTAAGTGTCTGAGGCCAGATTTGAACTGAGATCCTCCTGACTCCAGGGCTGGTGCTCTATTCACTGAGCCACCTAGCTGCCCTCTTCCCCTTTGTGATTGTAAATCCTTTAAGGGTAAACCCTCTATCTTTTTCATCAGTGTATACTTCTTATCCAGTAGCACAAAGCCCAGCACAGAGTTAGGCACTCAGTAAATATTTGTTTGGTGAATCAGTCATCAAATAAGGCAGAGACTTGAACAAAGTGGCATTTTTTTGCTTTTTGGAGGGCAGTTGGGATTAAGTGACTTGCCCAAAGTCACACTGCTAGTTTTTGTGTCAAGTGTCTGAGACTGGATTTGAACTCAAGTCCTCCTGACTCCAGGGCCCGTGCTCTAGTCACTGTGCCACTTAGCCGCCCCTTTTCTGTTTTGTTTTGTTTTATTTTTTTAACAAAGTGGCATTTTAAATGAAGAATAACATGATGGGATTATGCTGACATTACTGAAAGAGGAAAGATCAGATACAGGGAGAGCAACTACTTTCAGTAACTCAGGTGAAAAGCATAGACAAACATAGCAGGACAGTAGGAATGGCCAAGACGGCATCAGTTCAATAGATGCAACAAAGGAAAAGCCAGCAGGATCTGGTTGAATAAATATGAGAGAGGTGGCAGGTGAAACAAGACTGTAGTCAGAGAACGATCTGAGTCAAAACTCAAGTCCTCAGGGGTCGCGGGATGACGGAGGTGGTCTGATGCGTGGACACCCAATCAATCAACAAGTGTTATTGAGTTTCTACCAAGGCTCCATGCCTATGTGATGGGATTCAAACACCGAGAATGAAAAAAACAAGGAGACCTTCATGGAATTTATATTCTAATGGGGAAGACAATAGGTACATCTAAGTATATATCAAATAAATATAAGTATATGTGTGTGTAAAGTATAAATATGTAAGTATATATGAAATAAATGTAAAATGAATAAATACAAAAAATCACTAAATACAAAGCCGTTTGGGGGCACTAGCAATTGGAGGGATAAGGAAAAGTTTCACCTAAAAGACGGTGTTTGAGCTGTGTCTTAAAGCAAGAGGGGGTCCCAGTGAGGCAGAGGTAAAGAAGTGATTATGGGCATGTGGGATGGCTAGTAAAAAGGCACAGAAATGGGAAATGGATTATTGTACTTGAGGAACAGAGAAAAAGCCCATTTAGATGAATTCCAAAGTACAGGAGGGAGAGTAGTATCCATTGAGGCTGGAAAGATAATTGGAAGTTAGGTTGTGTAGGGGCTTTAAAAGCTAAACAGAGAGGTTTATATTTTGTCCTAGAGGCAATAGGGAGCCACTGGAATTGATTAGCAAGGGAGTCACGTGGTCAAATCTGTATTTGTGGAAAATTAAATTTGGCAGCAGAGTAAAGGATGGACTGGAATGCTGAGAGACCTGCGAGAGGGAGACCAGTTGGGAGGTGGGGTTGATAATCTAAGGGAGAGGGGCTGAAATGGGTGGTAGTTATATGGGTGAAGAGAAAAGGTTAAAGGCAAGAAATATCATGAAGGTTAAATTGAGTCAGTGGAACTGGGAGAAGGTGAGGTCTCTACAGAGCAAGGATGTGTCCATCTTTAAGGGAAACCAAATTTCTGCTGTCAAAGACATGGAAGAATAAGATGAAATAATAAAATCGGCATTAGAAGGAATCTTAGCAGCAGTGGAGTCCAGCCCATTCTTGAACAAGTATCCCAGGAAGTGGTCATCCCTCCAAACTGCACTCTGCGAAGACAGCCCATTCTAGTTTGAGGTCATTTGTAAAGTTAGGAAGGTGTTTTGTTGATACTGTTGTTTCATTTTGTTTTTTCCCTCAAATTCCAACTAATTTGCCTCTCTGCATCTTCCATCTTCTTTTTGACCCGCTGGGTCAACAATTCTTATTTAAAGACCCAAATAGGGTTTCGACTAAAGGCAAAAGGCCCAGTGGTGGAATGACGTCCCATATTTACATTAAAAAGAAGGAACTGGGGGAGAGGAGGAGAGAAAATGGAGTTGAAGTGGTAGGAAGACGAAGGAAGGGTGAGGGTTAAGACTGAACTGAGAGTCATGCAATCAAGCCTTCATGTTGGCTTAGCTTTAATAGGAGTGAGCACAGAGTAAGAGAAACTTCTGCTGAGGCCTATTTGCTGAATGGGTGTTACCTCACTCAAAGTGAGAACCTGAAAAGGTCTTACCTAAAAGGGCCAGGGTCACCCAATGCATCCCAGGCCATCTCCAGTCGTCCTGATGAATATCTGCCCACTGGACCCAGATGACTCTGGAGGAGAAAGTGAGGCTGGTGACCTTGCAAAGTCCTGCCTCACTTAAATCCAACTCAACTGCAAGTCGGTCATTATTCCCTGATGTCATGTTCCTCTTTGAAAACAAAGGACAAACAGAACAATTAAACATAAACTTCCTGAGGTCAAGGGCTGTTTGGGTTTTTTGGCTTTATATCTCCAGGGCCTAGCACAATGGAAAACAGATGCTTAATAAACGCTTATTGAATGAATGAATGCTTGTTGTAGTCAATCAGCCTCTCTATTCTTGCATCACCTCCTCTCCTTCCCCCAACCCATTTCATCTACTCTGAATTCTTCCCTGAAATGGCCCCCCTGATCATACCCTCAATGCGTAGCCATCATTATCATTCCTCCTGTCTCTGTGTTATAAGCAATGCCAGCATCTCAAAATAATACGTACATCTTCTTTCTAGTCTTGTTTCAGTGAACAGAACAAAACAAATAACCTTGAGGCCTATGTGAAATGGTTCAACCGCCTATGTTACCTTGTGGCGACTGAAATCTGCATGGTGAGCAAAACAGCCCCACCACTGGAGGAAACCCACCCCCATCCCTGTCCTGTTCATCCCCTCAGGGTCCAGGAATAAGCAAACCCAGCAATGAGTCTTTGCATCAATAAGCAAAGAGCCCCCAGAAGCCTAATTTGACCACAGCAGAAGGCATCCAGATTCTGCCAGCCTTGCCCGACAGTGTTTAATGAACCGTGTTTCTCTTCAGATCCATAGTAGTCCCACATTTATCAAAAAGACTTTAGAACTCCATCTCCTTACTTTACTAGTAAGAAATTGGGTCCAGAGAGGCTGAATGACTTGCCCCAGGCCACACAGATAGTAAGCAGAAGGTGCCACCTTCCAATGGGCCTTAGGCATTTAGTCTTACATCCCTGACAGTGGGTGCTCCTGTCTTTGCTTCTTCTTAGCCGGCCAAAAAGAAGCAGAGAGCACAGGTGATTGAGTTCTTCATTGATGTGGCTCGGGAGTGCTTCAACATTGGGAATTTCAATTCACTGATGGCGATCATCTGTGAGTAGTTGCCTCTAAATGTGGTGTTTACCTGGGGGTGAGGAAGAGGAGGCAGGCAACTGTGCAATCCCCTTTTTCTCTCCCTTATGTTCTCTTCCAGCGGGCATGAACATGAGCCCTGTCTCCAGGCTAAAGAAGACATGGTCCAAAGTGAAGACAGCCAAGTTTTTCATCCTTGAGGTAAAGAAAAAGGAGGCCCTGTTTCCTATTGTCTCTGAATGTGCTTTAAGGAATGCCTTTTTAAGCTAAAAGCAAACCCAGGTACCCAGGCATATTGCTGGAGTAAACGGGATGTTTTCTGATTTTGTTTCCAGCACCAGATGGACCCTACAGGCAATTTCTACAACTACCGAACAGCACTGAGAGGGGCAGCCCATCGATCTCTCACTGCCCACAGCAACAGGGAGAAGGTAAGTGTGAGGGATGACTGAACTGCTCCAAGCCACCCTCTCCATGAGCCCTGAAGCAAATAAAGAACCATGGCAAGGGCTGGATTTCCATGGAGTAGTCAAGCTGAGTGGGGGCAGCCCTGGGTTTGGAATCAGGAGAGCTGCATTTGGTTCTTAGCTCTGACACTTCCTAGCTAGGTGACTGGGGAAATCCACAGAATCATAGAACTTACATTTGGAAGGAACCCTTACAGACCATCTAGTCCAATCTCCTCACCTTACAGAAGAGAAGAGAAAATAACTTGCCAACAGTCAGATCGCTGTATATGACAAAACCTTGAGTCAAACCTAGATCTCCCAATGTCAAATCCAGCACTCTTTCCACAAGAGCATCCTCACTCCACTTTTCTCAACCCCAATTTCCCATTCTGAAAAATCAGGAAACTTAGACCTACAAGTCGTACCTTATGGAATTGTTGTGAAGAAACTGCTTTGCACACCTTCACAGCAACATGGTGCAGCGGGTAAAAGTCCTGGACTAGAGTCAGGCAGATACAGGTTTGAATCCTGCCCCAGACCTTTACTAGCAGTGGGACTCTGAGAAAGTCACACTCTGAGCCTCACGGTCCTCGTATGAGGGGGTAGGACTCCATCTCTAAGGCTCAGCTCTAAATCTGTGATCCTTCTTAAGTTCTGACCATCCTGGATAGAACCACCAGGTTTGACAGTCCCAGCTTAGCCCCTCCAGAGTTGCTGTGGATCTGGGACCAAGGCTAAAAACCCTTGGTTGACACTGCCTGCAGATGACATTCAGTTTGTCCTCTCAACTTTGGAGAGGAATTGGGGCCTAGTATGATTTCCCCACCAGTTTTAATTTTCCCACTCATCTATATTGTAGTAAAGCCCTTACCTTCGAGTAACACCGTGCTTCTAGGGATGTTTGTCACTTTCCCATTTGATACCTATCATGGTAGAAGAAAATCTGCAGCCAACTGTGTGTGGTCTCATTTCTCTCCCTTGAAAAGATATTAAGACAAAGCCGCTGTGGATATTCTGAACCTCCACTTTAGACAACCTCATGCCCAGTGAGTTAGGAGTCTCCTCTCTCAGCAAATTTGTTTACAATCTCATTTAGAACCAGCTGGTGTCTTTAACTGTCAGAAGTGATCTGGAGCCAGAATTTCAATTTTTCCTCTTCAGTGCTTCACGAATGGGCCATCTCTACACAATGGGCTTCACTTGTCTATCCTGTGACCTACTTTATTCTGAAAACATGCGTCCCTTCCTCCCTCCAGACACCTGGAGCAGCCATGGCTGAGCATAAGAGTCTGAGAGCAGAGGATGCTAGGGTTGGAGGTTCTGAAAGGCCTTCTTCTCCATCTATCTGCTGTCACCAGAATCCCTTGAAGCCATGTCAATGAACGACTCCTTAGAAGAACTGGGGCAGTTTAGCCTGAAGAAGTAAAGACTTAGGGGAAGGGGAGATGTCCTAGCTTTTTTCAAGTATTTGAAGGGCTCTCCAGGGGAAAAAGGGTGAGACTTGTCCTGTTTGACCATAGAGGACCACATGAAGAACAGTGGAAGAAAGTTTGGCCCAGTGTTGAGAAACTTCCTGACAATTAGAATTGTCGTAAAATATGGGATATCCCAGGAGATCATCAGTTCCTTTTCACAGGACTATAGATTTAGAAATAAAAGGGACCTTATCTAGCCTACTCATTTTACAGATGGGGAAGCTAAGGCCCAGTAACTAGCCCCGGGTTAAAGAAGCCAGGCCTTGCTCCTATTGTCTTGACTTTGAGCCCAGGGTGTTTCCCAGTGTCCCATGACATTGCTCCTAAGTCATCCTGGCCCAGGAGAACAGAGTTATATATTTTTTTTACCCTCTTTCTCAGCTGGACAGAGTTGGAGGCAGCTGTGTAGACAGTAGATAGAGCACCAGGGTCAGAAAAACCTCAACTTCAAATCCCAGCCTCTGACATTTGGGTGACCTTAAATAAGTTACCTAACTCCTGTCTGGCTTAATTTCCTCAGTTACAAAGTAGGGATCACAATAGCACCTACCCTTAAGACTGTTGTGAGGTCTGGATGAGATGATAATTGTGAAGTGCTTAGCATAAGGCCTGGCACATAACAAGCATCATCTTTCTCTCCCCTGATCTCAGGTGTTGGTCAGTCACATCTGACTCTTTGTGACCCCTTTTGGGTTTTTCTCATCAAACGCTGAAGCGGTTTGTTGTTTCCTTCTCTAGCTCATTTTACAGATGAAGAAACTGAGGCAAACAAGGTCAAACGACTTACCCAGGATCACACAGCTAGTAAATGCCTGAGACTGGATTTGAACTCAGGAAGATGAGTCTTCCTGACTCCAGGCCCAGCGCTCTGTGCACTGTAACACCTGGGTGCCCCCTAATTTTGTACCACTGGGCAAAAAAATCCCTGTTTAACAGATGATCCTCTGGAGCCAGTATTCCCATCTATCTCTATGCATAGTCAGTTCCTTTTGTTTTTAACTCATTATAGCTGGCACTTTAGGTCTGCAAAGAACTACACACACACACACACACACACACACACACACACACACACACATATATATGTAATCTTGTGGGGAGGAGTCAATTTTGGGGAGCCCTGCCATCTACAGGCAGGGCTGAGAAAGTGTCATTGACACAGTTGCTAGTGAATGCATAAAAGAGAGTCGGGACTGTGGAATGGTGAAAGTAGAGAGCCAGTCTTTATTCATCCAGGCACCAGCTCTATAGAGCCACAATTCTCCTTCCCAATTGTTTTACCCTGCAGACATTATGCATCACTTCTATGTTCCCAGGCTGTGGGTGTATTTGCCATACTTATCCTGAGGATCTAATCCTCACACCTGTGTGTTTGCACTCTTTCTGGGGGGATGGGGAACCGATCCAGGCCCATCAGCAGGCCAAGCACCTGAGAGGGCTTGTTCAGCCCTCAGGGTTCGAGTCTCCTGGCCTGTGGTCCTCAACATAATCTCACTGGAGTCTCACAATAACTCTGCTATTATTATCCCTGATATTTTATAGATGAGGAAACTGAATCTGGGAGGGATTAAGCAACTCACCCTGGGAATGAGTGTCTGGGGTGGAGTCTGAATCCAGGCCTTCCTGACTCCAAGCCCTGGTGTCCACTATCCCAGGCCGGTGCTCAGGCACACAGGGATGAGGACTGGGTAAAAACTCTCTGCATCCTGGTGAAGAGGAAACGCAGTAGTCAGCTGAGAATGAACAAATCGTTCAATCAGAAAACACTTATGAAGGGTGTCCTGTGTGCCGTGTGCTATGCTGGAGCCTAGGCACAATCACAGCAATAATAATAATTAACAAGGATAACTAGTATTTATGTAGCACTATAGGGTCTGCTCTACAGAAATTAATCTTGTTTTATCTTCATGACAACCCTCAGAGATAGATGCTACTATTATTCCCATTTTATAGATGAGTTCACTGAGGCAGATAAAGGTTAAGTTAATTGCCTGTAGTCACACAGCTAATAAATGTCTGATGCCAGATTTTAATTCAAGTCTTTCTGCCTATAACCCTAGGGCACTACCCCACCGGATCTCCTACCCACCTACAAAACACAGACAAAAATGAAATAGCTCCTGCTCTCAAGGATCTTACATTTTATGAGAGGGAAAAGCATGCACGTATGTGAGGCTTTACAAGAAAAGTACAAAAAACCGACAAGACAATTGGGGGGAGAGAGGTCTAGAAAAGCTTAATGTATCAGGTGGTGCTTGAGCTGAGTACTGGAAGAAATGAGGGGTTCTGAGATGCGGAGGTCAGGAAGAGCGCATCTAGGCATGGAAGGTCCAGCCCCTACGAAGATACAGAAATAAAACATATAGTATCCTGTGTCAGGAACAGCAAGAAAATGAGATGGGTGGACCACAGAGTGTGGGATGGGGCACAATGTGTATTAAGACTAGAAAAAGCAGGTCACAGTCAGATTAGAAAGGACTTTAAGTACTAAACAGAGGAATGTGTACTTGACCCCAGAGTCAATAAGGAATTGATGGAATTTATTGAATAGAAGAATGATGCGGTCTTATTGTTTGTTGAGCCATTTTGCTCATGTCCAACTCTCCATGACCCATTTGGGGTTTTCTTGGCCATATAGATACTGGTTTGCCATTTCTTTCTCTGATTCATTTTACAGATGAGGAAACTGAGGCAAGCAGGGTTCAGTGACTTGCCCAAGGTCACACAGCAAATAAGTGCTGAGGCCAGGTCTATGCTCAGGAAGATGAGTTTTCCTGATTCTAAGCCTGGCACTGTACCACCTGGCTGCGCTGATATGGTCTTACCTAAGCCTTCAAGAGATCACTTTGGGAACAGCGAGGGGAGGATAGAACCTACTAATAAAAGGGAGGTTACTGAGCCTTGGTGGTATCTTGCTCTCTAGGCACTGGCTGAACGACCACTCAAAGAGTAAATATTATAAGGGCTGTAGTGGAAATAGTCCTGGATCTGGAGTCGAAGGACTGAAATCCAGATCTGCTGTGCCACTTGCTGTCGGTGAGATCTGACCTCAGGGACTTCAGATTCCTCATCTGTAAATGAGGGGGCTGGACAAGATGATTCACCTAATAGGTCTCTGAAGGAGTGGATCAGGTTCCAGTTCTGTGGTCTTGAGCCTTTTTTCAAATCAACAACTTCGATAAAGACATAGAATAATAACTTACAATTCTCTATAATACCATGAGGTTTACAAAACCACTTTTCCAAACCTGTGAGGCTGATAGTGAAGAAAGCCTAGTAGGTAGAGCCCTGGGCCTGGAATCAGGAAGAGGCAAGTTCAGATCTGGCCTCAGGCATTTACTAGCTGTATTGCCTTAGGCAAGTCACTTAACCTCTGCCTGCCTCAGTTTACACAACTGTAAAATGGGGATAATAATAGTACGTATCTCACAGGGCTGCTATGAGGATCAAGAAAAGATATTTGTAAAGCATTTAGCAAAGTATCTGGCATATTACAGGCTTATTCCATTCCCTTCCCCTCATGTAATTATTGTTATCTGCACTTTATAGATGAGGAAGCTGAAAGTCAGAGAGGTTAAGTGTTTTACCTACCATAGTAAGTGGAAGAACTAGCATTTGGACCCAGGGTTCAAATCCAGCTTTTCTTCTACCATACCACACTGCTTGTCCATTTTCAGATGACCCAGCGCCAGAAGAATAGCTATTGGTCAATGTCAGGCTAACACAGTGCGTCCAGAAGAAGGCAGCCAGGATGGTAAGAGAATTGGTGACCGTGTTGTGGGAGGATCAGTTGAAGGAACTGGTGATGTTCAGACCAGCAAGAGAAGAGAGGACGCGGCAGGGACGTGGTCATCAATAATTGTGTTCATATATTTGAGAAGTTATCATGCAGAACAGCAATTAAACAGACTTTCCTTGGCTCCAGAGAGCAGAACTAGGAGCAGGGCATGCACATTGAAAAGAAGATGTCAGCTTGATGTAATGGCATAGTGCTGTTGCAGACGGAACCCTTAGTCAGGGCTGAGTTGAACTAGAGGGCTTCTGGGATCCCCTATGATTCTGTGATTCTGCCTAAGGCAGGGGCTGCTCTCTGAGACATTAAAGTAGTTAGAGAGGCCTGGTAGTATAGAAGATGCTCATGCTAGAGCAGTGGTTCTCAACTTGTGGGTCGCGACCCCTTTGGGGGTCGAATGACACTTTCACAGGAGTCACAGGGGTCGCCTAAGACCATCAGAAAACATATTTCTGATGGTCTTAGGAAGTGAGACACCGCTCCTCTGTGTGTCTCCAGGTGGGTCCCCCCACATGCAGATACCCCCAGATATGCCCACATACGAGTATTAAAGGGTCACAGTATTAGGAAGGTTGAGAGCCCCTGTGCTAGAGGGACAGAGTGTGGAGCCAAACCGATGGGGCTGGCATTTCTTTTTTTGCTCCGATGTCTATAAATGTAGATGAAAATGGGAACAGTCATTGTTGGAAAGGCTGTAGGAAGATAAGCATGCTGGTACTTAGTTGTAAGAATTGTGAATCAATATAACCGTTCTAAATGCAATTTAGAATTATGCATATAAAATAATCAAAATGTTAGCCCTTTGATCCAGAGATTTGACTATCCCAAGGAGGTCATTGATAAGAAGAAAGGCCTCATATACCTCAAAATATTTATAGCAGACCTTTTTGTGGGAGAAAAGAACTACAAAGTAGTTGGGAAATGGTTAAGCAAATTATGGCACAGGAATGTAATGAAATATTACTATGCTGTTGTGTTGTGTTGTTTTCTGGTGTAATTGACTCTGCAACCCAATTTGAAGTTTTCTAGGCAAAGATACTGGAGCAGTCTGCCATTTCCTTCTCCAGTTCATTTTACTGATAAGGAAACTGAGGCAAACAGGGTAAAGTGACTTTACCAGGGTCACACAGCTAGTAAGTATCTGAGGCCAAATTTGAACTTAGAATTTGAGTCTTTATGACTCTAGGCCAGTGGTTCTCAACCTAGTGCTGTGACCGTTTAATACTTGTATGTGGGCATATCTGCATGTGGACAGACCCACCTGGAGATGGATAGAGGAGCGGTGTCTCAGTTCCTAAGACCATCGGAAATATGTGTTTTCTGATGGTCTTAGTCAACCCCTGTGACCCCTGTGAAAGGGTTGTTCAACCCCCAAAGGGGTCGCAACCCGCAGGTTGAGAACCACTGCTCTAGGCCCAGGACACTATCCACTGAGCTGCCAAGATACCCATTACTGGGCTATAAAAGACTGCAATATGATGAGTGGAGAGAAGTTTGGAAAGACTTACATGAACTGATTCAAAGTGAAATGAGCAGAGCCAAGAACACATTACACAAGATGGCTACAACAATGTAGATAACACACTACAATAAAGAACAACCATCACAAAGCAATGAAATCGGCATGTTGTGAAATTATAAAGAGCATGTTTAACCCCAAAGAAATCTGGTTTTGGTTTTGGTTTGGGGGGAGGGAAGAATTACCCAGCCTTCATCATTCTCATCAGAGTCACCAGAACTTTGAATTAGAATTTCAAGAAAGTCCTGACTCTAAGCAGCTCAGCTCCACCAAACAAATGTATACATCTCAGAATGACAATTTTTATAGCTGTTGGGAACCCTGAACAAATGCAGTTTTAAATTACTCAGCCTGTTGAGTTTGGGATTTGAATGATTTTTTTTTAAAGAGCCTCAAACAAAAGATTGAGATAAAGCCCAGGGTAGCTTTTCAGAGCAGAACCTGTGAGATGAATAACTTAAGGCTCTAATTGATTGGTTAATTTGACATGCAGATGGGCCGTGCTTTTAAAGGCGCACATGATCAGACTAGCAAGGGCCTTGGCATGCATCGAATTCTAAAGCAGGGCTTAGAAGGAGGCAGGCAGGAGAAGAGTAAGTCTTGAGTAGAGGCTGCTACAGACACCACAACACTGTCCAAGTTCAAGGGCAGGAGCCCAGCCACTATTTTCTAATGTGGGAGTTTGATTTGAACCATATAAGCATCAAATGACCCTCTTACCATGGAAAAGTACTGAGTAGTTGTAGATTCTTTCAAAATGACTGTTCATTAAGCCTGCCTGCAATCAGATTGTGGGTCATTAGAGGAACAAGGGCCCCAAGAGACCATCTAGTCCAAATTCCTTGTTTTTATACAAGGGGAAACTGAGGATTGGAGAGAAATCATAGATAAAGGTCTGAGAGGGAGCTTAAATAGCATCTAGCCTAAACCTCTCATTTTACACATGAGAAAACTGAGGCCCAGGGAAATTAGGTGATTTGCCCAAGGTCGCACAGGTGGTGAGTTTCAGAGGTAATATCTGAACCTATATAATCTGACTCTGGGGCAGTTAGGTAATGTGGCAGATAGAGTACAGACCTGGAGTCAGAAAGACTCACCTTTCTGAGTTCAAATCTAGCCTCAGACAATTACTAACTGTGTGACCCAGGACAAGTCACTTAACCCAATTTGCCTCAGTTTCCTCAACTGTAAAATGAGCTGGAGAAGGAAATGGCAAACCACTCCAGTATCTTTGCCAAGAAAACTCCAAATGCAGTCATGGAGAATAAGACAGGACTGAAATGATTAAGCAGCAATAGCGTCTGACTCCAAAGCTCGTGCACACTCAGTCTGAGTTCCACAAATCTTGATTGCCAAGTTGTGCTGGCTGCCTCCCACTCTTTTACCCTGGCCCCCAGAATTTCCAGTACTTTCTTACCTGAGTCTACAGAGGTGTACTTTGGTCACCCCACTGATACACATAATGAGCTATTGTTATTACAGTAGGCTAGAAGGCAGATGTCCATAGCACCACTCATGGTGGGCAGCAGTGCAAACCTCCCTGGGCCTTCTCTGTCTCCCATGTGCTTTGGATGGTAGGATTTGACTTGTGTTGCAGAGTCCCAGATGATAGTTCTAGGACCAGCCGTGAGTAAGTACTTAGGCTGACAAGTCTGGGGAGACTGTGTGGAGTGCTAGGTTCCTGTAGTGACAAGTATACTGGATTAGAGGCCAGAGGACCTGTGTTCAAATCCTAGTACTGCAAATGAATTTGTGTAATCCTTCTTGGCCGAGTCATTTAACAAGTTCCCAAGCGGGCTGGAAATAGAGACTTTGAGATCAAAGATAAGACATTACCATCTGTGTTGCCCCTGTACCCTAAAGACCATAGGATTTTTCCATCTAACTTACAGCTGAAACTTTCCATATGGATTGCCCTATTCATTAGAATGTGGACTCCCTGAGAGTGGCATCTACCTTATTTTTCTGTGTATGCCCAGGGCATAGCATAGTACTTTGCACATAGTAAACTCCTTCATTCATTCATTGGGCAGCTAGGTAGCACAGTGGTATAGAGTGTCAGGACAACTCATCTTTCTGAATTTGAATCCGACCTCAGATGTTTATTAGCTGTGTGACCCTGGGCAAGTCAGTTAACCCTGTTTGCCTCAGTTTCTCATATGTAAAAAAGAAGAAAATGGCAAGCCACTCTAGTATTTCTGCCAAGAAAACCTCAAATGGGATCATGAAGAGCCAAACATGACTGAAAGAATTCAACAATAAAATTCATTCATTCATCTTCTCCAGGTCATATAATTTCCTCATTGGTAAAAATGAAAGGTGTATTAGATGATCTCTGTAGTCCCTTGGAACTTTAAATCTTAAGGTCCCTTGAATGCCCAGGAGGACATGCCTTAAGCAAATCTCTATTCAGAGCATGTGGGCTAAAGATAAATGAACTCACAAACACTGCATTATAAGCTCTGTAACCTTTTTTGCTTAGGATACATTTCTTAAACATATTCCCTGGAGCCCGTGATAAGGTGGAGGAAGCTCCCAGAAGCCTCATCATTTTTAGGAATCCATTTCATCCATTAAGACTCAGAAAACCTGTTTCTAAGTGCTAGCTGTGCCTCTCACTAACCTTATATGAAACTGAACGTATCACTTTCCCCTTTCTAAGACTCAGTTTCTTCAACTGTCAGATAAAAATGATAGTCTGTTGTCTACTTCCTGCCTATAATTAGGTTGGGGTAGCTGGACCTTTGAGGGTGGCAAAATTAAGAGAACCTGATAGCACTTCTGCTCATTCAGCAACATAAAAGCAACTACGCTTCGCTTAGGAATAATGAGTTAAGTGGAAACCTCCCAGATGGAATACAAAACCTGCCCACCTCCTACCGTGCTCCAAGTGAGCTTCCCTCTATAGTGGAGTGGCCCTGCTAGACTTCTGGGCCTCTGTTTCCCACACCCCAACTGAGTTTTCACAAAAAGTAGATTTAAATATTTATAGCAGCTCTTTTTGCGTTGGCAGATAATTAGAAATCGAGGGGATGCCCATCAACTGGAGAATAGCTAAACAAGTGGTGGTATATGATCAGGATGGAATACTATTGTGCTGTAAGAAATAATGAGCAGGGCAATGTTAGAGAAACCTGGGAAGATTTCTATTTAATGATACAAAGTCAAGTGAGCAGAAACGAGAACATTGTACATAGTAACAGCAATATTATAATGATACTCAACTGCGAAAGACTTAGCAGCTCTGATCAGTGCAATGTTCCATGACAATTCCAAAGGACCCCTGATGAAAAATGCGCTATCTACTTCCAAAAAAAGACCTAAGTATGGATTGAAGCATACTTTTTTACTTTATTTTTCTTTCTTTTCCCCCCTACTATATGACTTGTGTGAAAATATATTTTGTATGACTTCATATATGGATTTCACATTTCTTGCCTTCTCAGTAGGTGGGGAAGGGGAAAGGAGGAAGAGAGAATTTGGAAATAAAAATTTTAATTTTTTAAGAAAGGTAGATTTGAGGGTATTTTTCATGCTGCTTCCCCTGGTTAACTTTTTTGGTGTTTGTCCAGGTTCTAAAAGATTTATAGCAGTCCTGATACTAAGACCATTTTGAGAAGCTACTGAGATAATGGATAGAAGGTGATTTATAAACTGACACACTGTATATAAGGCGTGATTGTCATTGCTGCAGCATTTGGCTGTAACTTTATGAAGGGCAAATGAATTCTGACAGCTGTTTGTTTTACTTCTGTTGCATGAGGTAGAAAAGTTTTAGTAACTTTTTTTTCTCTCAGTTGATTCTTTCTGATGAAAAATCTTTAGTAAAACTAACTCCTCTCTCCTTTCCTTTACAGATAGTCATTCCTTTCTTCAGCCTGTTAATCAAAGACATATACTTTTTGAATGAAGGATGTGCCAACCGCCTTCCAAATGGACACGTCAACTTTGAAGTAAGATTGTAAACCTCTCCTGTACCTCTCTGTCTCTGGCACTCTGCCCAGTGCTGAACATCTCAGTTTCCATCACCCCAACAAAGCATTTGTTGAAGTGCCTACTATATACCAGGCACTGGGGGCTACAAATAGAAAGAATGAAATGGTCCTGTGCCCTCAAGAAGCTTCCGTTCTATACAGGGAGACAGGTACCTTTATAAATATATACTGAATAGGAAGATAATCAATACAAATAAATGCAAGATCATTCAGATTTTTTATGAGAAAATAGACTCAGAGAAATGAAATTACTTTTTTCCAAGATGACACAGCTAGTGAGACTACACAGCTAGGTAAGGGGGAAGCCAGTCTGCAATTAGAAGATGAACTCTGATGATCATATGCAGTTCATCAAGAGTTTGATATTTTTATTCTGAATTTAAATACCCCCCCAAAAAGGACATTTATATATGCAAAACAGTACACAAAAATGGGACTATATACAAAATTGAAGGTTTTCTTATATGCAATTACAGTTTTTCAGCTATGTAAGAAACTCCACAAAATGCTTTCAAAACTGTCCTGTTCGGGCTTTCTTTAGCCTTCCTTTTGTTTTCTTCCATGCACTTAAAAAATGTGTTATGGCTTCCCCTTTTCTTGGTATTACTATTGCTAACTTATCCTCTTCTAACAAACCTCCCCTCCCCAACTTGAAAAGAAAAAACTCTTACAACACATAAGAATAGTTGAGCAAAATTATTCCATACAGTGTCCATGTCTAAAAGTGAGCATTTTTTCCTGTGCCTTTGTAATGCCAAGCAAAGACAACTTCCAAGGTTTGGATTACCAGCATAGCAAACCCCATTTATTCAGTGACAGATTAAGGCAAAACATTCACAGAACACAGAAAATCAAAATACATTGTAACTCATTCATTTAGCAAGTAAGTTCTCAATTCAATTGCAAAGCACCAAGGTCCAAGTATCCTACCCCTGGTCAGTACATTAGTCAAAGTAGCCCATTCCTGGGCAGTATGTTCATTTTGTCAGTCAAAGTCTTTCTTCTCAAATGGAAATTAGTTTCTGATCATAAGCAAAGTACATTCATTTGGTCAATCATAAAGCACAAAAAAAAATCAAAGATTTCCCACTCCTGGATCACAACTGAATTACAATACCATCCATTAACGCAAAGCACTTTCCCAAAAGGGGCAGGAGAGCACAAAAGGCCATCTACCCTTCAGCTACAACAAGGTTAAGATATCATCAAAGCATTGAGAACCCAAGGAAAGGTCCCTCATCTTGACATGAGGCAAACTCAGTAATCTCAGTTCCTGGGGAGACAAGGCCCAACAAAACCACAGTATACATAGCCAGTGTCCTCATCAAGTCACTCTCTGCCTGCAGAACAGTCTCAGAGCCCCTGAAAACATCAACAAGGCCCCCTTCCAGGATTTCTGTAAACATATAACAAGAAAATCCTCCTTCAGGACTTCTGAACCAACAGCAAGGCTCCAGACCTCTACAACAGCAGCACTGTCCTTTCACCAGCAGGTGAATCTGGCAAAACAACATCAAAACAGATGTTTTGACAGAATACTGGCATCACGGCCATATCTCCTCAGTTCTCAGCAGCTCTGGGTGGCAGTTCTCAAAGGTCCTTCTGCCCTCCTCTGCTTGGGCCTTCTCTCTGCTCGGGCCTTCTCTCTACTTGGGTTTTTTCTCTGCTTGGGCTTCTCTCTAAATCCACGGCTCCTCCGAGTTCAGCCCCCTCTCTTCACCTCAACAAGTCCATCCCACAAGTGGGATTCACAAGCCCTGGGTTTTAGCACTCAACTCGAAAACCAAGCCAATACAGGGGGCTCTTTAAATTCCATTACCATTACAACCTTGAGTCTATCACCTCTCTGTGACAAGGTGGATAATATAGTTCACCGTAGGTCCACTGGAGACATGCTTGGTTGGTCATCGCTTTGATCTAAGTTCTTAAGTTTTTCAGTTATTTTTCTTTGCAATTTAGTCATCCACATCTAGAGGTCAGCAGAGTAAAATGGTGCATAGAGTGTCTGACCTGGAGTCAGGAAGACCTGAGTTCAAATTCAGCCTTAGACACTAGCTTTGTAATAGTAGGCTAACTGTCTCATCTATTTTAGCCTTAGTTTCCCCATCTGTAAAAGGAGGACAATAACACCGACCTCACAGTGTTGTTGTGGGGATTGAATAAGATGGTAACATAATAATTGTAAAGCACCTGGCACAGTGCAGAGCACATAGTGTGTGCTATATAAATATTAGTTATCATGAATTATTCTCCCAGTTCTATGTGCTTCACTCCACATTAGCTCATGCTATCTAGGATTCTCTGGGAAAATGTCTTTTGTTATTTGTTACAGCATAATAATATTTTGTCACATTCAGAAACAATTTGTTCAGCCATCCTCTAATTGATTGGCAACTCCTTAGATTCCAGGTCTTTGAATTTTTTTTTCATTCTTTTGATTATCCCTCCTGCCCCATTTCAGGATCAGAAAATTGTTTTTCTTGTGAATATTTCTTCCCTGCTATTATATCTTCCCTCTTAACATCACCCCCACTCCTCTTTGTTTCCCTATTGAATTTGATTTCTACACCAAACTGTGTGTATATGTTTGTGTGTATGAATATATTCAACACCTCTTTAAGACAAGAGCGAGGTGCATCTGATGACAAAGCCCCCCACCCCTTTTTGTATACTCTTTTCCTTGTACTTCCCAATCAAGAAAAATAGTAAGTTCTACCCCCTTCTTCCCCCTTTCTGTACCACTATATTCCTTTCTTTTATCTCCTCAAATCCTCACAACAGAACCAGTCCACCCCCAGATCCTCTGTTTTTCTTTCCTAATTCCCTCAGTATCCTTTGAAGATATTAAGAATTTGAAAGGATACTTATTTCTTCTCCCCCATTAGAATGTTAGCACCATAACATAAGTCTCTTCCAATTGCTCAAATAAATCTACTTTTCTAGATTTCTCTTGATTCATTTGAATTTCAAAAAGTCCTATTTGACTTTCATCTTTTTCTCAGAAATGCTTGAAAACCCTCTATTGCATTAAGGATACTTTTTCTTTTTCCTCTTTAAGATTATACTCAGTTTTTGAGTATCTTGCCACACAGAAGAATAGGGAGAAGGGGAATGAGAGTGGGGGTGATGGAGGGAAGGGCTGGGTGGGGGGA
>CM053595.1:52753819-52778321 GCA_028646575.1 Pseudocheirus occidentalis | reverse complement strand
TGTAACTCAAAACCTTGTGGAAATGAATGATGTAACCAAGAAAATAAATTAAAATTAAAAAAAAGATTATACTCAGTTTTGCAGGGTAAGTTATTCTTGGTTGTAAACCTATTTATTTTGCCTTTTTGGAGTACTAGATTCCAATATCTCCTCTTTTTGTTTTTGTTTTCTTTTTCTTTTTAGAAGCTACCACATCTTATATGATTTGACTATGGTCCCTCAGTACTCAAACTGCTTTTTTTCTGGCTGCCAACAGTATTTTTCCTTTGATGTGAAAGCTCTGGATATGGGCTTTCCCATTTCTGGGACTTTTGGTGTTTTCTTTCAGGTAATCAGTGGTTTCTAGCTTTACTTGGGCTTCAGATTCTATTAGATCTGGGCAATTTTTATTTGCAATTTATTTTCCAGGGTTTGGGTTTTTTTTTAATATAGGTTGTCAGGCAATCTGATCATTATTAAATTATTTCTCCTCGACCTGTTTTCTAGATCAGATATTTTTTAATATCAGATAAATTACATTTTCTTCTGTTTTTTTCCAGTCATTTAATTTTGTTCTAGCACTTCTTGCTGTCTTATGGAATCATTGATTTGTTTGGTCTATTCTGGTTTTCACAGAGTCCATTACTTAGTTTAGGTTTACTACTTTCTCTTCTAAGCTATTCTCCTCCTTATTCTTTCCTTAGGACCTTTTACTTTATTATCTCTTGACCTTATTTTTTCTAGGTATTCAAGTAGTCCTTATAAAAATCCATTTTTTCCCTTTGAGTCACTGCCTAAGTGTTACAGAGTTATCCTCTTCTCTTTGGGAGTATCTCTAGATTTACATTTTGTTTATGTTGATCAGTGCCTCCCTTAGCTTACTAATTTCTCCCTGTTTTAATTCCTGAACTGGAGCTTTATATCATAGCCAGACTCTGCCCCCTTGCCATACTTTTGGATGGGATGGACAGTTCTGCTTATTCATCTCCTGGGTTATTTGTGTTTCTGCCCTCACCTCCTTCTGCTAGGGTTAGGCCATATTGGATCTTAGAGAGTCAGAGCACTGGACCTTCAGGGCTCCCTCTGGCACCGCAGAATAAAGTTCTAAGGTCCTTGGAGCCCTTGGGTATCCAAACCTGACTTACATTCGTACTGGTTACTATCTATCTCATCCTCACCAATTTCTATGAGAGAAGAGAGAGGAGAATACTTCAGGGGAGTTTTCAACCACCCTAGAGCTTTCTCAAGGAGCCCCTCGTCCATTACTGCCTCCAGAGAAAGCCCTGCCAGTTACGTGTGTCTCTGCTGCTTCTCTGCTCACCCTGGGAGACTTTGGGATTGCTTGTCTGTGCTGGCCCTGGCTTTCCTGACATCCTCTTTTCCTTTGGGGCTGCTCACTGACTTTGGGGCAGTTCTGGAGTAAAAGTCATTTCATGTCGTTTCTCAGTGGATTTCTTGAACATTATTCAATCTGGTGCAAATTTTCAGTTTTTGCTAGACAAGTCATGGAAGATCTAGAATTTAGATTAATCAGTCAGCAATTATTTATTAAGAACCTACTATGTGCTAAGTACTGTGCTAGTCACCAGAGTCACAAATGTAAAAATCTGCCCTTACGGAGCATATATTCTACCAAGGAAAACCAAACAACCATACATGCATACATACATGCACACACATACATGTACATATATGCCTACATATATGTGCACATACACACGAATGTGCACACACGTGTACATATATTGCACAATACATACTCAGAGTAATGCGTGCAGGGAGAGAAATACTACCAGACAGGGGCATGAAGAAATGCTTCATGTAGGAGATAGTTCTTAAGCTAAGCTTTGGAGGAAACTAAGAATTCTGAGAGGCAGAGGCAAAGCAAGAGTGCATGCCAGGCATGGGGAAACAGCCTGTAAGTGCAAAGGCACAAGACAAGAGATAGAATGTCAGCAAGAAGACCAGGTTGGCCACACTATAGAGTCCACAAAGGGGAGTGATGCATAATAAGTCTAAAAAGGCAAATTGGAGCCCAGTTGTGAAGGACTTTAAATGCCAAACCAAGAAGTTTATATTTACATCCTGTCAGCTATTTTTTTTAAATCATTCCTCCTAGAAATTTCTGGAGTTGGCTAAACAAGTTGGGGAATTTATAACATGGAAACAAGTGGAATGTCCATTTGAACAAGATCCCAACATCACCCACTACTTACACACGGCTCCCATCTTCACTGAGGATGGTAAGTAGTCCCTTCTCTTCCCTTGTATGTTGCATATGACTCTACCTTTGTCTCTGTTTTCTTCTCCTTCTACTTCTTCTTCTTCTTCTTCTTCTTCTTCTTCTCCTCCTCCTCTTCCTCCTCCTCCTTCTCCTTCTCCTTCTCCTCCTCCTCCTCCTCCTTCTCCTTCTCGTCCTCCTCCTCCTCTTCCTATTTCTCCTCCTCCTTGTCCTCCTCCTCCTCCTTCTTCTCCTTCTTCTCCTCCTTCTTCTCCTTCTTCTCCTCTTCCTCATCCTTCTCATCCTTCTCCTTCTCCTCCTTCTCCTTCTCCTCCTCCTCCTCCTCCTCCACTTCCTCCTGCTCCTCCTCCTGCTTCTCCTCCTCCTCCTCTTCCTCTTCCTCTTCCTACTTGTCCTCCCTTTTCTTCTTCTACTATTATTATTATGCCACTATCCTTGGCCCTCTCTCTCAACAATTATGTAAGATACATAGCCTTGTCCTAGATAGGGCTGGAAATATTTCTTCTCTAGTCACAGCCCTGACTTCGCTAGTCCCAGCAATCACTCTCATAGTCATGCCTTATAGACTCAGCTTTTCTATGGGATAGGAATCCTAATTGATGATGTCACCTCTAGGCCTCTTAGAATGAGTTTTTCCTTTTGAGGGTTTTAAAAGACATGCTTTTGGGTTCTCAGTTCAGAATATTATGAACCAAATTCTAGCCTTTTCCCAGATCTAGGACCTAGATTGGCAGAGTTAAAAGGGGTCTTAGAACATAGATTATGACAACTGGAAGGGACTCTAAAGTAGACCATAGGAAGTCATAACTATAAGATCTCATGGTACTATCCCCTTATTTTATTGATGAGGAAGAAATTGAGGGCTAGTAAATTGAAATGGCTTCTTCCGGGTCACACAGACGTTTGTAGTAGGGTCAGGTCTCCTGACTCCAGCTGTCAAAATCCTGATGGTTTCACTTTGGTATAGTTTTTCCCATCAGAGCAGCATTGATGGTTCTCTTTCCTTTTGAAGTTTTTTTGGGCCCATCCAAGTTAATCAGGGTAGGCATCTGTGCCTCCCCAGAATTCATGAAAGTCACAATATAGCAAAGAAAATTAGGCTCAGCAGATTGCCTAAAAGCAGTCATTAACATGATTAAAGGGTGAGGGACAGGCCAGGCTAACTGTAGCCAGGCTTAGTGTCCTGAGGGTAGGTAGGTGGAAGATGTGGCTAACTCCCGCTAGCCTTCAAAGGCAGGGATAGGAACTAACCTCTCTGACCTTCATTACTTCCACTCCCTTTTCTCCCATTATAAGGCCAGTTCAAATTAGCTTCAGTGAGAGGACCACATTTTAAGTTAGTAGGACACTTGACCTACACCCCCACCAAGTCTGAAATGCAGGCAGTAGATGAAGGGGAGAGAAAGCCAGAGCTGATCCGATTATAAGCCCACAGAGGAGAAAAAAAAGACAGAATGTATTCCATAATGAAAAGGTCGCGATAGTAAGAGACATGGGAGGGAATATGTATTTATAGACCAGAAGGAAGCACAGAGCTCACAGCTGTTCCACAGCTCGCCAGAATGAGAACTGTACAGGTGTACTTTGGTTTAGGCAAGTCAAGGACAGTTCTAATGTTTGTTTAAAAAATAGTTTTTTAAGTAATTTTTTGTTTAGTTTTTCTTTTTGCTTTATTTTGGAGGGCAGTTGGGGTTAAGTGACTTGCCCAAAGTCACACAGCTTGTAAGTATGTCAGGTGTCTGAGTCCGCATTTGAACTCAGGTCCTCCTGACTCCAGGGCTGGTGCTCTATTCACTGCACCACCTAGCCACCCCTAAAGTGACTTTTTTTTAAATCCATTTAAATTCACTAGGGAAGCCAGTTTGCTTCTTCTTCTTTTTTTTTTTTATTAAGCAGATATGTTGGATTTGGAGTCAGAAGATCTGAGTTCAAATTGCATCTCTGTGTGAGGCCTGACCTCACACAGGTCAATTAACCTCTCTGAGCCTCTATTTCCTTTTCTGTAAAATGGGGTGGGGGGGAGGAGTTTGGATTAAATGAACCCTGAGTTCCTTCTCACTCAGAATCTCTGATCTTATGTATTTAATTTTTGCCCTACAAAGAGATTCAGAATATTTTTAACTTTAGAACACTGTAACATGCAAGTAGCAATAAGTAATTGTAATTTCTTCTTATTTCTCCCTTTTCAGTCTTCTAGATTACTCATTCATACTAGGTAATACTAGGTAATATTCATACTAGGTAATTCATGTGTAATTACCTAGTTGTGACCAATGCATATGCTGGTTTTTTTCACACTTTTCTTGACCATTATATAATGGAAAATCATCACCCTTAAATGTGACTGTCTTGCAAACTCAAATTTTTACATAGCGAGTTTTCTTAAATTGGGATACACCTACACAGAAAGAATCTAATTTATAATTAAGTTATATTCCAAAAGTTCACTTGTCAATTGGTTGATAGATTGGAAGATTTAACAATAAAATAATTGCTTTCAATAATGGTTTGGTTCCTAGACTCTTTTAGCCCTAGTACTCAAACCATCTCTTTAAACTAAAATAAAATCCCTCTTCCATGGAAATGAAAACTCCCAGTATAACAAAAAAAACAAACAAACAACAAAGCCTATTCACTTGCGATGAAATATAATAGAAAACAACACAGTTGGACATGATCAGCATTTCTACTACATAACAACAGTCATTGGAATGGCTCACATTCGTAAAGTGCTGTCACATTTGCAAAATACTTTACAAATTTCATCTCATTCTGTCCTTACAATTGCCCTGGGAGGTGTTGTTCAATCATTTCAGGCATGTCCTGCTCTTGGTGATGCCATTTGGGGTTTTCTTGGCAAAGATGCTGGACTGGTTTGCTATTTCCTTCTCCAGTTCATTCTACAGATGGGGAAACTGAGGCAAACCCTGGTACTATTGTTATCTCCATTTTCAGATAAGGAAACTAAGGCAGATGGGTTAAGTGACTTGCCCAGGGTCACACGGTCAGTAAGTGTCTGAGGACAAATGTGAACCTAGGTCTCCCTGATGCCATATAAGGTGCACTGTCCACTATGATTTCTAACTACTTCCCATTGTGTCTGTAAGTCTTTTTCAGGATTTGAACGGAGGTTCAACTGTGGGCCCAGTGTCCTATCCATTAAACCACCAAGTTTCCATAGGGGTTAAATACGGTAATGGGAGCTAGCCTAGGAATATGATGTCGTGTCTGCCAAGGGAAATATTATGTTGTAAGTGGCAAGAGAGGAACATGAAGATAAAGGGCAGGGACAGAGATGGAAAGACCTGAAAGAATGTAATAGAGGAAAAGGTACAAGGAAGTTTGGGATTAAGAGTGAGGAGTCGGCCCGTGAGCAGAGACTGAAGGTGGGGCTCCCTGATTCTCTACCATCTGGCATCTCTGGACCCCCATGATCCGGACCTATCCTGGATCACACCCTCGGGACCCATATCCAGCATCCATCCTGCCCCCAAAGGGAACAAGGCAATGGCTGCAGCAAAGGAAAACATTAAAATAATTCAAAACAGTGACTAATCATGAGTTGAGGAGTGAGAGGAAAACACACCAAGTCCCTTTTCTCAGCAGAAGGGTGGAGGACCACAGGGGTGGAACGAGGCCTATGTTGTCAGATGTGGCTGATGAACACTGATTTATTTTCACTAGTTATACTTAGTGATGGTCTGTTGTGGGACTGAGGAGTGGGATGGTCATTAGAAGATGATGCTAATGGGGAAAAAGAGCATCAATAAAACCCTCATTAAATCTTAAAATAACGTCTGCCTCTAAGAAAACGACTACAGCCAATTGTCATTTTCAGCCGCATCATTTAGCATTGTTTTCAGGTTTTAATGCGGCAGCTTTGTGGAGCCCAAAATAAGGAGAGCCAGCGTGCCACAGAAAACCACATGTGTATGGGAATGGCTCACTGCTGTGCCTGAAAAAAAAAAAGCAATATTCTCCCCAGTGCATTGTGGACCATTTGAGAATGTGTCGCTTTGGCAGCAATAAACCAAATACCAGCAATGATTTTTTTTAAAAGGGATGGGGGAGGTGAGGTGAGGAGAGAACAAAGCAGTACGAGGAAAAGACCTCATTCTTTCCTTGCCTTTCCTCCCAACCACAAGATGCAGCCGCTGCAGCTTTTTGCGCTCCTAATAACACTGTGTGCCCTTGGACAAAGACCTGGACATATGCTCAGAGAGGGAAATACTTTTTATAGGTCATCTAGTCCAGTCCCCTTGTTCTCCATACCAGGAATCCAAGGCCCAGTGAGGGAAAAGGGACTTTGGTGGTGGTGGTTTTGAACAATATTTTTCATAATTACATGTTAAAACAATTTTAAAATCATTTTCTTAAATTTTAAGTTCTGAATTTTCTTCCTCCTTCCCTTTACTTGCCCCTCCCTGACAGAGCAAGCAATTTGATATAGATTATACATGTGCAATCATACAAAGCCTAGGAAAGGGACCTGTGAAGGGCCACAGAGCTAAGTAGTATCAGAAGTAGGACGTAACCCCAAGTCTCCCAAATCCCCAGACTAGTTCTCTTTTCGAAGCTCCATATCCTTACATTTAATTCGATTTAACTGTAAATCCCACCTTCACAGCCACTCCCCTACACAATGTACATGCGCACGGTCATACACATAAACACACATAAACACACATGTACACGCACACGCACACACGCACACACGGTGGAGCTATATACGGCCTGGCACATGGAGGGAAGGAAACACCTGCCTGAAAGACACGTCTCACTGCAGAGATTGCTCCCCCAACACACAGACAGAATTAAGGACTGGCCGTTGGTCCATACTGGATGTACATCACTCAGGTGTCATTAAATTGGGAGGGTGGAGGTGCTGCTACTTGGCAGATAACAAGGATACCTAGTCACGCTCCTAAACCAAGCACATGTAGGAGTGAAGCTATATTTAACTTTGGTAATTAGGATCGTTAAAGGCTATGTCACTCATGTAATTGAAGAAGCCAGCTGTGCGCAAATGTGGGTGGTAACATGCGGCACAATGCTAGCTTTCATGATTGTCCTGAGTCAAATGCTTCATTGTCAAGTTCATTTAAAAAAGTACCAGGAATTAGGCTCTACCTGCAAAGGAGATCCTCTTCTGGGACCCCTTTGCTACAGTCCTCCAGTTTTCATGGGTCTCTACAGAGAATAGGTGGAAGGATGAGTGAAGAATCTCAGGGTATTTGAGGACTCTTTGGAAACTCAGCATAGAGGGGTGGATCTGAACTCTTGCTACTACTGTTACTTTTGTTACTATAGATTTATTTACATCTTAGATGGCTAACACATATCGCCAATACCCAAAACAAAGGAAGTCACCCAAAGTACCACATTTCTTTTGCATTTGTTCCTTTTAGCCCCAGTTTCAGAAGGATTAAAGATAGGGGAATTGGGTAGCAGCTAATAGATGGGGCAGGAATAGGAAAGAGGTGGCTGGGAATCTAAGCTGAAGGATTTCCATCATACATGAATTTGGTGGAACAGTCAGGTGTCAGAGTCAGGAATTCACAGGCAGGGGTGGGGCTCAACACAGACACACACAGAGTCATAGGCAGGGAGAGAACAGAGCCCCTGAGGTGAATAGGACAGGCAAGCATGGTCAACAAGATGGCTGTCAGTGCCAGGAAAACTGGAAGTTGAGGTCTGTATTTCAGATAGCATTGGGGATGCTCCCCAGCAGGGGTTAGATGAATAGCTTTGGTCTGGGATAAATTTCAGCTTCCTTCCATGCCTTAAAGGGCCTTCTGCTCATATCTAGAGACATGGCTTCTGTCCTTCAGGCTAGTAGAGGTCCAGCTGGGCCCAGAAGGGGGTTGAAGCTCCTTCCTTATCCCAGCATCTTATTTATCCCATGGCCAAAAGCTGGACACTAGAGCCCTGACAGTGCAGATAATGATACTCACAGAAACTATTTCTTTTAATTTCATCTGTGTAGGGAGGGGCATCATCATTCTATATGTTTTCCTGCTTGGTTTGAGAAGAGTCTCATCATAGCTCTGCCCACAAACACCTCCTTACCAGGTGAATGCTTATTTGTGTGACCATGGGCAAGACATTCAACCCCACTCAGCGTAAGCTTCCACATCTGTAAAATGGGGGGGGGGGAGTGGGAGAGGAAGGGAAGCTAGCTTACACTACCTGCTGGTATTTAGAAGAAAGATCCTTTGTAAACTACAAACCGCTGTTTAAATTTCAGTTATTGTTCAGTTAGTTTCGGTCCTTTTCCACTTTTTGTGACCCTATTTGGGGTTTTCTTGGCCAAGTTACTGGAGTGGTCTGTCATTTCCTTCTTCAGCTCATTTTATAGATGAGGAAACGGGGGCAAACAAGGTTAAGTGTCTTGCCCAGCGTCACACAGCTGATTAAGTGTCTGAGGCCAGATTTGAACTCAAGAAAATGAGCATTCCTAACTCCAAGCTAGGTGCTCTATCCACTGTGCCACCTATCTGCCCTCCTGTTTAAATGCCAGCTACTTAATAAACCGGTTTGCAATAAGCTGGTATACCTCTGTGTGGAAAAATGAAAAGCTTTCTTAAATGGATTCTGGAAGCTGTGTAGTAGACTGAACTGAACTGGGATGTCAAGAGACTTGGTTTCTACTACTGACTCTACCTCCTTTGTCAAGTGCCTGGTTCTCACGAAGGTCCCTCTTTTGTAAATCTAGGGTATTGGATCAGACACCCTCTATGTATCCTTCCAGCTCTAAAATTCAGTGATCTCTCGTTACATAGATAAACCTATTACTTGTCTCCCTCTGACCTTTCTTCCTTTACAATTAACATTTTGATGTTATAGACACTTTTTTTTAGTATGAAACCAAATGAGACCAAATAACTCATAGTAAATCATATAAACACAGAAATGTAACATACAGGATAGAGTCCAACATGGAACGAAAAAAAAACCCCACAAGCTTTCAGGGATCTAATTATAAATCCCTTTTTGTCTAGGTCTTTATTTGGCTTCTTATGAAAGTGAAAGCCCAGAGAACCAAGTAGAAAAAGAGAGGTGGAAGTCTTTAAGGTAATTATTCCTTTTCTAGCCCCTTTTACAAATGCTCATGTCTACAAAAATCTAATACTGGAATTATTTTAACTTATCTTCAGTATTCTGACTCTACAGGATATATGTCAGAAATGATTCACAGTGGGTAATGAGTATTATTCAGAAGACTTCTCAGCAGTCTCTTCTGACTGGGCAGATAATAGCATTATTTTAATTACTGTATATAAAGTAGAATCACCATAATAAAAAACAAAATGCCAAAGAATTTTTTTATTTTTCTTTTTTTATTCATTTTAAGCTTAAATACGAAATGAGAAAAAAAGATCATTTCCATGTACACAGCCAAACATAAAGAATTCAATATAAAACCATGAATTCAAAGAATTTTTTTAATCCAGCAGAGTAACTGTAAAGGTTTTGTTTCATCTTTGTCTATAAATGTTTCAAATTGCAGATCTACTATTTTAGGAAAGACTTGAAGAACAAGGAATTGACAAAGTAGGAAAAGAAAAAAAACACAGCAAAAATACTTTGCACTACTGATTCCAAAGATGCCTATTGGGGATTTAGGTGTCAATTTCTTTCTCTTTTTTTGATGAACCGCAAAACATGATGAACTGCATTCTCTGCTGAAATTGACAGCATTCTGCACAATTCTCCTTTTCTAAATGCTTATATCCTGGAAACAACAGTGGCTGTCACTCATACCCAGGGGCACCAAGACTGCCTGGGCTGATGGTTCCCTTGTCTCTGAAGACAGAGAGTCATGCCACGGTGCTACCCCAAAGCTTTTCGAAGCTCACATGGAAACAAAAAAGCCTTCAGTGGGTGCTTCAAGAAGCAGCCTCTAAGTGTGTTCCCAGGACCATGAAATGTCATTGTGTCTAACTCTGTTCAGTCTTGAATGAAAACTTTGTCCTCCAACTGGGATAACCAGCCTATGTGGGTAATGAGTGCATTGCAGTTGAACAACACCAACTACCAGGACAAAACTCCTGGGGAGCCTTGATATCACAAACACAACACCACAGGAACTTTCCATTCATGGCTTTCTTCCCTAATCATTGCTTCTCTTTCTGGAACTCAAAGCAGAGAGTTGGTTGAGTGTGAAACAATACTGGCTGCATCAATTGTACCGTCAGCTTCTGCTGATGAAGCACATTGCTCTGAGAGATGGGTTTACCTCTAATTAAGGCGTGTGGGTCATTCCCTGGTTCTGCTGATGCTAAGAAATCCTTTCCCTGACATATGATGAAATATAACTGTGTGTAACAGGTCAGTGGGTCAAAATTGATTTCACTTAGTAGATAACTCATAGGTTAAAATTAGTGGAGTTTAGTTCTGATGCAACATCTGTTGTTTAAAAACATATAAATATTTATCCTTTGGATCTGATACCCGTAACATCATCAAGTTAGAAGGAAGAGTCTAGTATCATCGCAGGGCTCCTACGCAGTCACTGTTATTGGAGACGGGATTAGAATGTGCTTACCATTTCCTCTCTATAAGGATTCATATTGTAGAGATTACAACAAGTGCAAAACAATCATGCACTTACAAGGAATAAATGGAGTACCATCCTGCAGTGTAATCAACACGTCTACCACATTCCCTCATACGCTACACTAATAACTCATGTTTGTGTTATTTTTGTTCCATGGAATGTAGAGCATAGCTCTGTACCTGGGGAAATGAACAGTCCACAGAACAACTGAACTGATCGCTTTGACCATTTTAATGATCAATAAGGATTGCCTCATTGAGCAGAATTGGCCATGATGATGTCCAGTCAATTAGGAACAGCCATGTTCAGAGGCTTTGTTTGGACCCAGACAAACAGAAAACCCATGTTTCTTGGAAAATCTGGCTAAAATGTCTAGTGAAATGGGATCATTTTGATAATGATGCTATAATGAACTAGTTGAAAGTGTAGATACATCCAGGGAACTACATATTAGCCCGTGCCTTTGGTGAGTAGTTGTCCAGGGCAGGAGTCCTATTTTTTCATGAATGTTTTAGTAGCATATCCAGATATTATTTGCATCGCCCAAGTGTCTAGCTGTTTTTGTCAACCCATTAATGAAATGCATAGCATGGATAAAACCCTACTGTCACCTGGTGCAAATGCTAATCATTGCCGGTTTGGGGGAATCAATTTCCCAGTACCACTATGGCCAATCTGATATGAAGTAAAACCTTGTTGGAAGAATGCCTAGGCAGTTGGCAGTACTAGGCCTCCAGACTTGGGATTACTTGTCTGTGTAGACATTTTATGAAAGCCAGTGTTCAATCTTGTAATCTTTAGATTTCTCCAATGTAAAATTCAGATGTCAGAGACTGAGTCTAGAATAACCTATTTGTGGTTCTTGAGGCGCTCACCTGGGCCTGTGACCAATTCCTGGAATATTCCCAAGAGGCTCAGCCCTAGGAATACCTGCTAGTCCAAATCTTTGGGAATAACAGGATCTCCACTGGGGCAATGCCAGTCGACATTAGTACTTAGTTACCACCTGATCCTGGGCCTATAATTTTTCCAACGCGGATCCCATTGTCTGTATATCAGATTGTTACCCTGCCATATGTTTCCGTTCATTCTGAGAGTTTAGCTTAAGCTCACCATGGGAACGGCCTCCTTTAGCTAGACAAAAATTCATCACAGTTCCTAAAAAAGGTAATACATCTCAAGATAATAAATGATCGTGTTTATCATAGAGTCCCTTAACCAGGTGTCCATGGTATTACTAGGTCAACCTGCCCCCCAGTAGGGCTAGGCTCCCCAGAGATTCTCTGTGGGGGCCTAGATAAGATAGGCAAAACCATCAAAAAGTCTCATAGCTGGAAGACTTTCTTGAAATTCTGTTTTGTGCAAAATGATAAATGTGTCTCCTCTCCCCTCCTGGCAACATGGGAAATGATATATCACAATATATTCCATTGACTATGTAAACAAGAAATTGTAGCCACTGAGAATGGCTACACCAAAATCTTCAAGTATACCCCATGCAGAGCTATGCAGGAACAGCTTTGGATGTTAAGCAGAGTCATTAATGTCCCTGCTTTATTAACACTTTTTTTTTCTGTTGTACCAATCTAAGTTTGGTAAAGAGCATAACTAATTTTGCTGTTCTATGTACAGTTTGAGAAGACCAATGCCCAATCTTCTAGCTCCTTATTCTGGTATGGATACAGTAACAAACTAGCTGTCAGTAGCTAAATACTATTCATGTGCAAATTTAAATGGCTAGTTATTCATATTTCCCATCCTGCTGTGGCAAAATACACATCCACACTCATTCACAGGTCACCAGAATCAGTGGATGCTTATCTAATTGCATTATTAAGGGGTTTTGCCCATGAAAAAACAACCAACACTGAACCTGTCTTCCAGAACAAAGAGAATCTAGGCATGTGCAGCTCGGTGGTGTGCATCCTGGAGCTCTGGGGAAAGCAAGAGCTTTCCTGAAACCGTAGCATGAATTATTCACATGTTCTTCGCAGCCCAGGCTGCAGTATGAATATGATAAAACAAGCCTTCTAGGCTTCTCTCCGGGAAAAATGCCAGGAGCCCTACCCCTCTCCAGGGAGCACACCAGGCAGCTCTGTGACTCCTCGGTGCCCATACATTGCCTTCCAGCAAAAGCAAGGAGCTTTCCACAAAGAACACAGATTCTGCAGGTGGCTGCTGAACACTGAACAACTGTTCCAGGTGGTCAGTGGCTTAGCTCCAAGCACAGAGAGATGGTTCTGCACCCATTCTGCCTGTATATACACTGAACATGGGAAGGAGAGATACAGGGTCTCTTCTCTCCCTTTCTGTGAGATGTCAGAGGAAGGGGGCTAATAATGAGCTTATTTCACTTTAGAAAAGGATTCAGGTCTTTATGAACACTCACCTTTAACAGAATTTTGTTGTAAATATGTTGTTTCAATATATTTTTTTAAAAAACACAGAAGCTAGATTGTTCATGATTATCAAGCCAGCTGAGGATATGTCTCAGATTTCTGAATGTCTAAGTGGTCAGCACCAACACACTGGTGGGACTTTTTCTTTATCTCCTAAAAGGAAGACAGTTCATATTAGACAAACAACCCATAATCCCAGCACCATTGAATAGGACAGGAATGGGGACTAAACCTGTGATTTCATCAGTATAGAGAACCCCTGGGTGAGGAAACTCTCCCTCTACCAGTATAAGTTGGCACCTTCTCTGCAACAAATCTCTTAAAGAATTGGTAGGAGTATTGAGGGCTTGTGACTTGCCAAGATTAACATGAACAGTATGCATCAGAGACAAGACAGAAACCCAGATCTCCTTGGCTCTTGGGCTGTTTCTCTGTCCAATACTCCAAGTTGCCTCTCACCACTAAGTAACAAAAAGGAAATGGCAGGATGAGTTGTAGACATTACTTGAAGTACACAAACACTTTCACTTTGAGAATTTGTGTTGAGGAACTTGTCTTGTTATATTCCTCTGTAAAAGCAGAAGAAATGGTAGGTTGGGTTCATTAGCAGTCACTAGCAATCTGTTAGCCCAAATACTTTGGGGAAGAAAGAGAAGAGAATTCTACTTGGAGTTTCTCTAGGTTTCAAGTATAGAGAGAAAATAATTTACAAATTTGAAAAATAGTTTTTGTTTAACCCTATTTGTCTTCTGCAGCAATGGGTGGCATCACAGAATTTTAGAGCTGGAAAGGATCTTAGAATTCATGTTGGCAAATGCTTTGATTTTACAGAAGAGGAAATTAAGGTGTTGCAAAGTAAAGTGATTGAGCCCAGATCAATGACAGCTTGTTAGTGGAGAGGAGTCAGGACTAGAAGTCAAGAGTCCCAGTCATAGTTGTTTCCACCATGTTTTGCTGCATGCCAGGCAAAAGCAACTCTTTCCAGTGACATTCTCCCTTCAGACAGACACGCTTCACTATCAGAAATGAAGAAAAAACCTGCATACAAGTATGTTCAGTGAAATTCTACAATCAGATTCCAGAATTAACCAGTTTCTAGGTACAGATAACTGAGATGGAATAAGTTAAATGAAATTCTAAGAATCAGTCTCCTATTAGACATCTTTCCATGATAAGAGGTAATCTGGATTCACTCTCCAGAAGCAAACTGAAGCCTTTGTTAAGCAGGTTGGACTGGATGACTCATCAGGTCCCTTCAAGTTGGACAGTTATGATCCCATGATACTTTCAGAGTGCCTTTGGCCTCTGAGCTGCAAAATCAGGGCAAAGCGCTAGGATAATGAAGGAAGATCTTAGCCTGATGGAAGCTTTCTGCCTGTCCTGCTGCTAACTGGAAGTCAGGGAATACATTGTATTTCGATGTGTTGTTGTTATTGTTCAGTAGTTTCAGTTCTGTCTGACTCTTTGTGACCCCATTGGGGGTTTTCTTGGTAAAGACACTGGAATGATTTGCTATTTCCTTCTCCAGATGATTTGCCATTCCCTTCTCCGTTCATTTTATAGATGAAGAAACTGAGGCAAACAGGGTTAAGTAACTTGCCCAGGGTCACACAGCTAGTAAGTATCTGAGGCCAGATTTGAACTCAGGTCTTCCTGACTCCCGGCCCAGTGCTCTACCCACTGAGTAACCTAGCTGCTTCTGTGCTTAGGATCCATAAAGCGGGCCCTACGAGGTCATATGGCATAGAGGACAGGAGGGCTGGACTGGGAATCTGGAAAGTCTGAGTTCAAGTCTTGCCTCTGATACATGCTGGATATGGGACCCCAAGCAAATAACTTTTTATTCCATGCTCCAGATAACCAACCATCTAAGACTAAGTTGCAGAGTTGCCCGTTTGTAAGGGTAGAAGAGATTTCTAAACTGAAAGTTTCCTCCTTAGATGAAACCACAAATCTAGACCAAAAAATATCATTAAGAAAATAATTTTTGAAGTGTTCAGTTTGTGCCCTTTTGAGTTTTCTTATTTCTCTGTATTTTTCTTTGTCTTGGGCATCCAGTCCTTTTTTGGTGTCTTGCACATAGCTGGCATTCAGAAATGTTTTATTGAATTTAACTGAATTCCCATGCGGATGCTCTACAGTTGCATCTTGGCAGGTAGATTCCTACACATCCTAAGACATGTAGCAGTTACCCAATCTTCTCCATGCTGCCTATCCAGTCTTTATCTGGGCTGTGATATTTGGTATGACTGTATTTCTAAAGCAGGAAATGTGCCCCTCTTAAACCCTCCTGGTAGCAGATAACATGTTGTGTTGCAAAGAGGGCAAAATCTGAAATCAGGAGACCTGAGTTTGAATCCTATTGCTGCCACTTCCTAGCCTTGTGGCCATAGGAGCTGAGCCTTGGTTTCCTCATCTGTAAAAATGGACATAATAATACTTTCACTACCTACCTCACAGGGTTGTTGTGGGGATCAAATGAGATCATGAATGCGAAAGTGCTCTGTAATTGTAATGTACTATAAACATGTCAACTGGCATTCTTTTTATGAGGCTGTTTTGTTCTGACAACATTCAGTGTGGAACAGGCTGCAGGCACATAGATGAAACAAGTCATCCCATTGGAGTTCTAGTCTTTCTCAAAGAGATTAATCTATACTGTACTTTGTTGATTGTGTTTTGTCAACATAATAAAAGGTCTGGGAAAGGAATATATTCCTTGATAATTCATTCCCTGGACTTCAGTTTCCTCTCCTGTAAAAAGAGGGGGTTGAATTGTCTTGACCTCTGAGGTCACTTCCAGCTCTAGAACAATGATCCTAGAATCCTAAGCTTTGTTTTTAATTGACAGTCAGGGTCTGCTATTACTGTCCTGAGTACACATACAAATAGCCATTACTCTAAAGACAATCAAGGTTAAATGCAGTGTAAAAGCCCGATCTTTGTATTTGAAAATGTATATTCCATCTATAACATGATAGATATGGACTTCTTCAGGGCCATTTTATTCCCTTGAACCTGCTGGACTCACATAGCTTCCACTGATTTCCAGTAGGATAAATGAGAAGCCAAAGAGAGAATTTGAACAAGGTTTCAAAGCTGTTCCTAGGTGTCCTAAAGGCTTGGGCCTATTTTCATTTAGAGAAATTCTTGCAGATTTTCCATTGCTGTAAATTCATAACCCCAAGATTGGGTCAAGGCATAGACCAAAAGCCTATCATATGATGTCTGCCTCTGCCATTGCTCAGTCACTCAGTTATGAAGCATTATCTGAAAGTGTGCTGACGTCTTTTAAAGTTGGGAGAGGAAAAAACAAACAAATTGATTTTTCTTTTGCAGAATTCTGAGAATTAGACCTTGATTCTTACAAAGTTGGGTATGTTAGAGCATTCCAGTGAAATAATGATTCAGCTGATATGAGAACTCCATTCACCCAGGCAATATTTGGTCAACTCATAGCAGTTTGGTGGCGTAACATCTAATCTTATGTTCCATAATAGAACTTACCCTGACATTCTGGAAGACTATATTTATATTGTCCATGTCTCTAAATGTTCATTTTAGCACCTTTCCTATAGTTTGTCTACAGTCTCAGTAGAAAAATCTAAAAGTTGTGGTCAATATTTTTAAAACAAGCAGATTTTGAGTGTGGGGAGACACACTGGGCTCATCATTTGGGGACCAGGATCGCTAAATGTTTAAAAAAAACACTCATCCCCAGGTAGATGACCCCTGCGTCATGATTTTGTGTTGTTGTTTTTGGCCATACTAACTTACTAGACTGATTATTTGCTGAAGAGGGATAGTGATCTGCATTTGATAAGAGTACTCATATGGATGAAACCATGCACAAAATAGTCAAACCTGAGTAGTACAAGAAGTAATAGTCTTAAATGCTTCCTAAACACACACAAAAGTAGGGCTTTTTCAAAGGTTTGTCTTAAAACTTTTTTTTAGCGAGGGATGGTGGTGCATGCCGGTCATCCTAGCTATCTGGGAATCTGAGGCTGGCAGGTCTCTAGGGTTAAGGAGTTCTGAGATGCACTGAGTTATGCCAGTCAAGTGTCCACACTAAGTTCAGCATCAACATAGTGAGCCACCAGTAGCAGGGAGCCCCCAGGTCACCTAAGGAGTCTAGGTCAGAAATGGAACAAGTCAGAGTTCCCCTGCTGATCAGGAGAGGGACTGGGCTCCTGAATACATGACACTTCTTACCTGGGCAAGATAGAGAGAATCAGTCTTAAAAAAAAAAAAACTCTTTAGTTCCATGTTGTTACTCTTTTTCAGTTCAATTCTAAATCACTGTGTAATAGTGTTCATTGTCTCACATGATAACTGATATTTGATTTGTTGTGTGTCCAGGTGGCAGTAAAGTTCCTTTGAAAGTGGCTCATTTTATGATTGTACATAGCTCCTAACAAGCTCCAATAGCGATAAGCCTCCTGTATTCTTCGTTAACCCAGCAATAATAGTGTAGTGCAGTCACTGGTACATTTTTAGTTTGTTGTAAAAAATGTCTTAACTTGCAACCATCACTGGAGTGTCTGCCCCATTCTGATGCCTTTCCTACAACCTTGATTAAATGATCATAGAATTTTTTCTGCAGTCACGTCAAGCTACTTTATCTATGTATACATAGTTTGTATATTAAAAAATTAATTTATACTGTGTTTTAACAGTTTGCCTGAACTGTCTCTGGTTTCTAAATTTTGTAATGTGTTCGTCAAATAAAAAATAGCACTGAAACCACGTGGATTCTTCTTACTTCTTTGTGTCAAATGTTGTCTTATTATCAAGTGGAATTTATTTATAATGTGGGCACAAAAGAAAAGACAGGGACCACACTCCTTTCTCTGATACTCATCAGCTGAGCCTCCATATGAAGAAAGTACACACGCAAGGAATTACAAATGAGCCTAACTATAGCTAACCCTCTCTTGGAAAAAAAAAAAAGCAAAGGTTTCAATATATTAGACAATTTTCCAAAGTAATGACAGCTGACATTTGTATGGTGTTTTATGGTTTATGTACCTTCTGTCTAGATCCTCACAGTGACCCTATGAGTTAAATGATGAAGACATTATACTCATTTTGCAGATGAGTAAACTGAGAGATTGAGTAATTTACTGAAGGTTCCCATGGCTAGCAGTTCATGCAACTGTAGTTTAAAGCCACAACTTCTGACTTCAAATTTAGTGCTTTTCCCACAATCATCCTGCAATTGTACACAGAGATAGGTTTTAGTCAATTAATCAACAAACATTTATTAAGCTTCTACTTTCATTAGTACCGTTTATGAAATATGACAGTGTCTAGTTCTGTTGTCTTAATCTAGAATATGTGTAAGGATATTCATCTCATAACCAGACTGCCGGCAATTGCTAATACGAAATGTTATTCTTAAAGATAGCATTGAAAATACAGCCCTAAAAAAAATTTTTTTAAGGGGCAGCTAGGTGGCACAGTGAAGAGAGCACTGACCCTGGAGTCAGGAAGACATGAGTTCAAATCTGACCTCAGACATTTAATACTTATTAGCCATGTGACCTTGGGCAAGTCACTTAACCCCGATTGCCCTGCCTTCCCCCTCCAAAAAGAAAAAAAAATTTAAAAAAGAAAATACAGCCCTAATTTAAATCAATTGAATAGTTAGCTAATATTTCCCAAAGAACACACCTTAAGAATATTTTGTAATATTGCTACTGTTTTTCAAATATCCCTAAAACCTAAACTCTCCTTAGGACATCCAGATATGCCAAACCCAAACAACTCAAAAGTACAGAACTTTGCATGATACTAGTCTTCAAGTATCATCTCCATTACTGCAATAACTCCCTAGTGCCTCCAGGATCAAATATAAGCTGTTCATCATTTAAAGCTCTTTACAACCTGACCTCTTCCTATTTTTCCAGTCTTTTTTTTCCTTACAAATTTCTCCTTTCCTCCTTGGACTCAGTGGTTCAGCCATACAAGACTATTGATTGCTTCTCACATGAAATGCCTCTCTGTTCCATTATGCTGACTGACTCCATGCCTGGAATGGACTTCCAGCTTCATCTCTGCTTCTTGGAATACAGTTTCCTTTATGACTCCACTCCAGTGCCATCTTCATGAAGCTTTTCTTGATTCCCTCAATTATGAAGGCCTTTCCTCCCAAAATTCTTTGTATTCATTTTGTATTGATTCCTCATATACTGTTATATGTCCCACAGGGTCTGGGCTTACTCTTCAATCCCAGCCTTCAGTCTGGGTCCTGAGACCATAAGGTCAACTTTGAGTGGCTAGGTGGTGTCCTCCTAATACTATAGCTCAGGAACCCCCATGGTACACTTCCATCTAATAATTGTTAGTTAATACCAATTAGTCATTCAAGTCTAATTGGCTTTAAGAAAGGAATCTTTACTATGGCAGTATAATAAGAAGGTATGAAATATCCTCCCCACCCCTGCTTCAAAAAAAAGTGTGAAATTCTGCCACCAGTACGTGCAGAGTCCAGGGGAAAGTGGACTCAAGCTTAGAGAGCACATTTGGCAAAGGGGTAGAATAGGCCCTGGTTGTCTGAAGTCCTTTTTCCTTCTTTGTGGGGTACTCGTGAACTTCCATTTAGCTTCTCTTTGGGGCTAGTGGAAGAGTCTTAAAGCTGGGCTGTCTTTCCTCAATCTATCTAGCTTGTTCTTGACTCCCAGGGCAGACACTGGGTTATCAATTGTTCTCAGGATACTGCTGGGACTAGGACAAATCCTCCAACTCAGAAGTTCATAGGTTCCTTCTCTGGTCAAGAAAAGGTTGGATGAGGAGGAGGTCCTCCTCTGACTGCTCCCCCACCCCTACAAGTGATTCCTCCTTAGGGATTTGGTGGGAAAAGTTCAACCACTAAGCGGCCACATAATCAAATCCCTACTTTCAAACTAGCTTGATGGTTTTATAACCACCAACCCCAAAGGCCTTGACCAAGTCTTTCAGTCACTCTGAGGAGGATGGTGACTTTGCATAGCCCTCCCTCACTTAAATCTAACTCACTTGCATGTCATGGCATCATCTCCCTGGTCCCCTTCGAGAAAGGACAAACAGCAACTTTTTTCCCTTTCCCTTCCCCTTCTTTCTTTTTTCTTAAAGATCAGCCTTAACCCCAAATCACTCTGGCTCTCAATCACTCTGGCTCTTATTCATTGGCCAATAAGAGGTTCCAGGTCAAGCCCTGATCATTGTTTGGCCTCTGATTGGCTCAGAATGAATGTAAATCACAATTGTTTCTGTTTTGACTAGAAATCCAAAGGATCTTCCCCTCTCAGATATATGTTTTTTTAAGATGCCATTTCTTATTAAGCCTTAATCACTGAATGAGGCAGTTGCCTCAGTTTTGACACTCATTAAAGACCATAGCTTGAAAAATTCAAGTTCTCCCACTGGGGCATTTCCAGTCATCCTAATCTATATCCGACCACTGAACCCAGATGGCTCCAGGGGAGAAAATGAGACTGAGGGCTCTGCACAACCCTCCCTCCCTTAAATCCAATTCATTCTCCGGTCAAGACATCACCTCCCTGATGTTATGGTCCTCTTAGAGAATGAAGGACAAACAGCAGCAGCAGCAGCCACTCTAGACAGACAGACTTCCTTTCCAATCCAGTTAAAAGCATTGATTGATTGAGTCAACGAGGTTTAGTCTTTGTTCACACCTAGTTCAAAACTCCAAATGACGATATATATTCTCAGCAGATAAAAGTATTAAGGTTGAGGAGTAGGTTGACTGACTCAATATGTGTGTGTATATATGTATATATATATATATATATATATATATGTGTGTGTGTGTGTGTGTGTGTGTATAATACACAGAGATATATAGATATGCATATATGCATATACACATATGAATATGTATGTGTATATATTGCCTCCTCTATTAGAATGTAAGTTCCTTGAGGTCAAGGACTATCACTTTTTTATTTGTAACATGGTATATGGTACATTAAGCAAATAAGTAGTCACTTGATAAGTGCTTTTTGATTAATTGATTCTCCTTCCAGCTTCCTATAGTTCTACAACTAATATTATTTGCAATAGCAATGAAAGCAAGTAAACCAATAGTTATTAAACCTCTGTTCAGGGTATTTAAAAAAGAATGTAAAACAAGCAGATCACAATCTGCTAAGCCTTTAAGAGTTTATTAAAAACACAAACACACATGTATTTATCTCAAATTACATTGCGTCCTATAACATGTAATAGGATGATGGAGCTTTTCTTCTCTCCTTTTATAGACTACTCATTAGGTGGCTTTTCCTGGTTCATCCTTGACATGTCTCCCCCCACCCCCAACAGGTAGCCCAGTCTAACAAAATAGGAAGGGAGACACGCCACCCCATAACTCCTTTTATAAACTTTTGGAAAGAAAAGGAAAATCCTATTTATTGAGAATCTACTATGTGTAAGCCACCAATTAATGCAAGATTATATATAATAAATTGCTAGATTTTGCAATATAGATTCTAAATGCTACCAAAGGTCAGATAACATTTAAAAGATCATGGTGGGCTTGAGGAATAAGGGAAGTCTTTGGAAAGGCTGTCACGTACCGGTCCTTGAGGAGCACGACTGGAGCAACTTTCATTTCAGGATTCCTTATAAGGTCATTTAGGTAAAGATGGAGCCAGTTGATAGAGGGTCTTGAAGGCAAGTTGAAAAGTTTAAATTTCATATGATAAGTGATTGGGGACCATGATTCTTAAGGTTCTTAAGGATTTTTGTTGTTTGTTGTTTTTTAGGAAAAATTAAGTGATATGTAAGATGAATTGACAAGGGGATATGTATGGCAAGGAGACTGGTTAAGAGATACTGTCCAACCCCTAGTGTCCAGGTTCTGCCATTAAAGATGGAACAGGATTCAAATGTCTATTTATATGATCAAGAGGGGATCTCAGAGGCTAAACCCATCATATAACAGATGGGCAAATGGGCCATGGATAGTTAAGTGACTTCCCAAAGAGTGAATAGAATAGACGGGGAATCCTTGGGAAATATGGTGCCCTTTAATCCTCTCTAAATGATTAAATTCTATTCACCCATTTTGGTATGGTTTTAGGAAAAAAAGTTAACGCCTAATTTATATGTTGTGATTGCTGTCTGTTGATTGATTAATACAATTGAGGGGTCTGGTTCTCCTGTGATTACATTAACTAAGGTAATAGTATTCAAAAGTACCTCCTGGGATGTCTGGTATAGTGAATAGAGCACCAGCCCTGCAGCCAGGAGGACCTGAGTTCAAATTCAGCCTCTGACACTTGACACATTTACCAGCTGTGTGATTTTGGGCAAGTCACTTAACCCCAATTGCCTTGCTTTCCTCCCCTCCAGAAGAAAAGTACTCAAAAGCACCTTTCCAAAAGTGTATATAATGGGAGTGACCTGGGGAGGCCTCTCTCCTATTTTGCTGGACTAGGATACCTTCTATATTAGACTACAGAGGTTCCTTGGGGATGGATATGTGCTCTATCTCAGTGACAAAGGATTTGTGCTTTGGGATGACACATCAATCCTTTACTGATCCGTGTGTGTGTGTGTGTGTGTGTGTGTGTGTGTGTGTGTGTGTGTGTGTGCATGCTCAAGAGTTTGGGAGGTGAGGGGAAGAGGTGTCAAGGATGATTAGCAGTTGATCAGGGAAGAGCCACCTAATGAGTAGTCTATGAAAGGATAGGAGAAAGGCTCCATCATCCCATTATCTGTAATGGGGTGTAATGTAATGCACTGACAATCCTTGTTGAAATGGATCGATTGTTATTTATAAAATCAGACTCCATTCACTACCAGTCTGATCGTGAGATTAATGTTTTTATTTGAAAGAAAGCATCTGATGTACCAGTCTCTGCTCCTTAGGGAGAGTTAGGCATATTCTGGCTAGGCCTCATGCCCCTGCACACTCTCACATCTATTTTCTCTATGCTACTGAACACTACTCTGCGCAGTCGCCCTCCACGAGCCATTCAGCCTCAGTCTCACCCTAAACCACTTTTCTATTTTTACTCACCTCCGTAAAATTAAGGCAGATACCCAGGTAGCTTGTAGTAGAGTTTGACCTAGTAACTATTTTGAGAAAACATGTAGGCATTCATTTTCAGTGGCTAGGGAAAACGCAAGAGAAATATTTTCTATCCATCTCTCATAGCAGATTTCTTTTTTGGCTTTGTTGTTGTTGTTGTTGTTGTTGTTTTCTCATAGCAGATTTCAGCCTAATAATGTTTATGGTTTACATGCAGAGCAACAATAAAACCAACAGGAAAAAATAACTAACATCCAAATATAATTAAGATTACAGCCCAAATCCTTAGCAGAAAAGGAATGAATGTGATTTGTCAAGCTAGGTTTTACCTATGTATTTTCTGCAATGCAGGCCCAGTTCTTCCACTTACAACCTGTGAGAACCTAGACATGACGCTTTACCTCTCCAGGCTTCAGTTTCTTATCTATAAATTTCTATAAAATGAGGTGATTGGACTCAGATCATTGATTTAGATCTGGAAGGGACTTTAATGAGGAACCTGAGGCTCTGGGAAGCAAATGACTTGTCCAGGGTCAAACAGTAGAATTTGACTACAGGTGTCCATGATTCCACTCCTGGTGCTCTTCCCACAACACCATATGCTACCTCCATGACCTTTATATTAATCAAGTGTTCTTAACTTTTGGGGGTCATGGACCCCTTTGACAGTCTGGTAAAACATAGTGAACCCTTCTGAGAATCACATTTTTTAAGGCATAAAATTAAATACAAAGAATGAGGAATTAAACTAATTGTATTAAAATACAATTATTGAGGGCGGAGCCAAGATGGTGGCATAGAAGCAGCAAAGCACCGCAGCTCCCACACAAACACGCTAAAAAACTCATAAAATGGGACGCTAAACAGATTTTCAAGCTCCAAAACTCTCCACAAGACAGAAAGCACATCTGTTGCTACAGGCAGTGCAGCAGGCGGGGCTCTTCGCAGCAGTCTGGGACCTATGGCTGAAACCCGGCCGGGTCAAGCCCTGGGGCATCGGGCAGGGAACCAGGGCTATAGGAGAGCTGATCGGCTCCACTGGAGGCACAATTACCAAATCTATCAGGCCAGAAGAAAAAAAGGCTAAGAGAAAGGTCAGTGGATTTTGCTAACTGGGGAGGAGAAGAGCGGGTCTGGCCAAACTGCTCCCAGGGCAAGGAAGCAGCGGGAGGTGGCTGTAGCAGCAGGAACATCTGAGAGCCACAGCGGCTTCCACTGGGCTGCTTCAGAGCCCTCGGCCTGCAGATAGCAGGGGGGCTGAGGCAATCCATCAGGGGCAAGGG
>CM053595.1:52722493-52753319 GCA_028646575.1 Pseudocheirus occidentalis | reverse complement strand
GTGATGACCAGCTTTGATAAACTGGACTCTTCTCAGCAACGCACAGTTATAAGACAACTCTACAAGTCTCAGGATGGAAGGAGATGTCTACATTCAGAGAAAGATCCAGAAAGAACAGAGTTTAAATGGAGACTGAAGCAATCTACATGCTATCATTCTTTTCCATGTTTGGTTTTCTTTCTTTTTTCCCATTGTTCACTCCATTGGTTACAATCCTTCTATACAACCAGACTATTGTACAATGTGAAAGTATTTGCAGATCCTGTACTTGAATGCATGCCGCCATTGGGGGCAGGGGGAAGAAGGGGAGAAAAATTGACACTCAAGGGATTGTGGAACTGAATCTTGTAAACTAAAAGTAAATAAACAAGTCAATGGAAAAAAAAATAATCTACCACCTCCTGAGGATGGAGAGCCATAAATGCGATGCTTTTAGCTTTTTTGAAAGAAAAACTACCAAATTTGGGTAAAACTTGAGGAAGGAACAGAAGAATGATGTCTTTATAGGGGCCAAATGACCAAATAGAATCTTTGTCACTGGTATCACAACAGTATTTTCTGACAAGAATCATAGGTCATGGATGTAGAGCTTGAAAATCCTCAGTTCACATCTAGTCCAACTTTCTCATTTTACAGATGAGAAAATAAGGCTAATATTTTTTCTAATCTTAATACTGCACAGGTACTGCAAAAATTACACTGAAAACAGTTTCAAACAGATCATGAATTTACTGGTCAGCTATGAGTAGGAACACAGTCAGCAGTAAAGGAAAAAGACCGTGTGTGTCAAGGTCATATGGGCAGGCAATGATGGGAAGACAAAAGCACAACTGAGATTCTGTCTGTACAAGATACAGACCATTCCCAAATTTTTATTTTTCTAAACATATGTCAGGGGAGGAGCCACAATGGCAGAGTAAAGGCAGGGACTCTCCTGAGTTCTCCTCCAAGATCCTCCAAATACCTTTAAAAATTACTCTAAACAAATTCTAGAGCAGCAGAACCCATAAAAAGACAGAGTGAAACAAATTTCCAACCCAAGACAACTTACAAGGTCAGCTGGAAAGGTCTCTTTCACTAGGCTGAGAGAGGAGTATAGTCTAGCACAGACTGTGCCAGTCTCAGGGCACCTCAGGGCAACTGAATTGCTGGCAGTTGTGGCAGTTTCTGGACCTCTCAGTTCACAGACATTAGGGACAACTTAGGTCAGCAAGAAGGGTCTGTTGTGCCAGGATAGGAGTGGAACACAGTCTAGTGCAGACCTGGGCAGCACAGCACAGCCCCAGCAGGCCAGGAGCAGTCCTTAGAAGTGACTGATCAGCAGTGGCAGGGGCTATGGGTGCTTCTGGGGCTCCCAGCCCACAGATGGTAAGGGGGTTGAACTAGTTAGAAGGCTATAGGGGTCTCTTTGCTAGCACTGAGGCAGGACTCTGCTGCTTTCCCCATACTCAGATCCAGGTCCTGGTCCTGGGTGGCAGTCAAGGGTGAGGAGGAGCACTGGCATAGCAGAGCTTGTGGCAGCAGCGGAGGGAGGACCCTCCTCACAGTTCCAGGGAGAAGAGAGTGCTTGTGGTTGCTTACAAACCAGAGCACAGGCCAGGAGAATAGAAAAATCACCTCTCCTTAGATCATACCACTTTAGAAGAACTAAACACTGTTGCACAAAATCCCTGAAGCTTGGGACAGTGCGCCCTACATCCTGAAAACAGAGTCCTACTTTAACAGTAAAAAGTTAAGTAATAGTGTGGGGAAATGCGCAAAAATAAAAAAAAAAAACACCTCTGAGTATAGTCATTATGGTGACAAGGAAGATCAAATACACAGCTGGAAGAAGATAGAAAAATCAAAGCTCTACATTCAAAGCCTCCAAGAACACCTTAAAAACAGACTAGGTCATTCTTTTAACACCTTAAAAAAACAAACTACGTCAAATGGTAAAAGAGGTCCAAAAAGCTAACGAGGAGAAGAATGCTTTAAAAGGCAGAATTGGCCAAATGGAAAATGAAGTCCAAAAGCTCACTGAAGAAAATAATTGCTTAAAAATTAAAATGAAGCAAATGGAAGCTAATAACTTTATGAGAAACCAAGAAGCAATAAAACAAAGCAAAAAGAATGAAAAAATAGACAAAAATGTGAAATATCTCACTGGAAAAACAACTGGCCTGGAAAATAGATCCAGGAGAGATCATTTTAAAATTATTGGACTACCTAAAAGCCATAATCAAAAAAAGAGCCTAGACATTATCTTTCAAGGAACTATCTGGGAATACTGCCCTAATATTCTAGAACCAAAGGGTAGAAGAGAAATGGAAAGAATCATCAATCACATCCTGAAAGAGATCCCAAAATGAAAACTCCAAGGACTATTACAGCCAAATCCCAGAGTTCCCAGGTCAAGGAGAAAATATTGTCAATAGCCAGAGAGAAACAACTCAAGTATCATGGAGCCACAAGATTTAGTGGCTTCTATATTAAAGAAGTGGAAGACTTCGAATATGATGTCCCAGAGAGCAAAGGAGATAGGATTACAACCAAGAATCATCTACACAGCAATACAGAGTATAATTCTTCAGGGGAAAAAAAAATAGACGTTCAATGAGACAAAGGACTTTCAAGCATTCTTGATGAAAATACCCAGAGCTGAATAGAAAAATCTAACTTTCAAATATAAGACTCAGGAGAAGCATAAAAAGGTAAACAGGAAATAGAAATCATAAGGGATTTAATATGGTTAAACTGTTTTCATTCCTACATGGGAAGAAGATACATGTAACTCATAAGACCTTTCTCATTATTAGGGTAGTTAAGAGTATATGTTGATAGAAGGCACAGGTGTGAGTTGAATATGAAGGGATGATATCTAAAAAATAAAATTAAGGTATGAGAAGGAATGTACTGGGAGAGAGAGCAAGGGAAATGAAGAATGGGGTAAATTACCTTACATAAAAGAGGCAAGAAAAAGCTTCCCCAATGGAGGGGAAGAGGAGGGAGGTGACAGGGAGTGAGTGAACCTTACTCTTGTCAGAATTGGCTAAAAGAGGGGATAAGATACACAGGTAATAGGGTATAGAAATCTATCTTATCCTACAGGAAAGTAGGGGAAGGGGATAAAAAGAAGGAAGGTTAATGGAAGGGAGGGCAGATTGGGAGAAGGGGTAGTCAGAAGCAAAACACTTCTGAAGAGGGACAGGGCAAAAGGAGAGAAAGAATAGAATAAATGGAAGTGGGGGAATATGATGGAGAGAAATATAGTCAACAACAGTAACTGTGAAAAAAAATTTGAAGCAAGTTTCTTTGATAAAGGTCTCATTTCTCTACCATATAGAGAACTGTGTCAAATTTGTAAAAAATAAGAGCCATTCCCTAGTTGAAAAATGGTCAAAAGACATAACCAGTTTTCAGATGAAGTAATTAAAGCTATTTATAACCCTGTGAAAAATATTCTAACTCACTACTGATTTGGAGAAATGCAAATTAAAATAAATCTGAGGTACTATGTCATACCTATTAGATTGGCTAATGGAACAGAAAAGGTAAATGACAAATGTTAGAGGGGATGTGGGAAAAATGAGACATTAATGTACAGTTGGTGGAGTTGTGAACTGATTAAACAATTCTATACAGCAATTTGGAAGTATGCCCAAAGAGCTATAAAACCATACATACCCTTTGACCTAGCAATACCATTACTAGGTCTGTATCCCAAAAGAGATAAAAAAAAAACCCAACTAAAAAGACCTATGTGTACAAAAATATTTATAGTAGATCTTTTCTGGGGCTAAAGAATTAGAAATTGAGAGGACGCCCCTCAACTGGGGAATGACTGAACAAGCTGTGGTATGTAATTATGGTAGAATGCTTGTGTACTGTAAGAAATGAATAGGATGTTCTCAGAAAATCCTGGAAAGACCTGCAGGAGTTGATGCAAAGTGAAATGTACTGGGTACAAACGGCAATATTTTAAGATGATCTGCTGTGGATGACTTAGCTATTCTTAGCAAAACAACAATCCATGACAACTCTGAATGACGTAGGTTGAAAAATGCTATCCGTCCCCAGAGAAAGAAGTGATAGTGTCTGAATTTAGGTTGAAACATACTTGTTTTTTCTTGAGGTTTTTAAAAAATCTCCTCTTTCACATGGCTATTATGGATATGTTTTGCATATCGACACATAGATAACCTATATGGAATTGCTTGCCTTCTCAATGGGGGGGGAGGATAAAGTGAGAGAATTTGGAACTCAAAAGTTTTAAAAACAAATGTTGCAAATTGTTTTTACATGTAACTGGGGGAAAATGAAATACTAAATAAATTTTTTAAAATGTCTAGAAAACTGTGGGTCTCGACCCCATATGTGGTTGCAAAAATCTTGGCAACAAGGGTTGGCTAGGTGGTGTAGTGAATAGAGCACTGGCCCCAGAGTCAGGAGGACCTGAGTTCAAATCCAGCCTTGGACCCTTGACACACTTACTAGCCAGGTGGCTTTGGGCAAGTCACTTAACCCCAACTGCCCTCCAAAAAGCAAAAAAAAAATTTTTTTTTGGCAACATTAAAATGTTCCTAAATATGCAATGACCAAAAAATTAATTCAAAATCAAACACATAATGAACCTAAGTTGTTTCTGGCAGCATTTGCCCATGTTGTATCCTACAACTTCACTGCAGCCTTGGTTCTGAACACAAAGCATGCACATTTTGCACTGAGCATGCCCTCAGGCATGCCAACTAATGCTGCTGAAACACAAAAAGTGGTCACAATTGGAAAAAGTTTAAGAAGCCCTGGTCTAGACATTCATAATATACTTGTCTTCATACTGACTAAATCATCTTTTAGGTCTGAGTTATTAGACTTGCAAACAGCAGTTAGTTTAAGCCCTGGATATACACCACAATGAGAATTCACAATGAATATATTTAAGAGCCCTGTGAAATAGGAAGATAGAATTGGGACATTTAATCATTTAAATGAATTTTCATTATCGTTTAAACCATTTAACCTCTCCTTTTTCCTATTTTTATATGTCTTAAGAAAACAATGTTGGGGCGGCTAGGTGGCGCAGTGAATAGAGCACCAGCCCTGGAGTCAGGAGGACCTGAATTCAAATCCAGCCTCAGACACTTAACACAAAAACTAGCCATGTGACCTTGGGCAAGCCACTTAACCCCAACTGCCCTCCAAAAAGCAAAAAGGAAAAAAAAAAAGAAAACAATGTTTTAGAAGCTTTTCTATATTAAGACACGAATCCATTTTCTTCTAAATAGATGGTTTTCTTTTATATAGTTGGTTCTCTGCTATTTTCTATTAAAATACTGTAATCCAAGGTTAAGCAGATGAGGAAAACAGCACCTGCTTGCCCAGTACACCAACCCTCCCTCCCACTCACAGTTGACTTCTGGCTACTAAAACTTCTCTCTTAGCCATTTACATATTTCTTCAATTGTTATAAATCCATCATCAAAAATTATAAGACAAAAAACATCTATTCTACATTCTTAGACATTAAAGGGAGCCACTATAGCGAACGTTAAAAATGACTTTAAAAAACCATAATGGTAAAATAAGATGAAAGTTAGGATATATAATAACACAAGCTGCCTAGCAGTTCAGTTGAACAAGTGTTCAATCACTGATGTTCCTTGATGTTAAAGGTTTAGCAAACTTACCTCTATGGTTGATTAGCCTATATCTCTCTTTCCCAAACCAGCCTTTGAAACACAGGTCGGGGTGCATATTTTAATGACTCTTAGATTTGAAGACAATATAACTGATAGATTATTCTAGGTGACTTTAAGTATCAATAAAAAGGCTGAAAGGCCTTCCTGCCTGGGGACAAGGGCTGCGTATGACCTAAACTTTGCATGTCCCCCAACACTAAGCATGGTGCTCTATCCTCAGCAGACACTTAACTAATATTTGTATTGTACTGTACATGTCAATCTTTTGCACCCAAGTAGAAGTTAGTCCAAGACTTCTCTTGCCAGAAAGTGGTGGGTGAGTTGCTGGGTTGACTTCCAGATCTCTATTTTTTATCTTGTAATGAGGCAGCAACAATAAGTCAGCAGCATGGCAATCTAGCTCACTTTTGCTGTTGGGATTGTGAGGCCAGATCATGATCAGAACCCTATGAGAACTTCAAAGTACCACTTCAGGTTACACATTTTTAAAAAATGAAAAATGCAGCATCCTTGGTGCCTGGCCCACCATAACGTCTTAGAGAATCTAGCAATTCATACAACTGACAGGTGTTTGAAAGGCAATTATTAGGTTTAAGCGAATTAAGGCTTTGCAGTGATTCTGAACTATTTCAAATTCTAACAAAAATAAATGCCTCCTTAAAAAAAGAGAGACATTTGACTATTTGGTAGGTCTTTTATTTCTAAATGCTAAATAGGGTACATACATCAGTTTGAGATTTTTATCCTGAGCTATGAAAGGCTGAAAAAAAAAAACACCACAAAATTCTTCAAGATATCCCATTCTGGGCAGGTATGCTATGCGTGGAAAAAAGAACTAGATTCAGAGTCAGAACATGAATTCAGATTCTAACCTTACCATTTCTCTTACGTGGCTTCAAACAATTGACTTAACTAAGTAAAAAAAAAATGAGAGAGGCTAGGAGGCTGTGAGGAAAGTATTTGGGGAGTAATGGCTACCTACCTCATAGAATTACTATGAAGAAAGTATTTGTAAAGGCTATATAATTCTGATTTATTGTAACTATTGCTTATGACTTCTCATTATTTGATTTTCTAAGCTTACCTATGTGAACTTACAATTATATTTCTAAAATTCAGATACTGATTCAGACTTTAAGAACATAAGAGCTCTTGAGATAATAAAACCCAACTTTTTCAGTTCCTGGATGAGAGGGAAAGTGATTCACCTAGGCCACCTTTTGAGTTAGTGGCAGAGTCAGAATTAGAACCCAAGTCTGAAAATTCTCAAATAATGTACTACATTGTTGTTTTTTTTTTACTTAATGAAACTGATCCAATTCTTGTAAGATTTGTAAAACTACTTTTCACCCAACATAACAAAGAGTCAATAACTAAAGTGAATTTAAGCATGTTTTAAGATTTCAAAATGTTGCCAACTCAATATTATGAAACTGAGTACTGTAAATACTCAGACACACTAATGAGCATATGTAGCAAAATGTATATTATGAACAAATCATGTCTACAAAAAAAAAATGGAAATTCACCTTAGGTCCATGACTCTGCCTCGTATAAATCAAGCATACTACCAAAATTTTGGTTTTATTTGCACATGGTAGTATACAGCATTCAGTAGCCCTCCTGTGAAAACCTGGCACAAGTATAATTCTGTAAAGATGAAAACAATATATAAACACCTGAAAAAATTATATGGATACCACTGACTTAAATGTCTTTGTACTAATACCACCTCAAATACTGAAGCATTATTTTCCCATGCACAATAAATGAAATCTTTACTCTTAAAGGCTGAGTAGACAGCCAAGACAATATTGAATGTTTTAGCAAACATCCACTTTATTTGAATTGTCTCCTAATAATTCTAGTAAACATTTCATTTATAAATGGACATTTTTAAAAGCACACAAAGTAGATCTATAAAAAAAATACATTGTTTCCATTATTAGAAGCAGACAGGAAAATAAATTTTTGTCTCCGTCCAAATGACTAGTTGGGATGGCACAAACATGTTTAAAACCTTTTTTCACAACAAAAAACTTATTATGAGATGTCAAATGTTTGTGGAAGAATCAATACCATCCATTATGTTTGAGAGCAAATACTAATCACACACATTTTGTTGTTTTCAATTCTGCTGTTAAGGGCACAAATGCATAAATAAAGGCATTTGTGTTAAATACACGATGACTATAATCTTCCCAACAGGACGACCTGAACTCCTATTTGCTCTATCAAAAATCAATGGAATATAAAAAACAATCTCATATCTAAAATGATTGTTCTCTAAAACATTATTCCCTCAGTTATGGAGTAATCTAATCCCATTTATACCTAAAACACGAATTCCTTCTAAAATTACTGATAAGTTATCTATCCCAAAGACCTCCAGTGTCCTCCAGGAATGGCTTTGGTAAAGACACTAGTGCTATTGCTAGTGACTGAGCATATTCTGAAATATACTTATTGCACCACTTCTAGGGCTGTATCCCAAAGAGATCATACAAATGGGAAAAAGACCCACATGTACAAAAATATTTATAGCAGCTTTTTGTGGTGGCAAAGAATTGGGAACTGAAGGGATACCCATTAATTGCCAAATGGCTGAACAAGTTGCGATATATGAATGTGATGGAATACTACTGTTATAAGAAATGATGAGGAGGCAGACTTCAGACTTATATGAACTGATGCTGAGTGGAGCAGAACCAGAACATTGTACAGTTAGTCATATTGTGCAATGACTGACTTTGATAAGATTTGACTCTTCTCAGCAATGCTAGGTTCTAAGACAACTCCAAAAGGCTCATGACAGAAAATGCCATCCACATCTAGAGAAAGAATTAGAGAGTCTGAATGCATATCAAAACATATTATTTGCTTTTTTTCTTTCTTGTGGTTCATTCCATTGGTTATAATTCTTCTGTATAACATGACTGATGTGAAAATGTTTAATATGAATGTATATGTAAAGTCTGTATCATATTGTACCCTGTCTTGGGGAGGGGAAAGAGGAGGAAGAGAAAATTTAAAACTCAAAAGCTTGTGTTACTGAATGATGTAAATTAAAAATAAACTTTTTTTAAAAAATAAGGAAAAAATTTACATATTACATGCCTTAATCCTTCCATTGGAAATGTTCATTTTATCAAATGACCACGTTGTTGGTGTTCATCAAATGCTTTTGAAATGAAAAGAGCTGAATCTTGTATTGGGAATAACAAGATTTGAGGCTTGTTCCTTAGATCATAAGGTCTTAGATTCAGAGCTGAAAGAGCTCTGGCAACCAGTCTGATCCCTTCATTTCACATAACATGCTGAAGTACACAATATTTATCATTCTTGATACTTGTTAACACAACAGAAAGTACACGTAAAAAATAATTTGAAACAGATAATGAATTTATTGGTCAGCTATGAGTAGGAAAATACATTGGTAAAGAAAAAAAGACCCTGTATATAAATATAATACTAGCTAGTTACAATTTGACCAAGAAGAAAGTTCCACTGAAGAGAACAGTAAAAGCCCTTGTTTACCATCAGACCAAATTCAGTTTCCCAATAATCTTATTAAAGAGCTGCCTAGACAAATGCAACATTCTTTGAGCTTAGTGCTGATCATGTGCTGGTTTATATTACATGAATGGTAAACAAGAGATAGTCCAGTGCATCACACATTATACAGAAGTACTGTGAAGAAAGACTAGATATTCTATTTTAGACACTACTTGAACATACCAAGACATCTATGTGTTATTAAAATATATATAGCCAAAAAAAATTGCAAAGTTAACATATACTAAAATACTGTTTCAGGCTGGGTAATAAATGCCTACAGGAGCAGTTGTTTGAATAATAACAGAGAAGTTAGACAGTTTGGTGGATTGCTTTAAAAATAAATTTTAGAAAATGTTTTGTTTTGGGTGGCTTATTCCTTATTAGAGGAGGGACTCTAATGTAGTGAGACTGTATATAGCTTAAAGAAATCCAGCCTTATTACTTTAGAGTCATATCATACATAGTTAAAAAAAAAAAGGAATACTGAAAATTATCTGTTAGGAATTTACATCTTAGAAAAAAAATTTGAATTTAAAATCCAATATTCAGGAGAATAATTTCCCTAGATTTAGAAGCATTCGGCCAAACTAAGGCTTACTGGATGTCATTGAGTTGCACAAAATAACAACAAATTTCCTAGTGGTCTTCTTTGCCTAATTAATGCTACTTGCTTTTTTTTTTTTTAAGTTTCAATAGTTTATATTTCCACAGCTTTAGTTTAAATTGTGCCACAAGCTAATTTTGATGAACATTATTTTCTCAAAGGATAAATAATCTCCATTGATACTGTAAACTGTCCTGAGCTTCAAGACACTTTACAGCATGGAACTTAAGGGCCCCAAATACCTGTTTTCCTGTAAGAGAGGAAACTCTAACCCTTCACTTTCCCCTTTCCCACCCCCTACTTTAAAGAACATTTGTATGATGTGCTTATTAGCAAGAACACTGAAGGCTTGTTATAGCAACACCAAAACTGCATTTAATTGATATCTGTTATAGAGCTTTTGAAGAAAAAAAAAATTCTGCACTGTGAAAACATGAATTTTATTGCATCTTTTTGGGTACGGCTTGTTGGAAATGATGTTGAAATTAGATTCATGACACAGGAAAATATTTATAAAAGCTTGCTTGACAAAAGCATCTCAGTTCAGTTTGGATGCAACTGTTCTTCCCCTTTAGATTCAAAATATTTCTCCTTTGAAGTTATAGCTGAAAACCAATACTAGATCCTTACAATTCAATTTATCACTATCTAAAAGGTGGAAAACCAGTTTAAACTGACCCAAAGACTGCAATGTATCTGGTCTAGGCAAGAACAAGTATCTTCAAGACACAACAGTTCATAATATTTTACTCTGCTGCCATAAATTCAAATCTATTTAAGACAGTAACAAATACAGGTGAAACATAATGAATAAAGCTCAAACCTTTAAGAATCTAACAAGTGCACTCCAGCTCCAGCATCTATTAAAGTAAAATAGCCCCTACTAACGAATACAAAATGAATAAGTGCTTCCCCCGAACCTGCCATAAAGCTTTCTGGACTTATTATTACATAATCCAGATCATAAAAATAGTTTACTCAATCTGATGAGCTCAACTAGCTCATCTTCACTGGAAATTGTCATGATGCACATTACCAACACATTGTTAAGGAAACATGAGTAAACACCTTTTATTCACACTTTACAAAACAAAAACAAAAAAGAACATAAAAGTTATGCATTGACGCTACTACATCAATTCTACCTGCATTTCAATGTACTGATTATAAACTGGACATGTTGATGTCTGCGCAACTTTAAAAAACCAAAACCAAACAAAAAAAAAACCCACCTCAAACAAAAACCAGGTCCCAGACAAGAATTCAAGATCAAGACTTTAGAAATTTAAAGTGAAAATATTAGAATTTACACACTAAGTCATTTTATCTTAAAATGGTTAAGCACATTTAAGTGCTGAGATTTTATAATAAAATTTTAAGTCATTATTGGCAATGACTAATCCACTGTATTAAAAAAAATGCTCACAGCATTCAGAAATTTTTCCCTCAATGTGCATACAATGCCCTTTTGCTTCCCTGCCTGCAGTTGAAACAAAAGCAGTTAGACCAAGCTCTTTTGGAATTAATTTTAATTGATTTTTGAAAGATGAAAGAATGGGGAAAGAAAATATAAGTTATTTCTCAAGGTAAAGTTGGCTTTACTTCTCTAAGCTACTAATGGCACTATGAGCAACAAACAAAGGATATGATATAACTTAAGTCTTGCTTGACACACTAAAATAAGACTTGGTCACTTTAAAATGATCTGAAGAATTGTCTTGGGAACCTGTTCTGAATATACATCTAATTTACACTGCTTCATAAATGAGAAAACATTACTTTTTTTTTTCAAGGAATGATATTCTCTTTTTTGGAGACAGGAACACACTGAAACTGAAAAGAATTCACATGATAGTATTTTGAGTGACAGGCAGCACTGTGCAATGACTCTTTGTGAGCAGTGCTTGGGTTTGGTGAGCTAGGAATTGGGGACCCACATTCTGAATATGTTCAAATATGTGATATTAAATGCTTCACAAAAGGAAAAAATGCCACAGCTTCTACAAAAGCATTTTCATAAAATTTTCACAAATGTTAACAGTATTTAAAAATATAAAAGAGGATGCACAGATTCTCTCTGCATGCACAGGCAGTGCTTGTTGAGAACAAATAAGAGCAGGCACAGTGGAGATAGGACAAGTAGTATTTTAAACAGAAGTTAAGAAGCTGTACATAAGCATCCCTAATTTTTCTTAACTTAAAAAAGTTAAAGATTTAAAAATATTAGAATGTACACACATTAGCCCATAGAAGTCTACTGATCATTCACTGCTTAGCTTATCTGTCCTGGGAGTCATATGTTTTTCATACAATTCAGAAATGCATGGATAAGTTATCTCTGGTCAGAGTTAATAATGTCTTAAGCGTTAAACAGATTTTGATTTAAAAAGCAATGTTCTCAATTTAAAAATAAAGTAGTTCAAGAGGGCCAACACAACCCTAACAGTGCAAATCCTTAGCAGAGAAAGCCTGTGGCAGCTTCTTTTACTTACAAGCTGGCCTAACACATGAAACCAATAAAAATTTAGCCTTAGTTTACAATACAATCATTTCCAAATCTGATTTTTTTAAAGTACAAAATCTCATAAATCAGTTCTTCTGTAGTTCATATACAAGCATAAAGGCTAAATTCAAATTTTATATTTTACAAACAAGTCTGAAAAAGGAGGGAGTGAAGTACAGAAGTATGGTCTCTGGATGTTACTACTGGCCTCAGAAAGTAGTGCTACAGATTTCTGTGCAAAGAGAATATGCTGTATAAACATTTCCCTATTTCAAGGCATGAAAATATTAGGCTGGATAGAATAGGAAGATTACTTGTAACAAATTAAAGACAGGTGCAAATGCACCAATCCCCATCTATCAGTATACAAAGCAGATTGGGCTCAGAATTGTCTCTGTTGATAGCACCTGGCTTTTACTATGTCTTTACCAAATAATCAAGATTCAAAATTCAGATCATCATTAAGAAAAAAATCCCTGTTGGCCATACCTCACTCCTCTATATTCAGATTTTACAATTTTACAAATCAGATTGAGGTTGCCCTCTTAATATACTTGACTACCTCCTTCCAGGAAGGTGGATACCATTGACCGGGGGCAGGAAGGGTAGTAAGAGCTCCAGTTGTGCAAAAAGTGAGAAGTGGTCAGAAGGGATGAGTGGGTGTGGACAGCCGCTTATATTGTTCTCTATTAGCCAATGGTGATCCAGAGGTCCAAGAATGCCTAGGATGTTCAGTTGAGGTTTAGAGTAGAAGATGTAGTCAATAATACCCTGGAAAACAAACAAAAACAAAACCCGTAAGATGTTATTGAAACATCAAGGGCTTTCTTTGGGGAACACAGTTTTAAAGTTTTATCAGTGGTATTGCCATAAATCAAATCATTCAAACAACTTCTGTCAAAGAAAGCAATGAGACCATAAATCAATATGAAGGATTTGACTCAAGTCAATGATAGGAAGGAAAAGGGCAGAAAAATGGCTTCTAGATTATTATATTTGGCTTTAGAATGAAGTCAATATAAATCCTGTCCATCTTGATTCAGCCCTGCCACTTACCTAGTGCCCTGCAGAATACCAAAGGGTAGGAAGTGAAATATCAGGTTCCACTAGAGGTAACAAAGTTGACTAGTTGAAACATGTAGAGCTAATTAGTTACAATGAGCAGTATAAAGCTGTACAAATTAAAATGTTAAATAACCTAATTCTGAGGGGTGGGGTAGGAAGATGGTTACAGCTACGACAATGAGAACGTATCATCTCTGTGAGGAAATAACTGTAGGGACACTCAACTGAAAACAATCGTTTCTTCCCCATTCCCCCAAGTCCTATTAAGATACCTCATGAGGTGATAATGACCCTGGGTTCTCAAAGGTTATGCTTGCCGAGTATAACCATAGGTCATGGACTCTGCGTGTCTCTAATCTGAGCACTACCCTAATTAAACGTGGAGGGACTCATAAGCAGCAGGTTGGCCACTACACCAAGATGATGAATGTTTTTGGCCACAGAAATTTACAAAGAACTGTGCAAGATGTGGAGGGACTAGAATCTGCAGAGATCTATACTGATTACTCTTTTGAAGCAAAGTGGTAGGAAAGACATGGCAAACATTCTACTGGAGGATTAAGGTGCAAAATAGTACACATATACAATCTGAATAACTTATAAACCCATGATGTGCAGGTAGATAATCCACAGAAACTCTAAATAGGATAAAAGTCATTCTTGTGACAGGCACATCCATACACAAAAGTATTACTTTCAGAAAGACAAAGATTACTGAGGCATCTTTATTTTAAGTGAAATCAGCTGTCTTGGTAGGTAGTTACAAAAACCTGTCTTCTCCTTCACTGCTGCAGCTAAGTATATAGAGAATGGATGGGATTATTCTTAGTAATAATTGACATTTATATAGCACTTTAAAATGTGTAAAGTGCTTTATATACATTCACTCATTTATTCTTAACGCTGTAAGGTAGGTACTTTTGGTATTAACCTCATTTAACAAATGAGGAAACTGAGGCTCAGAGAGATTAAATGATTTGCCTGTGGTCATACAGTGTTAAAGTGTCAGAACAGGGATATGACTTCAGGTCTCCAAAGTCAAGACCAGTGCTTTTTTCATCACAGCATTCTTATAATCAATGAAAGCACTGAAAAGGAAACTATCCCAATGTCTTTACTCAAAACATACATTTGGAGAGGCTACTGGGAGCAGGTAGCTTTGACAGACATTTTAAATTTTATTTTAGTACTTTATTTTCCCCAATTACATGTAACAATTTTAACATTTTTTTTTCAAATTCTGAGTTCCAAATTCTCTCCTTCCCTCCCCTCCCCCCACTGAGAAGGCAAGCAATTTGAGATAGGTTATACATATGTAGTCATGCAAAACACATTTCCATGTATCTGACTGTCATTTTTAATAGGGAAAAGGAATGCAAGCAGGGAAATTAAGGTCAGGGCAGAAGGCTAGGGTCAAGAAGCATATGAGGACATAGTAAATTCAGCATAAGAAAAGAACATGAAAGATATTGTAAAAAGCAGAAAAAGATGGCAAGTATCAACACCACCATAAATTACTCTTCAGTTTATTTTCTGGTTCCAGGTTTAATCTCTGATGAATCAAATGCTTTGTGCATTTGTTTTCTGACAACTTTTTATTATTTCCCCACTATGTTCAGAAGTTTTCCATTAAAAAAAAAGATATATAATCCAAGGTTTTAAAGTGGGCCACAGGTTGTAGAGGCCTGTTTTAAAGAGTAGTTTGCTGTTGCCCCAATAATTCTATCAATGAATCCTCCCATTTGAGCAATAAGGCAAACATACGTTAACTGGGTTAACAGAAAGTGTGTGTGGGGGGGGGAGGGCAGGTTGCACACCTTGGGACGGAAGCATTTTTTAAAATACCTACTATGTACCTGGTACTGTGCTAAGCAATTTACACCAACAGTATCTCATGGGATCCTCATGACAATCCTGGGAAGTAGGTGATATTTTTATTCCCCTTCTACAGATAAGGAAACTGAGGTAGATTAAGTAATATGCCCAAGGTCACACAGGTAGTAAATGTCTGAAGCTGGATTTGAGCTTAGGTCTTCCTGACTTCAGGTCTAATGCTCTATTCACTGTGCTACCTATCTAAAATAGAGTAATAAGTCCTCCATAAATTTTATTCACAGGCAACAAGTTGTGAATAAAGGCTAATCTTGGGGCCAATAGTCCACTCTCATGTTTGTCTAATGCAAACACAATAAATTATAGCTAATGTACGGTTATTATAAATTTATTAACCATGATAATGGAATGAAACGTACCTGGTTAATAAAAAGTACCCTCTACACACAATAACAGATGATCAACTTAAAAATTAGAATATATGCTGCAGTGTACATAATTTCCAAAAGGATATCATAGCATCTCAGGAATAGCATTGTAAAAATGATCTTCTAGACATTACAGTTCATGAAGGAAGACCTTCCTTTTGGTTTCACACAGAAATTAAAGTGCTAATTATATTACCAATTTACACTGAAAGATGACTATTTCCCCCTGAGAGTCATACATCGACATAAATTTTTATGATAGATTCCATTCAAATAAGCATGTACTGAGTAAATATGAAGAGGAAGTCTTTTTCTAACCTAAAACCAATCTAACTCCCCAATTCTTACTCCTTTAAATTTTAAAGCTATACAGAAATATATGGGTGAGGAAGAGAATATAATTTTTGCTTGCCTGTGAACACAGAACAGCAACATTCAGTATAAAGAGCATTGGAATGAAGAGTCAAGGGGACAAGGCTTGAGTCCCAGCTCAGTCAGAACTCAGTTGTGTGTCATGGGCAAGTCACAATTCTGATTATCAGGCTCTTCCACTACAAAATGGGGGAATTCGAGGTTAGGTGGGGTAGACTAGATAAGCTCTACAGCCCCTTTAAAGCTCTAGTACTTTAGCAATTTATAAATCTAGAGTTTACAATGGAATTTCAATAGGAACTATAGGGCACCACCAGACTTCACACTTCTATTGCTCCACTGTTAAGCAAAGGGGAATTTAACAATTGCCTTAAAAGTTGATAAAAAATTGAGATACATTCTTTTTCAAGCTACCACCTAACTCACCACATTTATTTCAGTAATTGACTAATTAATTTAATGAAGAAATAAGTCTATGCTACACCTTGGACATAAGAACCATCCTTCAACTTGTACTCTCCAGCTGCATCTTTGAGCAAACCCAACAAGAAAATCTGGAGGTGGAATGACAATAAAACTTTCCCCATAATTTAATGTTCTAAAGTAAATTTGTCTCCATTTGAAATTGTGACAATAAAACCAAAGACACCTCAGCTTAATAATTTTGCAATCTGAGATGTCGCAGCCATTAAAAAAATCAGTTAACACATCCAATTTTACTCAATGAATATAATACCTCAACTATCCAAAACAGCTTGGGAGAGAAAGGAAGGAAGCAAAAGAGGTCTCTGAGAAAAAAACCTAAGAGGTCTCTGAGAAAACAAAACAGATTTTTTTGAAGGATATACAATGAAACACAAGAACTTTCCCCACAGGATAGTCCCTCACTCAAGAGTTTATTTACTCTTATTTCAGGTGTATATCTACTGAGTTTGGTAATCTGTTTTCCAAATCCAGAGAGAAACAAAAAGCAGCAAACTGGTGGTGCGCTGGGGTGGGGAGAACATAATAGAGTAAAAAAATAGAAAACATAATAGAGTGAAAAAAGGAGAAATAGCGTGGAAAACAAACATAGCTGTAAAATATAGCATAGTCCAGGGACACAGTCTTATAAGCCTCAACAATTTAATTACTGTAGGCAGCAAACATTTATGTCATGCTCTTAAATCACCAAGAGGAGATTAAGTACAGCAAATTTTTATCTATTCCACTAAACCTTCTTTGATGTTTCCCTATAACATGAAAATGGTTTTGGACATCCAAAGTCTAGGTCAGATTAGCACAAAGCTAACTGGTTCTACCAGGCTGGAAAAGCTCTTGATTAACCATGATAATGGAATGAAATGTACCTGGTTAATAAAAAGTACCCTCTACACACAATAACAGATGATCAACTTAAAAATTAGAATATATGCTGCAGTGTACATAATTTCCAAAAGGATATCATAGCATCTCAGGAATAGCATTGTAAAAATAATCTTCTAGACATTACAGTTCATGAAGGAAGACCTTCCTTTTGGTTTCACACAGAAATTAAAGTGCTAATTATATCACCAATTTACACTGAAAGATGACTATTTCCCCCTGAGAGCCATATATCGATTGATGACTGATGATAGATTATATCCTGTTTAAGGACTAATAATCAAATTCAGAGAGGTGCATCCCTCTTTGAGGTAGGGAGCTGTCTGAAGGCAACCAGGTGACAGATTTTTTTAGCAGTAACTCACAAAAACTGTCTAAATCAGAGAAGAATTATGACTTAAATCACTGGTAATGAAGTGTTGAAATATAAGTATACTGCATTTAAGAAGGCATGGAAGTAAAATAGGAAAATCTGATCTAAAATGTTTACTGCTGTGAATATTTCAATCCCCAACAAGAAAATGAGGAGTTATAACATGTCTATGAAAGGTGAAAATTCCCTTTTTATTGATGGTTATGTATTTTTATGCTAGAAACGTGAACATTTCATGAAACTTTACATGGACTTCTATCAAGACTGGTCAATGTTCGGTATTCTAGAAGAACAATATGAATGAGTCTTTTTACTCCAATTAAAAAACCTGTGTATATTTTAGAGATATATATTTCATTACTTTAAGTCCAAATTCTCACCTTGAAATCAAATGTGTAATTTGTATAAGGCATTAGGCCATTCTCATAGGCACTCTTTAACTTGAAACCATGTGTAATCCTTCCATTTGTCGTTCCATTTTTCCCATTACAGCTGAAGTTAGTAAGACTTTCATTGTATCTCAGTTCTTTGAAATCCTTGTGATTTGTTTCTACTCCACCAGTACTCAAGTATTCTACAACACCTATAATACAAAAATTACTAATTAAATTAAAATTGAATTAGTTAAAACTGCCAGGCTTACCCAGCTACCTTACAATATATCATGTTAGGTAAATGCTCTAAAAATACTATTTACAAAAGCATCTTAAAATTCATATTTACTTAACATCACATCCCTACAATTTCCAGATACTTTACTAGGGGACATTATGCAGAGCATAATCCTCAATCCTAATTAGCAATAATAATTCCCTGAAAGCTTTACGAGATCAGTGGTAAGAGGTTAAACCATTTGATATAAAGCTCACTTCTCTAACTGCCCTTAAGAGTTTACTAAGCATGAAAAAAACCAATGACATTGATAAACTTTTAGTCAATTTCATTAAAAGAACAAAACCAAAGTACCAGTATCAAAAATAAGGGTGAACTTGCCTCCAAAGAAGAGGAAATTTAGAAAATTAGCAATTATTCTGCCCAATTATATGCCCATAAATTTGACAATCTTAGTGAAATGGATGAATTTTAAAGAAGAGGAAGTAAAATATTTAAATAACACCATCTCAGAAAAAGAAATTGAACAAACCATCAATGAACTCCCTAGAAAAAAATCTCCAGGATCAGATGGATGTACAAGTGAATTCTATCAAACATTTAAAGAATAATTAATTCCAATACTTTATAGACTACTTGGGAAAACTGAAGGAGTCCTACCAAATTCTTTTTATGATACAAATATGGTACTGATATATGGTACTGATACCTACATGGAGAAGAGTCAAAAGGAAGAAAGAAAAATATAGACCAATGTTCCTAATAAATATATGCAAAAATTTTAAATAAAATGTTAAGATTACAGCAACTTAACACAAGAATTATACAATCTGATCAGGTAGGATTTATTCCAGTAATGCAAGGCTGGTTTAATATTAAGAAAACTATCAGTATAATCAATCATATCAACAACAAAACTAGTAGAAATCATATGATTATCTCAGTAGACATAGAAAAAGCTCTTGACAAAATATCACACCCACTCCTATTAAAAACACTAGAAAGCATAGGAATAAATGAAGTCTTCCTTAAAATAACAAGAAGCATCTGCCTAATACCATCAGCAGGTATTATATGTAATGAGGATAAGTTAGATGCATTTCCAGTAAGATCAGGGGTGAAACAAGTATATCTACTATCACCCCTGTTATTCAATTTGGTACTTGAAATGCTAGCTGTAGCAATAAAAGAAAAAGAAATTGAAGAAATCAGAATAGGTAAAGAAGAGACTAAGCTATCACTCTGCAGATGATATGATGATATACTTAAAGAATCCTAGAGAATCAAGCAAAAATCTATTTGAAATAAATAACTTTAGCAAAGTTGCAGGATATTAAAAAAACCCACATAAATCCTCAGCATTCCTATATATTTCTAACAAAGCCCAAAAGCAAGAAACAGAAAGAGAAATTCCATTTAAAGTTACTGTAGACATTATAAAATATTTGGGAGTCTACCTGCCAAAACAAATCAAGGAAGTATATGATTACAATTACAAAATATTTTTCACACAAATAAAGTTAGATCTAAATAACTAGAAAAACAACAGTTGCTCATGGTTAGGCTGAGCTAATATAACAAAAATGACCATTTTACCTAAATTAATTTACCTATTTAGTACCATACTAATCAAACTACCAAAAAATTATTTCATAGAACAAGAAAAAATAGTAAGAAAATTTATCTGGAAGAACGAAAGGTCCAGAATGTCAAGGGAATTAATGAAAAGAAATGCTAGGGAAGGTGGCCTAGCCATACCAGATTTTTATAGAGCAGTGGTCATCCAAACTATTTGGGACTGGTTGAGGAACAGAGTGGTAGATCAGTGGAATAGAATAAATACTCAAGACACAGTAGTCAATGACTATAGTAATCTACTGTTTGATAAACTCAAAGACCCCAGCTTCTGAGATAAGAACTCACTATCTGACAAAAACTGCTGGGAAAACTGGGAAATAGTGTGGCAGAAACTGAACACATCTTATACCATATACCAAAAATAAAGTCTAAATGGGTTCACAATTTAGATATAAAGGCTGATACTGTAAGCAGTCTGGGAGACAGCATTTTACCTGTCAGATTTATGGAGAAGGGAAGAATTTATGACCAAATGCAAAATGGATAATTTTGATTACATTAAATTGAGAAGTATTTGTACAAAGCCAATGTAATCAAGATTAGAAAGGAAGCTGAAAACTGGGAAAGAATGTTTACAAGCAGTGTCTCTGATAAAGGCCTCATTTCTAAAATACACAGAGAAGTGAGGTAAATTCATAAGAATACAAATCATTCCCCAATTGATAAATGATCAAGGGATATGAACAGGCAATTTTCAGAGGAGGAAATTAAAGATATATATATATAATCATGTGAAAAAATGCTCTAAATCACTATTCATCAAAGAAAAGCAAATCAAAACAACTCTTAGGGACCACATCTCACCAGTCATACTGGCTAACATGACAAAAAAAGAGACTATACAAGTGGGAAATGCCCATCAATTGGGAAAATAGCTACACAAGTTGTGGTATATGAATGTAATGAAATACTATTGTGCTATAAGAAATGAAGATTCATAGTAACCTGGAAAGACTTCTATAAACCGATGCTGAGTGAGGGGAGCAGAACGAGGAGAAACACTGTACACAATTACAGACACGTCGTATCTGTGATGACTGACTTTGATAGACAAGGTTATATATAAGACAACTCCAAAGGACTCATGATGGAAAAGGATATCCACATCCAGAAAAAGAATTAGAGTCTGAATGCAGTCTGAATGCAGATTGAAGCAAACTATTTGCCCTCTCTTTTTTGTTTCTTCTTCCTCACTATTCATTCCATTGGTTGTAACGCTTCTTTACAACTTGACTAACGTTTAATGTGAAAGTATCCCCTATATCGGACTGCAAGTCATCATGGGGAGGGGAAGGAGAGGTAAGGATAAAATTTGGAACTCAAAAAACTTGTGGAACTCAATGTTGTAAGCTAAGAGTAAACAAATTTTTTTTAAAAAAGAGTTTACTAAACAAATTACTTCACATTGTATTTATTCTACCAAATCAAAGAATATTCCTGCTCTGTACTTGTGTCTGTAGAGGAAGAGGGTGTAAACAAAGGAGAGAAATGTAAACAAATGAATCATCGTTCAGTTGCTACCACAAGCTTTACATTCTAATAGGGTCAAAGGATGACAGATATAAAAGTACAAAGCACCTTAAAGGTCATCATTCCAATCCTTTGATTTTATAAGACAAGAGGTAAGGTAAGCAAGTAAGCAGGTAAGCAGGCAGCAAAATCAGAATTCGAACCCAGCTTCTCTGATACAAAACTCCATATTCTTTCCATTTTACCATGTAACAGTTACATTACATACCAAACAGCATTTCAAATGCAGTTGACTCATTTAGCCAACTTGGCTGAAGTTAATTTTCTTGAATTTTGTAAATAAAAAATAAGACCAGTTTTGCCTACCCTATATATCAATAAAAGATATCATATCTGAGATCTTGTAAAAGGATGGTTGGAATCTAAAAGAGGTGTTGTTAATAATCTTAGAATTTGGGTTACACCAAACAGCTGAAGAATTACATATAAATACTAAGTGATAAATGCTGTCCATTTTTTACCAACAAGATAAACTTTAATAGCATACATTACAAATAAAAGACATGACCAGAATTATACATGATTCTTTTAACTATCATTCAACCACACACTAGGTGCAAAGTATAGCACTGGGGAAGATACAAAAATAAGTAAGACAGGGTCCTCACACCTCATGGAACTAAAAAATGTAGCAGGGTGAACAGGACACGTCATTTTTGCCTTTTGAAAATGCAAGATGAACATATTTTAACATTAAATTCAAGTACTGCTAGGAATTAAGACAGAGAATCTTAACCTGAGGTCTGTGAACTTGTTTACTATTTTGATAACTTTCAATATAATTAGATTCCTTTGTAATCCTATATATCTTATTTCATATGTTTAAAAATATTACTCTAAGGACAAAATCCAGAGATGTCAACCCCTGATTAAAGAGCACTAATTCAAACACTTAAATTCTAAGCAGGTCATTGCTCTATTTAAATTATGTATCATCCAAGAGGAATAAGGTTTAACATATTAGGATTTTCATTATATTATTTCATTTTTAAAATGTACAAAATTATTTTATAGCATACATCTGAAGTTGATCTTTTCAAATGCTAAATCTAATCAACAATATCATCTTCAATGACTAATACATTTACATAAAAACAATATTCTACAAAATAAATATTATTGTTCTTACCAGAGTCTGGCAAAGAATTGAGATCTGCACAGAGCACAAGTGGAATGGTTCCAAGTTCTCCCAATACACTAGACTTGAGACTCCGAGAGGCTTTGTCAATAATGTTCTTTACTTCAGAAAGGAACATCATAGTTTGTACCAATTTCACATCAGAATATTCAGGATCCCAATGCATATGTGCATTAGCAACAAGAATAAGTTGCTTTTCTGTTCCAAGGTGTGGCTTTCCAGCTAAAAGTAGAGGACAAGAGAAACCAAACATTTCATTTCATACAATCTTATGACTGAAAGCAAATGATTATAATTGGCTCAGCTCATTTTAAAATGTCCTTGGTATCTAAATAGTCTCAAGATCCTTTAAAATAACACACACACACAATCTCAAAAGGGAGACTACTTCCAATCTACCTTTGCTGCCAAAAGAAAGTAGAAAAGTGTTGAAGTTCAGTGTATGAATAGCTACTTCATTTCATATTTACTTTTCTCTTTCAAGTAAAAAAATATCTAGAAACAAATAATGAAGGCTTTTTGCTTTTCACTCATTCTTTATAAGACTTTCTTAGGAAATTCCACTGTATCTTAAGGTTTGTGGGTAGGAGAAGTGATTTGACATACTGGAAAAGACTGAAATTTCTACTTTTTTTGAGTTACTAATCAAGATAATTAAGATATGATTAGCTATTTTCAGATTTCTACTCTTTATAAAGCTCTCAAGACAATACATCTGTATTTTAGATCCCAATTCCATCAGAAATTAGTCACTTACATGACATTTCAATCAATTCTTTTCGAAGTTCTAGTAGCACTGCAACTCCAATGTTATCTTTTGTCATAACTCTGTTCAGCATAGCTTCAGACCCTTCTGAATTTGCCATTGCTAGTTGATTGAATTCAACAGTGTGTTTCTGAACCAATGTGAATCTAAATATTAAAAAAAAAAAAAGGATAGTTGAGAAAATGCTTTCTCAGGGGAGGCAGCACGGTATAAAGGAAAGAGCCTGAGACCAAGAGACAGGAAGCCTGGCCTTAAGTCCCCACTCTGCCACATGACTTTGGTAAGATATTCTTTCTCTCTGAGACTTTGTTTTCCCATCTGAAAATGAGAAGGTTGATCTGGGTAATCTTTTTAGCTCCAAAATTCTGTAATTGGAAAACTGAGGGATATGCTAGATATAAAAGATTTCTAATCTTATGTATATCTGATGGAGCTAAGATCACTCAAAGACAAATTCTCCACATTTAATGGCAATTTTTCCAAAATTAATTCTAAATCATTTTCAATTTGGCACTAATCTACATAGGGCTTTAGAGCACTGCACACCTAATAAGTAGCTTCTCTTCTCTGAACTTAAATCTGACTTAACCACGATACACATAATCTCCTCTTATAGCTCCTATACCACACTTTCCCAAGGATCAGTTTCAAGATAGGCAATTTAAGAAGTTCTTTGGAAGCACACAGGAGAGTTCATGGTACTTCCCTTTATATGAATTAAACCCCAACAAATGACAGAAAATAAGGGAAAAAAACCCCATATATGTGAACACACACACACACACACAGTGTATACATACACATACTCATACTCTCTCTGTATACACACACATATGAATGACATCCCCTTTCAAATCTATTAGAAAAAACATTACGATAGTAGTTTTATTTTCATTAATAATTGTTTCTTTAACACAATCAACAAATGAGTTAATATTCCCTTAAAAAAGCCACCTTGAATAGAAAGTTAAATGTAGTATGCTTGCAAAGGAGACCGCTTACTTACTTTTCTGTCTTGAAGAATATTGCACAACCATCAACATGTTTTCTTTCCTGTTCTGACATTGTCCTAGCTCTAGATTTTGGACTAAAGAATCCATTATAGCCGCGTTCCTTTAGTTCTACCAGAAAAAAACTGTAATACTGTTCAGTTTCAACCTCCTGAAAAATCATAAAAGCAAAGTATTTCAGTTCCCTTAAAAACAAATTCATTATGACATACAAACTATTATAAGCCTACCCTGCCTACCATAATTAATTGGTTATATTAAAACATGTTAGGTGAATAGAGGCAGTAAGTATCAAAGGATCACTACCTGTTAATGGATGATGATATTATGGCTGACTTTAGTTATAATGTATTAACCTTTTTATTGCAAAGGGCATTGGTCAGGGCAATCTTATAGAGGGTATGCCTGTATACCCACATGTTATTTGTAGAGGTGTTGCACTTGAGTTATAGAGATAAGAACTGCAAAGGCCCATCCCCTTTTTTCAACACATTTTCTCACCTGCTTGTTTTTCATTTTACAAGTACAAACTGCCCAGATCAATTCTTTTAGTACCCAGGAGCACAGAAAAAAACCTAAGATGTAAAGATGTTGTTTTACCCAGGCAATTTTAAAGTAGTTAATTATAATGTCATTCCAGAGACTGGTATGTAAGCATCATACATGTAAATTTTTCCTATATAAAGTCAACGTGCTAAATCAAGATAATGCTAAAATTTTTTTAAATCCCATATACATAGCTCCATTTTCCCAGGTACTTAAGACTAAAATATGTTGCAGCAGTGAAGACAATGTTGGCCACACTCAACTATCATCAAAGGTTGAAATTAATTCACCAGGGCAGTAGAGGGTTGCCCACCAGGTCTAAAACCCAGGGGATTAATGCTGAAGCTGGATTACAAGAAACTTATAAATATAGGAATTCAAAACTTTGTTAACTGATAGATGTCAAATAATGTATACCTCATTTTGTTTTTCACTCTGGCAATTCTGAAAGATGAGATTTTGTACATTTAAACAAAAGTTTTTCTCCATAAATTACCTGAAGACTTATGATGTCAGCATTGCAGTTCAAGATTTCCTGCATAATGGCTTTTTTTCTGTACTCCCAAGTAAGTGCCCATGATGGACAATAGCCATATAACTGCCGAGTTGCATACTTATCACAAAGAACGTTGTAGCACATGACAGAAAACAAAGCTGCAGAAAAAAAAGCATTTAGCTTATCTACATAAATTTTGGAAAAAAGATTTTTACATTCTTTAATACTAAACTTTGACTTAAGGGCCTTAATTTGGAGGATAATATTGAAAAAGTAAAACAGTTCAGACTTGGCTTTTAGATATTCAATGCACTAGAGCCTCTAAAATACAGGTTTCCAAAGCACTCCAATTCCTCCCTATTCTTTACTCCTTCCCTTCTCTGAAATTACACTCACGGAGAAACATGTAAAACTGATAGAAAGTTATATTAAAAGCCAAGTCTTGTTCACTTTTGCAGAACTACACAGTTAGCTTATGCAAAAGCATAAGTAAAATCCTGTTACAACGAATTATATAGTATTATACAGGTTTTCATCAAATTTAGAATTTCAAAGGGTATCAAATTCAACTGGCAAACCTCTTAATCAACTAAGAATTTTGTTGTCCTGAAAGTCTACTGAATCAAATGCTGCTTGATGCAGTTAAGGGCATTACCTATGTCTTGAAGATTTTTATTTAATGTCTATCAAATAATGTTAGCAATAAGAGGACCTCAGATACCATGTAAAATCACAGTAGGGAAAAATGAGGCCCAGTCCAAAGTAAGTGAACTAGGGCTTGAACGAAAATCTACCATATTCCAAGTCAGTCCTCTTTCCATTACATCATGCAAATATCCTTTTGCTGTAAATAAATTTAACTGTACTTTACAGGGCACATTCTCAGTACCACACAGAGGCTGAGCATGCCTATATGAAGAAGTTTAGTTTTCAAAACTATGATTATTAGTATTTTCCAAATTAAGCTAATTGTAGAAAGGCTTCTTCCACAGACTACTTTAAGGATGACCACAATTATTGGTATGACCTAACTTTAATTATATTCAGTAATAACTAAGGAAAAAAAGCAAACAAAAACAATGCTACCAACCAGTTGGCCTTGTTCTGTCTGGTTCTTGTAACATAATCCAAGATCTTGGAGGTGGTTGTTCTGTTGCCACTAGTGGAATATTTAACACAAAATGAAATGACAATATTTCTATTTGTCTTCCAAAAAAAGTAATCTAAACTAATTACCACTTACTTGTTTTTCCAGTACCTGCCAAATTATCAAGCAAATAGTTCAGTAGCCTTCTTGTCCCATCTGGTTCCTGATAGAGGTTCAATATATCTTGTGTAAGTGGATTTCCTTGAAGTTTTTTAAAAAAAGCAAAATAAGACCCAATTTATGAGTATTCAATTTAGAGATATCAAAACTTTGAATATTAATTACTTTGAAGTTTCATAAACTGAATTAGCCTAAATTATCTTAAATGAAATTTTTTTTTAGTCAGGAAAAAAACATTGACAAAACAACAACAAAAGCTGAGGAAAAAATTCATTTTTTTCTCTGGATTTTAATCAAATTAAATGAAAAGGTAAAAGCGATTAATGTATAGGTATGAAATTGTTTTCTTCTCAGCTGGTGGGTAAATTAGTTAACAAAGACAAATGGATTAATTTTAGCCTGATATAATAAATAATAAAGGGTACTGAACCTAGAGCCAAAAGATCTGGATTGAAGCTATGGTTCTCATACTTATATAACTGGTTTACTGGTAGGTCAGAATTTTTTTGGCCCTTATTTTCTTCATCTAGAGATAATACATATTTGGCTGTGATATAGAACATGCTTTGTACAAAACTAAAACATTATATAAAAATGAACTTTTATTATTATTAGTGTGACTATCAGTGACTTGGAAGTCCTAGTCACCATGTTTTATCAATTTCAAAGATGACAAAAATGTGGAAGGTGCAACTTATGTACTAGACAATGGAAAAAGGATCTAAAAAGATTTTAACAAACTGGAAAGATAGGCCCAATTTAACATGATAAAATTTAACAAGGCAAATGTAATTTTCAATCATTATTTCTTTAAGTCAGTGTATGTTAAGCTGTGTAGTTTTGTTTTGTTTTTTAAACTTAAGTGCAAAAGTACAGGATAGCATGGTGAAAAATAGCATTTCATTCACATCTCAAAACAATATTCCATAACAAATTCTCAATATAGTAATAATTTAAATACAAAAAATTCAAAATATGAAGTAAGAAACAATACTGCAATTGTGTAGAAAAAGAATATTCTTATCTAATCATGAGGCAAAATAGACTTGGTTATATAAAAATAACAAAATGTTTGATGCCCCAAAACTAATGCATAAAGAATAAAAAGGAAAGAGACTAGGGAAAATAAAACTAACTTTGCCTTAAATACTTCTAATAAAAATCCAAAATTGACAATTCATCCCTCAATAGAAAACTACTCAGAAGACAAATTATCAATAACCATTCAAAAGACTATTTAAACACTCTATTATCCCAAGCATCAATTAATGCAACTCTTTTGACCTCATGCTCATTAAACTAGTAAAGGCTGTTTAAAGAAATAAAGTCCAAAGTTATTAGGGTTATGGTGAAACAGGTACCTTATTACACAAATGCTGGAGTTCTGAATGGGTACAATCTTTTTGAAAAGAAAAATGGCAATATGCAATAATAATTACAACTGTCCATAACTTTTGCCCTAGTGATCTCAAGACCAAGACTATACCTTAGAGATAATGGTAATAAGAAAAAAAAATGCTCTTCCATACAAAAATATTTCTAGCTACATTACTCATAGGAGCAAAAAAAACTAAAAACAAAACATCTCGTCAATGATTATGTGATGTTATGCAAATGGAATATTACTGTCTACAAAAATGGCTAATCTAAAGATTAGAAATATAAGAAGATATATTGCAGTGGTACAAAATGAAGAAAGCTGAGTCAGAATGATATACACGTTCTTACTACATGAACTTGTGCCATGACTAAATTCTGAAAAATACACAGAAGGAAAAAAGTTCAAAAGTTGGAAATAAAACCAAAAAAAAAGTTTCTTTTAGGTCTTTAGAAAATAATTTATTAAATATTTTTTGTTTTTACATTACTGTCATTTCCAAATATATCCTTTTCCTTCCCCTATACAAGCTATCCCTTATAAGAAAAAATTAAAAACAAGAAAAAGAATTTGTTCAGCAAAATCAACCTGTCTATGGTGTCTGAGAACATATGCAATAATCCACACTCACATCGTCTACCCCTTCTTATACATCAATGTAGTCATTAAGCACTTTGGTCTCCTATTTCTGTTTATTTCATATTTATTCTCCTATTCTGTTCATTTCACTCTTCATCAATTCCTAAGTCTAGAGTAGGGATCATTTCATTTTTTATACTTGAATCCTCAGGGCCTCATACAGTGCCTGAAACATAATGCACAGTTTACTGACTGATTTTTCTGAGGACAGTAATTCCTACATTCTTGTACCACAATTTGCATAGCTATTCAGCAATCGGTGGGCACACACTTTGTTTCCAGTTCTTTGCTACTACAAAAAGGGTTGCTATAAATATTTTGGCATATATTGGATCTTTCTGTTTTTGATCTTCACGAGGCATATATATGCTTAGCAGTGAGATATATGGGTCAAATGGTATATGGACATTTTAACTATATTTTTAAATATAATTCAAAACTGACTTCCAAAATAGTTGGACCAATTCATAGGTGTACCAAAATAGTATGTTTGTCTTTCTGCAGCTCTTCTAATGTTTACCACTTCCTTCTTTTGTGATCTTTGCCAGATTACTGGTGTAAAGTGAAATTATTTTTGTTATAAGTGATCTGGATCAATCTTTCATATCGTTGTTAATAGTTGGCAATTCTTTGGAGGACTTTAGGTTCACATCTTTTGACTACTTAATTATTGGAGGCCACTTAATTATATTTGTTAATTCCCTACACAATTTGGGTAACAGACATTTATATGTTTAATGCAAACATCACTGCCCTCAATACCACCCTGCCTTGTTATACTAGCTGCACTGAATTTGTTTGTGCGAAAGTACAATTGAAATCATCCTATTATCTACTGAAAAAGGATATTTTCGTTACTATCTTGTTAAAGTTATTACAAACACTGAAAAAACTCTACTGGTACAAGGAACTCAGAATGAGGAAATTCTTGCTGCCAATGCAGAATATTTTCTCTGCAACTTGCAGTCTTGGAGCTGCCTGTCCAGGGTCACATACCCAGTATGTGTCAGAGACAGAACCTGAACTCAGACCTCCATAGCTCCAAAACTGAGTTTCTATCCACTAAGCCATGCTGCAATAGATCAATAGATAGATAATGTGAAAAAGGCCTAGAAGTTTTATTATAACCTTAAAATGAACCAACAGTATAACCTGATGGCCAAAAAAATTTGTGGCAATCTTAGGCTATATTAAAAAAAGTATAAAGAACAATAAGACAGAAAATGTAGTCACATAGTATACAATGCTAAGAAAACATTCTGAATATTTTTTCAAATCTGAGTACTAAATTCTAAAGAAGTCATTGACAGAGTTAAGTATGTCCAGAAAAGGCAACTAGGACAACTTGTCCAGAAATCACTGAAAATGAAGAAATGTTAACACATAAAAACAAACTAGACACGGTTAGCCTGGATAAGAGAAGACTCAAGAAGGACCTGAAAGCTGTCTTTAAATATCCAAAGGGCAGTTGTGTGGAAGAGGTAAAGAATTATTCTACACAATTATAGAAGAAAGACTATAGTACTGATGGGTGGACATTACAGGAAGGAATATTTGGATTCAATGTGAAGATTTTTTTCTTAACTAATATTTATTTAAAAACATATTGCTTTATTAGATAATGTACCCCTCGTTACTCCTAAGTATTCAAACAAAGGCTGGATCTTTTTCAGGGATGTTGTAGGAGGAACTCCTGGAGCATGAGGTATAAGGTTCTAAGTAATATCTCATGTTACTTCAATTCTTAAGATTCTATTAACCATTCTTAATTTTTGAAGGCTCTCCCTGTTCTGAGAAAAAGTAGCTACAACTCACGTGACAAAACAATCAAAGTATGGAGTCAAAAATTCACAAGGAAGTTTAATTAAAAAAAAAAAAGAGGGGACGGCTAGGTGACACAGTAAATAGAGCACTGGCCCTGGAATCAGGAGGACCCGAGTTCAAATCCAGCCTCAGACACTTAACACTTACTAGCCATGTGACCTCGGGTAAGTCACTTAACCCCAACTGCCCAGCCTTCCCAGTCC
>CM053595.1:52654119-52721993 GCA_028646575.1 Pseudocheirus occidentalis | reverse complement strand
TCTGGAGTTCAGGGTGCTGACTTTTCCCCTGAACTAGGTAAATGATATGCTTGTTTGATTAAAGAAAGATTGTTAATCCATTTTGAGTTGCTTTCCTTTAGAAAAGAAGATCTAAGAACCTGTGCTAGCAGCTGCCCTGGGTACACTAGGGTGCTTGCTGATATAGGCAGCTACATGGCGCAGTAAATAGAGCACTGGCCCAGGTGTCAGGAGGATTTGAGTTCAAATCCCACCTCAGACACTTGATACTTAGTAGCTGTGTGACCTTGGGCAAGTCATTTAACCCCAATTGCCCTGCCTTCCCCCCTCCAAAAAAGAAAACAAAGTTTACATTCTATTGAGGGGATATGACACCAATGAGACTTAACAGAAAGCTTGCTCTTTCTGGAGTGAGGAAAACTACTGTCGATTGATGATGATGATGATGATAACTGGAATTTATATATCACTTTAAGGTTTGTAAAATGCTTTATAAATAGTACTACAATGTAACTTGATGGGAGGTAGATGCTATTATTATCCCCACTTTACAAATGGGGAAACTAAGGCAAACAGATTTTTTAAGTGACTTGCCTGGGTTTACATAGCTAGTATCTGCTGTGTAGGATTTGAACTCAGGTTGTCCAAATTCCAAGGCCTGCACTTTATCCATTGCATCATATACACTGTCTATAATCCCACTTCTGACACTCAGTAGTAATCAGGGGCAAGCCATTTAACATTCTGAGCCTCAGTTTCCTTATCAGTAAAATGAGGCACCAGATACCTTGTTTTCTTTTTTCTTTTTTTGCTTTTTGGAGGGCAGTTGGGGTTAAGTGACTTGCCCAAGGTCACACGGCTACTTTTTGTGTTACGTGTCTGAGGCCGCATTTGAACTCAGGTCCTCCTGACTCCAGGGCCGGTGCTCTATTCACTGCACCACCTAGCCGCCCCCAGATACCTTCTAATATACCTTCCAGCTCAATCTTTTTTTATCCCAGCAACTTTAGATAATTAAGTACATTTTTTAAAACATACAAAAAATAATGCCAGATTTTGAAGGGCTGGGGGAGATGAGGTTTTCCCTATGAGGCGGCACTTAAGCTGGGCCTTGAAGGCATCTGGGGGTTCAGGGTCAGAGGTGAGAAGATGACGAGGGCGCGACTTTGCGTCAAGGCACCCATCCTCTCCCTGCACCCCACCAGAGGCTCCTTGGCAAGGCCCAGCGGGCGCACCGCAGGTGGTCCGAAGTCTACACCCGCAACCTCGGAGAGACACCTGCTAACGGTCTATTTATTAAACTACCGTGGACCCGCCCCTGGGTGTGACCAGAGTCTGGGGCTAATCTTGCCCTCCCGAGGTTTCCGGCCGGGTGTTTACTAGAGGAATGAAACTAGAGAGCTGGAGGAGGAGCCAGAGGAGCAACCGCGTGAGCCGCGCTGCGTCCTCCTGGGCTTCGCGCTCGCCCCCGCGCCTTGCCTCGGGGACGCGCCTATGCCAGCCCCGTCAGGCGCGCCCCCGTCGCGGCGTGCGGCCCAGCTCCGTCGCGTCGCCCGGCGGGAGGGCTCTGTCACGCAGGCGCGTTCGCGCGGCGTGGGCGGCGGTGGAGGCGTCCGCGGCTTCCTGGAGGGCCCAGGGAGACAGCGCGGCCGCCATTTTGTCTAGGGTTTGTAGCTGCGGCTCGAGAAGGGGAGGCGGAGGCTGGGCTGTGTCGCTCGTCCGGAGGACCCTGGGGTTGCACCGAGGTAACGCCCCGGGCGGGCGGGCGGGCAGAGGAGGGACGTCTCAGGCGGGCGGCGGCCGGGTGTTCCAGGCCTCACCGCGGGGTCTCGGGGGCGCCCCGGGGTGCCGCGCCGAGGGCTCCGGGGCCGGAGTGAGGGGTGGCTGGCGGGGACCTGCGGAGATGCGCGGGGCTGGGTGCAGGAGCGGCCGCGAGGCCTGTGACAGCCGACCGGGCCCGGGGCTGGTGGCGGTTGGGCAGCGGGGCTGCCGCCGAGACCCCGGGGTGGACGGGACCTAGGGCCAGCTTGGGACCTTGGAGGTCATCGAGCTTCCGTCCCCTTCGTGACACAGACGGGGACCCTGAGGCTCAGCAGAGATGGGCCTTAACCCAGAGAACACGGGTGCTAAGTGTCAAAGTTAGGATTCGAACCCAGGTCTTAGGGCCCCGAGAAATAATGCCAGCGCTTCTACCCCCGCGCCACGCGCGACCGCGACCGGGTTGGAAGGCCCCAGGTAGCACGGGAGTCGGAGCCCGCGGGCTGAAGTGCAGGGGGCGGTGAGTGGGGAAGGGGAGTATCCAAAGTATCGCTCCCACCTTTGGCCGGCGCTGGCCGGGCTTGCAGTGGGAGGGGCGGGGCGAGAGGAGATGCCCTTGCGGGGTCCGTGGACCTGAGCGATCCCGCGAGCTTGAAATTGCTGTGTAACCCCCGAGCTCCGTCCTCCCCCCACCCCTTTTTGTGTGTGCGCCCCTGGGGTGGAAGCGCTCCAGCTTTGTGCTGGCTGTCCAGTGAGCCGTGTTATTAAGAAAGCCTGACGCTGTGGATCCTGGAAAGTCACCCTTTTCCGTTTGTTACGTCTTAAGCATTGGGAAAAAAATAAAATTCAGGCATTCCGTGGACGAGAGGTTTTCTTTTTATTGCTTTTTGAGAAAGAAAAAAAGATTTCTGGTGTTCCAGAAAGTAGGTGAGGTAGTAGGTGATGTGTTTTGTTTAAAAACAAAGCAGTTTTTTTTTTCGGGTGGGTGGGGGCAGGGGCACATGTTTTCAGCCTCACCTCCCTCGCCTATGGCTTAAAAATCACCTCAAGCCCCTTCGACTTAATAGAATTTAGTTTGCCCCTGTAGAGGTGATGGTGAATTGACAAAGATCTGCCATTTGTATGATGACTTCTGTAATTGTTAGGTAGAACATGATATGATAATGACTTTCTAATGGGTTGGAGCAATGACTTCCTTAGTGATGGGACAAATATATTTAATAGATCATTGTGATCATCTTAGAAGTCAGCTGATGCAGGCAAAGCCAGACACCAGTTCAACAATTTGCTGCTCTGCAGAAATAAGCTCTTGCATATAAATTTGTGTAACCCATCGGATGTAACTTTCTAAGAGAGATACAATCCAGATTGTACGCATGAGGGTGTTCAGGTTCACTTGATATGTCTGAAAATTTGAGAGTAACATACCTTCTCTAATTTTAATAATTGGACATTCTAAATAAAATGAAATAATATAGCAACACCCATTCTGTCCTGATGAAAGACTTGAGGGCTTCAATCCTTCAAATGAAAAAGGCTTGAATATTTGAAATGAAGCCTGAGCATTAACGCCATACACTTATATTATGAGTTTTATGTTTTCTGACTTCCCCCTAGTAGATTAGAAGCAGCATGTTAGAAGGGAGTTGGGGTGGGAAAGCTATTTAGATACTGTCAGGATGTGAATAGTGCAAAGAGATAGGGGGCTTTTTTGTGATCAGAATGCAGCTGTAGACCAGCATTATATTGAAACAGCATAATCCTTAGTCATCGAGAAAATAGGACAAATTTCCTCTCTTTAAGAAGGCAAGGAAAAAATACAAGTTATTTTATGAAGGGTTTCTGGCAAAAGAAAATTAGTTAAATGACTTTAAGAAATGAAGTTGATTGCTTTGATGATTGATAGCTGGCTTTTTAAAAATCAGAAATTACATTTATCTTATATGTAACATTTATTGACTTACATAAATTATCACAGGTAGAGCTATAATTCATAAGCTCTTAAAAAAATTTTTTTTTTTTGGAATGTAATGGGAGGAGAGCAGAGCCATGGCTCCAAATCTCATGGAATTTAGATACGCAAGGTCCCTTTAGGGATCATCTATTCCTAGTCCATCTTCCTTGTTAACATATAAAGAAAGTAAAACGCTAAAGGGAGAGATTTGCCCTGTCCTCCAGGTTCTGAGTGTTGAGTAGGGATCAGATCCCGAGTCAAAATTGGAATTGTTTCAATTGAATGTTTTTTCTGAAGAATTTGAAATTAATTTTCAAATCCTTGAATTTGCTCTTTTTTTGTTTGGCTTGGGCTAAATTAATTTGATGAAAATAGTTTGCCTAGTAGTACCTTCCTAATTGGCTTCCTTCTGTTTTTGGTAAATAATGAAAGTTTTCCTTCCGCTTTAATGCATCTTCTTATTTACAGTCTAATGACCTTTGGCTTCTGAGCATATTGGCTTAGGCCACATAGGTATTACAGCATTTCTATTGCACTATACTAGATTAATTGCAGTGGAGAGGAGAGTTGATTTGAACCCAAGGACTGAACTTGGAGGGAAATTCAGTTCAGCGGCAGATAGGAAGAGGAATAAAGCAAATGTGGTAGTCATCAAGGGTTTACTTAATGCTTACTATGTATCACTTTGCTAGGCTTTTGGGACAAAAATGAAAGAGTACTTGCCCTCTAAGTGATTGCCCTCTGTGGGATTAGAACTATGTAAGTATATACAAAATACATACAAAGTGAATATAAAGTGATGGCAGATACTAAAAACTGGGTGATCAGAAAATGCCCCATAGAGAATGAGTACTTAATCTGAGTTTTGAAGGATTCTGAGAGGTGGCATTGAGGAAGAGAATGCATGGCCAACATAGGAGACAGTCTACACAAAGACACAGAGGTTGGGATGAAAAAGAAAAATGTTGTATGAGTAATAATAGTAAGAAAGGCCAGTTTTGCAGAAGAATCATTGAAAGGGAATAATAAGTGAAGTTGGAAAAATATGTTGGAGCAAGGCTGTGAAGGACTTTAAATGCTAGAGGAGTTGGCATCTTATCCTAGAGGTAATTGAGGGCCATTGTAATTTCTTGAGTAGGTGAATAAATACTTGTGTTTTAAGAATATCACTTTGGCATCTTTTTGAGAAAAATAGATTGGAGAGGGGAAATACTTGAGGTTAGGGAAATTATATAGGTATAGTTTCAGGGGAGAAGTGATGAAGATCTGACTAGGATATAGTAAATAGGAAATTTTGAGTAAATAGGAAACAGCATATAGAGGTGTGGAAGTGGAATCAGCAAGACTCAGTACCCAGTTGGATGATAGAATGTTTCATTTTGACAGAGATAGTGGGAAATTGGATATGTCTTCCTTTTGGTTGGATGTGGACAAGACCTCTCAAATGTGGATTAAAAGCAGATAAAATGAAGGTGATTATGTGTCAGATTGTATTTTGCAAAATTCTTTGCAGAGAGATTTCTTCAGTAACTTTTTAACCTTTTGGTCAGTCTTATGTCCTTAGAGGGTAATGAGGGCTTTAAACTCCCAGGAACAGAAAATAACATCGTCATAATTTTTTTCTTGTCGTTCAGATTATTTAATCTAGTAGACTTTGGAAATGAAATGAAACCATATTATGTAAATTATTGGACAGAGGTAGCATTTGCTTGATACTGTTTTCCTTGTAACATTTGATAATTCATGGAAGTAAATAAAGCATCATTTCAAAAAGCGTTTATAGTTAGGCATTGATAATATATATTCTTTTTTCCAAGTGTGATCATTTAAACCTAGAATATAACCTTTATCCCTCCTTTGCCCCCCTCTGTTTTTTGTTTACAGATGCGGCATTCAAAACGAACTCACTGTCCTGATTGGGATGGTAGAGAAAGCTGGGGTCACGAAAGCTACAGTAGCAGTCACAAACGCAAGAAGAGATCCCACAGTAGTACGCAAGAGAACAGGCACTGTAAACCACATCTACAGTTTAAAGAAGGAGATTGGTAAATGATTTGAATTAATAAAGTTGTGACACTTGTTAGTGTAAATTACAGTTTTTCAGCTTTTCAGTTCAATGTCAAGAATATTTATTGAGTATTTATTGATCTGTGTAAAGTACTTGTGCCAAGTACTGTAGAGAAATCCCAAGAAGCAAAATAAAATAAAGCATACATGGAAGGATAGCTAATATTGTAAAGCAGTATGTAAGTGCTAAATGAGTAATACAGATAATAAGTACTTGAAGAACGTGGTAAGAGTAGTAAGGAGAAGCTTTATGGAAGGAGATACAAATTGAATTGGATTTTGAAAAGGTAGAATAGAATGGAGAGAATGAATTCTGTAGTGTTTAGAATTATTGAAAGGTCAGGATCCTTATGTTCTTTCAAGGTTTAACTGACCCACTGAAGGCTTTGGGAAGGCTTTCCTAATCTTTCCAGCCCGTTCCCTTAAATTACCGTGTCTCTGTATATACTTTATCTCCTACCCTGTTATAATCTAAGCTTGAGAGCAAGGATTGTTTTGTTTTAGCTTCTAGTGAATTACATGGTGCCTTCCACATAATTGTTGAATGGAAGGTGTAGCAATCCGGTAATATGTAAGCCAGTGATTTAGGAAAAAAAAAAAAAGAGAGGCATGGCCTGTAGTGGATTTAGAGTGGATCTCTAAATCAGAAAAACATAGGTTCAAGGCCGTGTTCTGATTTGTACTGGCTTTGTGACCCTAGGCAAGTCACTTAACCTTCAGACAACTGTTTTCACTCTTAAAACTGGTTCTGATCTTCATTGATAAGAAAGTTCCTCACTGAGAGGTTTTAAAAAAAAAATTAAAAACATACATACATATATACATGTATGTATATATATATAAATGAAATCATTAGACTAGTCAAAAAAAAAATATATATATATATATAAAGAAATCGTGGTTTTTAAAATTTCAACAGTATTGAAACTTATTTTATTTCATCCTTACTGGTTCATAGAATTTGGGCAACAAATTAATGAAAATGAGGTTTTCTCTAAACATTTTAAGGAGGATTGACTCTTTAAGAATTAAACATCAGTTTTTCAAGAGTTGATGTTTAACTCTGTCTCCTGACTGAGGTTTCCTTTTCTAAAATCTGTTTTATTCTGTTATTGCTTTGAATGAGAATAGCCTTTGGGGAATTGGAGGTATTCTAAATTAGCCAGTAGGGGTTACTGTAGAGCAGTATACTTCCCTCCCACTTCTCTTTAAGCAAGCTTGTTTTGTAGAACATTGAGCCTGTTCTTAGGCTTGTTCCGAGAAATTCCAAAATATGGTTCATCAGGCTTTCCTTTGTGATAGAATTTTAAAATAGTAATGACAGTTCAAATTTATATAGGCCTTAAAGGCTTACAAAATAAACTGCTTTCCTCACAACTGTGTAGTGTTTAAGTTTTTGCCAATGAGGAAACTAAGTATCACAGAGATAAAGTTTTATCTTGCACACCGCTATTAATTATCTAATCTAGCAATTTAACCCAAGTCTTAGGACTCATGTCCAGTCTTCTTTTCCCTATACGTACTAGCTTGTGACCCTAGCAACAATTATGTTGAATTCCAGTGCTAATGCAACCTTGAATTTCCTCCATTAGACTAATGACTAATAAATGAAAAATAGTCTCTAGTGTAAAACATTGAATAGTGAGAAAGTCTGTTGGGATTCTCAGTTATTGTTGATTGCAGAGTTATGCATGCTTCGCTTAACGTGTTTATGTTTGTATATATAAAAGGAAAGTGATTGAATAGTGTTCATTATGCATATTAGAAAATTAAGTATTTCATATTTAGACTAGTTTACATCTAACCCAGTAATATTTTTTGCAGTGGCACTAAGGGAAAAGTTTTTTTTGTGGTACTTGCTTTTCATGATAATGCTCTGTGCAGTTTTAAGTGTTTTTTAGTAACTTAGTTTTTATGCTTAATAGAAAAAAAGTTACATCTTTCTCTTTAGTGAATGGTTAATAATTTCACAGTTTAAAAAGGACTACTAGCTGTAGAACAGTTTATTCATTTGTCTGCCTTAGCCATTTTTTTTTTACCATGGGATCTGAAATACATTATATAATATAGTTGATCATATTTCAAAATAAATTTGTTCCTTGCCTGTGAAATGTAAGACAATAAAAGATCCACCAGGACTTGTGAAATGCAAGCATCTTTTTCTTTTACTAGTTTGGCTATGATTAAGAAAGATTCTTTTTCTTTATCAATTACCTTCAGGAGAAATGTAAACTTATATTAATTTGCTAGTTGTTCTTCCCTTGGCAAAGTAGCCTTGTGACACCAGAAGTTCTTGGTATAACTTCTTATGTTAGAATTGCTGTATCTAAAGCAAAAGAATGATTAGCATGTACTTTAAATGTGTTTTCAGTCATTATTTGGAAGTAAGATCCTTAAATGAGAGAGATTATCGTGAGCGGAGATATGTTGATGAATACAGAAATGACTACTGTGAAGGATATGATCATAGACATTATAGAGACTATGAAAGCAGTTATCACAACCACTGCAGTAAATCTTCAGGCCGAAGCAGGAGAAGTAGTCCAAAAAGGAAGCGTAATAGACATTGTTCAAGCCATCAATCACATTCGGTATGATTGATTTTTTTTTATTTTGGCTAGATTCTTGTAAGAGCTCTTTATGAGCACAAGAGTTTGGGAAAGCTTCATTATATATGTAATTTTTAATTGAAAATATGTTACAGCTGTATTTATACATTATATGGATCCCTAAATGAAATTTTCTGTTTTGATTTCCATAAGTAATCCCTATTAACTAACATTCATTTATCTACACTTGTTCATTTTCAACAGGCCATATCTTAAGTTTGGTATAATTGAGTGTCCACTTATATTCAACTAATACCAGAAGATACTTTGGTTTTGTATTTATCATTTAATCGTCAGCGTAAACTATATTATAATAAAGTAAAGCACCCTCCTTTCCTATAAACTGAAACCTTCATAGAACTCAAAAGTTAAAAGACATGCATCCTTTTTCTGAAATTTGAGAAAGAAATATGAAAAACGGCACTGGTGGATAACTAAAACCTGTTAACATGGAGACACATAGTTCCACAGAACAGTGCTTTGGTGTCTGCAGCCGGCCTAATTGAGTTCCTGAAAATGGGTGCCGAATATGTAATTTGTGATCTGAAAGGGTTGCCTGCTTTTAAACATCTTCAACTATTTCACATGTCAATTTTAAATTTATTTTTTTTCCCCAACTGGTATTCAGTAGCACAGCATTTATTAGGTTGAACGTTGCAATTAAATAGCTTTTATTTTTCCCCTTTCCTTTATTGATGTATGTTTTAAAATATTGCTTGATAAGAGCTACTTTCAAATAATCTTGGCATTTTTAAACTTTTTGACAACTAAAGAACTCAACTCTCAACACATGAGCTTTTAAATAAACCTGGTAGCAAGAGATTAGTAGATCATGACATTGCATTCTTTAAATTTCAGACTTCAGTTATATCAGTGTTTAAAGAAACAATTGTGTTGTTTTTTCTATTGCCACTTTAAGTATCTTATCTGAAAATCTGTTCCTTGCCATGTTTTTCTTCTGTAACATAAACTGTGCCCTGTGAATTTCTGGGGACTGAATTTGAAATTGCTCCTGCCAACTGTTCGTGGCCTGGTGCGTATCTGAATGCCTGAATATCTCCCCGCTGAATGAATTGCGTATTCTGCCCTGAATTCACTCTGATATATTGATTGGCTGGACGATCTTGGTGCTGCCCACTTGCCGTTCCAGAAGAGTCACCGAAGGAAAAGATCCAGGAGTATAGAGGATGATGAGGAGGGTCACCTGATCTGTCAAAGTGGAGACGTACTAAGAGCAAGATGTATAGAATATTTTTCAACACTTTTTTAACTTTGCAGACAGAATAATCTGTTAAGAGTAGTATGTCAGCGGGGGGCTAAAAAAAAACTCTTCATTGCTTTTTTGTTTTGTTTTTTGTGGGTTTGTTTTGCATTTCTTCTTTTCTGTAGAATTTAAATATTCCTATTCTAAAGTTTCAAAAATAGATGATGGAATTTGAGCTTAGAGCAAGAAAGATAGTTGTATCTAATTGTTTTTGTAGCAGCTGACAATAAAATAACTTATTTGAGTGCTGAGACCTTAGTTATACATTAATAGTGACATTTGAAAATAATCTATATTGATAGCATTTTATTGTTTGAATAAATTGATAATCAGTTGCTCTGAAACTTAAAGCCTTTTTTTTCTTTACTTTAGATGAAATTGTTGCTACTTTGGGTGAAGGAGCTTTTGGCAAAGTAGTAGAGTGCATTGATCGTGACATGTAAGTTTTTCATTTGTTTTTGAGCATTCATATGAAAACTGTGGACCATGTTATTTTGCATGGGAACAATTATTTACTTGTGAGAGTGATAATCGGGGTATTTTGTTTACTGGAGAATAGACCAAATGGAAGATTTTTGTTAATTGTCTTACTGGTTGGATGGATAAGATTATGACTAGATATACTGAATCAGGTGGGATTCTAGGAAATTAAAACAGAGGTGTGAATCAGTGGCAGGTAAGGAACTAGTAATTGTCTTTAGTACTGTTATTCTAGGAGAGAAAGGTGTAGAACTGCTCTACAGTCTATACTTAGATCCATTTGGCATTTGTCAGGGAGGTGAGAAATTTTGAGTGACCAAATATGTTTTGGGGGAATTGGGGGAGGAGGAAAGATATTTATGTAGATTGTTCATAGTAATAGCAAACTTTGTGCTCAAGCTGTTGTTTTTTTTTGGTTTTTTTTTGCTTTTTGGCAAGGCAGTTGTGGTTAAGTGACTTGCCAAAGGTCACACCAGCTAGTAAGTGTTAAGTGTTTGAGGCCGGATTTAAGCTCAGGTCCTCCTGACTCCAGGGCTGGTGCTCTATTCACTGCACCACTTTAGCTGCCCCCCTAAGCTAAATTTTTAATCTCCCTTTTAAAAATTTTTATCCTTTGTCATGGTAGGAAATCAAAGTATTTACTTCTGAAATTTGCTAAATTGGAATGCAGTAAATATCAAAATGACTCACTTAAGGCAGCTAGCTAGAAGCCTTTTGGAGAATGGATCTATATAGTATTTTACTTTAGACCTCAAGTATCTGATTTTGTTGGTGTGGGGTACTCCTTAAATGCAAATTACAGCCCCTAGTTTAATGATCTCCATGCCTCATTCTTTTCTCCCTCTCACCCTACAACCAACCTAGTGATGAATTTCAACAGATTTAGGTAGTTTCCTGGTCAGGGCTTTCCACTGTAATTTAGGGCTTGCCAAAACTTGTGTTCCAGTGGTGTATGATCTCCATGCCACAGTGAGGCATTGGAATAGATTTCAGTGGAGAAATACTTTTAAGTGAGGGAAATGTGTGTGATCCTGCAAAATGTGCTATGGAAACTTATTTTAGTGAATATGTGTCAGGGTTTAAAATAACCTACCTGCCAGTTTTCTTAAGTAAATATATCAACATAAATTTCTCTTATATCTTGTGTCATCAAATAACATACTTTCGAGCAAACTTTGGGTTGCTAGTGCCAGCTATGTTAAAGTGGTCTTAGCATTTTTGTTAAACAAAATTTGATAAATGAGTACTTGATTTTTGTTTTTAAGGGATGATACACATGTTGCAGTGAAAATTGTAAAAAACGTTGGTAGATACCGTGAAGCTGCTCGTTCAGAAATCCAAGTGTTGGAGCACTTAAACAGTACTGATCCCAATAGTGTGTTGTAAGTATGAATTTGGACTATGAATTGTCATGCTTTATGTAGTAAGTGGTATATCTGTCCTGTGATCTAAAATTTCTTCCCCCCCTCCCCATGTATTTTCAGCCGATGTGTCCAAATGCTGGAATGGTTTGATCATCATGGTCATGTTTGCATTGTATTTGAACTATTGGGACTCAGTACTTATGATTTTATTAAAGAAAATAGTTTTTTGCCCTTTCAACTTGACCATATCAGGCAGATGGCATATCAGATCTGTCAGTCCATAAATTGTAAGTATGTTTAATGTTAATTTCTGGAATTTAAAGACAAAATTAAGGAATAAAAACTAATGGACACTTTTCTGTTTTCTTGTAGTCTTGCATCATAATAAGCTGACCCATACAGATCTGAAACCTGAAAATATTTTGTTTGTTAAGTCTGACTATGTAGTCAAGTACAACTCTAAAATGGTATGTTGGCTTGTTATAAATATGATGTGATGTCTTTAACTCATCTTAGCCTCTTTCATGTACAGTTAACTTATAATCTCTTTCAGAAACGTGATGAACGCACACTGAAAAATACTGATATTAAAGTTGTTGACTTTGGAAGTGCAACATATGATGATGAACATCACAGTACTTTAGTATCTACACGACACTACAGAGCTCCAGAAGTCATTTTAGGTTAGTAGACATTGGGGTTCTTAATTTCATTGTAGTTAATCAGTTTTCTGTTACATAAAGCTATAAGGAAAATCCTTAAGTACTTGTATAAACTGAGCATTATGTTGACATTTGTATACATGCCTCCTTTAGGGTGGTTGTGATATAAAGTATGAGCCCTGTAACAGTAAAAATAGCAGATGGCTATTTCAAAAATGTATGCAAATGTGGTTTATGGGCTCATTAAAATTGTATTCTTTTTGACCAGTGAGTGACATTAACAGGTAACAAGCTGTCAGAAAGTCCTGGTGTTTATTAGTGTTTTTTTATTTAAGTATTTCTTTCTATAATGTTACTGGGACATAAGATTGCCATTGTATAAGATGCTTTGCTGGGTGCATTAGAATTCCTCCTTTGGTAAATCATGGAGCTTGATTTCATTGATTACGGGGTGGCAGCCCATGCCATCTGTTCTTTTTCCTTCTTTTCTCACCCCTTCAGGTATAGTTATTAAAAAAAAAAATTTGGGTATTTATGGTTTATGGGAAGTCATCCTTTTTATTTTCAGTGTTTCCCCAGTTTTCATGTTTGCCTTTGCTCTTCTATAAGAGCTGCTTTTTTCCTGAATAGTCTTTTGTAATTGGTCTACTTTCAAGGGGTAGTAGAAAGAATGAGTACTCAGTTGGCTGTCAAGAAAATGGAGCTCTAGTTCTAAAGTGTTGTAACTTTGGTCAAGTCACTCAACCATTTTGCATATGTTTCATCCTATATAAAATTAGAAAGTTTGAACTAAATGATGTCTTAAGGTCCTTTATAGATCTGAAATTTTGTTCTTACTAAGCCATATCTTCTAACTTCTGTAATCATAGATTCTTATTTCTTCATAAATGTATTCACGTTGTTGATAGTCATTTTAATTTGTTTTTAAAAATCTTTATTTTTAAAAGAAGCAGCTTAAGGATCAAAACAAGTTGTCGTTAGCTAAATTTCATTATCCTATCAAAAGTAGAGATTTGGGAAATCTATGTTGTGGTTCTGTTGGAATTGTCACTGACATTGATAATTGTTAATGAGTATGTACACACATATATACAGTTCATTATGCAACAGATGAACTTGGATAGTAAATATTGGTTTTGTAGAAAACATGTTTAAAGATAAAGTAACTTTTTCTTTCTTCACTAGCATTGGGATGGTCTCAGCCCTGTGATGTCTGGAGCATAGGCTGCATTCTTATTGAATATTATCTTGGTTTCACGGTGTTTCAAGTAAGTACCTACTACAAATAATATAATTTATTAAATCAATATGATGACAAAAAGGTAAAAGTTGTAGTAACTGACATTTTAAAGCACTTTATGATTTGTAAAACACTATTTGTACACACTCATTCCATCCCACAATACATCTAGGGGTTAAGTACACGAAATTTAAACATTACATATTGGATTAGAAGTTAGTAATTTCATATAGTTTGCATGCTTGATCCTTTGGGGAAAGGGAAGACCTGTGGTTTCTTTCATAAATTGAACTTTTGTCTACCAATGCAAATTAGCATCTTGTTAATATTTTATAATCTCAAAGTTATATAGGGATTGCAGAGGTTAAATGGCTTGCTCATAATCACATGCTTGTCTGTATAAGCAGCGTCACTCAAACATTAACTCAAGAGCTGACCAAATTGCCTTTTAAATTTTTATACACATAAAGTAGTCACCATCTACTTCTTGTAATGTAGTAGTTGCACAATTATGTGTCATGTTGAGGGTTGAAAAAAATTAATTTACATATGCTTTCAGTTAAAAAAATCTTTTGAATTTGCATAGACTTTAACCATGTTAGAATGTTAGATTTGGAGTCTAGTCTTGAGTGTGTATGACTATCAAAATGGCCTTAAACAAGTTACTTGGGCAGGTAGGTGGCACAGTGAATAGAGCACCGGCCCTGAAGTCAGGAAGACCTGAGTTCAAATGCAGCCTTAGACACTTAACACAAAAACTAGCTGGGTGACCTTGGACAGGTCACTTAACGACAATTGCCCTGCCTTCCCCCCTCCAAAACAAAAACCACATCAAAAAAACCCCAAGTTACTTAAGTTAAAAGAGGAGTGATTGTTAATAGCTAATATTTGAGTACTTACTGGTTATTATATAAAGTCTTCCTCCAGCTTGCTTCTTCAAAGCGACAGTGCACCAAAATATTGCTAAGTTTTGTCTTTTTTTTTTGAGTGTATAGGAGGAAAATGGTTCAGGGTGCAAATATATTCAAAGCTGAATCTACTTAATCATGTAGATTTAATCTAAAACCAGTTTTAGCAATTTTGGAAGGATGAGAAATAGTTCCCATGATTTTAGATGTTTGTGTTGACAATCAGAGAATTAAGAGATCAGTAATATTTAGACTTGGTAGTTGAAGTAAAACAAACTAAAAGTAGAAGCAGAAATTTTATTCTGTTTTACTCCCAGTATATAGCTCCTATGTGAAAACTTTAGGTTTAATGCAGTCCCGCATGCTTGAGGGCTGCTTATTGCATGCCAAAGGATTTCAGGCAGCTGGTGAAAAATGGAGAGGAAAACATCCTTTGCATAAGCACTCTGCAGGTTGTGCAGGCCTGCTCTAGTGTGAGCTTTGCTGTATTCTGTACAATGAAGTTTATTAGCTCTGGTCTGAATTTTGTTTTAATCCTACCTTCTGAAATAATTCTTGAATGAAGTAACTTCATAAACACTTGATTTAACATATAACTATGCTATTAGTAAAAAATGGATCATTGAATATATGTATATGTAATATTTAAATGTTATGTCTTATACATGTAATACACACACATACCTACATGATCCTTTATTGAATTAGCAGAATAGTTGGATCATCCTACATTGTGTCCATATATTGGGTATATTTATGTGCAATATTCACTTACTAGCCAAAACTCTTTTAGCTGTGATAGCAGCAATCAATAAATATTTATTGAGCACTTTTTACTGTTTGGAATAAAAATACAAAAATACGATGGAAATCCCTGCCTTTGAGCAGCTTACATTCTACTGTACAGAATATAAAATGTTCACAGATAAGTACATAAATACAGAATATATAAAAAGTTCAAATGCTTGGCATGGTGCAGGAGAGAAGAGTAACAATTGTGGGGGAATTAGAAAAGTTCTCTTGAAGGAATAGGCACATGAGATGATTGTTGAAGGGAGAGGCATTGAGCAACTAAGAGTTTTGAAGGAAAGGATTCCATTCATAATAGCTCATCATGTGTAGAGGCAGGAGAACAGGCAGAGCAGTCTGAGTGGACAGAAGAGTGTGAGGGGTAAGCAATATATAACCAGCCTGGAAAGACAGACTGGAGCCAGGTTTTTAGGGACTTTAAATGCTAAACAAAGGAGGTTGTATTTTATCCTTGAGGGATTGGGGAGCCATATTCCTTGAGGCAGGAGAGTGACACGATCAGATGTGGATTTTAGGAATGTTGGTCTGATAGCTGTGTTGTGGATGGATTGGAGAGGAATGAAACTGAAGGCAGGCAGATCAGTCAGAAAGGTAGTTCAAGCAAGCAGTGGTGAGGGCCTGAACCAGGTTGCTAGCATTCAGGTTGATTAGAAGTGGTTATCTATACATCATCTTTGAGTCTAGAAATTTTAAAAGTTATAATTCTGCTGTAAATGGTTTTTAACTTGTGATAGTGTAATTGGTGTTAATATCTTCATTTTTGAGAGATTGCTGATTCTGTGGACACTTTACAGAATTGTAACTTTTAATAGTTATTGCATATTAAATGAATTTGAAGGAATACAGTAGCGTGGTTTTCAAGTTGTCAGGAGCCACAGGGTCAAGCAAAAGTTAATTTAAGGACATGACTTAAGTTTTTTAAGTATTGTGGTAAGTTTGCATTGAACTTAGCCACAGATTTCACCCACTTGGTGGCCTCATAGCTGAAAAAGAGGATGTAGAAGGAGTATAATGAAGAAATCCTGTGGAGATAAATTTTCAATTCAGGCTAGAGGTTGATAAATGATTTCTAGGTAATTTCAGTGTCTGCATTAAATTTGTTCCTTTTTTTTTTTTTAAATCTATACGTTCTGTTGCCCCTGAGCCTCAGTTCTCTACTTCAGAACTACTAAATCATAAGAAAGAGTTAAGACCCTTTTTTGGGATGGGGTTGTGGGCTGGTATGGGTCAATCAGCATGGCTCATTGAAATGAACTACAAAGTTTTGGATTTTTGGTTTGCAGCTAACTCAACCCTTTATCTGATATCTGATGTTTTCAAAACATTCTGTAGATTTAATGAAGGCTGTTTTAATGTATGTATACAGTGAGGTTGGATAATTTTGATTTTTATTTTCAACTTTCCTTTTTATAGACACATGATAGTAAAGAACACTTAGCAATGATGGAACGGATATTAGGACCTATACCAACACACATGATCCAGAAAACAAGGTAAGTATGATGCAAGACCAGCGCTTGATTTAGCATATAATCATGCTATTAGTAAAAAAAAAAAAAAGTTGTTGAATATATGTATAATATGTAATATTTAAACATTATGTCTCACATATGTAATACATATACATATGTGATTCTTTATTAAATATGTACATATAGTGGGAGTGGATTTAAAGATAAGATTCCATTTTGTTAAGAGTAGGATTTGGTGTCAGATTGATGGCACTTTTTCTTGTTTTTGCTTTTTGGAAAGGGGAAGGTAGGGCAATTGGGGTTAAGTGACTTGCCCAAGGTCCTAGTGTTTTGTGTTGTCTGAGGCAGGATTTGAACTCAGGTTTTCCTGACTCCAGGGATGGTGCTCTATTCACTGCACCACCTAGCTGCCCCTTGAGGGCACTTTTTAACATGGTCTCTAGTGCCAGGCATTGGAGAGGGGTGAGGGGAATAGTGTGCCTGTAGAGGCACAGGAGTTGGAATACCCTCTGTAGGGAATGGCAGGTAGGCCCTTTGACTTAAAGCGGTGTCTGCTCCATTCTAATGAAAGTAATGGACCCAAGTAGCAACACCTTACTTTACTTATTTATCCCTGATGAGCTTTGGTACTAGCATAGGACGTCCTTCCAGTGGTACTCTTTGGAAATTGATATGGCCAAAAATTAGTTACCCTGGGCCATCTTGGTGATATTTCACTCTAATCTGTGAGGTTAGGAGGTATATACGGTTTATTGCCTGACCCATCTGAAAACCTCACCATCTTGATGTAGGACCTGTTAGAGCATGTATTATGCTGTCATAGACTTTTATGATCCCGTGGTTATTTACTTCTATAATAGAATATTGGTGCAAGAAGACTTTTACTTAGACATAGAACTTGAGTAACTTAAGTTTCTTGACCACTAGAACTCTTAGTTTGAAAGTAGGTCCAGCTGGTGTTTGATTCCAGATTCTCAACAAATCTGTCTTTATTTTCTTTAGGTGTACTGTGGGGAGTATGCTTTCCTTAAGTACTTTAGGCTCCTGCAGAGAAATAGCCTAGAAGGTTAGAAGACCCAGGCCTATTTCTTATGTGAAATATTATTAAATGATAATGTAGATTGACTAAAAATTTTGGATTTTTATGTTAAAGTTAATTTTGCTGATTAATGGTCAGACCTATACCCCAGAGCAGTGGGTTACTAAATATGTGGTAGGCAGCAGGATCCTTTTTCAGGGCTGTATTCTGAAATTTTAGAGTTGCATAATGAGGGGCGGCTAGGTGGCACAGTGAATACAGCATGGACCCTGAAGTCAGGAGGACGTGAGTTCAAATCCAACCTCAGACACTTGACGCAAAAACTAGCCGTATGGCTTTGGGCAAGTCACTTAACCCCAATTGCCCTCCAAAAAGGGGGGGAAAAAAAAAAGAACTGTAGAGTTGCATAATGGGAATCCCAACATGTCCCTTTTATGTTTTAATCTGACTGAAACAAAGTGAATTGAGGAAAAGCATGTGTGTAAAATACCCAACCATTTTATCATTTTTGTTTCTTGGCTAGAGTTATGTGATTGTAAAAGCAGGAGGCTAAGGCTGGAAGTTGGAGAAAGATCTGTGGAAAAGAGTAAAGATAACTATGGGAGAAGGGAAATTGAATAGTCAGAGAAGAAATGATTTTTTATGTGTAGATTGGGCTACAGGGCTAGGAAGTTGTTATCATTAAGAAAATAGTGCAAACACACAAAAGATGGGTGTGTTAAATTCACTTAAGACTTTTAAATTGCTTCTTGTATGCTAAGCACTGTGCTAAGTGTTGGGGAAAATGAAAGTTTAAAGAGGTAGTCCCTGTCTCAAATTAAAATTTGGAGGAATGTAATGCTCACACCAATACCAGTTATATACATATTAACATTTGAGAGATGCAGAAGAAACTGCTTGCTTATGTGAGATCTGAAATGGGAAACGTTGCTACTAACAGAGTAGTAATGAAGAAAAATTGCATGGAGTAAGGTGGCTTTTGATTTGGATTTTTGAGAAACTGCCTTTAGTACACAAAGAACCTTTACTTTATTAGTAGTTCTCATTATCCCCACATGGACTATTGGAATAACTGTCTAACTGGTCTTCATATCTCCTGTTATTCCAAATTTACCCATGAAACTTTAATGTCACTCCTGCTTAGAAAATCCTTGTTGTCTGCATTTTAAAGTTAAAATTCCTTTGCTAGATATTTGAGGTCCTCCATTAAGGTGCCACCTTACCTTTTCAGCCTTGCTTAGTTTGAGGCGTTTGTGGATAGGTAGGTGAAATGTCCTCTGAGAAGATATCTGGGTCTGGAGCTGAGAAGTCAGGCCTGAAGGTCTAGAGTTGGGAGTTACCCACACAGAGATTGGATTTAGGGCAGTGGGAGAAAATATATAGAGAGAAGAGGGCCAAGTATATTCATTTTAATTGGGGGGAAGAAGATGAGACAGGAGTGGTTAGGAGAACCAGGGAAAAGTGGTATCTGAAGCCAAGAGAGGAGAGCGCAAACAAAGGAGAAAAGAGTACTAAATGATCAGCAGTATAAAAGGCAACAGAGTTGTAATGAAGTGAGCAGAGCCAGGAGAACAATTTATATGTAATAATAATGGGATTGTAAGGACAATCAACTCTGAAGGATCAGCATGATGACCAACCACAATTCCAGAGGACTCCTGAGAAACCTAGTACTCAACTCCCGATAGAGAGCTGATGGACCGAGTTCACATTGAATCATGTGTTCTTTTGTAAGGGGAAGGGAGTGAGTAGTAGGACCATAGCTAATGTGGGAAATTATTTTGCATGACTATACATATTTTTAGTGGACTTTGTTTTTCTTACCTTCTCAAGTGGGGGAAAAGGAAGGATAGAATTTGGAATTAAAAATAAAATTGGGGGGAAATGCTGCAGAGATGTTAAGATGAGGACTAGGGTAGGAAAGAGGCTATTGGAATTCACTTCTTTTAGTTTCAGTTCATCATCCGAGGTTCTTTCCAGCTGTTATCCTATGATTTAGTGACTAAGAATGAGAAAAGTTCAGTAGAGTGATGGAAGCAAACATTAGACTTCAGTGATGTGAGTGGATAATAAGGAAGTAGGAGACATCAGGTATAGATTGTTTTTGAGATGTTGAGAATTTAAGGGGAAGGAAGAGATGGTATAGGTAGCAAAAAGGAGGAAGAATGATATTTTAGATTTTGAGACACCTAAGTATATTTGTAGACTAATAGGAATGACCCTTGGTAGATTAGAGATGCATAATGGGTCAGGAGGTAGTTGTGCTGTTGCTTCCTCTTTAGGATAAGGTCTTATCCTAAAGAGGAAGTATGATCAAGGGTGCAGGCATTACAGCACGTATACCTTGTTATTCTTCTTTGACCTGAAAGAAAGGATAGTGATAGTTAACTTTTTATAACCACAGGAATGGCTGTACTAAAACTGCAGTGCCGAATCTTAACTGAAAATGTTTTTTTGTAACTCGAGTGAGCTTTTTTATAAAGGTATTTTCCCACATAAATGTCAGAATGGTAAATGAGAATTTTTATTTGTTATGAACCATACATTACATTTAGTAAAAAACTGAACTTTTTCTTTTAGAAAACGCAAATATTTTCACCACAATCAGTTGGATTGGGATGAGCATAGTTCTGCCGGTAGATATGTCAGGCGGCGCTGCAAACCATTAAAGGTAAAATAGAGATACATTTTTCAGCATTTGAATCCTTAAGCCCATCTCTCTCTTAAATACTTGTTTCTTTTTTCTTTCAGGAATTCATGCTTTGTCATGATGCAGAACATGAGAATCTATTTGACCTAGTTCGAAGGATGTTAGAGTATGATCCAGCTAAAAGAATTACCTTGGATGAAGCATTACAACATCCTTTCTTTGACTTATTAAAAAAGAAATGAAATGTACAATCAGTGGTCTTACTATATAACTTCTCTAGAAGGAGATTACTACATAAGACTGTGTCAGTCAGCTAAACATTCTAATATTTTTGTAAACATTAAATTATTTTGTACAGTTTAAGTATGTAAATACTGTATGTTTTGTATCAATACCATATTTATCTTGTTAAGCAAGTATGGTCTTGATAATGAATGTTAATGTAAAAAAATTAAAGTTAATTTTCATTTTTTAAAAAATTAGTTACCATTTTTAGAGGTCTTTTGGCGTGGTAACATTTGTCCAGTGTAAATGTTGATCTAGTTTTCTTTGTAAATAGAGGTTGATTCTTTCAAGTGATCTTTCTGAGCAAAGGTCACCCTTGACTACTTTATTTTTAAAATGAATATTCTTTATCAAAAACTTGGAATGTGAACTTTTTTTTTCAACCATTAAAACTTCCTATAATTGTTAAGTAGATAAATATTGCTTTGAGGTAGCTAAGCAGATTTTTGCAATCTTATATGCCAATGATTTCTAATACTTAGGAAGTATTTTCCTTTATATAACTAGGACATGTTTACAGTAGTTAACATTTTATTAAATATGTAATTTTTGTATCTAGTAACATTGGCCATGGTAAAATTCTGCAGGAAGTAGGGAAGGCTTCCTTCAGTATTCATTTTAAAGAGAGTATGTGTGTGTGTGTATGTATGTATGTATGTATATACACACACGTGTGTACACATAAAAACACACATACACCCTCCCTGTATAATGTGGTAATTTGTTAATTAACCCCTTATTAGGGTACAAAAATGGAGGTGAAAGAAGGTAAATAATTTTAGCACTTTTCAGTTGGGCTTCCAGAAGAAATCTTAGTGATTAAAACATTGAAACACACGTGCCAACGGGGAAAGAATTTCCATTAGAAATTATGGTATGTAAGGTATAAGGCACAGAGATGGGGACTCTGGTACCCACCTAAGAAAGTAGTACTATTAGTTCCTTTGTGGTTTTAATAGTTTCACTTCTGTCCATCTTAATGTCTGTAAAATGAAAAACCATAAATACCTCAGGACCTTATTGTTGATCCAGGGTATTCAGCTAGTATTATTTAATTAGGTATACTAAAAATTTCTGAAAATTAAAAGGCTTAATTAGAAAACTTGTTTAAACAAGATACTAAGGAACCCTGGTAAAATTCAGAGTTTAACTGATTGGTAGATAATCTGGTTGAAGATAAAATTTGAATATGTTTAAGGGCCACTAAAATCTTAATATCCTTAAGTTGATCACATATATTCTATTAAAATTACTTCATCTACCAGATGGGGGTTTATTTTATTATAGCATTCATAAAAAATATAATTGATTGCCCTTTTAGAAATAGGAGTTGGGGTTTTTTGCAGCTTATACTCAAATGGCTTTTACTAAATTTTGGAAGTTCTACATTGACATTAAAACTGATTTTTTTCATACCTGCTTATATATTTCCAGTAAACTTTAGATGTATATACTATGTGAAGTTTTTTACAATGATAAGAAATAGTAAAATCTGGATAATTTAATTTTCCAATATTGCTATCTATATTTCTTAAAACCTAACCACTTTTTTTTAAATGTAGAGTAGCTTTTTGCTTCTATAAATTGCACCAGTGCCAAACAGAATTTGGCTGTTTTATAAAAATGTCTCAAACAAAAAAAATTTTAATTATTAATCAAGGTTCTTTACCTTTTTCTCCCTGTCTCAGTTTTTGAAACTAAGTGATTAGTTTTTATTCTCTTTGAACAATTCTAGGAAAAAGTTTTGTGTGTGTATTTTTGGGGGGGGGGGCACGGTGAGAGGGGTTAATAAAATTATTGGCTAGAATAAGCAGGCTCTATTTACCTGGATTTCATTGGCATTATCCTTAAATAAAAATTCTGTAAAATATAGACTTAAAACATCTATCCATAAACCAGGTTTCATTTAAATCTATTAAAAATTGCAGAATTTCTCCACAGGAAATCATATTAGCTGCCTTTTTGTTTCCAAGTACAGACTGAGGGGTGCCTAGGTGGTGCAATGAATAGAGCACCAGCCCTGGAGTCAGAAGGACCTGAGTTCAAATGTGGCCTCAGACACTTGACACACTTACTAGCCAAGTGAACTTTGGGCAAGACACTTAACCCCAATTGCCCTGCAAAAAAAAAAGCAACCAAAGTACATACTGAAACACAAATCAAAATTAAGTTATAATTATCTTCTGAAAGTATACCAAAGTTAGTAACAATTAAACTCCAGACCTATTGAAGCTGGAATTGAAATATCTGCCCCTACTTTAGAGTAGCTAATTGAAAATTGACTGCATTCACCTGGGCATGCCAAGGGAGAAAGCACTGGAGTTAGAAGTCAGGAAACAGGGTTTAGTCCGTGGTCTGCCATTGCTTAGCTTTATGACTTGGGAAGAAGCACAGATTCTCTGGGAGTCTCATTTTCCTCATCTAAAAAGTGGGGATAATGCTTGTAATAGCTACATCACCTGGTGGTTATAGGGAGGGTGCTTTCTAGATTGGTAAAGCCGCCATGTGAATATTCAGTAATCATTCAGGAGAGATACTGGGACTGATAATTTTATTTACTGAGTTCTGGAGTAAGGGAAAATTTTTTGGCAATTCTGATCATTGTTCTACTCAACTTTTTAGGCAGATGTGCCTAAGTGCTCAAGCTGTACTTGAACATTTTTTCATTTATTTATTAAAAGAGGACATAGATGATTTTAACCAAAATGCAATACTAGGATTTCACAGCCTTTGTATTAATGTGTTCTTAATCTATTTTTATAGTAGGTAGCATAGTTTAAAAGTGATCTGAGCCAGAAGTCAGGAAACTTGGATAATATATAGATAGTAATTTGAGTCACTTTGTTTTTTTTTAAATAGTCTTAAAATGTTAAAGCAGTTCCTCATTTGCTAATTTGCTTTTTTCTGTTTTTATTTTCTCTTAAGTGCATGATATACCTGCACACCAATAGAGGTAAATTTAATTACCCATGTAAAACATTCTGTTCTTTAGGAAATAACATTAAACGTTCTTCTATTAGTATAGTATATGAAATTACTGAGAACTGAATTTTTAAAATCTAAATGCACAATAGGGCTCTTTATGTTATCGATGTTGGGAAAGAGAAAATTTTCTGTAGAAACTTGTTCAGTTTTGACAGTCAAAATAACATGTATAGGTATTTTTATTTGTTTTCCTAACATTCATTCCCTTTACTGGGTTTTTTGTTTGGTCTTAAATGTTGCAATTATGGAAAAAATATAGATAATTAAAGGACTGAAAACTAGGTTTAAGAATCATGGTCTAACTTTAAACCCACAAAACTTCGAATGCTGAAGCCCTGTGGGCCTAGTTGTTTCAAATGTAATTAACAGCACTTGCATAGAGTAATATTTAAGTACAATGAGTTGAATTAAAGACCATATATAGATGTTGGGGTTTTGTTTGAATTTTTTCAGGTCAATTTAATTAAGAATTTCACCATTTACAAATATGAGAGTTGAGTTTTTCTTAACTTTATATGGGTGCTTTTAAACTTTGGGATTTGTACTTGGCAGAGAGAAGTCATCTTTTTCATAAACAGTAGAATGAATCAGAAGGGTTTTAGGGAATAATGGTAAGAGTTATCCTATAAAAAATACTCAACATGCCACGATTACCAGATCTTCACTTATGTTTTTATCACACAGGAGACTCCTATAGTGTTTCTGCTGCAGACTGATAAGCTGTTTTGATGTTTGCTTTCTATGGAGTTTTTTTACTGTCAGATGTCAATCTTTGCTCTCCGTGCCTCTAATCACCACACCATTACTCCCACACCTGACCTCTCTCCCATGGCTCTAATTAGCTGTTTGTAATTTGCTATAGCCTGGAAAACAATACATGTAAAGGGAAGAATAAACTGAAAGGCATTTTATGTGGTTTTAGTTAACAGTAAGGATTATTTTGGCTGTTGAGGTATTTTTGTTTCCTTCCTGGTTCTGAGCATGGATAAGCTTGACTTCTCTTTTAACAAAACATGCCAGTTATTTTTTTTCAAACTTAAAATTTGCTTTACTCACGAACAGCCATTAGTCTTTATCAGTAGACCTGTTAGCTTTGCCAAGCATCTTGTTCAAGGTATATGTTTTAACTTTTTATTGCAAACTTAAGCAATTTGGAGGTAGTGGGCGTGCGCAGATCTATCTCAAGTTTCCAGGTTTTCTTCAGCAAGGTCTTTCTTTTTATAAAAAAATATTCATACTAATTGAGACATTTTCAGTGGGAGCAGTAGAGATGTATAGAGAAAATTGAGTAAGACTTATGGGACCGAGTCTCAAAAGAAAAATCCTAGCCATGAGAAGAATCATTGGGGAACTCAGTCTCAGCTCTGAAAACAGTCCATATAACAAGTAGAAAATTTCAGGGCTAAGTTTCCATTATGAGCCTTGTTTAGAAGAACAACGTTTGAAGTGTAGTTATAGCCAACCAGAAACAATTTTAAAAACCAAGCATTTAAAGATGAAACTGAATAAGATAACATGGAATACGGAATGACAGCCTAGGATTTTTAAGAAAATTGCCTATATTATTAGCATTAGTTTCTAGCATATGGAATATGTATGTGTATTTATATATATAGCTTTTATTTTTTGTATCACTCTTCTCATCCCATAATTGAGTATGGCATAGATTGAAAGATATAATGGTTAAAACTGTCAAGTCAATAGAAACAAAACAAAACTTCTTCATAAAGAAAAGATTGTAAGAAATATTTTGTGGGTATTAAAATTTTTCATAGTATTTAATGAAAGCATTTACTTATGAGATCTACAACGTTTATGCAAAGGGTTATAGATGGATCTTATAAAGTAAAATGCTCAGTGGTGACTATAATATGAGGAAATGGGAAAATAAAAATAAAGGGAAATAAAAATAAAGGGAAAATACATTTTTTCTTACAAGTTTTCTGATAAATGGTTTTTAAATTTGTAAGCATTTAAGGTATTTTTTAAATTGTTGTTCAGATCTTAAAAGTGAAAATTGAGATCTTCCGAGTAATTTGATTTGTGATATGACATTCCCCTTCAGGCACCAGGCTCTGCAAATTGAATAGTTCTCATGAGCTGACATAGTTACTTAACTGGTAGGTCCAATCTCAGTTTCTGCTGTATGGCAGTTCTCCTTCCATCCCCTTCCCCAATAATACTGAAGGCAAATGCCTCCTTGAAATTTTCCCTCAGGCCCCTAGGATATGGTTTTTACCCCATCCTGTGTCAAAGGGTCGTTTTTAGCAAGGGGAGGATGGGTGAGAGTTTGGTATGCCCAATCATCCCAAGTTCTACAGGATTGCCTTCCTCTTCTTCCTCTAATTGCTGAGGCCCAATTTGAGCATTTACTGTTATGAATCTGGACAATCCTTGGATAAAATGACTGCAAAATCAAGAAGATAGCGAATAGGTTTGTGAATAAGATATAATCAAATTAGACAAACATTTTAGGTATGAAATAGTTTAGATAAATGATTCTCTAGTACTTTGGAGAGTATTTCAGCTAATGGGTTTTTATAGGATAAAATAGCCCTGTGCTCCATCCTTTCTTTTTGCTGCTTAAATGAAATTTTATCTTTGTATTTTAGTCACCTTGATTTAACTGCTTAGCCTACTCACTGAAGACAGAAAATGGATTTAAATCTTTCCTGGGTTATGTTAAATAATATTAAGGAATGCTGAAGGAGATCTAATTACTTTTTCTTTTTAACTTGATATACTAGGGAGCATGTTCTATGAACCCTGAGTAGCCTCACATATGAGATGACTGAATCCTAAATACCTTTGCTTGGTTTTCAAGACTATGTGTATGGCTATCTTGATATAATACCCACTTCTTGATGACCTAAATAGGTCATCTAGACTTTCCTCTTTTTCTACATTCAATGTCATTTCTACATTCAATATCTCCTTGATGAACCCTTTGCTAACTACTATAGATGACCCCAGTTGATATTTTTTTCTGAACTATTCCATAAAGCCAGCTTCATATCTTTGTCCTGGTCCCTAAGTAGTAAAGTAAAATTTTGTGCACCTCACAGCCATACCACTTGGAATCTCAGTCATTCTCCAAATAAAAGGAATTTTGGTATCAATAAGGTTTATTTCCTGCTATTAAATAAACCTCTACAAAGTAAATATTGCTCCAGGAAAAGCCAGCTGCAGCACTTGATGGCTGAAAGTGAATACTCCAGCCCTGGACTTGCTTGAGGACTTGTTTTGGAGGCTTTGCTATGGGGAATTGATTGTCCTTGAGCTGCAGCTACTCTGCCCTAAGACCCCAACACAAGGTTGCAGTCCTTTCTTAACACTTTCCCAGGATTAGATGGGGCAGCCCAAGGACTGCTTTGCTCTGTCTCACTAAATCATACAAGGAACCCAGGCTCTAGGCTTCTCATTGGTAGTGACCTCTAGAAGTAGTCTCATGCTAGGCAAGACTAGGAACTAGGTGTGGGCTCTGTGTGCAGGATGTTCTGATTGCAGTATTTCATCTTGGGATCAGCCAAAGGAACTGAATTCAGCAAGGCTGGTGGAACTTGGTATTTCTGGACCTAAGTGCCTTGTCTACTCTCCCTTTCTTGCCATTTGACAGCAAAGAAAATTCATCATCACAGGACTTATGAGTGGAAGCCCTAGTCAAAAGCTCCTTCCCTTTTATAGTAAAGTCTCCAAACCCCTCATTTCCGTGAGTCCTGATTACTTAGATTCCCTTCCCCTGATACCTCCCCTCTCATCTGTCCTGTCTTCTTCTTCCATTGTGCCTTCTGGAACCCATTTCTACTGTTAACACGCTTCCTACACTTGTTAGGTTGTATCTGACTTTTCATGACTCCCATTTGGGATTTTCTTGGCCCAGATGCTGGAGTGGTTTGCCATTTCCTTCTCCAACTTATTTTACAGATGAGGAGACTAAGGCCAACAAGGTTAAGTTACTTGCCCAGGGTCACACAGCTAGTGTCTGGAACAGGATTTGAACTCAACAAGATGAGTCTTCCTGACTGCAGGCCTAGGATCTATCAACTAGCTATCATAACCTAAGGCAAAATCACTGCTCTAATCTTTGAGCTTTAGTTTTCTAATTTGTTAAATAATGCTTGTACTACATATTTTATAGTTGCTGTAAAAATGTAGTTTATAGGGGCGTCTAGGTGGCGCAGTGCATAGAGCACCGGTCCTGGAGTCAGGAGTACCTGAGTTCAAATCAGACACTTAACACACATACACACACACACAAAACTAGCAGTGTGACCTTGGGCAAGTCACTTAACCCCAACTGCCCTTCAAAACCAAAAACAAAAAAAAATGTAGTTTGTAAAAGCTTAAAGTATTACATAAATGTCAGTGGAGTATATGCTTATTAAAAATGCAGCTACTCAATAATCCGAACTGGCTGGTCTCTGACAAAAGAGATTAAAATATGGAATAATTTTTAGTTAACAGTTTTAGAAATTTGGAACCAAATTGAAGGAATGCAGGAAGTCAGGAGACCTAGGTGCTTAACCCAGTCTAACTGACCTTTAGTAAGTCATGGTAAATCAAACTTCCCTTCTCTGGGCCTCAGTTTTGTGAAATTCAAAAGGTTGAACAGATGATTTCAAGGTACCTAACAGCTCTGAAATCTTAGAATATGTATTGTAACATGACATATTGGGCCTACGTAATGATTACATTATTATCAGTTTCATTAAAAAAAAACCAGTAACTTGGTCTTCATTTGGGGGGTAAATTCTTACCCAAAAGAGTTGTGGTTAACTAGCCATCCACGGCATAATTCAATCGCTCACGAATTCTGGAACTGACCCCTTTTCCTCATCTGTAAAACTGTGCCACTTGCAGTATCTGCTTCATGAGGATCGTTCCGAGGACCAAATATGATAAAGTTCTCAAGTCGCTGTGTAAAGACAAAGCGTTATATAAGGTCATCTGGAATTACTTCTAAAGTGCTACTTCGAAGCATTCTTGCCTTTGGTCCTACCTTCTGGGCCACATTTCCATCACCACGAGAGGGCGCGAGAGCCCTCTATCCACTGCCTTTAGAATAGAGTTTGAGGGAAGTAGGTGGTTGCAAACAATTTTGCATCTGCAAAGAAAGTTTAATCAGCCAGCTCGAAGAGGGGCAGAGAAGGAAGGAGCTTAGTGAATAATGGACCTGATTTAACTTTACACTCGCGTCTGTAGTGGGTTGAATACACCCGTAGTTTCTTCTACGGGGTTCAAGATTGGGCGCCGGGGCGCGGGGTGGGGGTCGGGGGGCTGGAAGCCCACTGCTTATCTACTCAGTATTTTCGCAATCACCGATGCCCAGGCCAGTCCCCAAGCCTTCAGTTCAGAAGCCCAAGTTCTCACTTTCTTAGCCTTCAGGTCCGCATCAGACCTGGGAGAGCAAGGGGAGAGAAAGAGAAGGGAGGGGAGCAAAGGGGGTAGCGCGCTCTGAGCCAACCCAGCCTTCCTCAGCGGCCCGGCCCTGGCCGCCCCTCCCCTGGGTGGTTCCGGACTCCTTTTCGGGCAGGGTTTATTTGCATAGAGGAAACTGCCGAAAGTGGCCGCTGAGTAGTTGGGTAGGAGGGCGTAGTGAGTCCCCTTGTAAAGCCCGGTGGCTCTCCACTCCGATAGCGGATGGGCCCCAGCTCTTTCCTCGGCTCCCGGAGGTCCGAGCAGTGAGTGTAGAAAACCTGGGCACTTGGGGAATGCTCCAAGGCTAGCCCTCAGCCCCCAGTCGCATCCCCATTGCCCCTCAGCGAGCCTCACCGAAGCAAAGTCGACATTAGTACCTCTGCCCGGCGCCCTCCCGCTTGCCCACCGCTGAGTCCCGTCCCCTCGGTCCCGGTCCCCCCAGCTCGATGGGTGCGTGGGAGCCGGGCGCTCGGAGAGGCAGCCCCGCGGGGGCCCCCGCGTGTTCCGCGTGGGGCGGCGGCGCAGCGACGCTGGCGCTGAGCGCGCTCTGCCTGCTGCTGTCCCTGGGCTCGGTGGCCGCCTGCCTCTTGCTGAACGCCCGGGCGTCAGAACTACAGGGCAGGGTGTCCGCGCTCGAAGAGGAGCAAGAGCGGCAGCGGCGTGCGGGCTGGGGGCCCCCCGAGGCTCCCGGCGCCCTCATCTCCTGGGCCGAGCCCCACCTAGAGCGGCTCCTGAAGGAGGTGAGTCCGGTTTGGCCGAGGGAGAACCGGGAACTTCCTCGCAGGGGGTGATTGGGGAGGGGGGAGATTGGGACACGGGCTTCAAGCAGCAGGGACATTGCTGGGGGGCGGGAGAGGGCTTCTAGTGTACCATGGCTGCCCGAGGGAAGGGGTCTAGACACTGTCAGCCAGGGTATCTTGGAGCTGATGGGATCTTAGCCATCTTCTGGTGGGGCATGGGAAAACTGACTTACCCAGGGGTACACAGTGAACCGAGTCTAAAAACGAGGTCTTCCAGCTGTGCTGACAGCACCCTCACTGCAGGGACAGGTTCCATGGAATCCTGAGGGGTGGCTGGGAGGTGAGACGCCTGGGTTTGGGTCTCGGTCTCTGTCCCCACTCGAAGTGAGAATAAAGTGGGAACTCCGGTTGGCTGGCGCCTCCTCCTTGGCCCCAATTGTAGAAGGAGTACAAAGAGCCCTGACTTCTCCCAGGAGCAGCATCTTCTCTGGGCAAGAAGGAAAAAAACCTTCTCGTGAGTGAAGAGCTGGGCGCTATTAGGAGAGAAGTGTTGGGGAGTTCAAGACCTACCCTAAAGAAGACACTGCTAGGCTTCAAGAGAAATTTTTTAAAAAAAGGTATAACAAGCAAGTATTAAGCCCTTACTGAATGCAGAGCACTGATCTAGGCGTGCCCTAGAATTTTAGAGTTTAGATGGTGTTCAGGTAAAAGGGATCCTGCCAACCTGGATATTTAAGTTTATTAGGGGAATTAAGACTCAGACATAGGTATCTCTACGTATATCTCATAAGCACCTTAGAAAGATGTAAAACAAAGTGCTAAGTTAAAAAAACACCCCAACATTTTCAGGTTATTTCCCTGGAGATTAAGGAAGATTTCTTAAAAGAGGGTGTATTTGAATTGTTTTAAAGGATGCATAAGAATTCAGCTGGCAAAGAAGGGTGAAAAGGACATTTTGAACTAGAAAAATCTAGAATGAAGGTGCAAAGCTAAGAAGACTCCAGGTGTTTAGGGGCAAAGAGTTATTAGATTTGTCTAGATCTGGGGTGGGAAACCTGTGACCTCAGGGACACATGGCCCTCTAGGTCCTTGGCTTCAGCCTTTTGATGGAGTCCAAGTTTTACAGAACAAATCATTTTATTAAGGGGATTTGTTCTGTGAAGTTTGGATTCAGTCAAAGAGCCACACTTGAGGACCTAGAGGGCCTGCCCTTGTTCTTGACTCTAGTCTAGAGGCAGTACTTAATAAGGCTAAAGTTGAACAGATAGGATCAAAGAGTTCCTGGAGGAAGTGACAACTGAGCTGAGGAAAACTGGAAGAAACAACTTTCAGTAGCTGGATGCATGGAAGAAATTAACTCTGTTGGGCAGAAGGTAGGACAAGAAGGTAGGACAAAGTAGGTGGGAACATAGGAAATATAAAAGAGAGTTCATGTGAAATAAGACTGGAAAGTGGGCAGCTAGATGACCCATTGGATAGAGTGCAGGGCCTGGAGTCAAGAAGACTTCTTTCTGAGTTCAAATCTGGTCTCAGACACTAGCTGAGTGACCCTGGGCAAGTCATTTAACCCTGTTTGCTCCAGTTTCCTCATCTGTAACATGAACTGGAGAAAGAAAGGTAAACCACTCTAGTATCTTTGCCAAGAAGACCCCAAATGGAGTCATGAATTTGGCCAACAACAAAGACTGGAAAGGCAGGTTGAAGCCTGATTGTAAAGGACTTAAATGCTAGGTTGAGATTTTTACTCTTATCCAGTGGAAAGTAGTGACCCTGATGGTATTTGAGCAGAGGAGAAAACTGAGTATGGTCAAAGATGTTATTATGAAGATTACTTAGGTAGTTGTATGTATGGGATCCTATGAATATTGGGACATTAGAGGCCATCCAGTCCAACCTTCTCCTTTTACAGATGAGAAAACTGAGGTCCAGAGAGGTTAAGTAACTTTCCCAAGGTCCTATAGTAAGAGTCAGAGGTAGGATTAGAACCTGGAGCCTTTGACTCTAAATATATTACTCATCCCACTGTAGTAATACTATTTCTTTTTATGAATTAATATTTGGAGGCAGAAAGGAAGGAACTAGTAGAAAGAACCAGAACAGAGTTTGGGGATGAGAGGACCTGGAGTCAAGAGAAGGCATGGGATCAAATGCATAATTGGGGGGGATGATGTGTATCTTTGGGAAGGAGAGTACAGCTGGGAGCTTGAGGAAGGAGGAAATAGTTTGGAACAGCTGCTGGAGTGAGTGTCCTAGGGTGTCAATCAGAGATGGATTGCAATGTAGCAGTGAGCTAGCAGCTCAAATTAGATGCCATGAATTTGTCTAGACCTGGTCAAATCAATTTTGTGACTTCCTTTAGCAGAATGTCACAGCCTGAAAACAGAAATGGAGAAGGCAGATGGTGGGAGTTACGGAGGGTTGGGGATTAACAAGGGAGGGATCTTGGAAGGACAAGGCAGGAAGGGATTCAAGGCTAGAAGATGCTCTCTTGTTCCTTTATAAGGTCAACATGGAAAGCTAGAACAAGGGTGATGAAGTGGAAGAATGAGTGGGAAGTCCAGAGCTCTCAGTCAGGAGGGAAGTACTGGGAGAAGGGGAAGGAAAGGAGGCTAGAATGATGGAGGGGAATGTGCCAAGATCAGGATCAGGCACTGGGGATGGAAATAAAAATGAGGAGTCCAGCAGTTTCATGTCTGAGAGTAACCAACCTTGGGGATGGCAAAGGTAGAGATAGAGGTCATAGGCATAAGCAAAACTTACCAACATATCAACAGAGTATGATAGTGTATGCGATTTTCCACACCCTGACCTCCCACCTCTGCAAATAAGGGAGAGAAGTATGTTTCATGTCTCTTTCCAAATGCCAACTTTGGCCATTAAAATTAAATAGCATTCAGGTTTCTGGTGTATTTTTTTTTTATGGTTGTTCTTTCTATTAGCATTGTTGTAGTCATTTTGTATTTTGTTTTCTTGTTTCTACTTTCTTCATTTTGCATCAGTTTATATGTGATTTGATACATTTCCAAGTTCTTCATATTTACAATTTCTTATGGTACAGTAATATTCTATTTATATTCATGTCTCATAGTTTATCCAGGGGTGGGAAAACTACAGCCTCAAAGCCACCTGTGGCCCTCTGGGTCCTTAAGTGTGGTCCTTTGACTGAATCTAAACTTCACAGAACAAATCCCCTTAATAAAAGGATTTGTTCTGTAAAACTTGGACTTAGTCCAAGGTAGTACCCAAAGACCTAGAAAGTCACATGGCCTCAAGGCCGCAGGTTGCCCACCCCTGAATCCATTCCCCTAGTTGATGATTATCTATATTGTTTCTTGCTTTTTCCTACCACAAAAGTGCTGTTAGACATATTTTTTGAGTAGATGAGTCATTTCTTACTCTTTGACTTCCTTGACTAGCAGTGGAACCTCTGGTTGAAAGGTCTGGGTATTTGAGGGATGATACTTAATCTGAATGATGATCACTAGAATCTCTGAGAAGCCAGTTAGGAATTAGGAACCAGACCTATGTGGAGTTAGAGAAAACACTGACTCGACTCCTAGGACCATGCCTTGGAGAAATTTCTAATCTCATAAACCTGTCAGACACAGAGCCAAGGGTTTTTACAGAGAACTTCTATCTACTAGAATGTTAGCTCCTGGAGGGAAAGGATTGTCTTACTTTTTACATTTTTATCTGCAGTGCCAGGCACTTAATAAATGTTCATTGATGAACTTTATTCAAGCCCTCCCATTTTATAGATGAATACACTGAGATCCCGAGAGAAGCAACTTACCCAAGGTTGCAAAATGTATTATTAGCAGAAGCAGTCCTCTGTCAATATTAGTACTTTTCTGTATTTCTTCCCCCTCCTTAAATCCACACATCTGAACTAGGCAGAATTTGAACCCAGATCTTCTGACTTGAAGTTGGAAACGTATGTTTTAATAATGTTACATTAATGTAACCTTACACTAATGTAACAACTGAATGTTAAAAATGCAAGAACAAACATGCATTAAGGTTGAATGATTTATCCAAGATGGGTTCAGTTTTCAGAGGTCCTGCCTCAGCTCCTGGACACATGTTCTGCCACGGACTATATGTAATCACATGTTATTTTCCAAAGCATTTTGGAAACAGCTGTGGAAGCCATGTAAGAGGAGCATTGTGGTGTAGTGGAAGGAGTTAGAGATGGAGGATTCTGATCCAGTCTCAAACACTAACTAGTGGACCTTGGACCAAGTACTCAGCTCACCCCTTTGAAAGTCATTTCCCTCATTTGTGATATGAGGTATATAACACTTGCCCTACCTACTTTATAGGGGTGTTGTAAGAAGAACATTAGGTAAACCCGAAGGCCCTAGAGAAATAGGAAACAATTACATTATTTTTTAACTGATTTCCAACGATGGTCTGGCAAGATGACTTCTAAAAAGTATGTATTCTTAGTTTGTAATAGAGACCGTGGGTCAGGTAAGAGGAGTGAGGGCACAGGGTTGCTGAAGCTGAGGCCAGTTAGAGGAAACACCAAATGTGAGAGCTGGAAAGGGCTTTAGTGTTTTGGTCCATCTGGTCCAACTCATACTTGGGAATACAAGGTATTGTCTTTGCAATACTCCTGGGAGGTCAGTATGGATCACCTCATTTTACAGATGAGGAAGCTGAGGCCAGGGGAATTAAGTGACTTTCAGAGTTACATTGCTAATCCCCACTGCAACATACCAGACAGATGGTCATCCATCTTCTGCTTGAAGGCCTGTAAGGACTTCTACAGGTAGGCCATGACATTTAGGAGTCGCTCAAATTTTTTTAAATCTTTTCCTGACATCTAAACTGAACCTGTCCCACAATATTTATTAAATGCTATGTGTCAGACCTTGTGCTAAGTACTAGAGATTCAGAAAGAGGCAAAAGGCAGTCCCTAGCCTCAAGGAGCTTGTCTTCTAACGGATGAGACAATATGCAAACAGATATATACAAAGCAAGCAAAATACAAGTAAATAGGAAATAATTAACAAAGGGAAGGCACTAGAATTAAGAGAGGATGGGGAAGTATAATCTTTCCTATACATGACAGTTCTTAGAATTCTTTTTTTTTTTTTTGCCTTTTTTTAGAGGGCAATTGGGATTAAATGACTTGCCCAAGGTCACACTATTTCTTTTTTGTGTTAAGTGTCTGAGGTCAGATTTGAACTCAGGTCTTCCTGACTCTAGGCCCAGCACTCTTTTCACTCTGCCAGCCAACCACCTCAAGTTATTAGAATTCTTGAAGACCCCAAAGAGTTATTAAACTGTGTATACCCTTTGGCCAGCAATACCATTACTAGGTCTATTTACCAAGGTGATTGAGAGAAAGAAAACGAGCTTGTATGTTCTAAAATATTTATAGCAGCTCTGTTTGTGGGGTGGCAAGGAACTGGAAATTGGAGGAATGGCTATCAATTGGGGTATGGCTAAACAAGTCGTGGTATATGATTGTGATGCAGTGCTACTGCGCCATAAGAAATGATGGGCTCAAGGATCTTAGAAAAACATGGAGACACGCATGAAGTGAGGAAGAACCAAGAGAATGTTGGATACAGTAACAGCAATATTGTTTGAAGAGTAACTGTGAATGACTAGACTATTCTGAGTAACATGAATATTCAAATCAGCTACAAAGGACTTAGGAAGAAAGATGCCATCCGCCTCCAGAGAAAGAATTGATATACGGAAGTATATTATCAGATATCTTTATTTTCATCAGACCCAAGGTCCTTCACCATGCTGGTTACCCCTCTTAGGACCCTCTCCACCTTACGCTAACCTTCTTAGACTCTGGCTCCCATAATTGAACATAATCTTCCAGATAAAATTGGGTGGAATATGGTAGAACTTTCACCTCCCTTTTCCTGGAAGTTATACTTTTTTTTTTTTTTTTTTTTTTTGCTTTTTGGAGGCGGAAAGGTAGGGCAATTGGGGTTAAGTGACTTGCCCAAGGTCACATGGTTAGCTTTGTGTTAAGTGTCTGAGGGCAGATTTGAACTCAGGTCCTCCTGACTCCAGGGCTGCTACTCTATTCACTTCACCACCTAACCACCCCCAGAAGTTATACTTTTTTATGGGCTGGACTCGATGACTGCTGACTTCTGCCTTGACAATTCCATCATTTTGTGAAGACTGAGTTCACTTTTTTCCTTGCTGCATCATGCTGATGACTCATGATCAGGGAAGCTGGGGCTGGTCACTGTCATTTAACAGATCCACTTGGTCACTGGCTTGGTCATTGAACATTTCAGTTTGAAGAGAGACGAAAAACCATCTCTCCACTTGGTTTTCATGTCTAAGCTACTGTTCCGGTGTATTCAAGCCTGTTCTTGACCACCATCTCTGCATTCACTCTGAATCCCTTTCCTCTGATCCCTGTGTATTACAGCTGCAAGAATTGTTCAGTTTTGAGGCTTTAGTTGTCTCCCTCCCTCCCCACCCCACATTAGAGAAAGCCAACATTTGATGAAGATGCACATGTGGAAACGTACAATGTGTGTTTCTCTATATCAATTCTTTCTCTGGAGGCAGACAGCATCTTCCTTCATAAGTCCTTCAGAGTTGTTTTGAATATTCATATTACTTAGAATAGCTCAGTCATTCACAGTAACTCTTCGAGCCAAATTGCTGTTACTGTACCCAACATTCTCTTGGTTCTGCTTATTTCCCTCTTCCTTCCTTCATGCAAGTCTCTCAATGTTTTTCTAAAACCAACCAGCTCATCAATTCTTAAGAGCACAGTAGCTATATAACTTCATCTTCTACTCCTATTGCGAATGGTCTACTTGAAGATTTTATAATTGCTTGGCATTATCTCTTTTGCCAGTCAAAGATCTCAAAGGACAGAGGTTTGAAAGTGATCAAAAGCTTCTAGAGGGCTTTTAAACCATTGGTTCGACTCACTCATTCATTCATCTAGTCTACTCATTCATTAAAAAATCACTTCTCAGCTCTCTAGTAACCACAGGGCAGGATGGTGTAGTATAAAGTACGGTCCTGGAATCAGAAGTCTCAGTTGCAGTAACCCCTAGAGGGAGGACACACAATCAGTGAGATCATAGAACCATCAGATTACCAATGCAACCCTGAACAAGTCACTTAATCTCCGCCCCTGCCTCAGTTTCTTCATCTATAAAGTGGGGTGACCTTCCGCGAGACTCTTGAAGACAGCATTTTGTATCCCTGAAAGCACCATACAAATGTGAATGACAATAATTATGATGATGGTAATTGGTCTTTTCTCCACAAGTTTAAAGTCTGTCTCTAGCTATTATAATCTCTAATCTGGTCCCCCTTTTATTGAAAAAGAGCATCAATTTACTTTTGAATAATATGAGTTAAAAAAACCCACAATTTAATTCAGTTCAAGAGACATTCTACAAATCTGAATTATCCTGGGGGCAGAGACCAGAAATGGCGAGTGAAAAGGCCCCTGGGCTAACACATCTCTGATGCTCTTCCTTCTGAGGCCAAACAGTCTATTGCTTGGCTAGAAAGATTTCTTGGTGGTGCTTTAGCTCTCCCTCCCCTAAGTACTGCTCTTACTCTGGACACTTCTAGGGCCTCTTAGCCCGGAGAGGTCCTAGTTAGAAGGTTAGGGCTTTTAACTAGAGGTAGATTTTTCAAAGAACAATAGAAATATAAAATGCCAGAGCTGGAAAGGCCTTTATGCCCATCTGGACCAACATTATCTTACAGAAAAGGAAACAGAGACCTGGAGAAAGAAGAATTCATACAACTAGAAAGTGAACTAGCCAGACCTTGAACCTAGGTCTTCTGAGTTAGAAGCCCCGATATTTCTGCTACACTGTTTCCACGAAAGGAAAAGGTTGTTAGAGATACACATTTGATTATTTTTTAGTTTTATTTCTATATCAGTTTCATGATTTACCCTCCTTCCCCCATAATAACAATGATAGTAGCTGACATCATATGGTACTTGAAGGTTTGCAAAACATTTGGCATCATTTGAGTGCCACGACAGCCCTGGGAGATGGGTGTCCAAGTCTGGCATTCTATCTCAGGTAAGAAAAACCAACCAACACAGTCAGCCATGTGAGAACCTGACCGTGACCCTTCCTCACATTCTGAGGGCAGAAGCTCAGAGATGGAGAGCAGGGCTGCGCCTCAGAGCCCACCTTGGCCAGCTCCTCTTTTTTACAGATGAGGAAAGTGAATTGTTGGCCGGTTAAATACTGGCCCAAGGCCACACAAGGAGCAGGCACCAGAAAAAGACTGGGACCCAGTGCTTCTGACTCCTGAATCAGTGGATTTTTTTTATCTATAACTGTTTGTGCAATGGTCTAGCAGAATGTAAGGTCCTCCAGGACAGGGATTATATCCTTTTTTGGTCTTTGTTTCACCAGCCTCTAACCTCAGGCTTTGTGATATTATAGATATTAAATGATAGCTGAATTGAATTGAATGTTGGGGCCAAAGCTTTGGCAGTCAGACATTAATAATAGTAGTAGTAATGGTAGTGGTGGTACTTGTAGTAGTAGAAGTAATAGTAGTAGTAGTGGTGGTGGTGGTGGTGGTAGTAGTAATATTAGAGGGGGCTAAGGGGCTCAGTGGATAGAATTCTAGGCTTGGGGTCAGGAAGTCCTGAATGCAAATTTGATATCAGGCCCTACTAGCTGTGTGATCTTGGACAAGTCATTTAACCTTGTTTTCCTCTATTTCCTAATCTGTAAAATGAGCTGAGAAAAAATGGCAAAACATTCTAGTTTCTTTGTCAGGAAAACGCCCAATGGGGTCAGAGAGAGTTGGACATGACTGAAATGACTCTACAACAAAAAATAATAATATCATTAATAAAAAATTCATACCTACTAAATACTGGCAAGACATGACCTAGGGCCTAGAGTCATACATCAGAAACTTGACATCTTTCATGGACTGATGGGCATCAAACCCCCCACCGTACAAATACAGCTCAAAGTATCTGAGAGATCTCAACCCCTTAAACTGTTCTGGGACCAGAGCATCAACACAGACTGGACTGTTGTTACCCACAGTCTTCCAGATAAAAAGTTGGTTGATAAAAACTTATGAATAGCATTTTTAATTTCTATCACACTAGCAAATACTTGTCATCTCTGAAATGTATGAAATGCAAAGCTCTCAAAATATAGAGACACAGTCAAAGACATCAAAATCATATAGCAACGGGATGAGGAAAAGATCATTCTCATTATACTCTCTGTTACTAGAGTGGATGCTTTCAGCGATCCCACAGAAGATGAACTGACAGTTTAATGCTTTTATTCAATCAATTAAACATCAGGCATTTATTAAGCACCTACTATGTGCCAGGCATAAGGCTAGGTGCTAGGGATAAAGGGACAAAACAGTTTCTTCTTTCAAGTTTACATTCTATCATTCAGCTGCCAAACAAACCAACCCACTTGTGCAATGGTCCATAGAACACTAATTATAAAAGACTGAGATGCTGATCTGTTCCAGGATTTTTTCTCTTGAACAAGATGAGAAGACTAATATAATAATAATAATTATTGGGTATAATAATGGGACATTTGTATTCCACTTGCAAGTTGGCAACATACCTTATATACATCATTCTGTGTGATCCCCACAAGAACCTTCAGAAGGAGGCATTATTAGCCTTTAAAACAGGATGGTCCTGGGGGCCTCCAGGCTGGATACTTAAGGAAAAGATGGTGCTTCTGCTTGAGTGGCTCACTCTTTGGGTATCTCCCAATGGGCAGGAGACCAGTTGCTCAGAATAGCAGTTAGTTCTATTACTGTCTATTCTTTAGTGAATGCTTTTTGATGGGAAATGTACACAGTCCTTGGACTGTGGCTGAAAAGCCCCGTGCTGGGGTTAGTGGAGTGTGGGAAGTTGCTATTGTGACTGTTCATATGTTGACTGGGGGAAGCCGCCGATACAGCGAGACTGAGTAATTGAGTTCCAAACAGAAGGAAAGACTTGTCGAAGCATTTAATGTGAATGGATGTCAAGGGTTGTACCTTTAAACTTTGTGAAACAGAGGACAGAGGAATCTGGATAACATAAGGTTTGTCAGTTCTGATTTTTGTTTATAGCACTGGTTTATAATGAAGGTGGAATTCTAGAAGCTGTTTCCAGCCAGCATAGGCACAGACCCTATCTACCCTGCTAGATAGACAAGTTAGCCCAATGGGCATGCCCTCGTTTCCCTCCAACTTGAAGGTGATCCTTGTGGTTGTTATTTCTATGAGACTTCTTAGAAGTCTACATTAAAAAAAGAAGTCCTTGTCTATCATCACCCCAATTTAGTTAAGTTTTCATTATAGAACCAGAGATTTAGAGATGGAAAGGACCTTAGAGGTCATCTAGTATAATTGATGGGCTGGTCCATAATGGGGGTGAATTGAGAGCTTATATAGAAAAGAGGCTGGGGAACTGAGCACTCCATCATAATCTGCTCATTTTAAAATTAAAGTTTCATTGATCTTTTCTTGTTTTATTACATTTCCAAATATATCCCTCTCCTAACCAGAGAGACTTTTTTTTGGTAACAAAGAGTATAAAAAAAAAGGAGAAAGTTGAGAACAGCAATTCAGCAAAACTACCAACACGTCAACCAACTTTGATAATGTATGAAATGTTCTGTAGCCATAATCCTAATCCTTTACTTCTGCAGGGAGAGGGAGAGGGAGAGGGAGAGAGAGAAGGAGAGGGAGAAGGAGATGGAGAGGGAGAGGGAGAAGGAGATGGAGAGGGAGAGGGAGAAGGAGAGGGAGAGGGAGAGGGAGAGAGAGAGAGGGAAAGAGAGAGAGAGGAAGAGATAGAGAGAGAGGGAGGGGAGAGATAGAGAAGGAGGGAGGGAGGAAGGGGGAGGGAGAGAGAGGGAGGGAAGGAGGGAGGGGGAGGGAGAGAGAGGGAGAAAGAGAGGGAGGGGAAAGGAAAGGGAGGGAGAGGGAGGGAGGGAGAGAGAGATGCATTTTTTCGTCTCTCATTGGGGACCCGACTCATTTAGTTATATAACATTAAGACTTTATTGTTCTTTCCATTTACATTGTTGTGATCATTGGGTATATTGCTTTCCTGATTTTACTTATTTTGCATTGGTTCAAATATTTTCCAGTGTTTTTCTTTGTTCTTCATATTCATCATTTCTTAGAGTGTAGAAATAATATTGCATTCCATTCATTTGCCACACTTTCTACCCATTTCATGGGTAAGGAAACTGAGACTCTGGCAAGTAAAATGTTTTGCCCAAGGCCACACAGAGGATAAGTCACAATAGTCAATGTCAATATAAGTCCTCCCTTCTCCCCTCTTGGCCTTTGGTAAAAGTATGCCACTTGTATCAATCTCTGTAGAGGTTGGAGGGGACCTGAGAGCTGAATTAGACAAACCTCATTTTACAGAGAAGATGAGAAGCTAAGTGACTTTCCTAAGGTCACCCGGCCAGTGAGTGGTAGAGCTGACCCATTGTAGGTACTTAATATTTACTGAATTGAATTGTTTCAGTGGTCTTTCAAAAGGGGCAGCTAGGTCACACAGTGGATAGAGCACTGGACCTGGAGTCAGGAAGACCTGAATTCAAATTTGGCCTCAGATGCTTACTGTGTGATCCTGTACAAGTCACTTAACCCAGTTTGCCTTAGTTTCTTCATCTGTAAAATGAGCTAGAGAAGGAAATGGCAAACCATGCCAGTGTCTTTGCCAAGAAAACCCCAGATAGGGTGGTGAAGAGTCAGACTGAAAATGACGGAACAACAAAAGCTGTCTTTCTACTACAAGGCAATGTTCCTTAGACTGTATGGTCCAGCCTAGTCATCCTTTTCAATGTGCCTTCCCTAACCAGACTTTAAGGTCCTCAGAGTGAGTCCATGGGGTATTTCTTCATGGAAATCCAGCACAGCACAGCTGTGGATTCAACCAACAGAAAACTTGAATTCCCATCCCAGCTCTTCAACATAATGACCTGTGTAAGCACAGCAGGAAACTCCACGTCTGTGCCTCAGTTTCCTCATCTGTAAAATGAGGGATGGGCTGGTTGGATCTTTAATGTTTCTTCCAGCTCTGAATCCTAACTATAATCTTATGATCCCTTAAGAACTGCCTGAGAACTTCGATTCCCATCCATTACCAGGGATCTCACTGGCTGTATGTAGGAAATGGGAACAGTCAATCTATAGATATTTACTAAATGCTTCATCCGTCAGAGGAAGCTCTGTAATAAACGCTGGATGAAAACGAGCCATCTGAGCACGCCGATGAACAGAATTCAAACATGTGGTAGCATCTCTAGGCAGGTAAGGAGGACCCAGATTCAAATCTTGCCTCTGTGTGACCCTGAACAAGTCATTTAAGTTTAAGCAATTCCAAAACTCTATATAAATGGCTTCTCTGAGACTTTAATCTGCATTGCCAGGAAGAAGCACTTTGCCTTAAAGGCATCGGAGATCTTACCAAAAATAAACAAAAACAAAAGCCTCCCCAAACTGAGTTCAGAAATGGAGATGACAAGCGAGGCTGCTGCTGTCCGGTCCTGGCTGCCCTCCCCTGGCGGGCACTGCTGTGCTGGGATCCGGAGGGAGGCGAAGCGGGAACAAAGACTGCACTCCTCAGAGGCAGCCTCCGCGCGTAATTTTCATACTGTAGTAAAAATTTTAATGCGCGGATTAAAGCAATGTTTAGTTGTTGCATACAGAGCTGGACATTCTCCCCTTGACAATGGCTCGATTGTTGCCTCTTAGCCTTTCATTGTCCAGACTAATTCAGCCTGAGGAGCAGAAACGCTCTTTGGGAGAGGAGGGTGAAGTACAGATGTCTCCCTTCTCCACCCCCTGCCTATATATGTTAAAACAAAGTATAACTTTGAGCCGAGTGTAACTGGGCTCCCCACCCCCAGCAGTTTGTCATCTGTCAGAACCACTCTACTGTATACATTTTAATAAAGACGTCTATTTCTGAAGCCCGAGCCACAGCGTGAGCTGAAGTATAAATAAGAGCGGCGTTCCCCCTTCCCCCTCCTCCTTCTCCCCCTCCCCACACCCCCTAACTTCCTGGCTCTAAATCCAAAAAAAATTTCCTACCAATTACTCCTTGGCACACTCTCTTTTCTCCCCTCTCTCCTTAGCTCCCAAAATTCAACAAAGAGAAAGGGAAGAAAAAAAGTTTTCTTATGACTTTTTAGGAAGTCTCGACCACTTACTGGGCTTCTGCTTTACCAAACATATTTGAACTCATTCGCTCTGAGGTTGGGAATAGGGGTGGGGGTGGTCAGTGGCTTGGCGGAGTGGGGTACGTTGAAGCAAAGGTGCTATAGGCTTTGAATAAAGTTAGAGCGCCCCACGAAGAGAGCTGACCAGCAGAAATCCCCTGGTGGCATGCCTAAGACTCGGGAGAACTGAGTTCCACAATCCTACCTTCTTCCTCAAGGTCCCTGGAAAATATTTATTCCCCTGTAGCAGCTGTAAGGCCTCTCTGCAAGATGTGGAACCTTTAATCATTGGTAAGCCCTGCCGTCATTAAAAGCCCATAGAATGGTGTAGCAGTTTCCACAGTGCAAGAAAATTATTAAACAAGGAAAATATTTCTATTTGTGAATGAGATTCAATTGAACCCCACAGTTCCTGATTCAACTCCCCACTGCCAGGTAGTAACAGAGCCAGATTTCCAACCTAGGTCCTTTGACTCTACGTCTACCCATCTCATCCCCCTTCCTCTCTAGGTGTGTGACTAACTTGGCTTTTCTGAACCTTGAACTCCTTGCCTCATAGCATGGTGAGGAAAATGCTTGTAGAAAGCAGTAGGAAAATGATCCTACAGCACCACCCTCAACCTTCTTAGGGAAAGCATTAGGATTTAGGAAAACCCTTAGGAAAGTAGTAATGCAGGAAATAGGAATGAGGCCCTTCAAGTCTCTTCTCAGGGTGATCTGCTCCCTCTCTGCCCCTGGAGCAGAATGCTGTTTCTCTCCTCTCCCTCAGGAATGACTGGATGATGCCTCCTTGGGGAAGCTGTGGATGGCATTACTGCTCAGTAATAGTCTCTAATAGTCTCTGAGGCCCCTTTCAGCCCTGAGCTTCTGAGATTATTCAATACCTTTGTTCAGTGCTGGGGATACAAATATGAAAATTATGCAGATCCTGCCCTCATGGAGTTTATAATCTGGTACAGGACTAATAAAGGTCATATATTACAAATTAAAATTAGGTAAATATGTGGTATGGAATGAGAGTAGGGAATAGGATCCGGGGCAAGATGAGGTATCAATGTAGTTTTCATGGAGTGAGGTTGTTTTCCTGATCTGGGTCTGGGAAGGAACTGAAAAAAATTCCAACAGACAGGCATCGATAGAGAATCTTTTCTAGGCATGGGGACATAGCATGTGGTGTGTGGAGGTGGGAAAGGATAGGACCAGAAAGGAAACCAGCTAGTAAGTTTGGTAGGATTAGTGGGTCCTCTGGTGGGAGCTAATCGAATAAATTGTATATGGAATTAAATTGGGAAGGTAGGTTTGGAGCTAGAAATTTAACCAAAAAAAGTGTATCTGGTAGGGAAAACTCCTTGGTTTCCATACCTGCCACTTTTCTCCTGGCTTTTTTTTTTTTATCAGTGATGTCCCTATTTTTCAGTCTCAGGGCTCCTCTCCAGAGGAAGATGGATAGAAAGAGGGAGCAATAGCTGGCTGGCTTTCAGTCTCTTCTGGATGTGTTATCTGGATCAAAGATCTGATTGGGGCTTCTGCAGTTAGTCTGAGTGACTCTGGCTTGAAGGTTCTTGCCTGTGCTCAGATGCCCTGCTTCTTCAATTAGTAACCATTACTATTTCTGCCCAGTCTTAGGAGAGTGGGACTCACTAGAAAGAGAGGGCTTCTTCTAACAAAGATAATATTACTGAAGCCAGAAGGAGAAAGCCAAGACAATGTGGTACACTGGCAGGAGCACTGGTTATAGAGATAGAGGCCATGGTTCTGCCAAATATCACCCAAGGCACCTGGGGCAATCCACTTGGCTTTTCTGGGGCTCAGGTATTAAACAAAGAGCTTCAACTAGATGAGGTCCTTTCCAGCAGATGCCTGAAGAGCAGTAAGTGGGCATTCTATCTAGCACCCAGAGCTGGGATACAATCTTTTATATATGGGTTTTTTCTTAGCCAGAGATAATTATATTATGCCAGGCACTTCTGCTACAGACACAACTGCTTTCAAGGCTTAGAAGTTTTAAAGTTTTTAAAGTATTGTTCTTTTTAGGAACCCTTCCCTTCTCTTCTTGACTCATCTCTTTTATTCTGAGATGATCCCACTCTGAAAGTTCAAGCCTTCATTGTTTCACTTTTTAAAGACTTAGAGATCCAAAGGCTCTAGGAAAGGACCTTTTCCAGAGTTTTGGTTGTGTTCTCAGAGGTTCTGCCTGTATTTGCTCTTGGGAAATGCTGTCTTGTTTGCATATGGCAATTCAGGGCCACATTGTTTGCAGCTGGAGGGAATGGGGCCAGATAAACAGAGAGATGTATGGAAAAGAGAGGAAGTACTTCTTTTATTTTTTTTCCAATTATCAAGCATTTTTTTCTCCCTCTTCCCCCCAAAACAAGACAGACCTATGGTAACCAACAATCAAAATCAGGCAAAACAGATTCCCAAAGTGGCAAGATCCCAAACAGGTGTTTCATTCTGCAGATTAATCTATCACTTTTGTGTCAGGAGATGCTTCCTCATTGATCAGAGGAAGCTTTTACAATTATGTTTACAAAAAGTTAACCACACAGATTGTGGGATAGTCTTTGATTTAAATACATCTTCTACGTTTTGCTAGTAAGCATCTGAGTCGAGCAGAAGAGGAATAGAAATAAAACTCACATTAAATTGGCTAGTGATGACTCTGTTAATGACTTAAGTAGCAGCAAAACATTTTTTTTCCTTACTGAGAGGTAAGTCAGGGAGCTTGTGTTCCGTATCAGTCCTGATAAAGCCGTTTCCTAGCAGGTAGCCCAGATGTGATAGTGATGGCTAGAGACCATTTATTTCTTTAGCAGCAAATTCTTTGATTAAATAAGAGATTGCTTACTCAGACCTTGTAGTGTGGAGCACTTCCTTCCAAAAGGAACTGTGTAACCTCAAACGGTAAAGCTAGATGATTGTTATGCTCTAAAAGACACATAAGAATCTGTTTTGGAATCTAGAAGCATAATAGAAAAAGATGTGAGTTATGCATCTTTTCAGCATCTCCAGTAAATAGAGTGGAAGTTGTGAGTTCGTATGAATGAAGGATTTCTCTGGGATCAGCCCAAGAATTCACTTAGAAGTTCCTGGTTTGGAATGTGTATTGTGGAGGAAGGAGTGTAGAGGAAGAAGGGCTGCTTCTACACAGGGTAGGGCTGAGACCAGTGGCTGACCAGGTGTGAGTCAATCAGTCGATCAATCAATTTCCGTGGTTGTTGTTGTTCAGTCATTGCACTGGTGTCTGAGTCTTGATGACCCCTTTTGGGGTTTTCTTGGCAAAGTTACTGGAGTGGTTTGCCATTTCCTTCTCTAGCTCACTTTACAGAAGGGAAACTGAGGCAAATGGAGTTAAGTGACGTCCCCAGGGTCACATAGCTAGTAAGTATCTGACGCTGGATTTGAATTCAGGTCTTTTTGATTTCAGGCCCGGGTGTTCTATCCACTGTACCACTAGTCCTACTATGTGCTAGGTACTGTGCTAATCATTGGAGATGCAAAAAGAGGGGAAAGAGTAGCTCACAATCTAAAACATGCAAACAGACATATGCTAAGCAAGCCACATACAGAATAAATAGGAAATAATTTAAAGAGGTAAAGCAAGGGCAGGTAGGTGGTGCAGTGAATAGAGCACTGGCCCTGGAGTCAGGAGGACCTGAGTTCAAATCCAGCCTCAGACACTTAATGCTTACTAACTGTGTGACGTTGGGCAAGTCACTTAACCCCAATTGTCCTGCATTTCCCCCTCCAAAAAACAAAAAAAAAAAAGAGGTAAAGCACTGGAATTAAGAGAGGTTAGGACAGGCTTCCTGTAGAAACTGGAATTTTAGTTGGGACTCAAAGGAAGTCAGAGAAGGGAGAACCTTCCAGGCAGAGGGACAGCCAAAGAAAACCCCTGGAAACCCAGAGATGGAGCATATTGTTTGAGGAAATTGCCAGGAACGGTCAGTGTCACTGGATCTAAGAGTTTGTGTTAGGGAGAAAGGTGTAAAAAGACTGGGAAAGTAGCAGGGGCTAGATTATGAAGGGCGCTGTGTTCTGAGGCTTGCATTTCTGGAGAGCAGGGATGGTTTTTTTCCTTTCTTTCTATCCCCAGCTCTTAGCACAATGCCTGATGAAAGGTGCTTAATAATGTAGTATGACTGACTGACTCACTCCTGGGTGGGTCTGAGGCCCAGCTCAGCTGAGTGCCAAGAGCTTATGCCCAGAAGATAGCTACAGGCCAGAGATTGATGAAGCTAAGAGGGTCTGGGATGGGTAAAGAGAGTATCTGTTACTGAATACGTTACTGAAATCCTGTACCTTTGGGCCCAGCTCTAATACCAACTACTCCAGGAAGCCTGGCTTGACTCCCCCTCATACAATATAGGGCCTGGTCCTTGTCTTCATTTTTATTTTCAGTTACAAATTCTCCCCCTCTCTCCACCATGGAGGTGGTAAGAAATATGCCCATTATACATATGAAGCGATGCAAACCATATTTCCATCCAGTGTGTTTAAGAAAGGTACTGAGACTGTGGATGAGGTAGCTAGGTGAAGGGGAGGGAGAGGGTGGCTGAGATGGAGAAGGGGTATAGTATTCATACAGAACACCATAAATTTAAAATAAGAGTCCTTGCCACCTTGGGAGCTCATAGTCTGGTTTAGGAGACAAAACTCCCAATTAAACATTCCAAGGAGTGTATGATCAGCGTCTAAGACATCGGTTCTCAACCTATGGGTCATGACCCCTTTGAGGGTTGGACAACCCTTTCACAGGGGTCGCTTGAGACCATCGAAAAACACATATTTGTGATGATTTTCCTCTATCTGTCTCCAGGCGGGTCCACCCATATGCAGATACGCCCATGTAGGAGTATTAAAGGGTCGTAGCATTAGGAAGGTTGAGAACCACTGGTCTAATAAGAGATACAGGATGACTTGGAAAAGGGCCAGGTCATTGTGAGCCAAGTGAGGCTTCCCAGAACTGTAACTAAGCGTTGAAGTATCGATAAATCCTACCTACTTAGATGCAAGACAACCATGGACTGTGCACTTGCTGTGCTTCCAGGAAAGAGCTCTAGATGTTGTAGTGGGGGTGGGAGGAGAGGAGACAAGATAATAAAATGGAAGCAGAGACTTTGATTGGCTAGGCATGATAAGAATAATGACTAACATTTATATTGTGCTTAAAGATTTGCTAGATCAGTTATCTCATTTGACTTGCCCTATCTTGGAGACTATAATTCAATCCAATTTAGTTCTTTTTTTATGCAAACATTTATTAAGTGGGCATTGTGTACAATATTCTGTGCATAAGAAAATTAAATAAGTTATGGCCCCTGATTTCAGGAAGCCTAAACTTATGGAATCATTGCACCCCCAGAATAAGAAGGGACGGGGAGTCAACCTGACCAGATAAGGGTTTATCCAGCCTTTGTTGGAAGATCTTTAGAGATAAGAATTCCACTGCCTCCCAAAGCAGCTCTTTCCAGTTTGGATTTGTTAGGAAACTCTTCCATTCAGTCAAGGCTGGCCTCTCTGCAGCTCCTGTCCATCTGTCCCAATTTTGCCTTCCAGAGCCAATCAAAACAAATGCTTGAAGACAGCTATAATGTCCCCTGTAAGTCTTATTTTTCCCAGGTTAAATATCCTTGCTTCCTTCAAAGAATCCTCTGATGACAGGGCCCTCATCATCCTAGTCACCCCTTTCTAGATGCACCCCAGCTTGTCTATACCCTTCCCTAAACTGGCGAGACCAGACGGGGGGATGATGCTCCTCCTGATGTCCTCCGATCACTGCAGGGGATGGAAGAGCTCACACCTCTCCTGTTCTCAACACCAGGCTTATTGTCATTACTGAAGTCTAAGTTCCACAGTATCTTTGTCAGCTGCCTTGTCACACTGTTGACACATATTGAACCCTATTAAAACACCTGACTCTCTCCTCCAATTGTGTTATCTCTTCCATCATTACATGCAAAGATGACTTTTTAAAACCCAAATGTGTTTCATCATTTCTTGTTGTATCCAATTCTTTTTTCTTTTTTTGGAGGGGAGAAAGCAAGGCAATAGGGGTTAAGTGACTTGCTCAAGGTCACACAGCGAGTAAATGTGTCAAGTGTCTGAGTGTATCCAATTCTTCATAACCTCATTTGGGGTTTTCTTGGCAGAGATATTGAAGTGGTTTGCCATTTCCATCTCCAGCTCATTTTACAGATGAGGAAACTGAGGTAAACAGGGTTAAGTAACTTGCCTAGCATCACACAGCTAGTAAGTGTCTGAGGCCAGATTTGAGAGTCTTCCTGACTCCAGCTGCCCCAAGCCCAAATGTAGACTTTACATTGTCTCTATTAAATTTCATCCTATTAGATTTGTCTTGTTGCTCTAGCCTTTTGAGGTATGTGTGGCAGATATGAGACAAATATAGGCACCACTAGCATGTAAACTTTGATAAGAATATAGGAGAGGTTCAAACTGGGGTAAAAGATTCCAGAAATCTCTGATTGTCCCCTCTATGATGAAGGCATTATAAGAAAATTGGAAGAAAAGAACTTCAACAGATAAGCCGTGTGAGGCATCATTCCTAACATGGGGGTTGGCCTGGGCAAAGGCACACAGATTGGAAGAGGTGGGAGGAGTCTGATGATGTCCAATGGCCAATGCCCAGGTGGCTGGGTTGGCTGAAATGTAGTTTGAAGTAGTGTGTGATAAAGCTTGAAAGGAAGGTGGGAGACTAATTGGGAGGTGGGTGGGTCATGGAGACTGGGTTAAGGAGTTTCTATTGTATCTGGTAAGCAGTGGGGTTCCATTGATGGAGAAGGAATCCCTGAATGGGTTGGATTAGTGGTTATCTGAGTCCTCTTCCAGCTCTGAGATTCCAGGGTTCTAAGATTTTCTTGATAGATTTCTTGTACTGGGGTCTTATTAAGTTCTGGCCAATGGAATGGTAGATACTTTCTAGTTACTATGAATGTAATGTGTGTGTGTGTGTGTGTGTGTGTGTGTATGCAGATATACAAATGGATATATATGTGTGTATATACATACATATATACATATACACATACACATACATACATACATACATACATATACACACACACATTCTTGGTCCCCCAACACATTGAATAGAACCACTGTGGAAGATTTATAGGGGACATGCATAGGGTAGGAAAGCTTGGACAGGTTGCAATCTCTGTAACTGGAGGAATTACCCTGAGGAGTAACCATACTAAGACCATGCCTCAGATGCTTGCTTCCCAAGGGGTTAGGTGTTGTAGTGAACAGAGTGCATAGGTGGCATAGTTAATAGAATGCTGGCCCTGGAGTCAGGAAGACCTGAGTTCAAATCTTGCTTCTGATACTGTCAACCTAGGGCAAGTCACTTAACCTTTTTCTGCTTCAATAAAACAGGGATAACAATAGCACCTACCTCTTGGGGTTGCTGTGAAGATAAAATGACATAACATTTGTAAAGTGTTTTGCAAACCTTAAAGGGTTACATAAATTACATTATAATTGTTGTTATTATGTTATAAACATATTATATTAATGATAATGATGATATTTTTTTCTCAGAGCAAGGAGACACTCTTGCCAGAACCCAAGTTTGCTACCTATGCCCTCCCTCCTTTGTCTTGTGGCCTTTGGGCCCTTCTGCCTCCACTGCTAACTTTATGTTCATAGAGTAGAGTGGACTCCCCCATCTCTACCTCTTTCCACAAGTTTGACTGGCTTAGGGACCTGCCCTTCCAGGAATGAAGTGGGATAGATCAGTGTCAAAGGCAGACACCACCAGCCTCCTGGACATTCGCCTTCCCTTCCTTTTCACACCAATAATAAACTCGGCCCTTGCTCTCTCCCCCAGTCACTATCCTTCTGTACATTTTCTGTCCTCCAAGAACCTTCCTTTGTTCTGGCAGAGTAGAAAGAACCCTGAATTTAGGGTTCAAATTCTGGCTCTGTCACTTACTGCCTGTGTAACCTTGAGAACAGTCATCTTCATGGCCTTAGTCAAATGAAGTCACTTCTGTCTAATATCCAAGGTCCCTCCCAGATTGAGGATTTTATGACCTTAGATCTTTTCCTCTCACCTTTTTTTTCATCTTATGGTGCTCACTAAAAGCCTCGCTTCCTCCTGAAGATAATAAACATCTTGGCACTCTCTCCAAGGTTGGCTTCTCCTTCCCTCACACCCCCTGACAAACAGGGACAGGAGGAAAAAGGGTTTGTTTCTTGTTTCCTGGTGTTGTCTTCCCTCTGCCACCATTACCACTCAGAAGCTTTTTTTCTCCTTTAAACAAACCCTGTCCTATCCCTGTCCTCAAGTTTCTCAACTCCAGCAATCTCTATCTCCATCCTACTTGAGGAGCAGTGGTACAGGGGTGATCGTAACTGCCTCTGCCATGCTGCCCATAGATGCTAGAATTTTTAGTGACAGCTCTGTGAATACTCTTATCAATGAAGATCAAGGTTCATTGAAGTGTATGTGTGTGTGTGTGTGTGTGTGTGTGCGTGCACACGTGTGTGTGCTCCTGGAGATATAGACATAATATTTCTTTCTTTTTTTTTGAGGGGGGGAAGGCTGGGCAATTGGAGTTAAGTGACTTGCCCAGCGTCACATGTTTAATAATTATTAAGTGTCTGAGGTCACATTTGAACTCAGGTCCTCCTGCCTCCAGGGCTGGTGCTCTATTCACTGTACCACCTAACCACCCCCATAAGTAATATTTCTAAAGCACTTATAGGATTATAGTTTTAGAAGGGACCTCAGAGGCCACCTAGTCCAACTCCTTCATTTGACAGATGAGGAAACTGAGTCCTGGAGAAGTTGAGCCCAAAGTCACATAGGGAGTTCAGAAGCTGGAATTTGAGTACTCTACTGCCTGGATTTCTCCAACACTTTAGCCACAAACAGCTCTGTGGGTAGGTAGTACAAGCATGGTTATTCCCATTTTACAGATCAGGACACTGAAACCCAAAGAGGCAAAATTAACTTGCTGGAGAACAAGCTCCGTGATTTACCAGAGTAAGAACCTCTCCGAGTCTGTGACCTGCCCTTCTCCTTCCTTTCTTGTTCCCTGTGGCTTCATATCACAACCCCTTCCTTGTTAGGTGGCTCTGGCCAGCCTGGGCCAGACCCATGTTCGTCTTTCCTGATTTACAGTATTATTTTTAGCTACGGTGCGGTATGTGAGAATGTTGAAATGAAGTGGAAACATGTCGAGTCCTATTCGGTGACTGACTAGTAATGATTTGTTGTTCCTGTGCCCAACTCCAGATTTTCCCATGGAATTTAATAAACTTTTAAACATTCTCTTAAAAGAAACCCCTATACCTTTGGCTAAGTCAGTTTGCTGTTTTCTCTTCCCCAAAGAACTCACTCACATCTTTTCTTTTGTCTTGTCTGTTTCTTCTTGATTCAGAAGTTGGAAGGACTAGCCAAGCTCCGGAAAACTCGAGAAGTCTTACCTGAGTGTCTCTGCCCCCCAGGTATGTGAAAGGTTAAAGTCTTACTGGATGGCTGTTTCCGGAGGGCCTAATCCCATTCTCTTATTGAGGTAGAGCTGGGGCAGGCCCCATGTGGTGATGCCTGCTGAGAGCAGGGCTAAGTGTGTGTCTGTGGGGGTGGAAGGGAGGGGAGGAAGGCAGGTTGGGGAGGCAGAAAGATTGCCTTGGCCTCAAGACCTCGTGCAACTCAAGTCTCTTTCTACCACTTATCCTGGTGGCCTCAAAGCCTACCTGATTTGAGGTTTCCTGATAAAATCAATTAAACCCAATCGTTTAGTTGGCAAATGGTGTTTGTGAAGACTTTTTCTTTGAGAAATTCAGAGAGTCCAGAAGAGTACCTAAAGAAGGTTCAGAAGGCCCTTTAGAAAGAAGAGAAAGTCCTGTCCCCATTCTGGGATGGGAAAACTAGGCACCGAGTCTGTTCATTCTACATGCAGCTGGATTATTGGGGAGGGGAAATATGAGAGAAAGGGCTGATAGAGGAGGACAGTGACTGGGGGAGGGCGAGGGCTGAGTTTCCTGTTGGTGGGGGGAGGATGGTGGGTGGCAGTAGTAGCTACCTTGGACACCCCTTCACGAGCATCAGATCCCTAAGCCAGCCAACTTATGGTAAGAGGTAGATTTGAGGGGAATCCACTCCGCTCCATGAAAAATTGAATGGTTTTCCTTCAAGGTCCAACTCAGGTGCTTGCTCCTTCTCTGTGAAGCCTTCTCTCTCTTCCCTAATCTTTTTTTCTTTAGATGTTTCCCAGAACTCTTCTGGACTCTCCTTTGCTTTGATCTCATAGTTATTTGTGCACTTGACCTGACTCTCTCTCTCTCTCCTCCCCCATAAATCTCCTTGGGAACAGGGTATGTGGCTGCAGAAGGGCTTTGGCTTTGGAATTTGGAATCAGTGGCCTTGGGTTTAAGACCCAGTGATGGTGGGCAATTTACTTCATCTCTCTGCTTTCCTCACCTGTTAGGCTAGATGACTTTCAAAGCCCTTCCCAGCTCTAAATGTACTATCCCATGATTGATCTTTATCTATAATCTTGTACAGAGTGAGCCTCTTTTTCCAGTGCTTTGCACATAGTAGGTACTTAACAAGCATCTATTATTAAAATTATCAAATAATTCGCTTTTCATTTTTGTTAAAGTAGACCAGATAGTTCAGGCAATGCTTGTTGTATATAAGCACCAAGCTTTCTTGACTTTTCATCTGTATGGCTCAAATCCAGACTCTTAACTGTGCCAGGAAAACTTGTTCTCCATTGGCCATGCAGCAGCCAGGAACTGGAAGGGACTTCAGAGGTCATCTAGCCCAAACCTCTGATTTTACTCTGAGGTCCGGACAGGTAAAGTTACTTGCACAACCAAGGTTACCCAGATAATAAACATCAGAGGTGAGATTTGAACCTTGGTTCTCTTCAGAGCCAATACTCTTTCCACAAAGACCAAACATATATTTCTCTTCTAAGGCTGAAAAAACTCAAGTCTCTAACTAAACAGATCTTCTTTTGGGATCTGAATTATCTTATAAAATGTATAGCAGGGTAACACACTAGTAGAAAAAGTGGCATTTCTGGGTTTTCCAAACAGGTCAGGCCAGAAATCTTTTGGCATTGAGGCACATAATCAAAACCGATCAGTCCCCACTTTGATCTTCCTTCCTCGTTGCAGGTCCTTGGCACCCTCTCCAGTTAGAAAAAAAGCCTCTTCTTTTTAAAGTTGGTTGTGGAGGCTGGGGAAACTGAATTTGCCTGCTCATGAGCATCTCTGGTTGGGTTATGACAGAGAGGTAGGTGCTAGGGTTTGGGAATTTCTATGTAATTCTCTAGCATCATAGTTGTGATTGCCTCCAAGGAAATTAGATCTCTTAAAGTGAAAAAATGAGTTCTATCCCCAGGATGGAGAGTTCATTCTCTCTTCCCCCAAAGTGTTTAGCTCTGAGCTCGGTGTAGGCTTTGAATCTGAGAGCTACCCTTGGGATACTTTTTGGATTTTTTATTCAGTCTATGAGAGCAAGGGGCCTCTCATTCAGAACCCTGGGTCTGAAGCATTCTGGGAAGGGTTATTATACCTTTGGAAAGATGCTTTCTGCCATAAAGTCAGAACAAAACAAAAACCCTCCAACAACCTGCTCTCAAACTGCTGAAATAATATGGAGTAAAAAAAGCCCATGGTGCAGTCATCGCCTTGCTGTTAGTTACCCTGCAGCTGTTTTTGTGAGTTCTATTTGTGTCCTAGATACTAGGTCTCTAGAGCGGCTGTGTCTCTCAGCCCAGTGGTCTCTGACTCCTCTAGGATTCTGGTGAACATTAGAGTAAGAAACACAGATGTTCACCTGGGAGAAGAGGAGACTTAGGGGGAACACGATCTGCTGTTTCCAAGTGTAACAGTAGAAATGTTGCTGGACCCAAGGGGCTGAGGCATTGAGCCTGTTTCCTTCCTCACCGAGGGGTCCTTCTGTTCCAGACCCAGATATGTGGTCCTTAGCATGCTCAGTACTGGGAGAGTCTAGGCTCTAATGAAAAATGGGGAGAAGCTTTTTTTTCTTATACTCTTCAGCTTATTAACCCTCTCTCCTCCCCATACTCAGCTTAGCACCCTGGGGATCAATTATTTAATGGTTAGCTGTGGGCTTATGTTTGGGTTTCCCAAAAAGAAGAATAGAAACGTAATCAATATACAGTGTAAGTCAGCTGTGCAAAAGCCATGTTAATGGGTATAAAAGACTTACAACATACACTGACAGAATGACTTGAAACGCCGTTCAGTCACTGAATTGATAACTGCTCAGGAGGCAGAGTGGATAGAGGGCCAGACCTGGAGTCAGGAAGACCTGAATTCAAAACCAGCCTCAGACATTCATTAAATGTATGAATAAGGGCAAGCCTCTCAATCACTGTTTGCCTCAGTTTCCTCATTTGTGAAATAGCAAAAAAATATAGCACTTCCCTCCCTCTCAGGGTTGTTGAGAGGCTCAAATGAGATAGTCATGATTGTAAAGCAGTTAGCACAATGTCTGCTACACAGTTAAATGTTAGCTATCATTATTATTATCAGAACATAAGGTAGTTTGTGGAATTGGTGATTGACACTTTACATTTCATCTCATCTTTGCACTGTTCCCCTGTGTGTGTATACACATATATGTATATAAATGTATATGTATATGTGTATATATACATATCCACACATAAATATGTGCACGTATATATGTATACACACATATTTATTAAAATGGGCCAGTCTTGAGTAAATCATCTTCTTGGTGACTGTCTTCTCCAAGAGTCCTGGAATGTTGCCAGGGACTCCTCCTGTCACCAGACCAACCCAGTGGAATTCAGGACCTTTGGACCTCTTGAATCTACAAGAGTGAGTTCAACTTCATATATCTACCTTAAGAATGATGTTTAATTACGTACTCAGGAAAGGACTTGCAAGGTAGAAAAGGCAGACAAAGATTCAGGCACAAGTTTATGTTGTTGATTCCATGCTATGGAATGGACAGTTGGTAGGGTAGAGAGAAAGACAGAGTCTACCACCTTCACGACCTCCATGGCTAGTCTAGAGACAGAGTACTCTATTTGCCACACAGGAGAGCTGAAGCAAGAGACCAGGTTGGAAACTGTCTCTTCTTAAAGGTCCACTGAGTCATTCACCACCTTATCCAGTTCTGTAGCCAAGGATGGGAATCTCCCTACTGTTTCAGAGTGCCCATATCTTTCAGCACTGACCTACAACCTGGCCAGGGACTTCATCACCTCCTGTATGTCCACATACTGAGCCAGCATGTTTGGTCAGCTGGAACCAGAAAGGGAGACTCCGAGGATGCTCCTTGGGATGGCCCTCCTTACCCAAGTATCTGAAAGGCTGCCTTATGAAGAGAGATTTTACTTGTCATGCCCAGGGCAAGCAAAAATAGGAACCACAGGAGAAGTTGCCAAGAGGAAAAGTTAGGCTAGATGTGAAGTAGAACTTGACAATCAGAGCCATCACAAAGTGGAATAGACTGAATTGCAAGTTCTTTGATCTCTTTGTTCCTAGTTTCCTTGTGTATAAAATGAAGGGGTTGGGTTCCCTTGCATCTTTGGTCTCTTCCAGATTTTCTAGCTCTAAATCTACAATCCAATGACAGCAAGGGCTCTATTCTCAGGAGTTTGATAATTTTGTGGAGCGATAAGGCTAGGTTACACTAAGAAAGTGAGGAACAAAGCATAGTATGTACTTTAACATTAAATTGTGAAGTACAGACTTCAAATGCAGTAGGAAGAGTGAAGTCAACTGCCTTAGCAGTCCCAGAAGGCCCCATGGGAAAGGGGGCACTTTTAACTGGGCCTTGAATGATGTATATGATTTCAATAGGTAGGGAGAAGAGCCATAACTAGTAGTTCTGGTGCATGTGACAAGTAGCACTAAACATACCTTCAGTTCAGCTGTGGTGGTGGTTATGCAGGTTACCTCCTCATGGAGGGAGAGGAACGAAGATAAAACTCCTCTAGGATTCTGGTGAACATTAGAGTAAGAAACACAGATGTTCACCTGGGAGAAGAGGGGACTTAGGGGGAACATGATCTGCTGTTCCCAAGTGTAACAGTAGAAATGTTGCTGGACCCAAGGGGCTGAGGCATTGAGCCTGTTTCCTTCCTCACCGAGGGGTCCTTCTGTTCCAGACCCAGATATGTGGTCATTAAGCATGCTCAGTACTGGGATCTTTCAGTGGGAACACATGGGAACAGATCTCTGACCCCTATGAAAGGGAGGCTATTGCTTCGTAGGCTACCACTTAGGGAGAAGTAAGTTAGTGCAGGGCAGTGAAAGAATTTATCTAGTATGGTGTGGTCAGAAGGAGGAAGCGTGCCAGGTAAATTTCCAATTTATCTAATTAGATTTTCTAACTAGATTTTATACAATTAAAGGAGTGACAGTGCTATCAAAATACAAATGTAACAGATTTACGGCTATACAGTCTTTAAAATCACAATTTAAAATTTTTATGCTCTCTAAATTTTGATGCTGTAGGATAACACTCATTATCCCATCTTGGTTATTTTTTCTGAAAGACAGTAGTGGAAAGGATATTTTACATTATTAGATTTTAGCAAATTCAGAAATTTCAAGACATAGCCACTATATAAAGCAAGTCAGGATTCAAATTTGCAAAAAAAAAAAATCCTTTTATAGTATGTATTTGTCTTTTTAAAATCTCAAACTGTGATTTCATTGCTGTGAAACTCCTTCGCTAATGAAGATCTGTTACTTGTCTGAAATGTAAAATCTTAGAGAATATTCCAGCACACTGAGAGGCCTTTCCTTTGGTCACATAGTTAACAGATGTCAGAGACAGGACTGAAACCTGGATCTTCTTGACTCCGAAGTTGACCTTATATGCATGATATCACACTATTTCTCTATTATAAATGAAAAGAGGCTAGTGGTATATAGTCTAACTATAAATGTGTATAAAATCCTATCTATAAAATTGTATCTATCTACGTACAAAATAACTATTTGCACTTATGTTCTCTGTGTTTGTTGTACACATTCATGGGACATGACACAAGACGCCTCCATTGGTAGAATGTGAGGTGCACCAGTTCAAATGTCTTTTTGCTCTGTAGTCTAGTCATGGGGGCAGCTGTTTCTTGTGCTTGTCCAGATGGAAAGGTCTGAGTATGAATGAACCTGTGATGGACTATATATTGGTCCCCTGAAACTCAACCTCACTAAGTGCAGGGAGGATTATACTAGCATTGGTCCCTGAATGATGATTCCCACCCCTACCTCCCACCCCTGCTATAACTATTCTATAAAGACATGGAGGTGTTATTATCTAGGTGGGCTAGAAGGGTTACCAATAAATGAGTACCTCCTTCATTTCCAGTTTTTTTTGTCACTATAAAAAGAGTTGCTACAAATATTTTTGTACATTTGGGTTCCTTTCTTCTTTATTTGATCTATGGCAAAGGACTGGCAGTGGTACCAATGAGTCAAAGGCTATGCACAGTTTAGTGACTTCTGGGTATAGTTCTAGATTGTTCTCCAGAATGGTTGGACTAATTCACAACCCCACAAACAATACATTAACGTGCCTATTTCCTTGCAGTGTCTCTGGCACTTATCATTTTCCTGTTTTGTCATCTTTGATGGACATGAGGTAGAACCTCATAGTTGCTTTAAAGAAACTATACTTTAAACTAATTTTAACTATTTAAACTAAAGCAAAAATTAATTTGCATTTCTCTAATTATTAGTGTTTTGGAGCATTTTTATGTGTCCATCAATAACTTGAATTTCTTCCTCTAAATATCATATATTCACTGAAAATCAACCTGTCAGATTGGTTAACATGAGAAAACAGGAAAATTATAAATGCTGGAGAAGATACGGGAAAATTGGCACATTTATGCATTTTTGGTGGAGTTGTGAACTGATCCAACCATTCTATAGAGCAATTTGGAACTATGCCCAAAGGGCTATAAAAATGTGTACATACCCTTTGACCCAGCAATAGCACTTCTAGGGCTGTATCCCAAAGAGATCATATAAATGGAAAAAGGAACGGTATGCACAAAAATATTTATAGCAGCTCTTTTTGTGGTGGCAAAGAATTGGAAATCAAGGGGACGCCCATCAATTGGGGAGTGACTGAACAAGTTGTGGTATATGGATGTAATACTACTGTGCTGTAAGAAATGAGGAGCAGACGAACTTCATAATAACCTGGAAAGACTTATATGAACTGATGCTGAGTGAGGGGAACAGAACCAGGAGAACTTTGTACACAATTACAGAAACATCGTATCTGTGATGACTGACTTTGATAGACTGGGCTCTTCTCAGCAATGCAAAGCTATAATATAAGACAACTCCAAAAGACTCATGATGGGAAAAGGCTATCCACATCCAGAGAAAGAATTACAGTCTGAATGAAGGTTGAAGCAAACTACTTGCTGTCTCTCTTTTTTGTTTTGTTTTGCTTTGTTTCTTCTCTCTTGTTTTTCATTCTGTTGGTTATAATTCTTCTTTACAACTGGACAGTTGTGAAAATCTGTTTAATGTGAAGGTATATGTAGAAACTATAACAGATTAAATGCCAGAAAGGGTGTGGGGGAGAAAATTTGGAACTCAAAAGTTTGTGGTACTGGATGTTATAAGCTAAAAGTAAACAATTTATGTATACACACACACACATATATATGTATATATATTTATATATATATACACACATACACACACATATATATTCATGCCCTTTGGCCATTTATCAGTTGGGGAACCCATATATTCCAAGGTCCTTTCCAGTATCATAGTTTTCTGTGATTCCATGTCCATGATGACTTGGAAGGGAGCTGAAACACCTAAAACTGAACCTGTTATCAGCATGGGCCAGATGTGTCCCCCAGATGTGTGTCACATGAGTTGCAGTTGTGAAAGAAGGTGTTGATGACAGTTCCATGCTTGTAATTCACCCTATCGAGAGGAGGGGGGAAACATCTGTAAGAAATTGAGAAAAGTTCCTCTGACTGAAGGGTAAAAGGCTTCATAAGGCAAGCATCTCTGACTAAAAGGAGGCCCAGAGTCACATTTTAGGCGAGGCATTTGAAAACACGCTCCTTGGTTTGCTCCAGGGCCTGCTTTTTTTGTCTCCTGTCACTCAGCATCTAGGAGTTAATGTTGCTGTGTTACATGAAGGGTCTTTTATTCTATTACAGAGTGACAGGGCCATGTAAGGTAGGCCCTCCCTGTGGAGAGGGAAGGAAAGGTTCTATCTTGCATTCAGAAGTCTTCATTCTGAGTTTTCCTCTGGATCTGATGTGTTCTCTTTCCTTTCCGTATCTGCAGATGATGAGGATCCAATATTCCTGGCCTAGAGAACTGGCTGGATCCTCATTTCATCCAGACAGGAGCAGGGATTTGCTGGTTAGGCACAATTGGTGTCCCAGCAGAGTCCGGGGACTGTTCTCATGCCTCTCAGAGCCTCAAAATAGGGTGAAAAATAGCCAATATTTCTTGTGCATCCGTTTTTTCATTCCTTATAAATCAGCTAATGATGAAGAATCAAGTTAAAGCTTATAGCCCATGGGGTTTTAGCTAAACTTTATGTAAGCTTTAGTTCAAATCTGGCATTATACAATTACTAGTTGTGTTGCCCTGGGCAAGTTACTTAACCCCCTATTTCCCTCAGTTTTTCATCTGTAAAATGGGAACACACTGGAGAATGAAATGGCAAACCAGTCTGTTATCTTTGCCAAGAAAACCCTACGGACAATGTCCAAGGGATCACATACGAGAGAACAGCAACAACAGTGGTTACATACCATATATGTTAGAGGTAGAACTTGAACCCAGGTCTCCCTGGTTTTGAGGCTAGCTCTCTAGCCTCAAAATAATAATAAAAATAATAATGGCTAACATTTATATGGTGCTTAGCGTGTGTTTTACACTTTACAGTTATCTCTTCATTTTATCATCACAGCAACCCTGAGAAGTAAATGCTGTTATTATCCCATTTGACAGTTGAGGAAACCGAGGCAGGCAGAGGTGAAGTGACTTGCCCAGGGTCATACAGCTAGGAAGTACCTGAGGCAGAATTTAAACTCAGTTCTTGTGGACTTCAGGCCCAGTATACAATGTAGCTGCCTGTGTAGATACAAAGTAAATAAAAGTATTATATGCAAAATGTATACAAATTAATTTCAAAAGGTAGAGTTCCCGTAGCTAGTGCACTCAAGAATCACTGCCTCCTGAGTTTCATGGTGAAAAACAAGAAAACCTGACATTAACAGTGTATACACAAAATAATTGACGCTGGCCCTAACATGGAGCAGGTGGCCACAGGGTACCTGAGGTCTGGACGGAATCCTTGAGATACCCGAAGTTTAGACGTGGTGTCTTTGCTCCCAATTCAGCTTTGTTCCAACTTTCATACACACCAGAAATTATAATTATAATAAGAAATTATAGTTATATAATTATAAGAAATTTGTAAGAAATTATAATTTAGAGGTACGGTGAGCCTATTGGCTTAGGTGACATTTCAAAAACCTTACATACTGACTCCGAGTGACAGGATCTGTGTCTGGGACACGTGGAAGGGGCAGGTAGAGGGGGAGGTAGTTGGAAAATAAATTCATCTGTGAATGAAAACTGATGCTTAGGAAGGTGTTTGCAGTCTAAGTGGAGAAGTGAGTTTGGGTGTTGTATGGGGGAAAAACATGATGTAGAAGTGACCGGGCACCTGGCAAATGTCACTGAGAGCTTTGGAGACCATGCTGCATGCTGGAGCAGACAGCGAGATCTCTAGAGAAGTTCTTCGTTCTGTCGTTCTGTCTGTCAGTTTCACAAGGGACTCCTTTTGAATGAAAGAGCCTCAGGCTGCCATGTTGCTCCTTGGGCTGAATTTTGAAACAAGGTAGTCTGGACAAATCTTCCCTCTCCCCAGTATAAATCTTCATCTCCCACTTCTGTGCCTTTGCACACTTTGTATCTGATGCCTGGAATACTCTCCATCTATAGAATGCTTAATTGCCTTCAAAGCTTGGCTCCAATACCCACTCCCTATAAGAAGCCAACACTGAGCCTCTCAGTGACTAGTGCCCTCTCCCAGAAAATGATTTTGCATTCCACTTTCTGTGTACGTGTTATTTCCTCCCAGTCTCCTTCGGGGCAGGGATCGGCTCTTATCATCTTTGTACTATGCTTAATAGCAGTTACCTAAACATGCCTCTTGTTTGTTGAGTTACCTAGCTAATTGCCTTAGTCTGTATTAGGCCTGTATTAATTTGCAAAGTGAATTGACTGGGAGGGAAAATTTTGCTTTTGTTTATTTTCTTTCATCAAAAAACAGTAATTTTGTTTGTTTTTTGGAGGCGGGAGGGCAGGGCAATTAGGGCTAAGTAACTTGCCCAAGTTACTTAGGGTATAACATGGCTACTTTATAGAAACTATATCAGAGGCTGGATTTGAACTCAGGTCCTCCTGACTCCATGGCTGGTGCTGTATTCACTGTGCCGCCTAGCCACCCACAAGAACAGTAAATTTAACTAATTTTAAACTCAGGTACTTGAAAGTGAAAAATGGGTAGTTTCATCACAGAATATGTGAACTCGAAGACATTTTGGCCACTAGAGGGAGCTCACAATATTTCTTGAATTCTATAGAAATGTATTGAGAATGGCAAAAGAAAAAATGATTTGAAAACATTTACTGGAAAGCTCTTAAATTCCAAACCAAATGAATTTCCAAGTTCCCATCAAGATGAACCCATGGACAAACTTTAATCATACCCAAACATCGTTACTTGAACACGGATGTTCTGCATATTTCAAAAAGTTTCTGCAAGGAAAGGATGGCTCTTGCAGAAGGAATTTGGCATTGGTTTTTCGAGTTATTAGCAGAACCATAACCAGGGCAAGGAAGTCAGAGCTCTGCCCCAGGGCAACTAAATTAAACGGGTGTTTAGAAAGCTGACAACCTTTTAATAGTATAGTTTATTATATAATTAGCTAGAGTAGTTATTAAAACAAGAAGCCACCAGATAAGTAATAGATCCATGTAGTGCTTTAAAGGTTGCAGAGACTGTATATATGTGATTCTATTTGATTATTTCTTTCCCCAGTCCCCTTTGCCTCTGCAGTCAAACCCCAAGTAGCTTCCTCCCTGGCCTTGCCCTGTCCTGCTTCCTCTCCTTCTGCTCAACAGTTTTACCAGCAGATGTCTAGGAACTTGTCTGTTCCCACAAAGGAGGCCCTTGGTGTCTCTTACCACTGCCTCAACTCTCAAATGAATTAATCTTCAAAGGTTGATTTGATAGTATATTTTGTGAAACTTGCTGTAGGCACACTTTATGCTGCTTGCCTAGTGTATAAAAGATTGTTAGCTATGGCTCTGGTTATTAGGTAGTCTATTATTAATTTATTCCTTTGTTATTGTTCCGTCATTTCAGCAGTGTCTGACTATCTGTGACCCCATTTGGGGTTTTCTTGGCAAAGATATTAGAGTAGTTTGCCATTTTTTTTCTCCAGTTCATTTTATAGATGAGGAAACTGAGTCAAACAGGGTGAAGTGACGTGCCCAGGGTTACATAGATACTAAATGTCTCAGCCCAGATTTGAACTCATGAAGACAAGTCTTCCTAATTCCAAGCCCATTGTTTATCCATTGCCCCACCTAGCTGCCCTATCTAGCTGCCCTTGTCCATACTGCATCAAACAGTATGACAGATTAGTCAAAGAAGCTGAAATTGCACGGAGCCTAAATTCACTGCATTTTCTACAAAGCTGCTTTGCTTCAATAGTAATGCAACTTAGGCTTCTTTAAGAGCCTGGTCAAGAAGGGTGATAATCCTAACTGACCTCTGTGCTCGATGGACCACATCTGGAAAATTGTGTTCAGTTTTGGATAGCACATTTGAAAAGGACATTGATAAGCTGCAGCAGGGTGACCAAGATCATGAAAATTCTAGACTTCATGCCATATGAGAATCAGGGGAAGGATCTGAGGATGATTAACCTGGGGGTGGGACATAGAGCAGCAGAGCATTTATTAAGCACTTTCTATGTGCAAGGCACAGTGTGAAACACTTGGGAAACAAACATAAGCAAGACAGCCCTTCCTCAGCCCTGCCCTCGATGAGCTTCCATTCTAAGGTCAGAAGACGCATAAAAGGAAACTGGAAAGGGGATAGGTGGGACATGGTTTGGAGCTGGGAGGTAGAAGCAAGGTAAGGTGAAAGAAAGCTGTCCTCTAAAGCATAGAGCAGTGGTTCTCAACCTGTGGGTCATGACCCCTTTTGAGTCAAATGACCCTTTCACAGGGGTCACAGCAGTTGCCTAAGACCATCAGAAAACACACATTTCTGATGGTCTTAGGAACCAAGACACCACTCCTCTATCCATCTCCAGGTGGTTCAGCCCACATGCAGATATGCCCACATATTAAAGGGTTGCAGCATTAGGAAGGTTGAGAACCACTGATGTAGGATGATTCCATCCAGAGGTGGAGTGGAAGTGGCGTGGTTTGGAGCTGGCAGGGAGGGGAGGTGTGGGAATGACTCAATAGCTGTCTTGAAGTTTTTAAGGGATTGTTCCATGGAAGAGAGAGTAGACTTATTCTGCTTGGTCCTTGTGGGTAGAACTAGAAGCAGCAGACCGAAGTTTCAGAGACAGATTTAGGCTTGATTTGAGGACAAATAGCTGAAATAATTAGAACTACCCCCAAAACAAAGTGGGCTGTTACCACTAGAGGTCCTTGGGGGGGAGGGGAAAGACTGCTGGTTGGGGGTCTTACAAAAGGTCTTCCTGGTCTGGTATCAGGTAGATTTGATGATCTCCGAAGTCCCTTCCAATCCTGAGATTCTGTTTGTGTTAAAAAGAAAACGATATCACTTAATGAATCATATTGAAACCTAGGCCAGTGGCTCAGTGGATAGAGCACTGTCCCTGAAATCAGGAGGACCTGAGTTCAAATCTGGACTCAGATACTTACTAGCTGTATGACCCTGGGCAAGTCATTTAACCCCATTGCCTCCCAAACAAAACAAAAGAAAAACATAGCCTAGGTCCCAGGCACCATCAGCCTCTCTTGTCGATAGTCTAAATAGTCCACAAAGAACTTTTCTGTTCATGGCTTAGCTTAGCCCCCTGACACCTTTAGGAGGAATGTGAGTGTTGTTCACCCTATTTAATAGGTGAGGCAGCTGCAGCTTAAAGAGGGCAGATGACTTGCCCAATATCCACATTGAGCCAACATTAGGTCTACTGCCTTTCAATCCAATACTTTTTCCAGGGTGTCAAGTCCTTTGGTTGCTTTGCTCTGAGGTATTTCTGTAATTTCATCCTTCCTTCCCTTGAACCTGATGTTCTTGATAAGGTTTGCGGGGAGGAGAATGACTCCTGAGCCTCTTCAAGCCTACAGCCTCCTGACCCAGAAGGACTTCCCTCTGCCTTTTCTTTTTGAAGTCCTGCTTTCATATATTTCAAAGAATATTGTGTTCTCCCAGAGAATATGGAGAGGCATCCATTTGAATGTCAGCTCCAACAGAGCTAGAGTTGTTTCATCTCCATTCATATTTCCAGAGGATTTGCCCTCATCATCCTATGAGGTCTCAACAACCCTTTTCTTTTTCTTGTATTTGTATCCCCAGTATTTATCAATGTACCTGGCATATAGTAGGTGCTTAATAAATGTTTACTGACTGAATGACAGTGCTTAGTGTCTGGTACATAGTAGACAGTTGATGGTAAATGTTAGTTGATTGATTCCTGATTCCTTCCACCTCCTCCATGCTTGCTTCAAGCAATGTCCTTTGTCTTCTTTTTGGTAGGTAGCTCTCTCAGCTAAACCTCATGACTACCTGAACTGATGCACTAGCATAAATCCAATTGTCAAATTAGTTCTACTTCCAACTTTGTGTCCCTTTTCCTGCTGGTTTCCAGATATCACCGTGTCCTTTGCTAGACTCTTGGCTTATGAAAGACTAGAACAGAAGCTACTTCAGAGATCATTTAATTTAAACCTATCATTTTGCAGATGGGAAAAGCAGAATTCAAATAGAGGAAGAAACTTGATCAAGGCGTATAGGTTTGTATATTGGTTTTAACAGTGAGGATTTGGACAAGTCATCTCACCCCTCCTGGGAGCCTCAGTTTCCTCAGCTGTAAAATAAAGATGATAATCCTTTTTCTTGCTAACTCAGAGGGTTGTTGTGAGGAAAGGGCTTTGTAAACCTACAAATACTCTAGAGATTCAAGTTATTATGAATTTTGTGTGCTTTCTGAGAACTGTTTGGTAGATAAGGTAGTATAGTGAGAGAAAGCAAGTGAACTGCCTTATTTCTCTCCCACCTGCCCTAGAAGTAATAGGAAAGTGAACAGAGAATGAGATTTTACCCTCAGGGGGTAGGGATTGAGATTTACTAGGGTTCCTGCTCCTGGGCTACTTTTAATAAGGCTATTGCTGCTGCTCAGAGAAAGACAGAGAGACAGAGAATATTCCTAGACTGACATCCTTGCCATGCTTAAAAACCTTTCATTGCCACCTGTTATCTATGAAATAAAGTATAAGCTCCTTAGCCTGACTTCTGTAGGTCTCCAGACCCTGGTGTCTCTCTACATGTCCAATCTTCTGATACTCCCCACCACTTAGATTTATTATGTGCTCCAGGCTAATTTGACATGCCCTATAAAATAACGTTCACTGTCCTGCCTACATGTTGCTAGTGCCTGGAATTCGCTTCTTCCTGTCCCTCTAGCTAGTTGTTAGAAGCTGGTTCCTTCTGCAAGGATAATCTTATGCTACAGCCGGGCTTGAGCCCTGAGTTACAAAGCCAAGGACCATATCTTCCTTATGTTTGTAGCCTACCCTGCACAGAATAGTATTTTGTACAAGAAATGGCTAATGGTAATGTGTTTGCGCAGTCCTTATCTAGTCTCTTTCAATGGAAACCTTGGGGGTATCTTTGATTCTTCCTTAGGATCATAGATTTAGAACTAGAAGGAATCTTAGAGCCCACCAAATGCCCCGTCCCCTGCCTCATTTTACACATCCTTTCCCTTCTGTTCCCTCTGTCAATCACTTGGTACAGGCCCTCATTATTGGCCTGTCGCAGGAACCTCCTGTCCATCCATATCCACCTTCCAGTCCCTCCCCCTGTTTCCAGAATCTAACTTTCACACGGCTCCTGGACTATATCACCCTTATGCATAGATGCGTTCTTCCTGAGGCTTTGCTCAAACATCTTCATTGGCTTTCAAATGCCTGCCTATCAAATATGACTTGAGCCCCTTGGCCTGGCTGTCAGATGAGACCCCTAAACTGGATGACTGAGGCTCCTTCCAGCTCTAGCTCTGATCTGTGATCTAAGGCCAGCCCCAGTGGTGGCCCCTGTCTCCCTTCCCCAGACTGCCTGCTCAATTACGACTGTATTCGCCCATATCATTGGTACCTTGGTTTACATGTTTCCATATTTCTAGAATAGCCTTCTCTCCCTCTTTGCTTGCTGAACTTGTGCCTATTCTTTATTTCTCATAAGAGATTTTCTTTTTATTATGAACCTTACAAACATTTTAGTGTATTACCTCTCCTTCCCAACCTCCCAACTTTGGTTTTGTACAGTTTTTTTTTAATGTGCATTAAATTAAATAAGGTAGTGACTAGTTTGTCTGGATTGTGTTCCTTTCTGATTTGTTTTGTTTTGTTCTCCTGTGTGTATTTAAAAATATTTTATTGATGTTTGTTTATTACATTATTTTTGCAATTCTATCACTACCCACTAATTTATATCCTCCCTTGTAACAAATAAATCTGAAAATATATGCCTTCTTCTGTATCTTTATGCAGTCTTCTCTGCCACTGTTCAGTCAGTCTTTTAAATTAAAATAATGATTCTGCTCATCCTTTGAAAAGCCTAATTTAAATGATTCCTTCTTCGCCTTTTCCTGATCCCCTCCCCTCGCCTCCCCTCCCCTCCCCTCTCCTCCCCTCTCCTCCCCTCTCTTCCCCTCTC
>CM053595.1:52632325-52653619 GCA_028646575.1 Pseudocheirus occidentalis | reverse complement strand
TTTTGTATGGTTCCCCCCCACCCCCCACCCGGCTCAGCCTACTTCACTTTGCGGCGATCCATGTAAGTCTTCCTATCTGACCCAGAGCTCTTGCCACTAGCTTTGCTTCTATGGAAAAATGCCTTCCATATTTCCAACAACTGACTTACAAATGAACTCTTGCAAGATCCCCAGGTGGGCAATTCCTGCAATACATGAACCACTCCTGCCTTCTGTGCTGTTCTATAAATAGCTATGCCTTAAGCATAACAGTGTGAGATTATGAGGTGTTATATGTACTTTCACTAGAATCACACAACTGATGCCTTTAAAATAAAGAATGTCAGAGCTGAAGGGGCCCTTAGAATACGTAACATAGAACATTTGAGCTGTTGAAATAATTGAAGAAACCTCTTAAATGTTCAGAAAATGTTAATAAAAGAGCGGAAATGGACCTTGAAATATAGAGTATCAGCACTGGAAGGAAGCTTAGGACATAGAACACAGAGACACTGGGCATGGGGTCAGGAAGATCTGGCATCACATCCTGGTTCTCTCATACACTGCCTTGGGAAATCCCCTTAGTCTGTACTAGTCTCAGTTTCCTCATCTGTAACACAGAAGAGATTGGTCTTGACGGTTCCTCAGTTCCCTTTTAGTTCTAATAGTCAGTATTGGAAGAATACTTAGTGATGACCCAGCACAAGGTTCTTAGCCTACTGTCCATGAACTTGATCTCTTAAAATCTTTTGACAGCTGTATTTTAGTGTTGCTGGTTTCTCTTGCAATCCTATATATTTTATCTTAATCATTTAAAAATACTATTTTGAGACGGGATCGAGTAGGCTTAACCAGCCTGCCAGAGGGCTCTGTGACTGGTCTGGTCCAATCTTTTCATTTTATAGAGGAGCAAACTGAAATCCAAGGACAGAAAAAGACCTGTATAAGGTCCCCCAGTGAGTCAAGGCAGATGGGTGGTCTTCTGAGTAGAATGTCTTCTCATTCTTTTCTCACAGCTATTCCTTCTTCTCTGTCCTCCAATGTCACTTTTTGACATTTAGGTTTACAGCCACAGGGCTACCTAGAATTCTTCCCTCCTCTATATGCCTTAAAGCAGGACCATCTCCAGTCATCCTGATCTATCCCTTGCCACTGGACCCAGATGGCTCTGGAGGAGAAAGTGAGGCTGGGGACCTTGCACAGCCCTTCCTCACTTAAATCCAATTCACCTGCATGTCATGGCCTCCTCTTTCTGATGTCATGGCCCTCTTTGAGATTAAAGGACAAACAATAATAACATCTTGAATGTTACTTAAGACATAAATAACATCTTAAAATGCATTTTCTTTCTCTAGCACCCCGAAGGTTTATCCCCTTGAGGAATCCCATAAATTAATTCAAATGACTTCCCCAGCCACCTTCTTTTAAATTGATGTCCCAAGTTACAGACTACAGAGAATAACCACGGTGTGGGAAGCAGACCAAGAGGAAGGAAATGCAGAAATTCTCAGAAGATAAAATCAAAGACTGGAGCAAGCAATAAGAGCAGGCAGCATGATACAGTAGAAAACTTTCTGGATTTGGAATTTGAGATCTTGGACTCGCATTCTGACTCTGACACTCCATACCAGTGTGACCTTGTACAAGTCACTTTCCTTCCCTGGGCTTCTCCATCTCCTCATCTGTAAAATGTGGGGACTGGACTAAATGACCACTAGGTCCCTTCCAGTTCTCAACCTATAATCCTGTAATTTTAAGATTATATTTTTTTCTCTGTCTTTCCTGCTACCTCTCCAAATGTAATCTCTGCTAGGCCGGCATGCTAAGGTTTCCTTGAGTCCAGTATTTTTTATGAAGGCAAGTCACTAATGCAAACTCATGCAACAATAACAAACTCATGTTTCACTAATACTTTAAGGTTCAAAAAGATATTTCCCTACAGTAACACTGTGAGATAGATGATGCAGGGATTATAATCCTCATCTTAAAGAACTGAAAAGGGTAATAGAGAAAATGGCCAAGGCTCCTATAGCTAGTAAGTGGTCGGGAGTCAGGAAGATCTGAGTTCAAATCCAGCCTCAGACACTTACTAGCTATGTGACCCTGGGCAATTGATAACTTCTTTTTGCCTTGGTTTTCTCATCTGTAAAACAGGAAAAACAATAACATATACTTCCCTGGGTTATTGTCAGGCTCAAATGAGAGAATATTTGGTAAGCTCTGAGCATGGGGCCTAGCATATAATAGGTACTATATAAAGGTTTATTCTTTTCCCTCCCCATCTGAATCTCAAGACTCCAAGTCCCATGACATTTTTACCATCCCATACTGGCTCTTGGGTACTATATATACTGCAGGAACTTGGTTCAAGGAGAATCAGAGGGTTTTTTTAAGGTAAGCTGTTTGCCCAAGGTCAATGTTTTCAGACCCTGGAACAATGAGTCCATGAAGCCGAAGGTATGCCTGCTACTGATGATGAGAGAAACTGTACCTGCTCTCACAGGTCATGTCCCGAGAGGTCAGCACAGGCTGAGGCGGGTGCGTGTGTGGGGTCCTTCAACCCAAGACAGTAGAATCAGGGGCCCCAGGGGGCTCTGAGCCATCCCAAGGCCTGAAGCTGGGGAAGCTCGTGGCCGATGGATCTAGAGCAGCTGAGCTCAGACCTCAGTGGGTAAGTCAGGCGCCAGATTCAGGACTAGGAAGGTCTGAAGGAGCCCTGCAAGTGTACCTCCCTGAGTCTCAGTCTTCTCATCCATACAATAAGGCCAGATCTTTATGTCCCCTTTCAATTCTGGATACACTATAACATGAACACATCCAGGCCTATAATGCCAGGCACTTCCTGGTCTGCTATTGGGAGCAGGGAGTGAGGAGGGAGATACACAGAAAACCCCCAAATCATTCCTGCCCTCAGAGAGCTTACATTCTACTAGGTCTCTCTAAAGCCTTAGTTTGTACATCTATAAAAGAGGGGACTGTTTTATCACATGAGGCAGTACTTGCAAATTGTAAAGCCTAAGAGGCAGCCTGGCATAACAGATACCAAAGAGCCACAGACTTCTGAGTCGGGAAGACTGAAGTTCAAGTCCTGCTTTGAACACAGTTGCGCAGGCAGTTCATTTTAACCTTCCAGTGCCCCCCAGGGAACTTTCTTGGCTGCATGTTTCCAAAGAATTGCAGATCTGTGATGGTTGGCCATGGGGCCACGTCCCAGGATGGCACAATGGGGAGAAACTGCTACAAGAAAGCAGGTTCTTCATGGGGAGAGGGGCTCATGGTGCCGCCGCCGCCACCACCACCGCCACCGCCATCATCATCATCATCATCGCTTAGTTAGCATTTCCACAGCTGCCTCTTGGTGGCAGACTCCTGCATTATGCACCTGGCATGAACCCCTCCAATAGTAAGCTGAAAGAGTCGCTTTAGGGGGGAATCTATTAACCAAATAGATCTAACTCAGCATTTTCCCCCCACTGAGACAGCTAAGAGACTCAGCAAAATTGAGGGGAGGCAAGATTCGATCACAGCTTGAGGGGGAAATAACACAGGTGACCTAGACCCCTGTTCTGATGTGTTTCAGGCTGTCAGAGCAAATTACACAGAGGCAGAGCAGTGTGCATTTGGGGGTCAGAGCATCTGGGCTCGAATGCTAAACTTGCCACTTGCTAGCTCTTCATCTGTAAAATGGGGACGATAATCCATCGGCAATAAGCCACAGTTATAATAAGCTAGGGCATGATCAGGTCAGAGCAAAGCAGGAAGCGCCATCAATAGAACTTAATTATTTGGGAGACTAAAAGACCATTTGATTTTACTTGGAAAAAAATGCAGCCTGGCTGGGGCCTCCTCCTCAGGTTACCTCTCTGGGAGTCAGGAGGCATTTTCATTTCATGCACAGGAATGCACAAATGCCGAACACCTGGAGCGGTCTGCCTCAATGGCCTTTACTGTGTTTATTTAATTTACTATCTGAAAACGTCTGGCCAGAAAAGGTCTGTGGAGGAAGATGAACTTCCCAGGGTAGACGGTGCAGGTTCTGGCCCAAGGAGCCGTTTTATGTAGAGGTGCACATTTCATGGTGGACATGTGATTCCTATTTATGTATATACATGTTTGTGTAGACCCCAGAGCGCACCACATACGGCCAATGCATCATGTGTATATGTACAGGCTGGTGTTTTGTTGTTGTTTTTTCAAACCCACAGATATCTTTACATTCCTCCAGGCCCCTATTTGTAAATATTTTATGTGAACCAGATGCATCTACTGAACAAATACATTCATGTCTGTTTTTATTTTTTAGTTTCATGTTTTATGAAAAATGTTTTAGGGGGAGAAAGAAATCCCTAAATTGAAAGAAAGATGTCTTAAAGCAATTTTTTAAAAGGCAAGAAAGCCAGGAAAACTCATCACAGGTCAAGTTGAGATTTAAAATTTATTCTGCTTAACAATGATAAGTTACTTGTGTCTTTTCCTTCTACCAGATGGTGGGCTCCATGAGAGCAGGGGCTACATCATATCTAAACTCTGTATCCCTCCCCATCCACTGCCCCCAGCACCTAATGCAGCGTCCTGCACAAGGAAGACACACACAAGGGAGAATGTTTGTTGTACAAATGGGGGGATGATTCATCTCTTCATAGGCTGTCAACTTTGTGAGGATGTGGACAATGCCTTTGCTCACTTTTGCATCCCAGGCCATCACTAGATAAACCCTATGAGGGCAGAGCTAATACAATAAGCCACGTCCAGTCTGGTGCCCCTTCCACCTCCAAACACTGACTAGACGAGAGTGTGCATGACAGTGGGAGGGTCTGATTCATTTCTGTACACCTCCAACAAGACCTCGTATGGGGGCCTACACAGAGCAGCTTCTCAGGGTGTGTCCACTGATTCATTTTGTTGATAAACCTATGGCATGAGGAGGTATCCTCTACCTGTTTATAAAAAATATATTATCTCTGAAAATATGGTTCAGAAGTAAAAAGAGAACTGGATTTGGAATCAAAGGACCTGGGTTCAATTCCTGACTCTGTTACTTATCATTTTTGAGACCTTGGATAAGTCACAGCTTCCTTATCTGCAAAAATAAAGAGGTTAGATAAGATGATCTCTAAAGGCCCTGCCAGTTCTAAAGTTCAATATTTACTAAGTTTCTTCTGTGCCATCTAAGTTCAGATTTAAGTTTTCATCTACCCAAAGTTGCGTGAAAGTCCTCCGGTCATTAAGCTATCACTGGGCATAGAAAAAAAAAAGAGAGAAGTATAGTGTTGTTATTGTTGTTGAGCTGTTCCAGTGGTGTCTGACTCTTCGTGACCCCATAGGAGGTTTTCTTGGCAAAGATACTGCAGTGCTTTGCCATTTCCTTCTCCAGCTCATTTACAGATGAGGAAACTGAGGTAAACAGGGTTAAGTGACTTGCCCAGGATCACTCAGTATCTGAATCCAGATTTGAACTCAGATCCTCCTGACTCCAGGGCAGCCACTCTATCCACTGTGCCACCAAGCTGCCTGAAGTATAGTGTAATTATTCTAATAAAATCCATCTTTCTTCAAAAGAGTGACAAATATAGTGCCATTTAAGAAAGAGCCATGAATTTGGGGTCAAAAGATATGGATTCAGATTCATGTTTTGTCAGTGTGTGATTTTAGGCAAGACACTTAGCGTCTCAGTCTCCTGAACTAAGTGATACATAAGAGAATTGTTCTATGAGAGAAAAGTATTGATAAGGGGACAGCTTTTCTTCCTATTAAAAATTAAAAGACTGACTTTCACCAACTCTGGCAAATTAGTTGAATTTTTCCACAGGTTTCATTTAAATTTCTTTTTTTTAGGGGGGAAGGCAAGGCAGTTGGGGTTAAGTGACTTGCCCAAGGTCACACAACTAGTAAGCATGTCAAGTGTCTGAGGCTGGATTTGAACTGCAGTCCTCCGGACTCCAGGGCCAGTGCTCTATTCACTGCACCACCTAATGCCCCTAAATTTCATTTGTAAGAAAGATTTTACAACAATAATTGTTTTTTTCTCTTCAGAGAAGGAAACACTTATTAAAAATTAGTTAATATAATACATAACATGATATATTTTATCTTACAATTAATTATATTAATATAACAAATACACTAATATAATTAATGCAATAACTTAACTTATTATTACTAATGTTAATTATTTATTATTATATGTTATTTGCTTTATAAATATTATCTCATCTGATCCTCACAAATCCCTCCTTGGAGAGAGATTTTTGATTCTCATTTTAGAGATGATGCAGATAGAAGGATAAGTGACTTGCCCAGGGTCACATAGTTATTAAGAGTCTGAGGCCATATTTGAACTCAGGACTGCCTGATTCTAGGCATAGAGCCCTAGCCACTGAGCAGCCTTGCTACCTTTAGCCTCTTCTCAAGAAAATCAAGGAACAGAAGTTATGATACACTTAAAATCAAATTCTTTAACACTTCTTTGACTCTGTGATCTCATTAATTCAGGCACCCTCCCTGTCATCCAGAGATTTTTAATAGATTTGTTCCCCCTTTCTCAATCTGGAACACTGGTTTCCTAAGTCCTTCTGACAAATCTGTAACTAAGCAAGCAGAGCCTCCAGAATAAAAACTAGTGGAAAGTTGGCTTCCTTTTGCTTCTTGGTTGATGCCACTGTGCAAAGATGGCCCCTTTGAACCAATTGTGCTAGGGAACCAAAGGCCTTGGGAGTGGGGTTAGACAGCAGGCAGGATGCGGAATCCCAGAAAGAGGGGCTGGTGGTACAAAGCTCTACGATATGCTAGAACCTCCAAAGGGAGGTTCTAGCCTGTCCCTGTAAGATCCAGGTTAAAAGTGTAAGTTGGAGCCCACATCTAGGATGTACCAGCTGGTAAGATTTGTCATTTATAGATTTACAAATAAGATAAAACTTTGAGGCTACCTCATTTACCCTCCCAATCCCCTCATTTTTCAGATAAGGAAACTGAGGCCTAGTGACTTTCCTAAGGATATATACAGGTAGTGACAGAGACAGAATCCTAACCAGGGTCCTCTGACTCCAAATCTGGTGCTTATTCCATGACATCATCTGTCTTTATCCGAATTTCATCTATTCCCTTCTCCACACCTCCTTTTTCCTATCATAACCAGACAACCAGTGACAGCTTAATGACAGGTAAAATCATCTAGAAACTTTAGGCAGAAATCAAGTCACTACTAATAAAGACTACACAAAAGAAAAAAAGAAATTATAGAGTTCAATATTAAAGTAAATCTAATAGATATATATGCATATACATGGAAAAAGCTTAATATGAAAAGCAAAAAATAAACAATTTTTAACTGCACATAGAATAATTCTTTTAAAAAGATTATTTGTTGAGTCACAAATGAGATACAGTCAAGCTCAGAAAAGCAGATTTTTTTTAATGCTAGATGTAGGTTTCATAATACAATATATCTATGAATAAGTCAATGCCACTATCAGTAATATGGAAACAAAAACTAAATTAATAAATAATGCCCCAGTGAAAGAGGAAATGATTTTTTAAAATAGCAGATTATATGAAAATAGCTACAAGACAGATACCATATGTCAAAATCTATGGAATGCAGCCAAAGAAGTATTCAGAGACAAATTTATAGTGCCAAATGCCTTTATTAATAAGAAAGAGAAAGAAAATCTTGGAAAGTCTGTACAATGAAAACTCAGAAAAGGAATAAAACAATACATAACAGAAAACCAAAAAAGACAGAACAAATATGTAAAATGATTAATAAAACTGAAAATAAGAATGGAAATGATAAATAAATCAAAGAGCTTTTTAAAAAAGAAAAATGTTAAAAGAACTGATAAACCTAATAAAAAAGGAGAGAGAAAACCCAAATTATAAATGATAAAAAGGTGCTAAGAAGAAAGGGGGGGGAGAAAGCAAGAAAACTGTCAGACTACTATGTATAGCCCTATGATAATACATTTGAAAACTTACAAGAAATTGATGAATATTTTTGAAAATATAAAATACTAAAATGACCAAAATGGAAAGTGGAGACTAAATTCATCTCATAAAACAGGCAGAACTACTTAGCAAAAAGGTAACTAGACCAGTCAAAGTAACAAGTGAATTCTACAAAACTTGACAAGAACAAGTAATTCCTATACATGAGCTTTAAAAGAAAGAGAAAGAAATAAAAGACTGTCCAGTTCTTTCTAAGAAGCATATATGTTTTTACTTAACTCCAATTCTGACAAAGGCAAGGCCCTAAAGGGAGGAAAAATATGCTAATGCCATTAATAGAAATGAATAACATAAATTTAGGATACTTTATGTTGAACACTAAAAAGGCATAGAGGAAGAGGTTTTCAAAAGATGATAAGAAGTATACGTTGTAATCTAGGAGCTGGTCATTTATACCATGAAGAAATAGCAAAGATATCTACACTAAAAATTCAGGAAAACATTTGCCTGTTGTTACAACTTCTACTAAAAGTCCAGCTGCAGAAATATCTTATTGTCAAAGGCATGATTATATATCAGAAAACCTAAGAGAAGCAACAAAACCATTCATTGAGGTAACGAACAATTTTAGCTAAGGAATAGGACGCGTTGCCTTGGAGTTGGCTCTACCTAAACTGATTGTTAAACTGCCACTGTGAACAGTTACACCTCAGAAATCTGCAGATCAGGCTTTGACTTACTGTTCTGGGGATTGTACAGACTTAAGAAAGTGAGAAAGAAAATGTTAATAATGGAAATTAAGCTTAAAGATGTTTTATATGCACACCTTTTTGTATTATTTTGGAGTGCCAGTTATTAAACATTACCAGCACACCTCTGGTAACAGAGCAAAGAACAAACACATAAAAGTCACTGTACCTCTACATAAGTATCCATTAAGAGAAATATATAGAATGAAAAATCCCATTAATAAGCAGGATGAAATAAAATATTTGGACATTAAACAATGAAGGCATACGAGAGACCTATAGAAAGACAATTGCAAAATGATTTTGGCAGAAATTAGGATTATAGACTAGGGCTAGAAAGGACATTAGAAGTCATTTAATAGTCTGTTGCCCCTCTCCCTCCCCCATTTCAAAGGCGAGAAAACAGATTCAGGTGGATGACAGACCCTGAATCTATTACTTGTTTTGTTTTTTAGAGTGGGGGGAGGCCAAGCAACTGGGGTTAAGCGACTTGCCCAAGGTCACACAGCTAGTAAGTGTTAAGTATCTGAGGCTGGATTTGAACTCAGGTCCTCCTGACTGTAGGGCCAGTGCTCTATTTACTGCAAGACCCAGCGGCCCCCAGACCCAGAATCTGAATGCAGGTCTTCACATTTCATTCAGTCAGTTAGGTCAAGTAAGGAAAGTTAGGTAAAACTGGGAATACTTTCTGATTAATCTGCAGGTTCAGTGTAACGCCATGAACATACCAATAGGACACTTCAGAGATTTAGATTAAAAAAAACAAAACGTCACAATATTCACATAAAAAAAAACCCCAGCCTGGCAAGAACAGTAAGGCAGAGGATGGACAAAACACTTGGTGGAAGGGGATTCTTCCCATTAAATTTCAAACTTCATCACAAAACATGTATCATAAAAATTGGTATGAAAAAAATTGAAGAACAGGGCATAAAATATAGAATTCAGAAATGCAGCCCAAAGTACATGAGAGATTATTGTTTTATAAACACTAATGGAAACTTAAACTGATGGGAAGATTAGATAATGAAAAACAGTTTTAGATCTATTCCCCACACCATTGTCTTCAATGAACTCCAACTGCATCAATGATCAAACATTTTAAAAATCACTTAAAAACTGGAAGAAAAGAAGGAATATTTGTCTCATATGGAGAGGAGGGAAATGTTCAAACAAATGGAAGAAGTTATTGGAGACAAAATAAATGGCTTGGATTATACAAAGATAAAAGGGCTTTACACACACACACACTCACACACACACAAATACACACACACCAAGAACTCTAAAACTAACAGAAAAAAATGTTTTGGGGAAAATATTTACAGCAACGACAGCTGATAAAAACCTGACAGCCAGAACTGTGATGAATTGATGCACATCTATAAGAATAATACCCATTCCCTGTTGAGAAAATGGTTCAAGGACATCAACAGAAAGCATGAAAAACTGTTCAAATTTCCTCCAAGTCAGAGAAATACAAATCAAGATAGCCAGATTACACCCATTATATATGCAAAAATAACAAAAATTTTTTAAAAATCAATGTTGGAAGAAATAGACAGTCTGTCATGCAGTGATTATCACAAAGTTGGACCTGTAGACTAGGGCAAACTTTTTAGAGAACAATCTAGCAATATGACTTTGTTTGGTTGGGTTATTTAAGTTGTGTCTGACTCTTCCTGACCCCATTTGGGGCTTTCTTGGCAAAGATACTGGAGTGGTTTGCCATTTCCTTCTCTAGCTCATTCTTACAGATGAGGAAACTGAGGCAAACAGGGTTAAGGGACTTGCTCAGGGTCACACAGCTAGTAAGTATCTGAGCCCAGATTTGAACTCAGCAAGATGAGTCTTCCTGACTCCAGGTTCAGCACTCTAGTCACTGTGCCACCTAGCTGCCCACAATATGATTTGTGGGTTGATCAAGTAAGTTCCTTCATCAACTTGATAAGCTTTTATTTGAAGGAAGTGAACCTTTATTTGGGATTTTGTATCCCTTTGTATTCCTGTTCAAATGTGAACATGCCCACTTGATACATTATCAACTCAATATGGATGCATGGGGAGTGAATTAGTTGGCTTGGGCTATTATAAACTGGACTGCTATGTACCCCATTATATTGGCCCATAAAAGAGAGTCTTCATTTCAGAGTTAGCCTCTAGCCTTTTTGACTTTTCCAAGCACATATCATATAACAGAGAATGAACTTTGGTCCTTGGGGTATGCCTACACATAATCCCCTAGAGCAGTGGTTCTCAACCTTCCTAATGTAGCAACCCTTTAATACTTGTATATGGGTGTATCTGCATGTAGGCGGACCCTCCTGGAGGTGAATAGAGGAGTAGTGTCTCAGTTCCTAAGACCATTGGAAATATGTGTTTTCTGATGGTCTTAGGTGATCCCTGTGAAAGGGTCGTTCAACTCACAAAGTGGTCATGACCCACAGGTTGAGAACCGCTGCCCTAGAGGCTGTCTGACCATCCTCTATCTAAGTCAGGGCAGCAGGGAAGAACTGAGAGTTCCTGGACTCAAAGTCCCTGAACTCAGTGCTGGAGATGAATTAGCAAAGACATAGATAGTCTTAATCCCATAATAACTATAGAGAGAGGAACCACAAGGCCTGAATGGGCCAAGTTCCTAAACCTCAACTTTCTGGAAGAGTATCAAGAGTTCCTGAGCCCTGGACTTTGTGGGTAGAGGAGGGGGAAGCTGTGGGGTAGCACAATCGCAGGGTCCAGCTTTCTATAGAAAAGAGGCACAATAGTCTTGGAGGTACTTTGTTGGAAACCACAAATACTAGAGTTCTGGGACCCGACGATCTAGAAAGAGGAGAGTTCCTATGCAGGTTCCTGGACCTTGAATCTTAGAACCTAGACCTGAAGAGACTAGAGAGAGAACAGAATCATGCATGTGGAACCTTCCTCCTTTCAACAAATGGAAGAGAAGCAGAAAGTCTAAGACGATATGGAGGAAGAAAGGCCTGGACTTTGCTTTCTGTGATTACCATGAGTTACTTGGATGGTTTAGTTACAACAGAAAAGGGTTCGCCTCTATAGTAGTTGCAGCTTTGATTCCTTCCTGAGGGAATGCAATCCCTCAGGGTGCTATAAACTCTTTGCATTTCTGTGATGAAAGTAGGATGCGCTAGATTATTGAGGAGTAGCTTTTCCAGTGATTCTGAAGTCTCTGCTCTGGAAGGGAGTCAGTATGGTAGAATGGAGGACCAAAAGGGAAAACCATGACTCACAAGAAGAGACAAATTGTATCTATCTGATGTTTATGAGTGGCTGTGAGTCTTTCGTGATTCTTTTTATTTTCTGTTGGGTAGAACAAAGGACATCTATGCCAGACTTATGCAGTTACTTTGAATGTTTATACAGGATCTAGGGACCCTTTTACATAAATCTGTAGAGACACAAGCTATCTCTGCCCTGTATTTGTATTTTAAGATTTTCCAGAGACCAAAAGAGAGAATGGTGGGTTTTTGGCAGGGGGTGGGGGTGGGCTGTTTTGTTTTTAGCATTCAAAATTGGACCTAGTCTATGTAAACCCAGAGACTGAAGTTTTGACTCATCTTCCTAGAATGAAATTCACAAAACTGAACATAGCCTTTGACCTAACAATCCCATTGCTAGGAATTTATCCTAAAGATAAAATATAAAAAGAAAAAAGGAAATCATCAATACACAAAGAAGTCCTAACTGCTTTCTAGGAAAGCGAAGAAGTGAGGTACCTCTGAAATCATGAGGAAGACAGAATTCAGAAGCAGGACCTTTTCTCTCTTCTCATCTTCTATGACTTCTCTGTAGCCTTTGATACTGTGAACATTCTCTCTCCTTCTGGCTTCTGTGACGCTGCTCTCTCCAGGTTTTCCATCTGTCTATCTGACCACTCCTTCTCAGATGCCTTTGCTGGATCATCAACCATCTCCTAATCTCTAGACTTGAGATTCCTTCTAGACCAGTGGTTCTCAACCTGTGGGTTGCAACCCCTTTGGAGGTCAAACGACCCTTTCACAGGGGTCGCCTAAAACCATCAGAAAACACATATTTCCAATGGTCTTAGGAACCGAGATACCACTCCTCTATCTGTCTCCAGGTGGGTCTGCCCACATGCAGATACGCCCACATACAAGTATTAAAGGGCCATGGCATTAGGAAGGTTGGGAAACACTGTTCTAGACAAATGCATGGCATGAGGCATCATGAATTTATATTCTGAAAACCTGGGTTCAAATTCCGGTTCTGTCACTCACTACCCACATGCCCCTGAGTAAGTTTACATAATATTTGTGGGCCTCGGTTTTCCCATATATAAAAAGAGGAGTCTGGACTTACAAGGTCCCTTGTAGCTTCTGATTTATTTTCTTGGAGTGGCATTAGAGGCAGATTATGTGGGTTGGAATCCTAACACTTTATTTGCCGCCTGTGTGACTATAGGAAAGTTATTTAACATATCTGAGCACCAGTGTCCTCTTGTAAAATAAGGAGGTTGACTTTGGTGACCTCTAAATCCCTTTCAGCTCTTAATCTGTGATCCTATGATCTTAAATCTCAATGTAGAGACCTCTTCTCTTTTTACTTTATACCCACCCTTGATACTCTCATCTGTTTCCACGTTCAATTATCATCTCTGATATCAAAGGGAGCAAAAAACTCCCAAATCTATATAATCAACCCTGATCATTCTCTTGAACTCTGGTTCCACATTGCTATCTGCTTAGTGGACATCCTACCAAAGACGTCATGTTGGCATCTCAAATTCAACACGGCCAAAACTCACTTTATAATCATCGCCACCAGTCCCTTCCCCAACCCGCTTCTCTTCCCAACCACCGATTTCTATTGGACCCCACCATTATCCCCAAAATCCAGTTTTAAAACCATGACGTTATTCCTGATGCTTTGTTTCCCTACCCACAATATACAATCAGGTTCTACATCCTGTCATTTCTTCTGTTGTGGTGGTGGTGGTTTACTCATAGAATGTCCTACTCTTCATGACCCCATTTGGGGTTTTCTTGGCAAAGATGCTGGAGTGATTTGCCATTTCCTTCTCCAGCTCATTTTCAGATGAGGAAACTGAGGCAAACAGGGTTAAATGACTTTCAGAGGGTCACCTATCTAAGGAGTGTTTGAACTTGGGCTGGGTTTGAACTCAGGTCTGTCTGACTCCAGGCCCAGTGCTCTATATACTGGGGCAACTACCTGTCCTTGTCAATTCTACCTCCCTAATATCTCTATTGTAGGAATCCTTCTGTTCATTCTCATAGTCCCCGCCTGACTTCAGGCCATCATCACCCTTAGTTTAACTTCTTGAGTGATCCCTCTGCTTTGAGTTCTACCATTTTCAATCTATCTTCTACATAGCTGCCAAAATAATCTTTTAAACTTAATGATCTGATTATGAAACACCCTGCCCAAAACCTTCAGTGGCTCCCGATTGCCTGCAGGATAAAAGTCAAACTCCTTAGCTTGTCATTTAAATTCAATCAACTTTCATAGCCGTTATGTCAAGTTGTCTTTTATAAATGCTTATTGACTTGACTCTGCATATGCTCTACATTCTAGCTCCACTAGGATTACTTGACTTAGAAAGCGTTCTTCCTCATTTCTACATTTCAGAATCCTCATTTTCCTTCAAACCCCAAGTCAATAGTCATTTTCTACCTGAAGTTTTTCTCTTTCTTGATTTCTCCTACCTCATAGTTCTGCTTCTCTCAAATTTCCTTGCATTACACTTATCTATCAATTTGTTATATCCTACAGGGGAATGGAATCTCCTTGGGTAGAGGATGTTTCTTCTTTTCATCTTGGTGGCTAGAACAATGTTTTGTACATAGTAGAGGCTTATTTATTTAACTGAACTGAAAGCAGGAGAGAGTTAACTGCTATAAAGAGGTGAATAAATATGAGAACTGGGGAAAAACCCCATCATCACTAGATTTGACATATAGGAGGTCACCGGTAACCGGTGAAAAAGTAGTTTCAGTTGAGAGGTGAGTGGTGGAAACCAAATTACAAGGACACATTAAAAATTATTTGAGGGATCTAAACATGTTTGTAGGCAAATAGGAAAACCAGTGGAGAAGAGACTGAAGTATACAGGATGATATCTAGAGAAATCAATTGGTCAAAAGGTGTTTGTTACTATACTACATGCTAAACACTGGGGAAAAGAAAGACTAAAATAAAACAATTCTTGACCTCATGGAGCTTACATTCTATAATGGAGATAATATAAAAGTATATACAAAAGAAATACAAGGTAACTTGGGGTGGAGTGGGAGCTAGGTGAGCAATAGGAAAGGAATCAAGTTAGGAGGTGCCGGGGCGGCTAGGTGGCGCAGTGAATGGAGCATCGGCCCTGGAGTCAGGAGTACCTGAGTTCAAATCCGGCCTCAGACACTTAACACAAAAACTAGCCGTGTGACCTTGGGCAAGTCACTTAACCCCAACAGCCCTCCAAAAAGCAAAAAAAAAAAAAAAGTTAGGAGGTGCCCCTTGAACTGAGCTTTAAAAGAAACAAAAATTCTAAGAGATGGAAGTGTACATTACAAACATGGTCCAGATGTAGGTAAATCAAGGAGGGTATGACCATGGGTGCAAGTGTGGATTATCTTCAGAAAGAAATAGGGATACTTCTTCCTCCATGATGGGAAGGAAGAAGGAGAAAGTGGATGATTCTGTGCTAAAGAATTAAATATGGAAGAAAGAGATGAAGGAACTCCAGATTTCCAAAATGTTGGTGAAATAGGGAACTAAGCCATCTGCTAAAAATGTGGGTCTGAGGGCCTTGGGAGAAAGAGAAGGAATTCTTTGGTTCTGTAGCCCATTACCAGTTTCCCTCCCAGTCAAGGCTGCCATCAGACAATAGGAGGGGACAATTCACATGTGAAAAGCCTCAATGATTCTGTGATTCTTGACTTCATAGAAAGTGCAGACAGTGGAAAGAATTCATCATTCTAAGTATACAGACCATGTCAAACATACTCAAAACTTTCTTTTGGCTGAAATTTCTTTTACTTGGGAAAGAATCCCAAGATAAGCTCTTGTGGGCTTTCAACCACCACAGTAGAGCTATACTGGACAAGGGGGGGCCTTGAAGGGCCTCTTCTGATATGGTGATAAAGCCCTCAGGGCAAAGGAGAGGCAGAGGAATATCATGAATATGAGTTCGTTATTTAAAATTCCATTTTCTGTGGGTTTCATGCGGAAAATTGTTTTTGACTTACTTGAACAAATCAGGTTTGCCAACAGTTCAAAAATTACAAAATAAGCCCAAACTCTGCAGCCTATACCAGTAAAATGTTGTCTTTTTTAATTAGTTAAAACCTTATTTTTAAAACTTTTGCCTTTAACATGTCAAAAGTAATTATCTTTTCTTAGAATTCTGTCTTTGGTCAGTCTAAAATTATAGAACCGTGTTTCTTACTGAGACACAGCATTGTGGAGCAGATGGAGGTCAGTCAAAATCAGGAAGCCATGTGTTCAAGTCCTTACACTGATACATATTATTTACGTGACTGAGGGAAAGGTTTACTCTCAGAGCTTTGCTCGGGCCATTAAGATGATAAGTTACAAAAAAATCAGTGGAGGAGTTTCCACACAAGGAGAGTTCTCTCAATATTTATGTGTATATATGCATATATATATATACATATATGTAAAATATATATATATATGTACAGAGAAAGATAAAAGGAAAGAGAGCAAGAGAGAGTGAGAGAGAGAGAGAGAGAGAGAGAACAATAGATAGATAAATATGATTGACGGATCTATCGATCTTTCTCACCAAACAGGTTAGTATGGTTTGGCTTTAACTAGGATGAATCATTGTACTTAAAACCAGTCCTGTTTGTAAATTCAGTTTAAGAGTTCAGGACCTACTATCTATGGCACTCTGGGCCCGTAAATTATGTTCATCCTGTTTGCTACTCCTGGGTCCATCATATTCAAGAATTAATTATCTATCTCAATCCACAGCTCATGAACCCCTATTTTCACTGAATCTATTCTAATCAGACTAGAACAAATATTGGGACCCTATGGCAAAGCAAAGGATATTTAATCAGAGCAGAATAAAAGATAAATAAGACTCAAATCAAGCAGCAAGCACTCTTACATGCCATTTCCTAAGGTTACCATGCCTCTAGAAACTAAAACCTATGAGTTCCCCATCATATATTTTCAACACAGTAGGAGTCAGAAGCAATTACACTCAAATGCTAAGTGCTAGGGAGTTCTTCGCTTGACCTCAGTCTTGGAAAACAACTAACATACAGCACCTGCTTTGGCATCAGAGCTGCCAATGTCAGGGCCAGGTCCCCTACCCTCCTACTCTGTCTCTGTCTCTCTCTCTTTGGGTCTCTGTCTCTGTCTCTCTTTCTCTCTCTCTATCTCTTTCTGTCTCTGTCTCTCTCTCTGTCTCTCTCTCTCTCTCTCAGTCTCTGCCTGTGTCTCTCTCTTTGTCTCTGTCTCTGTCTCTCTCTGTGTCTCTCTTTCTGGGTCTCTGTCTCTTTCTCTCCTCTATCTCCTTCCCTGACCCCAACTCCTGGCCCTCTGTCTCTGTTTCCAGGTTTACCTCTGCTCATCTTCTACCAGAGAACACACAATACTAGAGAGCTCTCGTCCTGGGATTAGTAGACAGACACTAGTAAGGAAAATAATTGCTGCCACTAGCACTGGCATGAGTTGGACAACACTTCCTTTCTCTCTGGCCCTGTTGATCTGGTGTCCAATCTGCATCTTGAGCATCAAAAGCTTCCCATTTTCTTTCAACCTGGGAACACTGAAAGGTATCAGAATAACACAGTTCTAGGAGATATAGTTCTCAAAGAGAACATTACCCAGACATACCCTCCCTCCTCCTCATTCTGTACTTGATGGAGTGAGGAGGACATAAACAGGCAGAAGTCACAATCATTCAGAGGTATCAAATGGGCATACCTTCCAAGAAGAGGGAAGCAAATTTCCCACAACTCCTGGGGGCTATTACAGCTGCTCACCCCCTTACTGCAGATAGCTGAAAGAAACTGTTTCTTAAATTGAATCTTGTCTAGCTCTGTTTAGAAACATTTCTTTCTAGAACAACCAATCATTTCCATTCCTACATAACTCTCACGCTTAAGTTATAGAATAGGCCCCAAAGCCCCCACTCCTTTAACTTTGCTTCCCAAGAAAAGGTGATGAGTCCCAATGTCCACTTTCAGTACTTCATGACCACCTCCTCACCTGTTCAGATGACAGAATCAGAACCAAACAAAAATGCTGATGGGTGGGAACAAGAGGATAAATCCAACAAAGTACAATCAGCAGGGATAAACTTATGTACCTAGATTCCAAAAGTCAACTGGGAAATATGAGACAGATGGAGAATGTCTAGAAAATAATTTGGGGGAAAATGCCTAGGTTTTCATGAATCTACAGGTCTAAGATGAGGCAGCAGTGTGACATGGCAGGCCAAAAAGCCAATACAACTTCCAACATCAATAACGGAAGCTCTCTCAAGGGAGAGGGGGATAGTCCTGCTACTCTCAGCCCTAGTCACATCAGATTTGGAATACAGTGTTCAGACCTGGGTGCTACGTTTTAGGAGAGCACTGAGAAGCTAAAAGACTGACCAGGAGGGTTAGGGGGCCTGGAAGTTATGTCACAGGAAGCCTTGTTGAAAGAAGAAGGCATGTTCAGCTGGCAGAAGATAAGACTGTGGTAGAATAGATGGCAAGAAAATTGCCTCTGGGGGCAGAGAACTGGAGTGGGACTCAGGAAGACTCGAGTTCAAATCCAGTCACAGACATGTAATAATTGTAGGACCCTGGGGAAATAGTTTAACTTCCGTCAGCCTCAATTTCCTTATCTGTATAATGGGGATGATAATAGCAACTACTTCCCAGTGCCGCTGCAAAGATAAAATAGTATCTGTAAAGCATTTTGCAAACCTTAAACATATTCTATAAATGGGAGCTGCTATTCAAATATACAGAGGATTGTCATGTAGACAGGGAACTGAACTTCATGTTTAGCTTCTGGGGGCTGAATTAGGTCCAATGGATGAGAATCCCACAGAGAAAGATAGAAGATCAATTTAGGGGAGAACTGTTAGCTAATAGATTTAACAACAGAACAAACTGTCTCTTTCTCACTATTAGAGAACTCCAAGAAAAAGTTGGTTGACATGACTGCAGAGGACAAGGAATACAATACCTCCTGACAGTGAGTGGTGAACCCAAAGTGCAGAATAACACAGCCAAGGTCGAAATTTGTTTCATTTGACTCACTTTTTGACTTTGCTTGTATCGAATATGCTTACGCACTTTTGACAAAAGGGTTTGTTTTTCTTTCTTTTGATTTTTTGGGGGTGGGGGAGTAGAGCTATCAAAAGGGTTACCAAAACAAAAATAAAAGAAGAAAACTAAAAAAAGAGGAAAGGAAGGGGAAGGAAGCAAGCATTTATTAAATACCTACCACATGCCAGACACTATGCTAAATGCTTTTTGTTGTTGTTTTTATAAAGATTATCTCAACAACCCTGTGAGGCAGGTGCTATTATTTTATTTTACTTTTTTATTTTTTAATTTATTTTAATTAATCAATTATTATTTTACAGTTGAGGAAGCTGAGACAGTCAAGAGTCAAGTGACTTACACATGTAGCAAGAGAGTTGTTGAAGATTTTTTTTTTAATGCACAGAAGAGAATAGAAAGAAGGCAAGTGGAAAACACAAAGCAAGAAAACTTTCAAAGTAAAATGTTGAACTTGAATATTTGGAAGGAGAAGAAAGCTGTATATGGTGAGGACTTGTAGCTGCTTGCATAAATATCTTTTTCTGTCTGGCCTTGCATATAAAATTACTCATCTTATTTGGGGGTTGTTCAGTACAGAATTAGAAAAAGAGGCTGGCTGAACATGTGTCACAGATGTTATAGAGAGAATTCCTGCATTTAAACTGAAAGTTGGACTGGAGGACTTTTGAGATCCTTTCCTTCCAACTTTAAGTTTCTTGACTTTCCATTCTCATCTCCGAAGTCAGTAAATGTTGACTTTGAAAACCTGGCAGAAAGCAAATATGGAAAAAGGTGATATACAAGAAAAAAATAATCCCCCAAAGAGAATATTTCACAATGTTTTCCCTGTGACATTCATGGGGGAACTCTGAGTACCATTTATGCCAGCTACTGATCATAAACTTGCATTGCAACAGACCCCAGGGGTTTTGACAGCAAAGTTGATTCAAATCTTCTACGAAGAAGGAATCTGTTCATGAACTGTAGGAGTTGCTAACTGTACTAATAATAGCCTAATATGACTACAGTTTCATTATAACCGTAGCCTCTTCCTCAGCAGAGGGCTCATCAGAGATCTATCTTCTGTATATAAAGATAGTGACAAAAGCTTTACTCTAAGTAAAGAAATACCCAGAACACTTCCCAGAATACTAAGGTTACTTTGTTTTATTTTGTTTGGGGGTAGGGGGCATTTGTTTTTAAGAAATGTGAATGGTTCCAAAAAAACGTTTTTATGGGCAGGGTCAGGATTTGTTTCCTTCAGTAATGTAGCCATGGGAAAGTTTCAATGTTCTTCTCAATGGGGTCTCCAATAAACATGAATTATCTGATTTAACTGATAGCAAATGGACAGGGAGCCTTCCTGACCAAGATGCAAACTTGAGATTTCTGACCACAGGCAACTTTGGGCCAGAGGAAAAAAAAGACGTTTTCATGAAAACCAGAGTGAATAGAGCCCTTTTACCCCACTGAAGTGAAAGAGTATTGAGAAAGCTGAATTTAGAGTCAGAGGTTCTACTGGCTGTTCAATCCTTTCAGTCGTGTCCGACTCTTCATGAATACTAAAATAGTTTGCCATTTCATTCTCCAGCTCATTTTATAGATGAGGAAACTGAGGTAAGCAGGGTTAAGTGACTCGCCCAGGGTCACACAGCTAGTAAGTTTCTGAGATCAGATTTGAACTCAAGATGAGTCTTCCTGACCCCAGATCCAGTACTGTATGCACTATGGTGCCACCTAGCTACCAGGGCAGAGCTGGCTTAACATGAATTATAAAGATGGCCCTCCTTTCTGCCTACCATTTTTCTCATCAGAGTAAGGCCAGAGAGACAGGGACCCTTTGGCTACGCAATCTAAAGCAGCTGCTCTTCAGATCACATTCCCTGGGCAGCACGTACTCTTTGCCACACATTTCTGAAGTGACAGGAATATGATCTGTGGTTTCCCGAGCTGTGAAATGAGGACAATAATAGTGCCTACTTCAAAGTGGGCTGTGAGTCTTAAACGATATAATGTACAGAAAGTTTTGTGGAAGCCCATTATACAATGTATAATGATAATGATACTTATTATCTCCTCATCTTTATCAACAAGACTCACATGGAAATGGTCCTGGGACAAGCATCAGCCTGACGTTATTCTTATTTTTTTTAAATAATTTTTTTTGTTTTCTTGTTTACATCATTCATTTTCATAAGATTTTTGAATTACAAATTTTCTCCCCATCTTTCCCCTACCCCAACCCCAAAACAATGATCCCACTGTAAAGACCCTCCACTGATCTGCTCTCTAACTTTCTGGTAGGACAGGGAGGGTCTCCCTATCCCAGCCCCTGT
>CM053595.1:52599423-52631825 GCA_028646575.1 Pseudocheirus occidentalis | reverse complement strand
GACAACCTTCCTACAAAAGGTCTTAATAGGCTGAATAGGTACTGGGTTGAATCTACTTTGAAAGGTGTGAATGTAAAGTCTTCAATTTCAAGAAATCAGCTTGCCTAGTACAAAGTTGTGAGTGGGGCTGAACAATAGTTTAGAAAAAAGCTCTGGGGATTATAGTGAACTACAAAATTCAACAAGAATCAACAGTGTGATATGGCCACCGAAAGAAACTCATGTGACTTTAGGTTGGATTAAGAGAAATAGATGATAATCTCTGTGTATCCTGGCCTGGTAGCTAGACAGCACCATAGTGCAGAGTGCTTGACCTGAAGTCAGGAAAACACCTCTTCCTGAGTTCAAATATGGCCTCAGACATTTACCATCTGTGTGACCTTGGGCAAGTCACTTAACCCTGTTTGCCTCAGTTTCTTCATCTGTAAAATGAGCTGGAGTAGGAAATGACAAACCGCTCCAGTATCTTTGCCAAGAAAACCCTAAATTATGTCAGAAACAGCTGAAAATAACTGAACAGAAAACAGAAAAACTGTCTTGGACACTATTGAGAGTATTGTATCATATTCAGTTTGGGAATTGCCACAGTTTAGGAAGAACATTGGGAGAGGGTCTGGAGGAGGGCAGCCAAGATCATCAGATTACAGGATGTTGAAGTGGAAGGAAACTGAAAGGCCGTCTTGCCCCAGCCCTTTATTTTGGAAGTAAGGAAAAGGAAGCCCAAGGAGGTTAAGTGACTTAGTTGCTTGAAGGTCACATACCTAGCAAGAGTCAATAGAATTTGAACTCGGGTCCTTTGACTCCTCTAGTGAAGACTCTTGAGATCATTCTGAGGATCTATTAATGGAGCCAGTCAAGCTTAGCTTGGAGAAGAAAAGACTTTGGGGTCCATGAATGCTGTCTCAAGTATTTGAAGAGCTGTCACTTGTTAGAGAGATTAGATTTGTTTAGTGTATACTTGGAGGGCAGAGCAGAATTTGGAGCAAGCATGGAAATTGCAGAGAGACAGATTTTTGACTTGATGTAAGAAAAAACTTGCTAGCAAAAGGAGTGGCTCATCTCACTGGGTGGTAAGTTTCTCTCTCACAGAAAGTCTTTGAGCATTTTGGATGACACCTTTTTGAATCGCTTGTGAAAGGGATTCAAGTTCAAGTTAATCAGCACAGCCTGTGAGGTTGCTTCAGACTCTAGGATCCTGGGATTCTATGTATCTGTTCCTGTTCTCTTCCTTCTCCAAGTCAGGCTCTGTCCCACTGCCAGAATGACCTTTCTATTACATAGATCTGGTCATATGACTTTTCTGTTCACAAGTATTTTCTGGATCTTTTTTTGTCTACTAAGTGAAATTCAGGATCCTTTTCCCGGTATCCAACGCCTACCGTGGTCTTGGCAAAAATATGTTTTCTTTTTATTCTGAGCTTAACAAACACCAAATAAAATGAATGTTTTTGTATGTGTGGTAGATGAGTAAAAGAGGATTGTACGTGATACTAAAGATTTCTATTACATGCAACTTGAATTTCTTTATATAATAAATTCAGAATTCAACTTTCAAAGCTTCCCTGTGATTCTTTCTGGATTTCATTCTTTTTTCTTTTATGCATTTAAAAATGCTTCAGTGACCTTCTTTTCTTTCCTTTTTTGGAAACCCTATCCCTATCCTTTCCTTCCACATCACCTCCCCTCCAATGAAAAACAACATAAAACCCTTGTAACAGATGATGGGCAAAAGAAATTCTTAATGGCTGCTTCTGAAAATGTCTTATTCTGTATCTTGAGTCCATAATCTTTCTGCCCAAGAAGTAGGTACCATATTTCATCATTGTTTCTGTAGAATTATGGTTGGTCCATATTGACCAGAGTTAAGTCTTTCAAAGTTCTTTGTATTTACAATGTTGTTGTAATTGTATAAATTGTTCTGTTTCTACACACTTCCCTCTGCATCAATTCATACAGGTCTTCCCAGGCTTCTCTGAAGCCATCTCTTTCATCATTTCCTAGGGCACAAGACTATTCTATTTCATTTCTATACCATAATTTGTTCAACAATTCCTCCATCGCTGGTTATCCCCTTAGTTTGTAGTTCCTTAGTACAATAAAGGGAGCTGCTCTAAGTATCTTTGTACATATAGGTCCTTGTCTTCCTCTTTGTTTGATCTCATTGGTGTATGAGACCTGCCGCAGTCTGACGTCTTTCCATATTTCTGTACTCCAGAAATCTTGTATTCCACCTAAAATAAAATACTCTTATGCCCAAGAAAGTCTTGTGCTCTCCCACTTCCATGCCTTTGCTCATGCTGTTTCTTATACCTGGACTGCTCTCTCTCTCTTTACCTGTTAAATTCCTACCCATCCGTTAAAGCCCAACCTTGATGTCACCTCCTTCAGAAGGCCTGATGATCATTCATTCCCACAGCTCCAACAACCCCCTCTAAAGCAGGTAACTCCTAAATCAAGATCTCTGGTTATGAGATCAGAACTCCAGAGCTGGAAGGTACCTTACAGATCATCTAGCCCAACTTCTTCATTTAATAGATGGGAAAACTGAGCCCAAGATGTTAAATAACTCCTCCAAAATTCACCAGGTAGCAAGTGGTAGGAATTCAAACCCAGGTCCTCTGACTCCAAATCTGGTGTCCTTTCCATTGTACCATATTACTCCTGTCCCATCAATCTTCTGGGCTATAGATCCACCATGCCATGTCTAAGCTTTTAAATTTTTCCCCCCATGCTCTGTATACAGTAGGTTTTTAATGAATATTTGTTAACTTAAATTAGAAAATTGACTCTTGAGGAGTGTACTTTGAGAGCTAAGTTGAACCACATGTTCTTTCTTAACAACCAGAACTTATCATTAATTTACAAGTTTGGTACAACAGCTGTACAGTATTCGTCAGACACATGTTGGGATATTGTTCGTCCCAGTCACTGGACTGTGAGTAGGGGCAACATTTGAAATGTCCAGGTTGGATTTTTAAAGCGACCTTCTCCAAGCTACTTGCCATAGCTATAGGCTGTTAGCCAAATGGAAATGTAATTATTCATAAATGATGTGCCTGTAATTAGTCACAGGAGCCCGAGTGATACTTGACAGAAGGAAGGCCAGTCTGGAGAGGCTTTTAGAAAGAAGAAAAACAAAATCACACTTCAGTAACCCCTTCTGCTTCTACCCCTCCAAGACTGAGTCCTGGTTATGGTCAGATGGATTTCTCTGCTGTCACAGGGCTTTGGAGGTTGTGATAAGGACCAGCAGATGGTCAAAGTTTTCTGTTCGGCCTGGTGCTTTGTTTTTAGAAATGTCAACAGATATGAGGGCCATCGCTCATGATATGCCAGTGCAGGTAGCAGCTGCACCCCCGGTATTTCCTGGACCACAGGCTTGCTCATCAGTCTCACCAGTTAAACAAGGGAATGGTGTTGTGTACCCACACCCTCCTGGGACTCGTTCTGTCATAACTCACTGGCCTAGCAGGCAGGTTCTCATCATAATAGAGATCTCAGAGAGGAAGCTTCTCCAAGGAAACCCACTGTATTTTTACAAGGGCCTTTGTGCTCTTGGAGGGGAGTATTTCTGAGGATGGACATCCATATCCTGTGCCAGAGCAAACCCTGGGCAGCAGGGGGCTGATGAAAGAAAGAGACCGCTCTAGCCTCTGTGTTTGTTTATGGTACAATTAACCAAGGGTAAGAGAGGCCCTTCTTAGGGATTTTCCTTGGGGCCCCCGACTTTAAACAGATGAGCACATGTTTAAAGTGGAAATGTTAGTCATTCTCTGTTTAATATGAAAAAGCCTTCTAATTCAATTTAATAAATATTTGTTATTTGAGTGCCCTCTCCTAGATTGTGTAGGGGAGTGGGGTATGGGAAGAGAGGAAAGAAGACAAAGATGTTTCTACCCTCAATAAATCTGCAATCTAATGGGAGATGGGATTTATACATAAATAATTATTGGTGAAGCAGAGGCTAGGAAAGGTGCAGAGGAAATGCTGTTAGAGAATCGTAGCATAGACAGTAGGGTGATGGGGGGGGGGGTAATTGTGACCTGCAGTTAGGAAGCACATATATAAAATGCTTTGCAAATTTTAAAGCACTCTATACACAAATATTATCATTATTATTATTATTAGATTTGTTTCTGTCCTGATCTAGCCTTCAGCCCTCCATCCTCTCATGAAGCTAATTAGCATCCACTTCCAGTTGTATTTATTTGTGTCTGCTTTCACCTGAATCATTTCCCCTAGACCAGGAGTGTGGATCCTGCTTCAGTCGTTTATTAACTATATGACCCTTGGCAAGTCATTTAACCTCTGCCTGCCTCAGTTTCATCATCTATAAAATGGGGATAACAGTAGCACCTTCTTCCCAGGGTTGCTGTGAAAATGAAATGAGAAAATAGTTCTAAAGACATTAGCATCACACCTGGCACATAGTGAGGACATATGAGATCACATATGTAAAGAATTTTGCTAGGTGCCTTAATACGTCCTTGTTGATTCTTTGGCTTCACTCGATCTTTTTTCTGCATCAGACCCTTTGGCCAGACTCTTTGTCAGAATGTTTTTAAATGAATAAATGAAAACACACAGGATTACCGAGGAAATCAATTATACTGAAACGTATTTATCAAAACATATATTTTTTAAAGTTCACAGACCCCAGGTTAAGAACTCGTCTGCTGGACTGTAAGCTCTCTGAAGGCAGGGACTGTTCTTTTTTTCTCTCTGTATCCCCCACAGCGTCCGCTTGGTGCCCTGCTTGTAGCAGGTGCTCCACAAGGATTTGTTGGATGAAGGAATGAGTGCAGGTGAATCTTTGAAAACATCACTATATGATTCCTAGTTATTGAATGATAGAGCCTTAGGGTATCAGAGCTGGAAGGGACCTGAGAGACCATCTACAAAACTCCCATTTTACAGATGGAAGACTGAGGTTCAGCAGGGGAAGGGATGGACACCCAGCTGTGTGTCAGACGAGGGAGGTGACAGATAGAGATTGGAGGGGGTCTGGATTCTTTAAAAAGTGCTTCTGATCCTACCCCTGGTCCCTGCGCACTCATCCACACCATCTCTTTCCTGTACCTACTCTGCCCCTGCTGATATTACAGATGTGGAAAGCTAAGGTCATTGCCTTTGATGATAGATTAGGAGAATCCAGACCGAGTTCATTCTAAAAAATACCATTTTCATGATGGGAACCAAGCAATATTTACAAGTTCTATTTATAAGCAATATTTACAAGTCATACAGTTAGTAATTTACAATTGTGTACAAGAAAATAAAACTTGCCATTGTATCTTTTTCCTAGAACTTGCCTGGTACTCACTGAATGAAACTTTCCTGTTTGATTCTTCCTCTCCCCTCAAAGCACAGTCCACATGTTGCCCTTTGAAACCTTTTTCTTCTTCATTTCAAGGCTTCTGGGCTTTGTTTTCTCCCAAGACATCCCCGTTGTGTTCCTGCCTCAACTCTTGCCCAATTATAAATGTCCTGGGACTCTGCCTATAGCTCTGACTTGTTTCCCAAGATATCACATTCTTTTGGTTCTTTCTATTTTTTAAAAATTAACTTAACGTTTTTCAGTAAACAACATTGTCTCTCCCTACTCCATCGCCACCACCACATCCCTCCCTTTTGTCCGTTAAAAAGAAAAGAGAAAGAGAAAGAAAAAGCCTTATGACAAGTTCTGGGTCTCTTTTGATCTTCTTCAGTGGCTCCTTCTTTGTGTCTGTCTCCTGGTCCCCAGGGCTCTGCCCTTAGCTCTCTTCTCTTCCCTCTACACTATCTTCCTTCACAATCTCGTTCACTGCCATAGCTCCCCCTTTACGTAGATGACTGCATAAAGACAGCTAGGTGGCATAGTGGATAGACTGCTGAGCCTGGAGTCAGGAGTTGCTGTTCAGTCCTGTCTGACTCTTCCTGACCCCACTTGGAATTTTCTTGGCAGAGATCCTGGAATGGTTTGTCCAGCTCATTTTACAGATGAGGAAATTGAGGCAAAGAGGGTTAAGAACTTGCCCAGGATCACACAGCTAGTAAGTGTTTGATGCTGGGTTTGAACTCAGGTCCTCTGAACCACCTTGCTGCCCTGCATCAGGGAGACCTAAGTTCAAATACAGCTTCAGACACTTACCGGTTGTGTGACCCTGGGCAATTCATGTAACCTCTGTTTGCCTCAGTTTCCTACTTATAAAATGGGGATAATAATAGCATCTGCCTCCAATGTTGTTGTAAGGACCAAATGAGATAATAAATGTGATGAGTTGAGCACTGTGCTCAGCACCTAGTAAGTGCTAGGAAGATGTTAGCAATGATAATTGCTATTCTATATTAAATATTTAAAAATATACTCATATATATTGTATAGTACATATTGTTGTGACTACTAAATCTATATCCTATATTTCATAGGATCATAGATACAGAGCTGGAAGGGATCATAGGGGCCATCCAACCTAACCCCTTCATTTTACAGATGAGGAAACTGAGGCAGGGATTAAGTGGCTTGCCAAAGGTCACTCAGGTATTGTACGGTAGAGCAGGAATTCAAACCTGTTTCCGAATCCAGGACTTTCCCCATTCTCCCCCATTCATCCTGACCTGCCTTTCTCCTAACTTCCCAGACCCATTTACGTCCCTAACAAGATTAAAAGAATCCTTGGATTTGGAGTTTGAAGAGCCCTAAGAAGGCATCTAGTCCAGCCTCCTGATTTCCTAGAGAGGGGTCTCTGAAGCCCAGAATGCTCTGAACTTGGATGGCTCCTTCTAGCCCTTTCAGCTCAACATGTCCCAAACTCCACTCCCTCTGCTGCTCTTTTTGGCTGGTGGTATTGTCACCATCCTCCACCATCCATAGTCTCCCAGGATCCCTGAACCTTGCTGGTCTCTGATTCTTTCCCCTTCCCCCTGCTTGTATGCACGGTTAATCACGAGATTTTGTCGATTCCACTTCTACAACATTTCACATCTGCTTCCTCCTCTCTGTTCTGTGGCCCCCACCCCAGTGGAGGCTGGGGTCTTGCTGGGTCTTCTCTTCTTTCAACGTGTCACTCTGCTGCACAGAACCCTACAGTGGTTCTCCATTGACTCTTGAATAAATGCAGATGCCTTTTCTGGGCACCCAAGACCTCAACAATCTGGTTCTCTTCCTCTCACACTACTCCCTGTCACCTTAGTCTCTGTTCCAAACTGGGATATTCACTTTCACTGTCCATATCCCTGTATCTGCTTATCTATGCTTCTTGATTCACGCTGGTCCCCGTTTCTAAATTTTTTTCTTTCCCCTCTTCAATTGTTAAAACGTGATCTAACTCTTCTAGCTTAATTCTAAGTTCCCCTACCTTCAGGGGCACCTTTGCTGGTCCCTTCAATTATTAGTGCTCTAGCCGTCTCATTGTATGTGTTTCTCTGACGTGCTTATGTTTTATTCTGTCCTATTGCTGCTTCTATATGTGTCGTCTCCTTCTGTTAGACTGGAAGCGGGGAATGATTATAATTTCGATATTTTTCACTCTCCCCGTGCCTAGTGCAGTGCTCTGTCCATGGCAGGCACCTAATTAACTATGTCAAATTAAATTAAGTTCCTCTCCTCAGCCTGAAGCAAATCTTAGAAGATCTGGAAAGAACTAAGTTAACTTCATGGCGTGGTAGAAGAAACTCTGAACCAGAAACTGAGACTTTGGCCCCTTCCTCCAGCTATGTGACCTCCCCAGGCCTTAATTTTCTCATCTTTTATGAGGGAGTTGAACCATATGGTTTCTCGAATCCTTTGAAATCAGTTTCCTCTTTTCCCGTTACTCCAGGAAGTATTAGTCCTTGCTTGCCTGTTTGTTTTACAAAGTTTAGGTGAATTTTGTTTCCTTTTTGTTTTTGTATACCTAGGGCCCAGTGGAGTTCCTGGAACACAGTAAGGGTTTAGTAAGTACTTATTAATGGGCTAATGTCTCCCAGAGCTCTCTGTTCCCTATGAAGATCAGTTACATGTCATTGTGCTAACCAGTTCTAATTAAGATTGTTGAGAGGATAATTTGCCCTACTCCAGGGCAAATAATTAGCCAAAATATTTGGCTAATCAGTCGATCAACGAGCATTTATTAAGCACTTAGTATATACCAAGAACCATGTGGGGAGCTGGGGGATCAGGAATGGACCTGAGTTTTCCTTGATGGAAGGAACTTCCAGGTGAGAAATGCAAGTCTTCAATTTATAGTCTGAGAAGATTGCCTAGAGCACTGAGAGGTTAAGGGACTTGCCCAGGATGACACAGTCAGTATGTGTTAGATTGGAGTTTGAACCAGGAGTTTCCTGCTTTCAAGACCACCCCCTGTCCTCTATGCTATACTGACCTCAGGGGCTGGGGTTGCAGAGACAGAGATGAAGCAACCCCTGTTCTCAAGGAAGCACAGTCTATTATGTTGAGGAAGACAATATGTATACATATAAATATATTAAATATATAGTATATATGTGTGTATACACATACACACACACACACACATACACATGAAATAAATGTAGGGTGGTTTGAAGGGAAGGGCATTTGTAGGGAATCAGGAAAAGCTCAAATGTCAGTAGAAGGTAAGTACTCATTTTCATGAAAAGGCTAATCTCAGGCTCAGTTTAGAAGTAAAGGTCAGCCTAACCTAACTGTGGTGTGCATACCCTTCAAGCCAGTGATGCCCATCTGTGTCCCAAAGAAATCAAAGAAAGAGGGAAAGGACCTAGATGTACAAATGCATGTATAGCAGCTCTTTTGTGGAGGTGGCAAAGAAATGGAAACTAAGCGGTTATCTCTTGGTTGGGAAATGGCTGAACAAATTCTATAATATGAATGTGTTCTAATGCTATTGTGCTATAAGAAATTATAAAGGGAGCTTTCAGAGAAACCTGAGAAGACTTGTATGAAATGATGTAGAGTGAAAGGGACAGAACCAGCAGAATAATTTATACTATAACAACAACACTGTAAAAATAAACTACTCTTAAAGACTTAAGAAAGATAATCAATATAAGGACCACATAGGACTCCAGAGGACTGATGATGAAGAATACTACCCACCTCATGATAGAGAAATCATGATGGACTCAAGACGCAAAGTTAGACATGCATTTTTGGATCCAGAGGTTTTCTAAGGTGCCAGGTGTTTAAATAGAAAAGCATGTCAGGAGCTCGTGTGTTTTCTCTCTCTGTCTTGTAACTTCTGCCATTCAAACATGTTGGCCAGCTCATTCTTTCTTATGTGATTGTTTCCTGGCATGCCACACCTTTGCATAGTTGAGTCTGTTCTCCTAGTGTGGTCCTTTTATGTGTGTGAAATCTTGCTTAGATCTGTGGGAGTGCTGGCGCAGGCTGTTGTGTGGCTGGCCAGGCTATTTTCTGACACTATCAAAAGGTCTTTCTTTTGCAGAAGAAACCTTAAGCCTAGCAATGAAGATTCAGTGAGCAAAGAAACAGACAATGTGGAGTTGGGGGTGGGGGAAAGAAGGCTTTCTTTCCTGTGCTCATGAAGATAAAGCTGCATGCCATGAAATCTTGGGATTCAGAAAGCTCTGGGTGTTTAAAATAGAGGTTCTTAACATTTTTGTATGGACCCCTTTGAAAGTCTAGTGAAGCTGAGGGATCCCTTCTCAGAATAATGCTTTTAGGTATATAAAATACAATACATAGGATAAGAAGCTGGAAGTGAACTTGGAACTCATCTGGTCCAATATCTTCCTTTTTCCAATACGGAATCATGACCCAAAGGGGTTTAAGGACCTAGCCAAGGTTGCAGAAGCAGGCAATAGTAGAGTTGGGATTCTCTGGACCTCCTAATCTCCCAGATCTAATCCTGGTTCTTCTCTTCTCTGGCTACCCCACTGTATAGTTATCCCTTCCACTTCACAGCTTTCCCCATCGTAGTTTCAATATATTGCTGGTTGGCATAAGAAATTAAGTGAAAATTTGGGGGAGTTTTGTGAAAGTTGCAGATGACACATGAAGGCCAGCAGATGACAGAAAAAGTTTGGAAACTCAGAGATACATTGTATAACATCAATAATATCTAATATAATATCTATTATATATCAATAATAATATTGTATATTATCAACCCAAATTTTACAGCAAATATCCTATAAAAGAAAAAGAAAAAATCAGATTTCTCCTCTGGTACAAAGATAGGGTCAAAACAATTTTGCATGGATTTTCCAGATTCCTGGGGTGCCATGCCCCTAACCCCTCTGATATAGAAAGGCTAATTACATTCCTCAGCTCATTCTTACTGTTTGTCTATTGTGCATTTATGTTCCTCTTTCTTTGCTCTACTTAATCTTTATTTCTACTTTCTCCCTGTTCTCTTCCCTAATTTCTCTTTTCTCTGTTCCCTTCCTCATGGTAACTCTCCTAACTGAGAACCTCTCTATTAACAGTCTGCATAGATAAAACTTATAGGAGAGCAAGAAAGGGCCTAAGAGTCTCTCTGAAAGAGTGCCATTGACATCACATTAATAGATCAGCAGCGGTTATTCCATCTGGCTGTCTAAGACTGATCAGCCAGGACCTTGGGTCTACAGAATGTTTGCCCTTTGAAACTGTACTCTATCAAACCTGGCATAGCAGTGTAGTGGGTTCAGTCATGATCCAGGCAACCAGGCTAAACATGGAACAGATCAGGTTGGCCAGTGTCATCAAGGTTATCTCCAGCTGTGTGAGGAATGCTTTTAAAGCTCTCACCCCAGTTTCTGACCTGTGTAGAGGGAATGCAGATGAGCAGTCCTCCTTGCTTGTCCTGGGACACCACACTCCATCTCCTTCTGTGCCTGGCTCTCCAGGTCTGAAATGCTCTTCCTCCTCACTTCTGCCTCCTGGCTCCCTTCGAGATGGTTCCTAGTGCCCCCACTGTTAAGTGTTGTATCTTGGAGGTTCACTTGCATCTGTTTTCTGTGTTATATAGGATATTCTTGGTTGTACAATTTCTTGCATGTTGTCTCCCTCATTAGAAAAGGAGCTGCTTTAGGGTTGGGACCATGTTTTTGCCTTTCTTTGTGTCCCTGGTGCCTAGCATACTATCAGTGTTTAATAAATGCCTATTAACACACTGAACTATTCATTGCTGGATGTATACACCACTAGATTTTTCGAATTTTCATGATGTTGTAGGGCCAGTTGTTGTAGAGTTCCAGTTCCAATTATACCACGTAACTGACCTGTCACTCTGGGCAAATCACATCCTTTCCATGTATCTGAGTTTCCTCATCAGTGAAATAGGGCTAAAAATTATACTACCTTCCTCACAAGGTTATTACATGAATCAGATGAGATGAGTGTGAAATTACCTTCTAAATTGTTGTTGATGAGTGATTTCAGTTGTATCTGACTCTCTAAAACCCCATTTGGGTTTTGTTTTGTTTTTTGGCAAAGATGTGCTAAAGTGGTTTGCCATTTCCTTCTCTGGATCATTTAACAGATGAGGAAACTGAAGGAAACAGGATTGTGACTTGCCCAGGGTCACACAGCTAGTAAGTGTCTGAGGCTGGATTTGAACTCAGATCCTCTTGACTCTCTCCACTGGGCCACCTAGCTGCCCTCCTAAATTATAGAGCCCCTTTTAAACTGTAGACTGTCATATTAATTAAATATCAGGTATCATTATTCTTCTCTTTGTGGAATGTTGGAAACACCAGACTTTTTGTCTTAGTATTTGGGGCTTTTGCTTTGGAGTCTAATATTCCTTCCAGCTCTAGATTTATGCTGCAGGGATCTATAGTGTTCTCTCTTCTGGGAACCAGGAACTTTGGGCAGACACCAACATTAGGTATTTCTCATTTCCTTGGGTCCTTCCTTAGATTCGGTAGGCTGGAGTGCCTCCGTTTTTGATGAAATGACTCTTGAAACTGTTGCTTAATTTCCATTTACAATGATTTTGATGCTATTGAATGGAGAGGTTGCATGGTGCTATGGAAAGTGCACCGATTTTTAAGTCAGAGGATCTGGGTCTGAATCCTGACCCTAATTGGCTAGTTGTATAAATTTGAGTAATTCTTTTCCCTTTTCTGGGTGTCAGTTTACTCATCCTTAAAAATTACAAGGTTAGACTAGATGACTTCCAGCTCTAAGTATGTGGTATAGTAGATAGATGCTAGACTGGGATTCAAATTCCACCTCAGACACTTGAAAGTTGTGTTACCTTGGGCAAATCACTTAACACCTTTAGAGCTTAGTTTTCCTCATTTATGAAATGGGTGGGGTTGGTCACACTTGATGGCTCTCAAAATCCATTTTGGTGCTAGATGTATGATTCTGTGATCCTTCGCTGAGTGAACTGCCAGAGGAATGTCTTTGGTGGTTTGAAAGGCTTTGAATGGCTGCCATGTTTAAAGCCCAGTATTTGTCAAGAATGTCTGCTAAAGCCATACTCATTGTCTTTACATTATGGCATGGAGGTAGGTGTGGACTCTTGAAGGCTATAGTAAGAGAATTTGAGCTCGGGCAGCTTTTACCAAATTAGGAAGGCTTCAAGCATAGGACCAGACATGCATGACCTGTTATACAAAAACCAGTCTAGCTAAATGTGGAGAGGCAGACCATGGGATGAATTTTTTGGCCATGGCAGCTCATGAAACCATATACTGAGGCATTAAGGAATTGTAATAAGCCTTGGTGGATGTAAAGTGATATCTCAAGGTTGTTTTAATGTTCATTTCTCTAATCAATAATTATTCAGGACATTTTTTCATATGTCTATAAATTGTTTTGATTTCTTCATTGGAAAACTGCCTCTTCATATCTTTTGACAATTTGTCCATTGGGGAATGACTCATATTCTTATAGATTTGACAGAGTTCTTTATATATGAGATATGAGACCTTTATCTGAGAAACTGTCTATAAAAATTTCCTCCCAATTTTCTGCTTTCCTTCTGATCTTGGCTGCATTTGTTTTATTTATATGGAAACTTTTAAAAATTTAATGTAATCAGAATTATCCATCTTACACCTAACTTTGCTCTTTTTTATTTATTCATAAATCGTTCATCCATCTGTAAGTCTCATATGTAATACATTCCATGTTCTTCTGCTTTTCTTTTAATATCTCTCTTGATATTTAGGTCATGCAGACATTTTGACCTTATCTTGGTGACTAGTGTACAATATTGGTCTATGTCCAGTTTCTGTCAGACTGCTTTCCAGGTGCCCTCCTCAGTGGAGCCATGGAAGTTTTCAGTATTGAAGCACTTGTGGGGAAATAAATTCTGAACTCCTGATCCATGTAAAAGATGGGACAGCTTTATAGGCAGAACTGAAAGGGAATTTAAGAGGTCATTTTACTCAGCCCCTTCATAAAACATATGAGTTCAATGAGTCCCAGAGAGGGAAATGACCTGCCCAAGGTCACTCAGTTGATGAACAAGCATTTATTGGCACCAGCTATCATGCCGGGTACTTTGCTACAATTCATATCCTATTGGGGGAGATGAGTCCAAACGTCTATACAGAGTAAATACTATATGAAGACAAGGTGGTTTGGGAAAGAGAGCATCAGCAATGGGACGGAGCAAGAAAGGCTTCATGTAGAGATGGAGTTGAGTTGTGAAGGAAGTAATCGATTCTATATAAGGCAGAGAGGATGAGGGAGTCTTTTTCTTTGGGAGGACAGATAGTGTAAAGACAGAGATGGGACGTGAAGTATCATATATGAGAAACAGGTAGGCAAAAAGCATGATTAAACCCTCAGCATGGGCCAAGCTCTGTGCTAAGGGCTGTGATACAAGGGGAATACAAGCCAACTGGCCAGCTTGGTTGGACCACAGAGAGCAGGAATGGAAGTGATATATAATAAGGCTGGAAAGGGAGGTTGAGACCAGTAGCCATGTGACCTTGGGCAAGTCACTTAACTCCAATTGCTCCTCCAAAAAATGCAAAAAATAAAACCAAAAAATAAAACACAGGTCTCATAGAATTCCAAAAGGCAGGTAGCGAATGGCTTTTAAAGTCAGAGTAACTTCTATTTTAGCCTAGAGGCAATAGAGAGCCACTAGGGTTTAAAAGAGCAAAAAGGTTATAAAAATAATTCTCAAGGGAAATTCCCCTGGTGAGGTAAGCTCTTTATGCCACTATTAGCTCAGATATATATATAACTTTGTATATATAATATATATATATTATATATGTATATATCTGAGCTTTTATATATATATATACATACATACATACATACACACACATCCCAATATGTATATGCATACATATTGGGGATACAAGATGTCCATTACTTCTAATATGAATACTTTATTGTTTTGTATTGTGCCCTAGATGTACTTTGAACAGATCCACAGCTTATCATGAATCTCTCTTTTAGCATCACTGGGAATGAAGCTGCTGTCTTTTCCATAAAGGTTCTCCATCTGTTATCCTATAAAACTCAGTCATATCCATCTGAATATTAATAAGGAAAGCCAGACCTCATGGTCTTTCTAATGTCAGCCTGGGATGGGTTTCTGTGAATGGGCCAGAATAGTTCATACCTGTCTACTCCAGATCCCAGGCAGAGTGTAGACCAGATGCTCTACTCCATGTCCTTGTTTATAAATGAAATGTCTGTTCCCAGAGAACCCTCCTGTGTTTACTGGATCACAGAGGTGGGGGTGGGCCTCCTGATGTTTACACATTGCAGAGTCACAGATGGAGAAGATGTTTTGGGGAACTCATCAATTTCCTGCTCCTTTCCTTTTGGCTGTTCTGTTGTCCTGTTCTCTTCTTTTCAAACTCAACAAATGCTTCTTCATTACCTGTGCTCAGTGCTATGAGAGCAAAGGTGGGAAAGAAAAAGCAATGTGGTATGGTGAAAAGAGCACATTAAGTCAGAAGACTTGAGTTCAATTCTCTACCCCCATCCTCATGCTTTCCACTTTTGTGACTTTGCGTAAATAAAGCACTCAGCCTCTCAGGCCCTCAATTATGAAACCCTATGTTTTATTCAGTAACCTCTTAAGTCCCTTCTAATTCTAAATTTGCCATTCTATGACCCTAAGATAGCCTCTGCATTCTTAGAGCTCAGTATCCAACATGGGAGATAGGACATGAATCTCTCAATGTGGTGTCATGGAAGGAATGCAAGAATTGGAGTTCCGTGAGACTTGGGTTTTATTTTTTATTTTTATTTTTTGCTTTTTTTTGGAGGAGCAATTGGAATTAAGTGATTTGCCCAAGGTCACATGGCTAGAAAGTGTTAAGTTTTGAGTCTGCATTTGAACTCAGGTCCTCCTGACTCCAGGGCTGGTGCTCTATTCACTGCACCACCTAGCTACCCCCTGAGACATGGGTTTTAACTGTTGGCTCTTCTGGTGCTTAGTAGCAATTTAAATATGAGAAAATCACGTCAACTCTCTCTGAGCCATGGTTTTAACAACAAAGAGATGGGACTATTTACTGCTTAATAGAGTCATTTGGAGGAAAATACTTTGTTAGCTTCAGAGCACAATAGAAGTAGGAACTTGTTACCTCTACCATGCAAAGCAGAATGCAATAGGGTCATGAGAGAAGAGTATTTACAGTGTCACGGAGTGTCAGTGGAGAGAGATCCCTTTGAGAGGAAGACATCAGACATGGGTCCATAGAAGAGAGGGCATTGGAAGTGGGCCTCTGATGGATAGGTCGGATTTCTTTTCCAAAGGCAATTTCAAGCAGTTTTACCTAATTCATATCAACCCCCAGCTTAGTGAAAGAAAATAAAATCTGTACACATCTGAGACTTTTCGAAAACATAAACAAATCTCAGGGATCCTAACTCAAACCAGAGCTTACCCAGATGCATCAACCTCTAATGTTCAGAAATGTTTGCTTTTCTCTCCAATGATGTAAAAGAAACCCTTTATTTCAGATCTGTGTTGCATGGTATTCTGTGCAAAGTTAGTTTTAGCTGCTCCTTTAGGATGGGCTCCCTAAATGAGCTCAAATAGACTGAGTAGAGCCTGGGTGCAAATAGGCCATTCCTGTTAGAAGCCAATTACACTCAAGAAAAAATATTCCTATTTATTTAGCTGTGCAATGAGGCATGAAATTGGTCCTAACTGTGGACTTAGGGAAAGGGCTTTGAAGGTTCTGTCCTTCCCCCAATGCTGACATGAAGGTTCATCTGGCCCCCATTTGCAAACACTAGTCTACTTTGCACTGTTCTTCTCATAAATTGTAAGTGCTGCCTACCTCTCTCTTTCCTTCCTTTACTTGTAATGGTCACTTTCTCTTGCATGGTCACCATTAGACCCAATAAAACTATTGCTCTATTTCAAAGGAGAGGGAAGGACAAGGGGCAACACAGTGTAACAGAAAAAGCACTGAACTTAGAGGTAGCAGACCTGGGTCATAGGATCATAGCTTTAGAGCTAGGAGGTGCCATCAAGGTCATTGAGTCTGACTCTTTACTTGCCCAAGGTTACACAGGTAGTAAGTAGGAGAGCTAGAATTTGAACTCAGATCCTCAGACTCTAAATCCAGTTCCTTTCCCTTTCATTCAAAGATTCTATGCCAAGCTCCTTTCCTCATTAGCTGTACAGCCTTGGGCAAGTCACTTAACTTTTCTGGGCCTCGGTTTTCTCCAAGGTCCCTTCCATTTTTATCATCCAATAATTCTTAGGGATTAGAAAGAACGAAAAACAAATAAGCATAGGTATTTGGTGACAAATCTGGGGAATTTGCACAATGACTACATCATTATCTAAGAGTTTAGTTTAAGAATCAGACTTTCAATTTGTATCCAATTTTGTAAATCATAGAAAAGTGTAATTCACTCTGCAGATAGTTATCGAACACCTACAATGGGACCGTATGAGAAGAAATAGAGATGAATAAGAGGACATACCCTAACACCAATTTGTTCTTTCCGGCCTCCACTTTATAGGAAAGGTCCTGGGCCTGCTGCTAAAAAGGGAGGCAGAGGTTATAGATAGTAAAGGCCAGAGCAACAATAGGAATTCCATTATTTCCAAGCTCGGTGGGTTGGTTAAGAGATCTCCGAAGTTCTCAATATAATTCACAACAAATGTGAATATTTTACCTTTGGGTCCTGATGGCTTTGCAGGATTGAAATCAGGAAGGGGTGGGGGAAGGGAGAGAGGAAGAAGGAGGGAAGGAAGAAGAAAAGAAAGGTGTGAAATGCTGCCTTTGAGCATTTGTAAGCTCTATGATAACAGGATGTGTCACATAGATCTGTGTATCATTGTTGCCTATCACAATGCCTAGCAAATAGTAAGGACTTAATAAATGTTTGCTGAATAGATGGATGGATGAATGAATGAATGATAAGGCACAAGGATAGTCATTGTTTATAAAAATCAGATTAGGTACCAGATAAGTGGGTATCAAAGCTGAGCTGGAGAACTGATGGAACAGTAGGTTGTTGTTAGTTTATGGGAGTGGCCTCCTTTGCATTCAGAGGAACTTTTTGGCCTTACAATAGCTTTTATATCTTGAGGTTTTGCGCAGGTCAATGTACTATTATTTCAAAAAGCAATGTGGGGGGTGCAGGAGGGAGAGGGGGTTTCAAGATTGGAAGAATTGATCCTACCTACCTCTTAGAATTATGAGGAATTAGAATTGTGCTGTGAAAACCTTAAAGCGCTATGTAAGTGTGAGCTATTTTTATTTAGTACCTCGGAAAAATCTGTGATTTTATTAATGTTGGCATTCCTGCCACAGAAACTGATGGCAATCTTTCTACAGTGCAAGAGTTTGTATGTACAAAACAAGTGGCCATCCAGTGGTCAGTTCTTTGAGCGTGAGTTTTAGCTCACCTGAATTTGATTTATTCTTAGAAAATAGACATACCAGAACTCAAAACATTTCAGCCTTGGAAAGATCAGCTAGAACTCGTGTTCCTTGGACCTTGTTTTTGAGAGCCCAGAAGGACCTCCACACCAGAAGGAGGTGTCAGAGTGCTTTGGGATTACATTTTGACAGCATCTCCCATAGTATAGGACCTGATCACCGGAAACTACGTTTTGTGAACCCATTTCTTCTTTTAAATACCCCTCCTGTGCCTTCTTTGGGGGCCCATGACTTTTCCTGTAGCCTATATTTAGGTATAATACCCATAGAGGTTTACTTTATTTTATTGTTTCTTAAATTTTTATTTGGATAGGATCTCTCATTTCATTAGTATAAGGAATTTCTTTGCAATTTATAATCTTACAGAGTTACTTAGGGCACTAAAAGTTTAAGTGATTTTCCCAGGGTCACCTAGAGCCAGTATGTCAGAGTCAAAGTTTGAATTCAGATTTTCTGGACTCTAAGTCAATGAGCCAGTCAGTGAACATTTTTTAAAGATCAATTGTGTGTCAGGAACTGTGCTGAGGCAAAGTTAGTCCCTGATGTTAAGAAGCTCACAGTCTAATGAGGGCAACAACAAGCAAACACAGATATATACAGGCTAAAAAGGAAATAATTTAATTTAGTAAATAATTTATTTTACTAAATAAATTAACTTATTAATTTAATAATTTAAGAGAGGGAAGGCACTGGAAGTAAGAGGAGTTGAGAAAGGATTCCTGTATAAGAGGGGAATTTGGTCTGGACTTAAAGGAAGCCAAAGAAGTCAGTAGGTGGAGAAAAGAGAGAACATGGGGAGACAGCCAGAGAAAATATCTGGAGCTGAGAGAGGAAGTATCTCGTTTGTAGAATAGCCAGGAGGTCGATGTCACAGTGTGGAACAGTATGTAGCAGGGAGTAAGGTATAAGAAAACTGGAAAGGTAGGAGGGGGCTCAGTTATGAAGGACTTTGAATGTCAGAGGATTTTATATTTAACTCTGGACTAGGGAGCCACTGGAGTTTACTTGGGGGGAGGGGGAGTGGTGGGTGACATGGTCAGATTTAAGAGTTAGGAAAATCACTTTAGTGGCTGAATGGAGAGTGGGTGGAGTGCGGAGAGACTTGAGGCCGGCAGACCCACCAGCTGGCTTCTCCAACAATCCAAGCATGAAATGATGAGGGGTCTGATGCACTACAGTGGTGGCATTGTCAGAAGACAGAAAAGGGCAGCATATTTGAGAGATGTTGCAAAGGTGAATTTCAAAGATCTTGGCAATATATTAGATGGGGGATCAACAATTAGCTGGGTTGCAAGCTTGAGGGGTTAGGTTGTCCTCTGCAATAATAGGGAAGGTAGGGGGGGAAAGAATGAGTTCAGTTTTAGATACATTGACTTTAAAATATCCACTGGACATACTGTTTGAAGTCTCTAAAGGCAGTTGGAGATGTAAGATTGGGATTCAACAGAGAGGTTAGGGCAGATAGGTAGATTTTTTAAAGTTATTTCATAATTTGTTTTTAATAATATTTTATTTCCCCCCATTTACACTTAAAAATATTTTTTAACATTCATTGGCTTCTTTTTAAAGTTTGAGTTCCAAATTCTATGCCTCCCTCTCTCTTCTCCCCATTCCCTGAGATAGTAAGCAGTCTGATAGAGGTTATACATGTGTAATCATGTAAAACATTTCCATATAAGTCATTTTGTTCAAGAAGGCTCAGAAAGGAAGGGAAAAATAGTATGCGTCGGGTCTGTAGCAGAGAGCATCACCACCACTCTCTCTGACTGGCTCTTTTATTGTCTCAAATTCATGACAAATATTCCTGGCAAGTTAGCAAGTACATTGCTGGTAAACAATCGTCAGAAAGCGAGCGCTCCTTTCACATGTATTATGCCCATGACAATCCTTATCATCACTTAGAATTTACTCTCTTAACTCATGTGAAAATAATAAAATCTTTATCCAGGACAATATGAATCGGAGATTTCTGAAGCACATTTGATCCATAGAGATGTCCTTCTATTGAATCTAACAGAACATGTTTGGAAGACTTCTCATCAAGCATGTTCTCAAGGGGCTTTGTGGATTGGGATTATCTTGGATCATTGTATTGCTAAGAATAGCTAAATCAAACACAGTTCTTCGTCATACAATGTTGCTGTTACTGTGTACAATGTTCTCCTCGTTCTGCTCACTTCACTTGGTATCGGTTCATGTAAGCATTTCCAGACTTTTCTGAAATTACAGGATATGTAGATAGGAGAATTGTTGGCAGAAAGCAAAGCAGAACGAACATTCTGGGTCATTTGATAACTGTTCTCTCTTTCTCACCTGGGAATCCTAGAGATGGTTTGATGAGACTGCGAATAGTAACTTTGCAGTTGACAAGACCACCAGTGATACTTTGTTTAGCACAGGATATGAAACAGCTATTCCAATCTGGGAAGTTGATTTAGGGGTGGCAAAGACCCATCTTGTATCTGAACAATCAGCATGGAAATGAACAAGAGCATATTTTCCAGGTCACCTTATCCTACACAGCATTCCCTGCTGAATAGTGGTAGTACTTGTTTCCTCCTGGATTATCTCTAGAGAGATAATGTGTCCCTAGAAGAGGTTGGGCAATACCTCTGTTCACTTTGTTATGTAACCCAGGCTGAATCTTAATTACAGTGTCATCATGAGCCTTTTCTGGTAAACTGGCTTCCAGACTTGGGGCAGATACCAAACATATCCTCAATACACAAAATTCCTTGGATGGAGACGAGAAAAAGGGATACCGATAAAGCACGTAGGACAGGATTGGGGACACCGATAGAGCACCTAGGACAGGGATCTTGAGGCCACATGTTGCCCTCTAGGTCCTCAAGTGTGGACCTTTGACTGAATCCAAACTTCACAGAACAAATCCCCTCCTTTTAAAGGACTTGTTCTGTAAAACCTGGACTTAGTCAAAAGGCTGCACCCAAGGACCTAGAAGGCAACAGGTTCCCCAGCCCTGACTGAGGACATTCCAAAAGGGAAAGTCCCAGTTGTGCCCTTCCATACTTAATAATGCCTTACCTAAATTAGTGCCTCTTTTACTGATGTTTTTAATTCAATTTTTTTAAAATTTCAGTTTTGAAATCTCTCTCACACCCTCTCTTCCTTACCTAGTAAGAAGGTAAGAAAACCATCTTCCATTACAAATAAGTAAAGTCAAGGCAAAGAAATTGCCATGTGAGTTATGTTAAAGGGAAAGGGAAGCGAGGAGAAGGGAGGGAAAGAAGGGAAAGAGAGACTTTAATCTTCACTCTGAGTTCATTAATTCTCTTTCTGGAGGTGAACAATATTTTGAGTCACCTGGAATCATTGCTGGTCGTTATATTGATGAGATTACTAAGTTTTTCAAAGTTCATTATCTTGGCAATATTGTTGTTGTTGAATAAATTGTTCTACTTCTGCTCACTTTGCTCTGAATTAGTTCCTACAAGTCTCAGATTTTTCTGAGGCCATCTCCATCATCATTTCTTACAGCACCATCTCGTTTTCACATATCATAACTTTTTCAACCATTCCTCATTTCATGAGCATCCTCTCAGTTTCAAATTCTTTGCCACCACAAAAAAAGAGTGGCTACCAACTTTTTTTTAATGTGTGTCTTTTTCCTCTGTCTTTGATCTCTTTTGGTATAAAGGCTTTGTTGGCAGTAGAATCATGGGTCAAAGAGCATGCACAATTTAATAAGTTTGGGGTCATAGTTCCGAATTGTTTTCCAGAGTGTTGAGATCTGCTCACAGTTCCATCATCAGTGTGTTAATGTACCTACCTGTTTTTCCCCAACCTCTTAAGGATTGATCATTTTCCTTATTTATCATTTGAGTCAATCTGATAGGTGTGACGTGGTACCTTGGAGTTATCTTAAATTCACATTTTTCTAATTACTACTCACTAACAATTCCAGTCAATTCAAAGACAATATGGTTGTAGCTAGTCTTTTATCTCCCAGAAGTAGAAATTGCTTTCCCTTCTCTTTCGGTCTCAGTTAAATGTCACTTGTATAAAGAATTGGTTGGATTAAATGATCTCCTTCCTACTCTGAGATGTTGTGAATGGGTCAGACCACCTTGTCCAAAGGTCCTTGAGAAAGAGGGCATCTGATCACAACCATTTTCACCATTTTCACCCCCCAAAAATTGCCTGTAAAGTAACTTCACTTGCTTCCTTCTTCTAGATTCCCTGACATTTCAGTACAGTAGAAACACACTCCGGGAAGAACATTGACACACTGGGAGGTGTTTGGAGGAGGGCAGCTGGGATAGTGAGGGCCCCTGAGATTATCATCATTATCAGCATCATTTTCTTCATATCATCACCAGCATTTACAGAATGCTTTACATTTTCAAAGCACCTGACTTGCATTGTCTCATTTGAACCTCATGACAGGCCTCTGAAGAAGGTATAGCAGGTAGGACCTTCTTTTTATGGCTGAGAAAGCCAGGGCTCAGAATTGGTTAAATGGCTTCTTCCTGATCACACAGCTTGTAAACATCACGCGTGACATTAGGTCTTACTAATCCTAAACCTCACACTTTCTCATGGCCTATGAGGAACATAGGAAAGAACTGGGAATGTCTGAACTGAAGAAGAAGAAAAGACATGTGGAGAACATGATCATTTTCTTCAGGTTTCTAAAGGGCTGACACGAGGAAGGGTGATAGGACTTTTTTCTGTTTGGTCCCAGGGGGTGGGGGTGGGGATGTACAATTGAAAGTTGGAAGTTGCAGAGAAATAGATTTATGCCCGAACAAAGGAAAAACTTCTTAACAAATTAGAGCTGGTTGCAGGTGGAATGGGCCAGCTCAGGAGGTAGTGTGTTCACCCTTACTGGAGATCTTCAAAGGCCCTGGCCTTGGAAGGGATCCTCCTTGTACAGACATGATTTAAACCAGATGGTCCTCGAGGTCCCAACTCTAGGGTTTTATGCTTCAGTGGGGATACCTCAGAGGAATCTTTGTCGCTATGAAAGACACCATCTGTGACTTCTTGCCCCTGCATATGCCAGCACCCTATTCTCCTCACTAGACTGACAAGTGAGGAAGGAAAGCTGCATTCCAACAAGAGTTAGCATTTGGAATACATTTCTTGTGACTTTTACTGATCTTCCTTTTCCCTGCTTTTATGAATTGCTTACAGGTAGCCTCAGAGTAGGAAAATGCCTGGTACCTTCCTTAGGGTTATTGATCTCAGCTGTTGGACCTCAAATTCCTCTGTGTCTTTGATTGTTTTAGCAAAATCTGTGTATTAGGAAGATTTGCTGGGGGCGGGGGGAATACTTTCTAGGGGACTAGATCACTATAATTCTGTAACCCAGAGGAACGCATATTCCCACAGCTCCCTTGGCTTCAAAATAGAAAGGAAATGTAGGTGAGGAGTGGGTAAAACCCCACTCCTGTGAGGGGCTGGATTTTGAACAAAGTCACACTCAGGACTTGGGGTTGGTCAAGGTCTTACAGAGGTCTCAGTACATCTTCAGGTATGTGGCCCTAGAGTGATGCCTTAGTTACCACCCAGGCTGTCTTGTCCTTCCTGAAAACTGGTAGCAAGATCTTCAGGTACCCTCCCCCTCCTCCTTCCCCTTACCCCCATGTAATTGCTGACGTCTTTATGCCCCCAGTGTCTTTTCTCAATGTGAGGCCTCTCTGTACCTGCTTGACATTTCTGACTAAATCCAGAAAGCGTAACTTCCTTTGTTTTGCTATAATACTGATGGTCTTGAGTTTTGGCTTGAGCTGCATAAACAGACCAACATAGAGATGCTTGATTCAGCAGTTTAGCAGCCTTCAGCTCCGTTTGTTTAAAAAAGAAAAGGGGAAACAATTCAAAGTGAAGTTCAGGCTACAAAATGGCAATTATTGTGTGAACAAGACACTTTTATACTTACTGGGCCAGGCCTGAACATTTTATGGGCAAACTTGAGTTATGGACTATATATTTTTATGTCTCCAACCTAACAAAACAACTGCAAATACATAAAGGGCACTAAAACAATAATAATCAAAGGCTAATTATTGCATATGGTTTTCATTTCCCCCCTAATTTTCTTTCTTTTTTTCCGTGAGAGAAAGTTCCTCCCTACTCCTCATCTTCTCACATATACCTCTTCCAAGGCTTTAGGATGGAAGAATTGGTTGTATTAAATGATCTCCTTCCTACTCTGAGATTTCGTGATTCTTGAAGATTATTCAGCACCAGCACTGAGCACTAGGAGCCCTGGAATGGGCTAGGTTGCCTTGTCTGAGAGTCCTTGAGAAAGAGGGCATCTGATCACAGCCATTTTTACCACTTTCACCCATTTCAAGGTCTCTTTTCCTGGGGAATGATCTCCTTTCCTTTCATGGCTCCAACTGTAAGATATCAGCTTTCCTTTCTGATCTTTACCCATACAAATGCTGCTATTCCTGGGCATGTCTGAGTAGCTGGCCCACATTAGAATAAAATCACAGTTACTTTTCTCCCTGGGATCGCTGCCTGAACAAGATATGTTTATAACAAAATGGAATGTTTGCCCTTCAGTGAGATGTGGTCTAATCATGGATCTGACATGTTGGATCCCAGGAGCAGGGACTGAAAGGAAGGTGAAACTCAGGATTTGGGAACAAGTCCACCGACCTGACCATTGTATGTAACTTACATTCTTTACTTTGCAAATACCAGTTGTCTCCCCTTCCTTCCTTCCTCCTCTCTTCCTCTCTTTCTTTCTCTCTCTTCCACCATTTTCCCCTGTCTTTTCCCCTCTCCCTCCCCCACGCCCCACCCTCCTTCTCTCTCTCTTTCTCCCTGTCCTTCTCCCTCTTCCCTAAGCCTTTGTTTGCCTCCATATATTACTCAACACACTTGATACCTGTGCTGAAAATAGTAAGGAGAACCCAGAATTCTAGCTGAAAACAAAAGGGGACTTGAAGGAAAATTCACTTTAAAAAGTGTTCATTCAATTCCTAAGGATGTGTCATTGTTATGGAGAAGTATATGTGGACCCCTTATAGGGAAGTTCCCACTAACAATTTACAGGGTCCAAAAATAGAACTCATTCATCAACTATTTATTGAGCGAGTACCTTGTGTGTGCCAGTTTGTGTGCTAAGTTTGGAGGAACTATAAAGAGAAATAAGACGTGGTACCGCTTTCACAAAGCTTAACGTTTAGGAGGATGGATAAGACATGTATGCAAATAATTACAATACAAATTAGGACAGGATAAGTGCTTGTGAAAATTGTGGCATGGCGCAAAGAGCGCTGGATTAGGAGTTAAAAAGAGCTGAGTTTAAATCTCCCCCCACTATTTGTGTGACCTTTGACTCATCTCCATTTTCTCATCTATAAAATTAATGGGTTGGTTTCAGTGATCTCTAGGCTTGCTTTCAGCTCTACATCCTAGCCTCAGATTTGGCTTGAATAAAGGGGAAATCAGTTGGCCAAGAGGAGGCTTCATGATGGAGGTAGTGTTGGGAGAGCTCTTCAAGGATAGGCAGGGCTGAATCTTGTAGGATAAGCCATGCTATCACCAGAAGCATTCTGGGACGTGCTTAGACGGTTCCTTGCTAGGGATCAGATCCATACTTGGAGCAAAGTTGACTAAGATCCCCTCTAATGTCCCTTTTAACTCTAAAATTCTATGATTCAGTTTTGCTGTGAGAGGAAAAAGAGGAATAAGATAATAGGAAGAGGGAAGCATCTTCCCTCTTAAAAACATTAATTAAAAATTAATTAAATTAATTAAAAATGTTTTTAAGATAAAGTATCCATATAGGGAAAAGAACCAGTGGAGAACAGAAAGTTGAAGATGCTTGAGAGACAGAGGAAGATTGTGGGAGGGATGGTCCAGGAAGAAAGAGGGGGCAACTAAGATAACAATGGAAAGTTGCTTCTATTTTCCATCAATAGTCCTCCATCTCCCCAGCAAAAAGAGAGAGGTACATTGCCTCACTCCTTTTGGGGGATAAAAATTAACCATTGTATTTGTACAACATTCAGCTTTGTTTTTATCATCCTGTTCATTTACATGATCACAATCATATTATATATCGTTTTCCATAATCAAGGTCTGATAATTTTATGGTGAATGAACAAATGGCCTAATTTAGGCTTCTTGTTCACTTAAATTGAACTTTCCCTTATTAAGTCTGAATTCAGGAATTCTTATCATCTTCCGTGATGTCTGTGAATAGTATGAATATGATGTCTTTGAAGAAGAGTATGTGTGACTGGAGGAGAACCAACCACATCTCTTGGCTCTGAGTTTGAGGAGGCCTCCTTGATGCCCATGGCTGTCACTGAATTGTTGTAATCAGTTGTCAGCCTTGTATAGCCAATGTTCCTCTGGATGGGGTGTTTGCCAGATAATGCCAGAGAAACCAGTGGGCCAGATTCTATTCCTATCCTGGAAAACAATGAAAAGATTATCCATTGTTCTATGAGCCCAACCTTTCCTCACTATATCTGGAAATGGCATCATACAGAGAATAAGGTACTTCAGGGTGATGAAGAAGGTTCAGGTGGCACCTCATGCAAGATGCTTCCAAGATGGTGATGATAATAACAACTGACATTTAGCACTTCAGAGTTTGCAAAGTGCTTTATAATACACTATCCTTTGAACCTTGCAACAACCCTGAGAGGTAAGCACTACCAGGCATTAGTATCTCCATTTTAGAGATGAAAAAATTAAGACTCAGAAGGGTTAAGTGACTTGTCTATGGTAAAACAGCTAAGGAGTATCAGAGGTGGGATTAGTCGTCAGGTCTTCCCAACTACAAGTTTAGTTCTTTATGCATGATACTCTGACGTGAAGGCTTTGGAAAGTAACTGAACTAGGTAGAGGCTAATTGTATAAACAGTTTTGCTAGAATATTCAGGGTAAGGATTCCTTTTTTTAAAAAAGTTTCGTATTTTATTTTTCTCCCAACTACATACGAGAACAATTTTAACATTCTTTTAAAAAAATTTTTGAGTTCTAAATTCTCTTCCTCCCTTCCATCCCCCCATCATTGAGAAGGCAAGCAGTTTGACATAGGCTATACATGTATAATCATGAAAAACACATCTCCATGTAAGTCATGGTGTGAAAGAAAACAGAGACAAAAAAAGTCAAGAAAAATAAAGAAAAAATATATTCGATCATATTCAGGATGCACCAGGTCTTTCTCTGGAGATGGACAGCACCTTTCATGGTAAGTCCTTCAGAATAGTCTTGGATCATTGTGTTGCTGAGAATAGCTAAGTTATTCACAGTAGATCGTTTTACAGTATTGCTCTTCCTGTGTACAATGTTCTCCTGGTTCTGCTCATTTCACTTTGTATCAGTTCATATAAGCCTTTGTATGTTTTTGTGAGAATAACGTGTTGGTCATTTCTTGTAGCACAATAATATTCCATCATGATCATGCATTCACAACAAATTGTTCAGCCATTTTCTAAATGATGGATATTTTCTTAATTTCCAATTCTTTGTACCACTAAAAGAGTTGCCATAAATATTTTTGTACATATAGGTCCTTTTCCTTTTTGCTTTTTATCTCTTTTGGATACAGAACTAGTAGTGGTATTACTTGGTCAAAGGGTATTTTATGCATGGTTTTATAGTCATTTGAACATAGTTCCAAATTACTCTCCAGAATGGTTGAATCAGTGTATAACTTCATCAATAGTACATTAGTGTTTTAATATTCCCACATCCCCTCCCCACCCCAACATTTGTCACATTCTTTTTCTGTCATATTGACCAATCTGATAGGTATGTGGTGGTAGTTCAGAGTTGTTTTAACTTGCATTTCTCTAATCAATATTATTTAGAGCATTTTTTCATATGACTATAGATAGCTTTGATTACTTTGTTCATTCCTTTGGCCATTTATCAATAGAGAAATGGCTCTTATTTCTATAAATTAGCCTCAATTCTCTATATATTTGAGAAATGAGGCCTTTATCAGAGAAATTTGCTGTAAAAAATTTTTTCATAGTAATAATTACCACTATGTATTTCTCTCAATCCTGTTTTCCCTCAGTTTATCCTACTCTCTCTCTCCCTTCACCCTGTCCATTTTCAGAAGTGTTTTGCTTCTGACTTTTTCTTCCCCCAACCTACTCTTCCTTCTATCAACACTGCCTCCGTCCCCCTTTCTCTTATCTCCTTCCCCTCCTACTTTCCTATAGGGTAAGATTGTACACCCAACTGAGTATGTATTTTACTCCCTCTTTGAACCAGCTCCTATGAGACTAAGGTTCATGCATTCCCCTTCACTTTCACCGTAAAATCTCTTTCAGTGCCCTTTTATATCAGATAATTTGCAAGGTAAGGATTCTTAAATTAGACACAGGGATAGATTTCAGAGAATTCATGAACTTGGATGAGGAAAAAATTACATCTTCATTTTCCAAATTTAGCATCTTTCAGTGATTAAAAGCCATTATTCTAGGGATTCCATAGGCTTCTCCAAACTGCCAAAGGGTGCGCTCGCTCTCTCTCTCTCTCTCTCTCTCTCTCTCTCTCTCTCTCTCTCTCTCTCTCGACACACACACACACACACACACCTACCCCCCCCCATTTCCCCACCCCTCCACAGAAATTAAGAGCCTTTGGTTTGGGGAAATGCAGCATTAGGGTATTAGGAAATGGTGAGATAAAAGCCAGTAGGTCTTAGATCAGGCTGGTCTACCTGGAATGGTGAGCCGAATGCAATAAAGGTATGACCTATGAAGGGAGGAAGTGTGCAGCTGAGGTTGGAGGAAATGGTGTATCCGTGTATAGTGTTGAAACCCCTAGATCTTTCTTTCTGTGTGTCATTTTGAAGAGAAAGTGGTTCACAGGTATCTTTTGTCAGTTACCGGTTCCATGGTTTTAGTTCAGGCTACTCCAGAGCCCATATATGAAGTGTAGGAGAATTTGAGTTATAAGTAATAAGCTATATATGGTTGCTCCCAGGCCAGAGTTGCCTATATGAATCTTTCCAGCCGAGCTTTCTAACCTCCAGATTCCCTTTTCTAGAGACATCTGGTCAGAATGAAGTTCTGTAATCTGCTTTTTCTCTGCTTTTTCACTTTGTGTCAGCAGCTCTGCAGTATCGGGCAGAATGGTTAACCTGTTATTGGCATGTAGTTTAAATTTTTTCCATTGGCCTCTGTGATCAGTTCCCCACCCCCACTCCAGGAATATGGTTTTCAGCTAGCAATTTAGAAATATTTTATTTCTAGTATAACATATGAATCCTACTCTAAAGAAACAAACACAAAAAAGAGGTTTGCTAAAATATAAGGTCACTTAGCTTATTTCCTAATGGTACAGTACCAAAAGAAAGTTAATTTGAACTATGTCAGGTGCATTGGACATTCATAGCAAGGAAGTCTCAAAAAAGGCAAATTCCTCCCCAGAGCTACAGTGTCAATCATTGTCTGGCATTGGCTGCCCCAGACTCCTAGATGTTGAGTTGGAGAGTTGGAGAGTTTTCAGAGACTAAACTGAATTCCACAGAGATTAAGTGACTTGTCCAAGGACACATAGTAGTTGTTTGAATTAAGATTTGAACCCAGGACCTCTGGTTCTAGTACAAGACTTCAGGGGATGCTTGAACTGAGGAAATGGGAAGAAATTACAACTTTATTTTCACTAACCACTAATTAAAATTTGACATTTATTTTAATTATTTAAGTTATTTAATTATTATTATTTAATATTATTATTTATTTAAATATTTAAATATTTAAATTAAATATTTATTATTTAAATATTATTATTTTATTATTTAATTATTAATTCTTTTAATTATTTAAGTTCTGAAGAGTCCATACCCTTTGTCAGACTGCCAGAGGGGCCATGATGCAAAACAAGGTTTATTTCCTTTGCTCTTGAGTCAGTGCATTTCCACTGGAATACGTTGCCTCCCACTAGACTAGACCACCAATAATCTTCTGTCTTTAGTCTATGAAGATGATACCATCCAACTACCATCTGCAAATCCTCAAAGTTATTTCTCCAGTTGTGTGGCTAGAGACTTAGAGATAAAGGTAATCATAGAAAATATGATACTATAATAATATAATAGATAATAGTAATAATAATAATAATAATAATAATAATCATGATAGCTCCAATTCATCCAGCAATAGGCAACTTAAAATGCCCTTTCCACACAACAACCCTGAGAGGTATATAGTGCATGTATGAGTATTTCTTTGTCTTAGAGAGAGAAAGTCGGTTTCCCAAGATCATACACTTGGTAGTAAAGATTCAAACCCAGGGCTCCTGATTGAAATGGTATTTCCAGTGTTATTTCAACCAGTTCTCCCTCTTACCTACTCACCCTCATAATCATATGATACTTGAGACTTCATGGGCATTTTTAAGAATATGGGGTTTAGTCAGAGAAAAAGTACCCATAAAGGTGTTTCTTGGGTCTTTGGTAGAATTTTTTCTTTTTTTTTGCCAAGTCTGTTTAAGGCATGTATAGTTACTATGCCCAAAGAAAACATAAGGTATGTGTTTGGTGGAGTCTACTTCTTTAGGAAACTTGCTAACCTAAATCAACCTTCCTAAATCCTACCACCAACACAATAATGCAAAGAATAATTGATAGGAAATGTGGCATCTTCCAGGAGACAGTTTAAGCTTGCAGTAGCCTTAAACTCATAATTACTTCCCTTAAATATAAATAAATATGTTTTCTAAATTAAAGGAGTCAGCCCAAAACATCTTATTGATCATTAGGTGTATATAGAGGAAATTATATATTGCGCGGCTTCCCCCAAAACACATTAAATATCGTCTTCATTTCGTGGAATCTTTCTCCAGCAAGATAATATGCCATTTGTGTAAGTATAATATTATTAGTGTTTTTCAAGGCAAGAGAGAGAGGTAAAGGCTTTGAGTTTTAATCTGGAGGCTACAGCAAACTAATAGATGAAAGCAAAACTCATACATAACTTGTTCTCATCTAGAGAAGACATATCAAGCATACGGTTGTGACTGAATATGTTAAAATACTTCCTAAAATCCTAAAATCATCCTAAAATCAAAACTAAATGGATAGAATATGCTAAAAATATTGAGCATCTATGTACTGTCAGACTTAATGTATACTTGTAGACCTATAAAATGGATTGTACCAGACTCAAATAGTATCTGGACAAAAATCTGTACATTATTAGTAAAGCACAGAGCCTGTCACCTTAAAGCAGCTATAGAAAGAGTAACACTTCATTGGAAGAAAGGAGAAAAATGATCCCCCTTAAATCACAGGTTAGGTTTTTTTTTAAAAAAAAAAACCTATGGAGAAATACTTTTGGAACAAGCAGACATTTATTTCTTCATTGAGCAACAATTAAAGTTGATCACAGATATATACCATCAGGTTAGGAATAATGTAAAGCCAAAAGTAATTTACTCCTGGATGGTTCCTATGAAATGGATAAACCCCAAGAATGGATTCGAAACTTTCCTTTATCTGTAATATCTACATGAACTCAATCAGTTATATGCCAGTAAAGAAGAATTGGCCAAATGGCTAAATCATGCAGAATTGCTTATGGAAATTGAGTTTATGATGGCTATTCAGGAACAAGTTATTGCCACAAGAAATTGCATGAAGATTATCCTAAAGCAACCCAGACATGGCAATCAACGTAAGTTATGCAGGACAATGTAGAAAACTCTGCAACACATCACCAAAGGCTATAAAAACTAGTGCCTTGTGTATATCCACTAAGACCCAATCTAGTGAGCAGGATTCTATAGGACAATCTTGCTATATTTCATGGCCAGACAGGCAACAAATTCCCATACTATAAATACTGTCCTTGAAATATCCCAGAGAAAACCAAAGAAAACTCCCATGCTTATTAATACAAGAGCACTACCACAAACTGAACTGTTGTTGCTCACAATCTTTCTGATATAACATTAGTCCACAGAAGCTTAGGAATGACATTTTTTTAGAGATATTACCATATCTTATATTTTTACTTTCTAGGGTACATGGAATAAAAAGCTTTAAATACACAGAGACCTAGCAAGAAAATCAGACTCATAGTGTCAAAGAATGGCACTCTTATCATCTCTGGAATCCGGTCTGCTACTAGAACTGTAGATCTGAGTCTACTTTCTGTAAACCTTGAAGGGTTGAGCTTGTATTCAAATACCCTTACTCAGTTCCAAAAAGCAGTAATTTTATCCACCTGTGTAATAGAATAAAAGAATATTATCAGGGGGGTGGAGCCAAGATGGCAGCATAGAAGCAGAGAAGTTCTGCAGCTCCCACACAGCCACCCTGAATACCCATAAAATATGACTCTAAACAAATTCTAGGGCTCTCAAACTCACAAAAATACAGAGAACACATCTCTTGCTGAAGGCAGCTCAGCAGCAGGGGCTCATTGTGGCAGGCGGGAGCCAAGGTCAGCCCAGCCAAAAACCAAAACCACAGCCAGGCCCCAGGGTAGTCGGGAGGAGCCAAGCCTCCCAAGCTGCACCTTGAGTCTACTTCATAGAAGATCTATAGCACCTGGAGCAATCTTCACATCTATTAAGCCAGGATTAGAGAAGGTCAGTGAAAGTGAAACTTTCAAGCTGAATTTGGGGAAAGAAAAGCAGTT
>CM053595.1:52564579-52598923 GCA_028646575.1 Pseudocheirus occidentalis | reverse complement strand
GGGGGGAACTTTCTACTCATCCCAGCATATTTCTAGTACATTTTATCTTCCATATTTTACTGATTGTCATACATCAAAGCATCTTTCTAAATAAAAGCACATAATAGATAGAAAATCCGATTTTAACAGGATGCAGATGTTGATGGTATACTCTGCTTTCTTTTGAAATTGCAGATGGACTCAACCCTGGAGTGTGTCAGTCCTCTCTCTTTCCCTGGTGTCCTCTTTGCCTCACACATTCACTTACAGCTAAGCCTGCCTAGGAGAAAGCTATAGCCACATCTTTACTCTGGGAGCTGGTGGACATACAGGATGGGAGAGGAGGGTTGGGTACTGCCAGGGGTTTCCAGCCACAAGAGGGTTGTACAGTTTAGATTGTGTTCTTTTCTAGGACAATGCATTTCTTAGAATGTGAATGATTGAGGCTAATTTGAGAATTAAAAAAAGAAGAAACAGAGAAAGACTAGGTCTTTGAGGACCGACCCATAGAATACTCAGATACCTGGAGGTATGCAGAGTAATTTTATTTGGAGATATATTGACAAAGCTTTTCATCTCAACATTTCCCCTGTGTGTTGAGTTTGGGGAAATGTTCAGTCTTTCTTCCTCTGTGGCTCTGCACGCTCTTACTGCTCTCAGGGTGTCAGATAAAGTGCATTTATTAACTGGGAACTCGATCAAAGGGATGTGTGTCTGAAGGACTTGCCCTTTGGTTTCTATGTCCTGGGGAACCAGGAGCACCCTAAACTTCCCATTAGAGCTCAGAAACATAACCATGCCCAGGGAAGCAAAGCTTTTTGCAAAACATTGTCCCGGCCGACTCATGCCTTTTAACCTGCAGGGGATTTTAAAGTCACTCTTGTACTTGAGCAAATGGGCAAAAAATTGTATGTAGCAGGGAAGTAGAACTCTGTTTATGTTTTTTACTTAAAAAAAACATTTCTTTTCAATTAACAAAAGCTGCATTTCTTCTCTTATCCCCTTTTCCCCACTGGGAAAAAGAAAAAAGAAAAGCCCAAACCCTTATAACAAATATACTTAGTCAAACCAATTAAATTCCCATATTAGCGAGGTCCAAAAACCATGTCTCATCTGCCTCCTGAGTCCATCAGCTCTCTTTCAGGAGATAGATAGCATTATTCACTACTGATCTTCTAGAAGTGTGTTTGACCAGAGTTCTTAAGTCTGTCAAAGTTATTTGTCTTTGCAATGTTTGTATCGTATAAACTGCTCCGGTGCTGCTCACTTTGACATCCTATTTTTATAATTTCTTCTATTTGTTCTGGTTCTATTCACTTTACTCTTCAGTTCATAAAGGTTTCTCCAGGTTTCTCTGAGACCATCTCATTCGTCTTTTCTTACAGCATCATAGTATTCAATTATATTCATATACCATCACTTGTTCAGTCATTCTCCATTTGAGGGATCCCTGCCCCTCCTTCTGCCTTAAATTCTAGTTTTTTGCCATTGCAAAAAGAGACTGTTTTTGTACCCAACTAGTCCTTTTCCTATATCTCTTATCTCTTTGGGCTATAGTAATTTCCCATTTTCTCTTCTTTGATCTTCTCTATCCCTAGATCTAAGAGGAAATTTCTTTCTTGACCCTCTAATTTGTTTATGATGTTACTGTTTATGTCTAAGCCATGTATCCATTTGGAGTTTCTGTCCAGTTTTCCTGGTGGTTTTTGCTAAATAGTGAGTCCTTACACCAGGAGTTGGGATCTTTGGGTTTATTTAACACCAGGTTTCTGTGTTCATTTGCCTCTGTATGTAATCTACCTAATCTTTTTCCATTTATCAACCTCTCTATTTCTTTTTTTAACTTCTCTGTTTCTTATCCAGTTCCAGATTATTTTGATGACTCCTGCTGTATGGTATAATCTGAGATCATGTACTAGAGCTTTGTTGATTTTCCCTGTTTCTCTGGCCTTCTAGGTAAAGTGGTCTTCAGAGGAGGGGCAGGGAGTGTCACTGAAGCTGAGAGTGCAGAGGGTGTCTCAGTAGGATGGGTGGACCTGCTTGGTCTGGAGCTCAAAGAAACATGGAAATGGGTCTGTAACTGTTGGATGCTATGCAGTTAAATGAAGGTTTGCCTTGAGTGGTTGCTGCTTAGTGAACAGCTGTACCAATTTCAGGTAGAAAAACTGGTCCCAGATGATGATACACATACCAGTGAAGGTGAATTAAGGGCAGTGATAGCCTGTGTCTTGCACTGGAAGGGACCAGAGTCATTCTTGACAAGTCATATTTTAGAATCCTAAGATCTTAGAGTTAGAAGGAAGTACAAAAGTCAAGTCCTGCACATACTAGAGCAAAGCATCCTCTAGACCAGTGGTTCTCAACCTTCCCATGCAAGGACCCTTTAATACTCAAATGTGGGCGTATCTGCATGTGAGCGGACCTGCCTGGAGATGGATAGAGGAGCTGTGTCCTGGTTCCTAAGACCACTGGAAATATGTGTTTTCTGATGGTGTTAGGCAACCCCTGTGACCCCTGTGAAAGGGTTGTTCGACCCCCAAAGGGGTCACCACCCCCTGGTTGAGAACCACTGCTTTAGACAATGGTGTCAAACTCAAATGGAAATGGATCCCTGCAGGCCATATATTGCCTTAGAAAAGCAGAAATTAATATTACCTATATTTCACTGTATTTTTGTTTATTTTGTTAAACATCTCCCAATTACATTTTTTTTTTTGGATGGCAGAAGGCAAGGCAATTGGGGTTAAGTGACTTGCTCAAGGTCATACAGCTAGTAAGTGTTAAGTGTCCGAGGCTGGATTTGAACTCAGGTCCTCCTGACTCCAGGGCTGGTGCTCTATTCACTGTGCCACCTGGCTGCCCCTCTCCCCCAATTACATTTTAATCTAGTTTTGGCCACATTTTTGTCAGCTTCAAGGGTGGGGGAAAGGATGTAGATTTGACACCTCTGCTCTACAAATCCCAGAAAAGGAGTTTCTGCTTAAAGACCTCCAGGGATGGGAAGCTTCCTTATTCCCTGTTGGGAAATTTTTCTTACATTGAGCCTAAATCTGACTATTCACTATCCTCAGTCTTCTTCCTTCCTTCCTTCCTTCCTTCCTTCCTTTCCTCCTTTTCCCCTTAAGCCAAGCAGAACAAGTTCATTCTTTCCTCACACAACCATACTTCTGGTACTTGAAGGCTGTGGTCCCCTTACTCCCTAAGTCTTCTTTTCTCTAGAATACATTTCCTTTGGCTATTTCCTTTATGGCATGTTCACTAGTGTCCCAACCATGACCAGTGTCACCCTCCTATAGACACTTGTGTCGTCATTAAACACAATTCAGATGTGGTCCCATTAGGGTAGAGTTAGGCTGAACTTTCCCAGTGACTAATAGGAAATGTTTTAACAACTAGGAAAAAATGTATACATACACTTTTAAGTCTAATCAGTATTATTAATAGTTTATTGAATCTAGAAATGAACACAATAGTAAATCAAGCAGATTACCAGTTTCTGAGGTATAAATGCTCACTTTGAAAATTTACCAATCAGTGTTAATCTCATGAGATTCAGTGACATTTCCCTCCTGGCTGTTCCTCAAATATCTCTTTTTTTTCCTGAGGATATTGTTTTATTAAGCAAAGCACCAGTTGCATGACAGATCGGGATTAGACCTCCTTAGCTTAGCACTGGACCCCAAATACAGAGGGAGACAGATTTTTATGCAGTAAAAGAAAACAAATGATAGGATATATGCAAGGATACAAGATTAAGTCATCTGATTTCTAATTGGAGGAAAGATTAAGGACTTTCCAAGATGGGAAAGGGAGAGTGAACAGGTGCAGTTCCCTGAAATCAGAAAAAGAGGTTTCCTGTTCCCCACCAAGTGTCTCTATTCTATTAAAGGAACATGGAAACAGTAACTCATTAGCCAGTGCAGGGTCAGTTTTCAGATAAGACATCTGGGTTGTTGGAGATGTATAATTGTGAGAAAACCCCTTGCACCAGTCTTTCAAATATCTCTTGACTACAGGCGTTTTAACCATCTCCCATGCCTGGAATGCCCTCCCTCCTTTCTACCTCTTCTGCCTTCTTTCAAGTCTCAGCTCAAGTCTCACCTTCTGCAAAAAAAACCTTTCTAGTCCCCTTCAGTCCTGCTTCCTTGCCTCTGTGATGTCTTCTCTTTATCCTTTCGATATCTTGTTTGTACATACTCATCTGCAAATTGTCTCCCCCGCTAGACTGTGAACTCCTTGAGAGCAGGGCCTGTCTTTTTTTTCTTTCTTTTTTTGTATACCCAGTATTTAGCATAGTGTCTGGCACTCTGTAAGTGCTTGACAAATGGGTGTTGACTTGTCTTGACTTTATCCAAGCTGTCATTCCCCACAGCTGGGATGATCGAGTAAGATCATTCAACAAGCAAGCATTTCTAAGCCCCTCCTGTGTTCCTGTCACTGTGGTAGGTACTGGGGATAACAGACAAAAGTGAAAAGATGGCTAAGCAGTGATTTCCATGGGAGGTATGGACAGGATAAACATTAATGTAATGCTCTCCAAGAGGAAGATCCAATGAAATCACTCAAAGGGTTTGTCTTTGAAGTGTCCATCACCTGCCCTCTCAGTGAGCTTTGGTTTAGTCTCAGATGTAGGTCTGTGAACTACCTTTACTGAGCCATTTGACTATTCATCCGGACTTGAAATAGCAAGGTGAGTTGAAGTCTTTTTTTTTTTAGATTACAATTCAATAGATTACAATTTAGATTTGTAACTTTAGATTACAATTCAAATCTTGGCAATTTAAGATGATAATAATAATAGTTTATAGCATTTGAGGAAGAATGTTAATAAGCTGGAGAGCAAGCACGAGACTGGGGCACCCAGGATGGCCTTCAGTTCATGCCTTTTGAAGATCACACAAAGAAGCAGGAAGTATTTAACAAGGAGGAAAGAAGTCTTTAGCAAGACAGCTGAGACCCAACTGATAGCTGTCATCAGGTATTTGTAGGGCTAGCCTATTGAGAAGCAGCTTGATAAAGCTGATAAGGAGCTGATTTCAGAGTCAGGAAGACCTCAGTTCAAATTCCCCCTGTGACACAGACTGGCTGTGTGACCCTGGGCAAATCACTTGACCTTTGAGGGCACCTGGGAAATTCTCTAATGCTGTAAATTGTGGAGCAGGTGTTGATTCACAAAGGCAGAGTCCCTCACTGGTTGATTCTACACCAGTGAAATCACAGGCTCATTTTTTTAAAGCACTATGGGGCAGCTAAATGGTACAGTGGATAGACCACCAGCCCTGGAATCAGGAGAACCTGAATTCATATCTGACCTCAGACACTTACTAGCTGTGTGACCCTGGACGAGTCTCTTAACCCCAATTGTCTCCAAAAAAAAAAAGCACTACATGTAGAGGAGGGATTAGTTTATTCTGTTTTATTGTAGAAAGCAGAAGTAGGAGCCTAGGGTAGATGTTGCCACAAAGTAGTTGTTTGTCTTAATGTAAGAACAAACCAACTTTCTAACAACTTTCTAACTGACTGGAAAAGGATGAGACGGTGAAGCACTATTTGGTGTCTAAGGTAGATAGTATAGCCTCAGAGTCCTAGTTTGGACTCATTCAATCATTTATCAACTGGGCTGAGCTCTAGGGCGGAAGCTTCAAAGATGAGCAGTGTTAGAAGACTTTAAGTGAGGAATGCCAGCAGGAATAATATCACATGGGGCTATTGTACCTTCATGATTTACAAGGCACTTTCTCCACAACAAATCCATGAGGCAAGTAGTCTCCTTTTCCAGATGTGGAAACAGAGCCAGTAAGGAAAAATTTCTTGTTGGTCATGAAACTAGTAAATGTCAGAGCCCAGACTTAGAAAATCATAGCAACTTGGAGTTGGAAGTGGCCTTAGAAGTTTTCTTCTTACTCACATATGAATCCAATGGGAAGCACTGGGGGATGGTGGCAGAAATGTTGGATTTGGAACCAGAGTTGTCATATACATTTTACCCTTCATCCTATACAATAAACCCCCACAAGGGCAGGACCATGTCTTATATCTTCCCCAATACCAAGCACATACAGGGGCTTGCACAATGTACTCAATAAATACTTGATGGATGGATGGATGGATGGATGAATGAATGAATGAATGAATGACTTTGAAATGAAAATTGTTGTAGACATTTTACCCCTTGTCCTATACCATAAACCCTATGAGGGCAGGACCATGTCTTATATCTCCCCCAATACCAAGCACATACAGGAGCTTGCACAAAGTACTCACTTAATAAATATTTGATGGATGAGTGACTGAATGAATCTCAGGATTAAATGGCTGGGGTTGTGAAGGAGTTCTTCCTTACAATGGGTTCAAAGCTACTTTTCTGAAACTAATCTATCACCATGAGCTCAATGAATGCTCCTTGAATTGAATTCAAGACTCCTTTATTTTCAGTAATTACTTTGTTGTCTTGCCGCCATTTTCAGCAAAGGTATCAAATGTACTGAGTGCTCTGTAGGTCAACTCAAAGACTTAGTGCCTATTTGGAAAGAGATTCCATTCTCAAAGATGAAGAAGAGGAGAGAGAGTAGTCTTTGGATATTTGAAAAGTGACTTTTCAAAGGGAGGACCTGGCTAAACCCTGAATCTTCTTTCCCCACATCAGTGATCAGACACATTAAACCCATGATTAGACCATAGCATCCTAAAGGGCCAACACTCCAATTTGTTACAAGAATAGCCTGTGCAGACTCCTGCAGTGATCCCAGTAAAAGATAAAAGCCAGCGTGACTTTATCTTAATGTGAGTCAGCTCTTCAGGCATGCCCAGGGATAGTAGCACAATTATTTGTATGGGCAAAAATCAAAAATCAAAGCTGATGCCCTGTAGTTGCAGCAATAAAGGGAGAAAGGAGCACTCCCCTGGAAAAGAGACCTTGCTACCTCTGGGCCAAAATGGAGAAAATGACTGTGATCAAATATCTTCTTTCTCAAGGACCCTCAGACTCCAAGTAGTCAGTCATGGTCCCCTGGCCTTTTCCGTCCTCAAACTCCCTATTTGGTGTTGTATACTTTTTGAGAATTCTGAAGTTTTTAGGGGGAAGGAGACCCCTCTAGGGAAAAAAAAGTGAAGATATTTCTCCAGAATATCTAGAATTCCAAATCATGCTCTTTCCAGTCCTCCAAAGACATCTCACAGCCTCTCTAGAGAATCAGATCCCGATGTATAATGTGAGTGTCCCAGATGGTCTGATGGCATGCCTCTTTGGTATTTTAGTCATGATCTGTATGTAGCAGGGTCTCTTGATGACTTCAACCCACAATTACTGGCCCTTGAGATGGTCATGGGGCTTGGAGTGCATGTTCCCGGGGAGGCAAATTCTGCTTCCTCTAACAGAAATCTAATTTCAACTCCTAAAGCCTCAGGATCTGAGGATCAGCTTGGCAGCCCAGACAGGAAGATGCCCACAGTTCTGAGAGAACATAACACAATTCCTTTAATACTCTGTCTCTGTCCTCATATATAAACTTTCTAGAATTTACTAAAATGAGGAGTAGTTACAGAGGTGTGCCAGAAGTGTGTATTCTGTCTAGATGCTGGCCAACATAGTCATCTAGTCTTAAGGCAAATGGACTGAGGAACCATTGTTTGTTTGATTTACTATGATTGTGGGCACCCCAACCTGGGTTTTCTTCTAATTCCTCACTCTATATGTCTTGCTATATTTTCTCCCCTGACATTCTTCCCTTTGTATTTCTCTGTTCTGCCTTGGAAGGTAGTTCTAATGACTGAACTGTGACATGAAAGCTTGGCTTTGGTAGAATGTAAGCTTCTTGAGGGCAGGAAATGGAAGGCAAAGTAAGAATAGCAAGAAGGCTAGTGTCAATGGATCGATCATGGATTATAAGAAGGGAAGTAGTGTAAGAAGACTAGAAAGGTAGGAAGAGGTGAGATTATGAAAGGATTTAAAAGACAAGCAGAGGATTTTATATTTGCTACTGCAGTTAATAGGACAGCCAAGTGGCACAGTGGATAGAGCACTGAGTTGGAATCAGGAAAATTCATTTTCCTGCCATCAAATCAGACTAGCTATGTGACTATGGGCAAGTCACTTAACCCTGTTTTCCTCAGTTTCCTCATCTGTAAAATGATCTGGAGGAAGAAATGGCAAACCACTACAGTATCTTAGCCAAGGAAACCCCAAGTGGGATTACGAAGAGTTGGACATGACTCAAAACTGACTAAACAACAACTGCAGGTAACAAATAGGGAGCCACTGGAGTTTATTGAGGAGGGGAAAGAGTATCAGACCTAAGCTTTGAAACACCATGACAAAACAAAAAACCACCCAGATTTGTCCCCAAGGAGTTTACGTTCCATTGGAGGGAAACAACACACACACAGGGAAGCAAATATCAATCCTATAACAAAGTAAATCCTGTGTAATTTGGGAGGCGGGGAAGAGGAGGGAATAATAGACCATTATTTTCAGTCTTGTGCTGGCAAATACTGAATTGAAGATATTGCATAGTCATTCTAAGCTAAGTAAGCTAGATGTAGCCATGCTCTCCTTTTACTTCAGGTTGGAGAGGAGGAGGAGCTGTCTCTTTTTTCCCTTAGTTTCTTTCTCCTCCCCCACTCCCATATTCTTGGTAATCAGACTTCTGTTTTCCTTGGGAAAGTAGTCTAGCTTTAGAATTTGGAGGGAATAAACTTGGAAAGAAATGAAAGAAAGGACTCAGTATGTGACAAACCCCTTAGGACCAGGCAAGGCAGAGTCCCCAGTATCTCTCCCCTTATCTGTCTTTGGGGGTGATTGTTTTATCTTGTGTCCAGGTTTATTTGGGGGAAGTTTTAACTGGAAGACAAAGCTTGTATCCCCCTTCCCTGCCCAGAGGAAAGAGCAGATCAGCTTTTGAGATTAGGACTTCCCCCTACAGACTAAGCCAAGGCTCATAAGGAACAGGATCCTCGGTCACTTGGAGGGAAATGGAATTGTTCACCTGTCTTCCTTTGATTTACTCTGATGGTTTCTTGATCTCTTCCTGCCCTCCAATGGTATAACTGATTGCCCATTCTTATCTCCTCATCCTGCACCATTTTTATTCATGTCTTTCCACAGACTCCTCCATGGAAGTGCTTGTAGGTCACCTTCAGAACCTTTCCATATTTCCTGGATACCCGTTGCTGATCCAGGCTGGTCTGGTGTTTCAGGTTTGGAAGTTGGTGCTTCAGGAAATGAAGTACCCACAGACCATCTATCAGTTAAACAAAAGTTTCCAATAGCAGGGAAAATTATTCAGCAAAGCTTCAGGGGAGTGCAGGCTCCCAGTCTCTGTGTTGGCCAAGCTTGGCCTGCCAGTGTGAAATCTGATAGAGGAGCTGCTGACTTCGCGGAGGCTGGTTCTTCCTCCTTATGCGGGAATTTCCATCAGTGGCCAGTCTTAGTCCCCTGACCCAAAAGTTGCAAGGATGATGTCAGTATTTCCTCAGTCATTCAAACAACAAATGGGCTCATTGCTTACTAACCACCAGGCACTGGGCTAAGTGCTAGGAATATAAAAAAGGAGCAAAACATGATCTCTGCCTTCAAGGAGCATACATTCTAATTAGGAAAAAACAGTCAAGTAACTAACTATGTAGATACAAAACACAAATAGGATAAATGGAAAGTAATCTCAGAGGAAAAAGCACTAGCATCCCAAGGGACTGGGAAAAGCCTCCTATAGAAGGTAGGGTTTGACTGAGTCCTGAAGGAAGCCAGAGAAGCTAACAGGAGGAGATGAGGAGGACAGGCATTCTAGGTATGGGGGAAAACAGGGTAAAGACAAGGAGATGGGAGATGGAGAACTAACTGTATGAGGCATAGCAAGTAAGCCTGCATGGCCAATGTTGACATGGGTCCAACACTGTCAGTCCTGTCCATTTATTAGTCTTCATTCTATATGTGCCCCCAGGGGATATGAAAAACTTATTTAAAATGTTTTTATTCATTTCATTAAATATTTTAATTATATTTCTAAAATTTGCTGACATTTGTTCTAAAGAATTTTGAAGTCCAAATTCTTTTCATCCATCTTGCCCCTTCCCCACCCCTTGAGAAGGTAAGCAGTATGAAATCATTTGTACATGTGAAGTTATACAAAATACTTCCATATTAGCCATGTTGCAAAAGAAATAAAAGAAGCAAGAAAAATCAGCAAAATAAAAAAAATATATGCTTCAATCTACACTCAGAGTTTATCGTTCTCTTTCTGGAGGTGGATAGTATTTGTATGAAAAACTTATTAAGGAGAGACAAGAAGTATTTGGTAACTATATTAACCCACTGAAATTAATTTTTCTTATTTCTTGAGTACATATGCATGGTATTCTAACCCTACAATTTATTATTTATTATTTAGCTATTGTTAATAATTATTACAGATAACATAAATTATTCATTTATTATTTTTAATTATTAATAATTTATTGTTATTATTTCTTTTTATATCGAATAGGGAAACAAGGTTTCCTGAAAACCAAAGGGGCACAGAGAATGACCCTGATCTAGCTGGAAGAGACGCCTAGTACTTACATTTGTAGATACAAAATAGATACCAGATAATTTTGAGTGGAAGGGGAATCACCTAGTAGCTATGGGAAATCAGGAAAGGCTTTGAAAAGAAGGTGCCCCTTGAGTTGGACCTTGACGGCAATTATCGATTCTAAGAGCTGGAGGTGAAGGAATGTATTGTAGACACCAGGGAGAGCTCATTTGGATGGACATGTGTCTGTGTGTATAAAGGGAAATAATGAACCATTACTTTATATTAAATCTCTCTGTGCTGGGGCTTTATCTCCCTCCCCCCCCCATTAAATGGTGAGTTATTTGAATCCAGGGACTGCAGTTTATCTAAAATTTGTATCCTCCACTGGTATCTAATAGTAGCAATAATGGTAACACTTAGATATTTGCAAAGAGCTTGTCACATCATTTCATTTGGCATTCACAATGACTCTGTGAGGGAGGTGCTAATATTATCCCCTTTTTACAGATGAGGAAATTAAGGCTCTCAGAGGTTAAATGACTTGCATGTGGTCTACGCATCTAGAGGCAGCTAGGTCAGTGGTTCTCAACCTTCCTAATGCTGTGATCCTTTAATATAGTTCTTCATGTTGTGGTGACCCCCAACCATAAAATCATTTTTGTTGCTATTTCATAACTGTAATTTTGCTACTCTTATGAATCTGTCTGATATGCAGGATGCATTTTCATTGTGACAAATTGAACAGAACCCACAGGTTGAGGATCACTGAGCTCAGTGGTTCAGTTATGAGAGTGCTGGTCCCAGAGTCAAGAAGACCTCAGTTTCCACACTGCCTCAGACTCAATGGACAACATTTTTCAAGCCTGACCCCACTCCCCCCTCATTTTTCAGATCAGAAAACAGAGAGGCCCGGAGAGGAAATGACCCAGAGTCCCCAACTCCAAATCTAGTGATTTTCCCATTGTACCATATTCTTCTCTAGAGACACCTGAGTTGTTTGGGGGTGGCAGGGGGAGCCTATAAGATTGCATTTGAGGTTGAGGCATTTTTGTCTTTATATACCCAACCCTAGTACAGTTCCTGGAACATACGGTAAATGTGTATTTAACTGAATTGAATTCTTACCAGATAAAGTACTTTGAGGGAGGTAACCAACAGTTCACACAGTACAATTTTGTCAAAATAACAAATACAACATTTAAAAGAACTGCCTGGGTCTAGCTGCATTGTATCAGGCTGTAATAAGGAAGACCTGAGTTCACATTCTGGACGGGTTAGGAGTAAGTAGACTTCACAAGTTTGGTGATTTGTATAATGTCAAATACTAAATGAGGCAAAATCCAGGGAGACACATGCTTGTGCTGGATAATTGCTACTGCCATGGAAAGCTGGCCTATGCAAAGTCCAGATGAAAGAGGGAGTCCCTGCAGACAGTGAGGCCCTCCAGATGATCTTGTATTATAGTGGGCATGCTGATATATCAAACCCCAAAACATTTCCAGGCCTCCAATGAGATCTACAATTATTCTAAAGAGAGTGGCCTAGCCAGCCACATTGGAAAACCCAAGTTACCCAATGTCTAGTTACTGCAAACTTCCAGTGGTGAGGAGGTCCAGTGGTTAGGGGGAGGTAGGAAGACTGCCATTATAGATCATTGGAAGGCATTGTAAAGGACACCCCATCTTCTCCTCTCCTCGGGGACTTGGGATCTTTCTCTTGTCTATCTCTGCAAGCCCTGAAGCTTTTCTGATAGTCATCAGCTTTGTGAAGTTCCTCACCAGCCTCTGAAGGCTGCAGGTGGCTCCTCTGTGGTGGGGATGGTATCTGTCATCTGTTTCCAATAGACCTGCAATCCAAACACCGCCTGGCAGGGTGGGATCAGTGGGGTAGCCTAGGCTGCTGTTCTGTCAACTAAACTGATACTGTGGCACGGCTGGTGCAGGGTGTGGGCAGCCTCTTCAGAAAGGGGCTGCTCTGTTTGCTGTGCCTTATAATTGGTTTCTTGGTGAGTAAGCTTCAAAGTCCTGGTCAAACAGAGGCTGTTGACAAAGCCAAGAGGGCAGATGAGGTAGGCTTGCTGCTTTGTGCAGCAGGCTCCCCAGGGCAGAGACCAGGCAGCAAACAAAGCATGGGGGGGGGGGGAGGTAAGAGAAGGTGGGGTTAAACTCCCTTTTTTTTCTGGTTAAGCTTTTCAGAATTTCTCATTAATCAAAATTTCTAGCAGCGATAGCATATTGAAAATGAATTTTACCGATGGTGCCTGAAATTGGAATAGATGTTCACAAGGGTTGTTGGCAGAATCATTGGCCATCACAATTCTAACACACTCTCTTTCCATCCCATCCCATATTCTTTTTCTCTGTCATACTCTTCCTGTTGTCTAATACAGGGCCTATAAGGCAGGGCACTTTATAAAGACCTGTTGAGTTGTAAGTAAAATGAAATGAGTAGCACACAGAGAACTGAAGAGGTTAGAGATGAGTGGGAACCGTGGAACATACAAAGATGATATGAAAAGTGAAAAAAGTCATAAAATCAGAGATTCCTAGTTGGAAACGAGGTGGAGTCCAGCCTCCTCATTTGAAAGATGAAGACCCTGAAGCCCAGAAAGACTGTCATTTGGGCCAGGATCCTGGTGGAACTAGGGAGGCCTCTACACTCCCACAAAGCCAGCTGGGCCTGTTGTGAGCAAGGAAGTGGTGCAGAGCCGGCCCGAATGGGTTAATTTGCCCCCAACTGGGAAAGAAGAACATAAAGGTGCTATTTAGGACTTTGGCACAGAGCTTCTCAGACCCCAGGGAACCTTCTTGCCAACTGCCTCTTATCTCTTTGTGGGAGGCTTTTATCTGGCTTTATCTTCTTAAACTGTTTTAAGGAGGTAACTTAGGGACTGCTTCTACCAGGGGGCTTTGGAATATGTTTTGAGTTAGAGGACTGTTTGCTTGAACCCTGGGGCTCGGAGGGATACATTGCACCAGATGCTGAATCGCTGCCATTTCAAACAGACCCTGGGCAGACACTTGCCCAGAGTCACACAGAGAATATCTGAGGCAGGATTGGAACCCAGGTATTTCTTCCTGACTCCAAGCCCAGCATGTTCTTATACCTCTTGTGCTCTCAGAGAAAGGTATATTGTAAGAATATGGTGGTTGATGGACAGCCAGTATAGTCCATTGCTGCCCTTGAGATGTCAAGAGAAATTGAGGGGACATTTTGAGGACATTCTCAGTAGTGACTGTATAGGAAGCTGTGGGTGAGGATAGCCCAGGACGGGCAGGTGTCACTGGAGGGGACACTTCCCCTCTTCCCCCCTCCCCCCATCATGCAGATGAGATCACAGATCTATTGGAATATTGAAGCACGGGCACCCCAGCACTGTGATGGCCATGTTGACTCATACTCGGAGCATAAGGCTTCTGATTTCTGGGAGGTGTGGACTGGGTTTTGAAGGAGGAGAGGAGAAGAAGGGAAGAAGGCTTGTCAGGAGCCATCCACTACCTATCTGTCCCAGTTTCTCAAACCCAGAAAGCCAAGCTGAAAAGAACCTTGAAGATGGTCTAATTCAGCAATCTCAAATGTCACTTATCTCACTGATTAACTTCTATTAAAGTCGGGTTTTCTCTGTGAAGACCTGCTGGTCTGATAACACACCTATTCCTCAGAATAGAGAGCTGACATGTACGGCATGGGACAGTGCGCCCTAATTTACTTCCACCACTTTACCTTAAGAGATTGAGTAAGGGTATTTACCCTGGGGTCTGTGGACTCTAAAAAATACTTTTCTAACTTTTTAAGTATAATTAATTCTCTTTGTAATACTGTGTATTTTGTATATTTAAGAACATTTTTCTGAGATGGGGTCCATAGGGTCTGTTGTTGCTGTTCAACTGTTTTCAATCATACCAAATTCTTGGTGAGCCCATTTGATGTTTTTGAAGATTTTTTGCTTTTCTCTTTTGGAGACGAGAAGGCAATTGGACTTAGTGACTTATCCAAGGTCACATGGTTAATAAGTGTTAAGTGTCTGAGGCTGGATTTGAACTCAGATCCTCCTGACTTCAGGGCCAGTGCTCTATTCACTGTACTACCTAGCCACCCCCATTTGATGTTTTCTTGAAGAGTTACTAGAGTGGTTGACCATTTCCTTCTCTTGCTCATTTTACAGATGAGGAAACTGAGGCAAACAGGGTCAAGTGACTTGCCCAGGGTCACAGAGCTAGTAAGTGTCTGAGGTCAAATTTGAATTCAGGTCTTCCCGGCTCCAGGCCCAGAACTCTATCCACTGAGCCATCTAGCTGCTCATAGGATTTATTAGCCTTCCAAAAGGGTCTATGACACAAAGAAGGTTAAGAATCCCTACTCACAAAGCTCTTTGGAGAAATCTGACAACCCATTACTCAATATATTTATAATCTCTTAGCTCAGGTCTCAAAAGAACAGTGAACAAAAATGATTAGGAAGCAGTTAAAAGTCCGTTTTCTCTCTGCTTGTTTAAGAGAGAGATCCCTCATCAACAGTAGGACACAGCCAAACTTCAGAAGCAAAGTTTTCCAAGGGGATTAAGAAAATAAAACTACCAAGATTGCATTGTTGTCCTCAATTGTGAAGTCCTACTAAGTGCTTTACATCTGCCCACTGACCCTCTAGAGCAGTGGTTCTCAACCTTCCTAATGCCACAACCCTTTAATACTCGTATTTGGGCGTATCTGCATGTGGGCGGACCCACCTGGAGACACAAAGAGGAGCAGTGTCATGGTTCCTAAGACCATTGGAAATATGTGTTTTCCGATGGTCTTAGGTGACCCCTGAAAGCCCTGTGAAAGGGTTGTTTGACCCCCAAATGGATTGCAACCCATAGGTTGAGAACCGTTGTTCTAGAGGATTCTTAAGCATCTTGGATTATTTGAGCACTATTGTAGTCCTTGCTGGCCATCAGAGTGAGTGAAGGTGTCTATATTCATGCTATTACCCTGTCTCCAATGAGTGAATTATAAGGGCTTCCAGGTATGGAGTACTTACTGAATTGTCAGCAGGTTCCGTCCCTGACCTCCTGGCCACACACCACCCCCACTATAAAGATTAGGGCTTGAGTCTCCAAAGGTATCTTAGGCTGTTCATGCTTTGGCATGACAATAGAGGCCTGCTTTGCTCATCGTCAGGGCTTAATAAATTTTAATTGACTCTTGGTGTCTCAGAACTGGAGGGTGGTTTTCTGGGTCACCTAGTGTTGTCACATCTTTCATTTGTGGGATGTTTTTCTACCATGTGGGAATTTCCTTGGGAGAAAGAACCATAATATAATCCCTTCACATTTTTGGAGATTCAGCCTATTTAGGTTTAATTTTTTCAGTTGCTATCAATAGCAAAAGAATGGTCTGTTTCCTATAACTTGTACAATTTGAATTTTTTCTTTATTAAGCTTACTAATAGAATTACATGCTTAAAAATGAGATCCCCAGATACTGTGGGATCATATCCTTCTTCCCTCAACTGACTTTTATAAAGTCTCTGATCAAATTGCACCCCCAAACATTGTCTCTTTCTCATAGGGTCATAGATCTAGAGCTGAAAGAAATCTTGAGATCATAGCCTCAGATTTCACAAATGAAGGAACTGAGGCCCAGAAAGGTCATATGAGTTACCTGAAGTCACATAGATAGGAACTGGCAGAGCCCAGATTTAAATCCAGGACCTCTGTCTCCAAATCCTGTGCTCTTTCCACTCGACCATGTGATCTCACATTTGTATGTATCATTGCGTATACATTGCTTAGTACAATAGTGACTGGTCACTTCAACTCAGCTAGCTGGTCATCTCTTTGCCAGATACTGGCGTCCTGGATTTGATGGCTGTAGGAGTTAGTGGTACTGTTTTATGACCATAGACTTCAGCATGTCTAATTTGGAGAAGCTATTGATCTGCATAACACCAGGGGGAGAGAAGCAAGTGACTATACCAGGGACACAATGAACCCATCCCCACTACCCAGGGCAGGCATCCAAGTGACAATGACCAGTAATGACCCCTTTGGATAGTGAGTTTCCTTTGCTACAAGTCTTTAAGTTGAGGGTGGATGATCACTTGCAGATGTTAGAAAGGGGATTCTTGCATAGATGTGGAATTGGAGGATCCCTGACCTCCCTTTTGATTCTGAAATTCTGTGATTCCAAAAAAGCATCATGGTTCTCTTGTGTTTTTTCTCCAACAATATCCTTTTGGACAAGATGGAGAAGAAACAGAGGCTGAATGGTAGGACAGTTAGATGAGCTCAGACAAATAATCGCTTTGGAGAAGGGCAAACTCGTGATTACATTAGTGTTAAGGAAATTCTCTCTACCAATGCAGATCAGTCACTTAAAATTATCTATTTATTTTTAACATTCATTTTCAATTTACTATTTATTTTTTCCCCAATTACATGTAAAGACAATTTTTAACATTTGTTTTTTTTAAATTTGGGGGTTCCAAATTCTCTCCCTCCCTCTCTCTTCCCCCCCATTGAGAAGGCAAATAATTTGATGTAGGTTATACTTGCATATTCATGCAAAACATATTTTTACATTTGCAATTTTTTTGTTAAAAATTATCTCCGTCTGTCCATTCGGTTCCTCCCCTCCCCCTTGAGAAGACAAGCAATATGATACCCATTATATATGTGAAAACATGAAAAACATATTTCCATATTAACCATATTGAAAAAGAAGGTAAGAAAAATAAAGTGAAAAAGTTACACTTCAATTGAAAAAAATTATACTTCAATCAAATCAGCCACTTTTCTGTAACTTGAAATCTTAGAAAATTGCATAGGGGCATTGAAGGGTTAAGTATCTCACACAGGGGGAACATAGCTATTATATGTCAGAGGCAGGATTTGAACCTAGGACTTTCTGACTCTGTGGTCAGATCTGTATTCATGATACCTATTACTATTATTGTTGTTGTTGTTATTGGTTAATATTTTATATAGTGAATATTTAATTAAATAATTGATATAATAATGATGATACATTGGAACAAATCAGAAATACCAATACCATACCTGATAGAGATGCTTGGATTCTGACCACTGAGTGTGACTGAAGACATGAGGACTTTCATTATGTGCCAGGGCTACATCATAACAAAATTGGAAACAGATTTCACCAGTTCTAGTCATGAGCTTCCTGCTGCTTTTTGTCAGTGGTGCCCTCAGCTCCATATCACTCAAAAACGGATTGCTGACTGGGGCAAGGCAACCATTTAAAAACAAAAAACCAAGCAAACTTCACCTTTAAGTCTAGGTTAGCTGAAATTGAGGAATTCCTAAAATTTGGAAAAAGCTGGAGACCTGCAGGTTATTAAAAATCTTCACTTGATACAAACTCCAAAAAAATATGCTACTAATGAAACATGATAGAGTGCTCGAGTCTCTGATGATTTTGAAGACAGGCATATCAAAAAGGGATGCCAAGAACAAAAGTGAATAATTAAAAATCAATTTCATTTTATTTTAAAGGCAGGAGAAAGAAAGAAATCAGGGACAAGACAGAGCTCCCAAAAGGAGACTGCAGAAAATTTCTTTATCTATGTAACTCTCAAGAAGTCCAACACATCAGAATTGCAAATTGGATCAAATTAGAAGAAGGACTTTTGTAATGAATGACAGAACAATTATGCCTAGAGAGGTCATTGAAATCCTAGGCTTTCTGAAAAACTGGGAAGGGGCAGAACTGGAAAAATTACAAAATCTCAAATGCTTTACAGTGATAAATAAACTACAGAAAAGACTTTTTACCAACTTTCTCTAGATATAAGCCTAATACCACCTTTCTTGGTAGAAAGTATCAGAGAAGTCAGGTAGTGGCTAGGGTACTGGACTTGGAGTAAGGAAGACCTGAGTTCAAATTCTTCCTCAGCCACTTACTAACTGTGTGATCCTGTGTAAGTCACTGAATCTCTTTGGCTCTCAACTTTTTCATCTGTAGAATGAGTTGGAAAAGGAAATGGCAAACTACTCTAGTATCTTTGCCAAGAAAACCCCAAAGAGGATCATGGATAGTTGGATACAACTAAAAAACAACAAATGGTGAGAATGCAAGTATTTGATAACTGCACAGAAAGCCAGTCTCTGTTTAAAACATGCCACCAACACAATCATGTCAACAATGATTCATATAAAATGTGGCATTTCAAGGAGGCAGTTCAAGCTGATGATGGTTCTGCCTACCCTTAAATCCGTTGTCCACCTAAATTAAATTCACCTAAATAAAAGTAACTGTGGCTTCTAAGTTATAGAAGTTTTGGTTCAACAAAACATCTTATCAGTCCTTTGATGAATGCATTGAGCTTATATGGCTTCACCAGAAACCAAGTTCCTTCGTCTCAGCTAACCTTTCTTCAGTGGTATCGGAATGTCATCTGGGCTCAATAAACATAAGAGTCTTAATGTGTGTCAACTAAAGATAGAGACTAAAGATTTTGAGCTTGAATCTGGAGGGCACATTGAACCAGTGGATGAAGATGATACCTAAAGATAGATTGGTTTCCTCCAGACAAGATACTATCAAGCTTAAAGATGTCAAAAAAGAGAAGGCTGGGGCTGGAGAGGATAAGAAGCTTTGAAAAGACCAGAACCTGAAAGTAAAATCCAAAGATTCTTGATCAGTAACACACCCACATGAAGTTAGCCAATAATGTATTTGGTTTGTTTTTTTTTTTTTAAATATCAAACAAATGGTTGAGTCATAAGCATTTGTTTTGGGAAATGGGTTTATGATGGCAATTCCAGACTAAGTCTGACTCCTAGAAACTGCAAAAGCACTAATTATCCCTAAGGAATGAGTCCAGTCTTCATGATGACTATACAAGAAAACAATAGAATTACTGCAACATATCACCTTGGTGTAAAAATTTAGTTCTTAACAAATCCTTAAGAAGACAAGCCCTAGCGGCGAGGATTATGCATCAGAAGCTCATTATTTTTCGTAGACTGGCAGACAAGTCCCTATGCTACATATGTAGTCTTCAAAATAGCCTGGAAAACTGAACCATTAAATTGTATAAGAACCAGACTATTATCATAAATGGAGCTGTTTCCCACAGTCACTTGGACATACGACTAATTCATTAAAAACTTAATAATGCTTTTAATACAGGTCACTCTCCTCAATACTTAAAACCTCTAAGCTCCATGATGTAGAGACCCCACTTGGCCAAGGAGATCAAATTCATGAGGGAAGAGGATGAAGTCCCTGTCCTCCCTGGGGCTTTGTTCTCTCCTAGGTTGTACTAAAAATGCTTTTTAGGAAGCCTATAGCCTAGAGAATGAACTTACATTCTAAAACTTTTATAGTCAACTTGATGGCATAATAATTCACGAAGACCTGAGTTCAAATTTGACCTCTGATTCTTATTAACCGTGTGAACCTAGGCAAGTCACTTTATCTCTGTCTGCCTCAGTTTCCTCATGAGTAAAATGGGAATAATATTGTCACCTCCTTCCCAGGGTTGTTGTGAGGGTTAGATGAGATAATATATGGAAAGTGCTCAGCATGGTGCCTGGCACAAAGCAAGTGCTGTCCAAATGTTAGCTATTATTATTATTATAATTATTAATATTATTAGCTATGGAAAGCAGTCTTTAACCACCTTCAATGATCCATAGAACATGAAATATAAAAAAAATAATAGCACAGTGACACATTCAAGAATAATTTCTATTAGAACTTCAGTGGGAAAGATGACAATGAAATACTAATAATTAATAATAACATTTACACAGTGATTTAAAGTCCTTTATTTGGGTTCAAAAACCAGTTGTATTTGTATGAAATAAGGAAAGATATGGCTTAGCAGCATTTCAGGTGAACTAAGCTCAATGCAGTATTCACTTTCATTAATAGAAATCACATGTCCAAACAAGGAAGATAAAGGGATGGTCTCACTTTCCCCTACCCTCATCAGATCTCATCTTTCTTGGCAGGCCACATCAACTTTTGGCATGATGTATTAGTTAAATGGCATTTATTAAATGCTAAAAACATTGTTTTAAAGTCCTTAAATTTGCCAGGCACTGTGCAAAGAACTCTCCTGCACCTCCATGCCTACTCCCGCCAAAAAAAAAAAACCAAAAACAAAACCAAAACAACAGTCCCTGCTGTCTGGGAACTCACAGTCCGATGGGGGAAACAAGCTGTTAAAACAAAACAAAAAAACAACCACCAACCACACACAAAGTACATAAAGGATTAACTTGGAGATAATCTCAGAGGAAAGGCATAAGATTGAAGGCGCCCAGGAAAGGCTTCTGGCAGAAGATGGGGCTTTAGGTGAGACTGGAAGGAAGCCTGGGAAGCTAGGAGGTGGAGATGAGGGCATTGATAAGCAGAAGTATGTTTAAAGGATGGTGAACAGTTTGAGAAGCAGTAAACAGAGGTTGGGAGTATTTAGCCTAAAGAAGAGAAGATTTAGGGGGTACAAGATAGTTCTTTTTAAGTACTTAAAGGAATGTCATAGGAAAGAGAGATTGGATTTATTTAGCTTTGGCTTCAGAGGGAATAACTAGGACCAGTGGATGGGAGATAGCAAGAGGAAATGTCAGTTCAGTAGCACTGTTGGAAAAGAAATATAATCTCATTATTGAAAGTGTTCAGGCAAAGACTGGATGACTGTCAGTCTGAGGTGCTGGAGAGGGAATTTCTGAATTAAGCAGGAAATTGTATATATGGGACTTTACAATACAGGGAGGGGCAGGTAGGTGGAGCAGTGGATAGCACACTGGGTTTAGAATCAGGAAGACTCAACTTCCTGAGTTCAAATCTGGCTTTAGACACTAACTAGCTGTGTGGCACTGGGCAAGTCACTTAAACCTGTTTGTCTCAGTTTCTTCATCTGTAAAATGAGCTGGAGAAGGAAATGGCAAACTATTGCCAAGAAAACCCCAAATGGGGTCATGAACAATAACAATATAACAAGGAGTTGATGCCAAAGGCATAAAAGAAGATATTAAGCAAGCACCTCATTACCCTTGATGAATTCAAGTCATCTGGCCCAGATGAACTAGATCCTCGTGTACTTAATGGTCTGGCAATTGTGATTGCTGAGCCACTGCCAATGATATTTAAAAGATCACGAAAAACAGGAGAGGTACCACAGGAATGGAGGAGTGCCAATGCTCTGATTTTCCAAATAAAGAGAAAGCAATAAAGTCTGGAAACAAAAGAAAATGTGCTTGATTTCTAGGGAAATTCTAGAAGAGATCACTAAACAGATGGACATAGAATATCTGGGAACGGCTGTGATCACAAAGAGCTAACATGACTTCACCAACAACAGGTCTGGCTGCACTGACCTGATTCCATATACACATAACATACCCACATGTATTTGTGTGTATGTGTAGATATATACACATGTACAGGTATAGATATACATATATTTAGATATATGTGTGTATATACACATATAAGTATATATGTACATATGTATATAGAGATATAGATATGTGTGTACATATATACATATATATGTATGTGTATATATATATATGTATATAGGGAGAGAGAGGGAGAGAGACACTAAATGGATAAATCAGGAAATGCTGTGAAATTTAGTTTATTTAGATTTTAGCAAAATATTTAATGAAATATCTCTTACAATTCTTGTGGGAAAAGAGGTGAAGATTAAGTGATGGTACCATGAGATAGATTTGGAACTGTTTGAATGGTTGAATGCAAAACAGCATGGAGTATTCAAGGAGTTCGAGCATCTGTGGTGTGAGGGCTGCTGAGCCCTTTTCCGGACTGCTCATTCACCTTTGATGTCCACCTGCCACCCAACTCTCACCTGTGCTCCAAGAAGCTGTAGCATGGACAGTGAGCAAACCCTTGTAGAACCATCTTGGCAGAGGGGCTAAACCAGGATGAAAGTAACCCAGTGGTGAGTTAGAGGGATGTCTGCTTCAAACATGTGAAGACTTCCCCTGGTGGAATGGGTGGATGAGAACAATTTGTTTCAATGACCATAAAACAGGCAATCTGGAGGACTTAGAACTTGCTCTGACACTGAAGAGACCAAGGTCATTTGCTACATCCTGAGCCATCCATCAGGTCTTTTTGACTTTCATCCTGCCATTGGACATTGATGAATCTGGAAGAAGGGTCGAGTCCGGTGACTGTGCAACTCTATCTCATTTAAATCCAGTTCAAGTCAACGCATCATCCATCATCCACTATTTGACTCCAACATTGTGTTGTCATTGGTCCTCTTCAAAAATGAAGGGCAAACAAAAACAACAGTTTGACAAGAGGTCTCCAATGGAGTGACCCAGGGATCTGCTCTTGAACCTGCAGTTTAGCATATTTATCAGTAAGTTGGATAATATATATTTGGTACAGATGATGCAAAGGTTAGAGGACTGGCTAACACAATAGTTAGCCATCAGGATCCAAAAGGATCTTGAGAAACTAAAGCATTAGGCTAAATCTAGTTGAATAAATGTAAAGTCTTATACATAGGCTCAAAAAACCAAATTCACATGTCTAATATAAGGGAAATGTGGTTAGCAGTTTGTCTTAAAAAAAGATGGAGGAATAGTGAGTTGACACTGTGTGATCTTTCACCCAGATTCCTCATAGCATCATCATCATCTCCATCTTCTCCCGCATTACAACGTGACCTCTTTGAGCACAGGGACTGTCTGATTTTTCTAATTGTATCACCAGCACTTAGCACGGTTCTTTGCACACAGCTAACAGTTTAATGGGTTTCTGTTCATTCGTTCATTTCCAAAGTGATGAAATTGTGATTATGAGAATTGAAAGTGACTTTAGAGATCATAATCACAGTAATCATAGACATATATTGTCTCATTTGAACCTCACAATAACCCTGTGAGGTACTACAGATAATGTTATTTACATTTTGCAGATGGGGAAACTGAGGCTGAGAATGAGTGACTTACCTAAGGTCAAGTCAAGTCATCAAGCATTTATTAATCCCTCACAATGTCCAGGCACTGTGCCGAGTGCTGGAGATGCAAAGAAAGGCAAAAGCCATCCCTGCCCACAAGGAGCTAATTGGCGAGACAACCTGAAAACAACTATATACATAAAGGGATATATGCAGTGTAAATTGTTGAGGGGAACCAGCAAAAGCCTCTCAGAAAAAGTAGGATTAAATTGAGACTTGAAGGAAACCAGAAAAGTCAACAGGTGGATGTGAGGAGGGAAAGCATTCCATGAGTGGAGTATAGTTAGTGAAAATGCAGTCAGGAAATGGATTGTTGTATGTGAAACAGAAGACAGTCGGTGTTTTGGATCTTAAAGATAAGATGTAAAGGGACAGTAAAGTGTCAAAAGAATGGAAAGGTAAGAAGACAAGTTGTGAAGCCAAACAGAATGTTATATTTGGTCCTGGGGGTAACAGGGAGCCATTGAAGTTTACTGAGTAGGGTAGTTAACATGATCGTGGTTTTAGGAAGATAACTTTGGCAGGTGAGTGGAGGATGGATTGGACTGGGGAGAGGCTTGAAGCAGGGAGACCAACCAGAGGTTATTCAAGGACATTTGGTGAATATTAGAAGTGGAATTTGAACCCCAGCATTCTGTTCCCTATGCCAAGCTGCCCCTAAATCTAGTCATGCCAGTTTCACCTTTCACCTAAAGCAGGAATCTCCTCTGCCACATCCCTCAGAGTGAAGGTGATTCTGGGCTCTTCAGGTTATCTGGGAGATGGGAATATTCCATTATGAAATGGAAGAAGGATTTGATGTAAAAACATAGAAGAAACAGGATCTGAAGAGGCAGAAGGGATCCTGATCTATTCCAAGAGGTTGGAAGGTGGAAGGACATGTGACAAAGGAGAAAGGGAAGAGAAGGACCAGTGAAGTCTTGGATCGAAGCTCTTCATGAAGAACAGAAAGGAAAGGAAGACACAGCTGTCTGAGGCCAAGGAAGAATAATCGAATACACAGCTGCTGTCAGATCATCTAAAAAGTATCAGAGGAAGAAGACACAAATCATGATGGTCATTGGTATCTCTGCTAAGGAAGCAGCAATTTGTCAACCTGACATTAGCAATAGGCAAGTCTGCTGCTTCCCAGGACGGGATAGAGAGCCTCACAAGACTGATGGCTATTCCCTACCTCTGGTGATTCATGTGGACACATATCATGCTGCCTGAAAGCATTACTAAGTTTCTGGGATCCTGGCTTTTCAGACTGCCTGAGTATTTCTGATGAATGATGGTGAGCTCACTACCATTTTAAGGCAACACACTGCCCCCCCTCCCCACTTTGTTTTGAAGTCCTGAGATAGGGAAAGGGACAAGATCTATGATTTCATTGATATGGGGAACTTCCACAGGGCAGGGCTCAACTTGTGAACCCAAACAGGCTTTTATATTTGATCCTTAGAGGTAACAGAGACCATTGGAGTTTATGGAATAGGGTTATCTGTTGGCCTCACACCCCACGCCCTCTACAAGTCTGGATCTTTGAAACTTGGTGAGGACTGAATGGGAAGAAAAATGACTATGTCAGTCCCCACTGAAAGCAGATCATCACATTATCTTGACCTTCTTTGGGTCTGGGAAGAAGAATTTCTGTGTGTGCCAGGTATCCTGGATGAGAGCAATGGTTCATGTAAATATAAAGAGCCCCCATTTCTAAAAACTCCTTGCAGTATGCAAGCATCTCCCTTATGATAACTTTGATCTCTATGATCATAGACAAAGAATGGAGCAATCCCTACTCATGCTGAGCTTACATCCTAATAGGGGAGACAAGCACATATCAAGTATAAATGAAATAAATACCAAGTAATTTAGAAGGTCAGTTCTAGAAGTTGTGGAAATCAGGAAAAACTTCACATAGTAGATGGTGCTTGAGCTGCTTCTTGAAGGAAGAGATGGGTTCTATGAGGCAGAAATGAGGATGGAGGGAGGACATTCCAGGCATGAGGAACAGCTAGTGCAAATGTCCGGGGGCAGGAGATGGAGAGTCACATGTGAAGAATGGAAGGAAGAACAGCTTGATTGGATCAAAGAATATTGGAGGGAGGGATAATAGGCATCAAGGTTGAAAAGATACATTGAGGCCAAGTTGTAAAGGGCTTTAAAAGCTAAACAGAAGAATTTATATTTGATAATAGAGCCAGTGGAGCTGATTAAGTAGGGTAGTGACATGGTCAGATCTCCATGCATACGGAAAATCACTTTGGTAGCTGTGGAGAGTGGCTTCAAGTGCTAAGATATTTGAGGAAGGAGAACAATTAGAAGCCCATTGCAGTTATCTAGAGTAGAGCAGATGAGGGCCCAAAATGATGCTTTCACGAGCAAAAAGAAATGGTCAGATGTGAGGCATATTGTGGAGATGGAAAAGTCCAGCCAGGTCCTCCTCCAATGCCACCTGATGTTAGACAAGGGTTCCTGGCATCTCAGAGGTTATGCCAGTAAAACACAGGCTTTACCAAGATGGCAAAATTTCAAGTATGGACCAGGAAACAGATGGGGTCTATTAGCTGGGGACTGACTAACCTATGTAGGAAGGGATTTATCGCTAATGGATTGAATATCTCTAATGGAATGTATTTTTTTGTTGGTCATACAGATCCAAGAAACAAAAATAGAAGTCATTGATATGTACAACTATAATTCGCAATATTTAATAAATGCATTAGAAACATGAAAGCAAAGTGAAGTTGTGAAGTTGGGTGGATAGAGTGTTACTGACAGTAGGATCAGGAGAAGCTTCATGGAAGGATGGTGTTTCAGTTGGGTTTTAGAGGATGTGTAGAGGATTTAGAAGATGTGGAATCCAGAATCCAAAGGAAAGCTTTATAGGCATAGGAAACAACCTGAAGAAAAACATGGAGGCAGAAAGATATCAGCTATGTTAGAAGACCAGCAAGTATTCAAGTTTGGTCAAAGTAGAGAATGCATGGAGAGAAATAATATAAGCATGCTGTGGAAATGTAGAATGGCACCAAATTGTGGAAGACCTTAGATGCCAAGTCAAGGAATACGAACTTGATTTCATAGGTGATAGGGAGCCAGTGAAGATTTCTGAGCTGAAGAATGACACAAACAGGCCTATGGATAAAGAAAATTATTTTGGCAGTGGCATGAAAGGTACATTGGAGGGAGGATGAGAGCAGAAGCTGGGAGATTTCTCTTCTTGGTAGCAAACTCTTTGACTTTGAGGTTTAGCCCTCCATTAGAAACTGAGTTGCTTTGGGACTTTAAGAGAATCTGCCACGCCTACCTCTTTGGGATGATTGGAGTACTAGATATTTATGTGATTGTACCAGTTCTCAAATATTTCTACAACCTGTGTCTAAATTGGGATGGACATCTTCTCCACCCCCACCCTCTACTTTCATCGATGCTGACCACAATCAGCCTCTTTGAGACTTGGCTAATAATTTCCAAGTGCCTGCAAAAATCTGTCCTTTTGCAGCAAACCCGTCCAAGAGATGCTCTGATTTGGCTAGATTGGTCTTCAGATGATGGCCATACTGTCAGTCCCAGATCCATATTCAAAGCCATTCAATGCTTTCCACTGACATACATGCTCAAAGCCAAATCCATACCACAGTGAAGAGTCAGGCTGCTTAGAAGAAGAAGCTGTCAAGTTGTGAAGGCTTCTATGAAGCAAACACTTTCAAAATGTCCGCTTGGCATACTGTCCTGATTCCTAGGGTCTTCCATGACCTGTTAGAAGACTCCATCAAACTTGTCCCCAGCTGTGGAAAAGATCTCAACTGCTAAGCCAGGACCCCTGCACTATCCCTCTGAACTAACTCAGCCCCCCTGCACCATCCCTTTGAGCTAACCCAGGCCCCTTGGACTATCCCTTTGAGCTAACCCAGGCCCCCTGGACCATCTCTTTGACCTAACCCAGGTCCTCTGAATCATCTCTCTGAGCTAATCCAGGCCCCCTCTACCCTTCCTTTGTGTTAACCCTGGCCCCCTGGACCATTTCTCTAAGACAGCTCTGGGCCTCCTGAACCCTTCCTCTGTACCCTTCCTCTGTTAACCCTGGCCTCCTGGATCATTCCTCTGAACTAATGCAGGTTTGCTTTACCATTTTGCTGTGCTAAGCTTGACGTCCCTGTTCCCTTTCTCTGTCCTAATTCAGGCATCCTGTGCCATCCCCTCTGTAGTAACCCAACTTTCCCCCCACCCCTGCACCCCTCCTTACCCCCCAGTAGAACTGCAGGCTTCCTGCACCATCCCTCAGTGCACAGGACTGTTGAAATCTTCCACCCTGCCTGCAGTCTCTTTACCCATCAAAGCTGCTTTTCAAACTGCCTGTCCCCTGAGGTGGCCAGACATTTCAACAATGGTGGGAACAAGTTTCCTCCAATCTGGCCTTTATTTGGGCTTGTTTGGAGCAAGCTAATTCACTATTGTTCCTAGTGTCTCCTTGGGTGCATATAATGCTCCATGAACTTCATGGTGAGGTTTTGTGTTTTTTTTTCCCCAGCCTCTTAGAAGAGACAATAAATATGTTTTTAAGATTTGATGCTAATTTGGAGCTTGATACATACAATTCACCTGGGTGGGCTGAGAAGCCCTCTGCCAACGGGAATTTATTTCACAGAACTGCCAAAGCAAAGTTGATTTCCATGGATCATGTAACCTATCTGATGAAGGGGAAGGAGAAGATGTAACCAAATGCTCTGAGCAGATGTCAGAATCGTCAGGAAGTACATCTTCACTACCCAACACAGCCTCCATGACCCATGCAGGTTGCACTGCCGCTGGATACTTAAAAGCCAGAAGATTGGCAGCCAAATAGTGTAGTGAATAGAACTGAACCTGGAATCTGGAAGACCTGAGTTCAAACCTGGCTTCAAACACTTACCGGCTGCACAACCCTGGGCACTTCACCTCTGTCTGCCTCAATTTCCTCATCTGTAAGATGGGGATAATAGTAGCACCTGCCTCCCAGGGCTTTTGTGAGCATCGAATGAAATCATAATAAAAAGTGCTTAGGCTTTTCGGTCATCCCGAATCCGGGTTCATCCGACACCAGCAGCCACCCCACAGCGTCCAGGCCAAGTCTTCACCTTCGTCGCTGCCATGCCGCCCAAGTTTTACCCTAATGAAATTAAAGTCGTGTTTTTAAGGTGCACTGGTGGTGAAGTTGGTGCCGCATCAGCTCTAGCCCCCAAAATTGGTCCTTTGGGTTTGTCTCCCAAAAAGGTTGGTGATGACATTGCCAAGGCAACTGGTGACTGGAAAGGACTGAGGATCACAGTGAAGCTTACCATTCAGAACAGACAGGCTCAGACTGAGGTTGTGTCTTCTGCCTCAGCCTTGATCATTAAAGCCCAAAAGGAACCTCCTCGGGACAGAAAGAAGCAGAAAAATATTAAACACAATGGAAACATCAGTTTCGATGAGATTGTCAACATTGCTCGACAGATGAGGCATCGATCCTTGGCAAGAGAACTCTCTGGAACCATTAAAGAAATACTTGGGACAGCCCAGTCTGTGGGCTGCAACATTGATGGCCGACATCCTCATGATGTCACTGATGACATCAATAGTGGTGCTATTGAATGCCCAGCAAATGAAAAGCTACAACAGATACTATTGCAATAAATTTAACATCTGACCAAAAAAAAGTGCTTAGAAGAGCATCTGGCACATAGCAAGCACTATATAAATGGGTATTATTATTATTATTTTAATTATTATTCATTATTATTATTGTTCTTATCATTTTAATTCCTGTCATGTGGCCCTCCAGCCAACAGCCCAAACGGCTCTTGGGTCAGAGAGGCACCAAGAATTCTCATCTCTCCTCTGGGAATGAGAGCAGGGCATGAAGACATCCCAAGCCTTACTTGGCAGATCAGTCAGCAGAGAAGGTGGTACTCACCACACCGAGCATGGCAAGAAGGATCCTTACAGTGCATGAAGCAGACTGACCACTGGCAGAAAAAGAATTCCAGAGGGTGTGCCCCCGGTTACAGGGAGGGGTTCTGTGAATGATGCAAATGATCTTGCAATCTCATGGGCATGTATGATTTTCCAGGATTTGCATGGAACTCAACCCTGATAACTGTGTGCAATACAGTCACCCATAATGCACAATGATCCTTTATAGCCGTGGTTCTCAACCTATGGGTTATGTTCAGTTTGTAACAGTGAAAATACATCCCTGCATATCAGATATTTACATTATGATTCATAACAGTAGCAAAATTACAGTTATGAAGTAGCAACGAAAATAATTTTATGGTTGGGGGGTCCCTACAACGTGAGGAACTCTATTAAAGGATCGCAACATTAAGAAGGTTGAGAACCACTGCTTTATAGCAATCAATTAACAAATATTTAGTAAGAAGTGACTGCTTACCAGGTTTTACAATTACCTCATTTGATTCCCACAACAACCCTGACAGGAAGGTACTGTTATCATCCTCGTATTACACTTGAGGAAACTGAGGCAAACAGAGGTTAAGTGACTTGTCCAGGGTCACATAGCTGCTAAGGTTCTAAGAACTCCTGTGCTCTGGATCTAGACCCAGCACTCTATTTATTGTACCAGCTAGCTGCCTAGACTCCCTAGAGTAGTTACTTTTGGCATACTAGTTCAGTGTGCTAGCTAATTAGATTTTTAAAAATTTTCTAACAGCCTCATACAGGCTACATGCTAGGGGGAGGCATACCATGTGTGGCTCCCAGGGTATGTATTGGACAACTATGATCTTATTCAATTCCCCCATCTGACTGATGAGAAAAGAGAAGCCCATATAGGGGAAGGGACTTGAAAATCTGGGAGTAGAATCCAAGTCTCCTATTTCCATTACTATTGTGATTTCTAGTCATCTTATATCACCAAATCATTCATCTCCATGAAACCTCTTTCACTTTCTCCTGTTTGTCCAACTCCTGCAACTGCTAACCAATAGAGTACCACAACCTGTAATGAGGGCACACCTGAAAGCACAGGAAAGGGACCAGAAGATGTTACCCAGGACGTGTCTGTCACTGACCTTGTGGTACAGAGACATCACTGCCCAGGCTTCTGGTATATTCTCTGCCTTGCCTTCAAGAAGCCCCTGGCATGCCCAGGATACAAGATTTGCACAGGGACACACAAAGCACAGGGGAGCACAGACAGACAATACCCCCACACAGAGAATCACCCAGGAAACTATTCCCAAAGCCAAGTTGCTCTTGCATAATAATAGGGAGGGCAGGATATGTGATGACAAGGACAAGTCTTAGAAAAGAACCTCTTCTTCCCTGCACTTTTCCTTTCCTCCCATCTATAGGAAAGGCAAGAAATGTTCATTAGTGTTTCCATTAGAAGATTCTTCACCGATTCCTTTGAGGTTTCAGTAGTGAGAAACGGGACTAGTCTGTGGGCCTGGCCCTTTGTACTTTGGACCTGCTTCACAAATGCACCCAAACCCATAAACAGCCTAAAGTTAGTGTGTCTTTTCAGAAATATCATTTGTTCTTTTCTCTGGTCTCCGCATTGTCTTCTTTCTGAAACTGCAGATGCTGAGCAAGTCTAGTCCCATAGGCAGCCAGTGGGAACAATGACTGCGCATTTATAAGACATCATTCTCAGAAGTTATAGGAACCACTTGGGTCATGTCATTCATCAGCCTATACACTTTGTTCATGGACCTGATTATGAAAGCCCATTCTGCTGTGTGTGAAGCTGTCTGTTCTTGGGGTTGAAGATTTCAGAGCCTAGCCTTTTTATCCCCTTTATCTAGTATTCAGGGGGTTGTAATGTTAATTGGATATAAAATCTTCCCCAGTCCATTAATAGACCTTCAGGTGGAGCCCATTAAGGAGGCTTGCTTGTAGGAAGGCTTTCACACCTTTTGTTAATTTCTATTTAGGCACTGAGTCATTAGGGTTGTGATGCCCTCTGGCTCTAAAAAGAGCTAGATCTAGATCTAGATAGATGCGCGTGCGCACGAGCACGCACACGTGCACACACACACACACACACACACACACACACACTCTGACTTTAGCATTTTGCTTTGGGACTCACTCATTGGAAGAGCATTGTTGAGATTTGACCAGATGAGATTCTAGGTAGTCATTAAGTCATGGATGTTGGTGCTTTTTTCTCTGGTAATTATGTATGTATTGCCTTGGTCAGACAGTTGAATCTGTCTGTTGATTTGTGTTAATTATTCAGATAGAAGCCCTGTCTGTTGGTCTTTATTTCTCTGCTTGTATTTTCTCTATTTTCTTTGTCTAGATTTTTCTGAAGTTCAGAGTGCAGACTTTTCCCCTGATCTACTGAATATAATTAATAAAGCTTGTTGACCCCTAAAGCAGCTATCTTTTCTGGTAAAGCAGATCAAGAACCTGTGCTAGCAGCCATAGTGGGTATGTCAGTGTGGTTGCTGCTACAGGGGTAAAGAGAAATGTGATGAAGGGCTAACATTGGACTACAGATGACTTGTCTAGGATGAGTGCGATAGAGAAGTGGAATAATTGGTGGTTACAGTTTGAGAAGAAAATTAGAACAATGTGGCCTTTGTGCACCATCATTGAGATAAAAATCATGTCATTGAGTTTTTCCTCTGAGACGCTCCTGGAGGTCTTGAAAGTCTTTAATATTTTCTTGGATCATTTTTCAATAATTATCCTCCTGAAACAACCAAAAAACCAAAGGCTTTTCTTCATGCCTCTTTTGGATGCCAGGGTGTTAAAGAACTTTTTTTTTCTTCTGGGCAATGATTGAGTGGAAATATCTCTGTTTTTCTGGTCATGCCTTTTGTGGTCAGAGCATGTCTCCTCTACCCATTTAGGAATAGGGCCATGATCAACTTGGGGCATTGAGAGCCTTTGTTATGTTGGGAGTATGTTCTGGACCCATGAGGAAGGTTCTTATCTTTCTTTACTTAGAAGATGGTGGGGGGAAATCTAAAGAGTCTTTTAGTGAATATTTATTAATCACTACAATGCATAAAGGACTGTGCTGAGAGACTGGAATAGTTACAAAATTTTACTAAAGACAACCTTGCGCTTGTGGAAATTACAGTTTAGTGGTGTAAGATACACAAATAAGTAATCTAGCCAGTGACAATGATAACAAAAGAGAATCTTAGGATCCTAGTAGGAAGGTACCTGAAAGACTATCTAGGTTAACCCCCTCATTTTACAGATGAGGAAGCTGAGGTCCAAGAAGGTTAAGTGATTTGCCCAAGGTCTCATGGGTGGTAAGTATCAGAGGTGGGATTCTTGAGGATTGAGAAGGGGGGAGGGGAGGTTAATGAGAAGTGATAGGGATAACAAAAATAAACAAATAAATGAATAAATAAATGCGAAGAAAAGAGTATCCATATAACATAAAAATACTTAGAAGGAAAAAAAATTTAGGAAGGTTCACAAGCAAATGGAGCAATTGTGTCTCTAAATTGCACTTTAAAAAAGGCAAACTATGTAATAAAAGTTGCTTCATATACAAGCCTCTTTTAACGTGTTGCAATGTTTGTTTGATGACCGATAAATTCATTATTTAGAAAACAAATCCCAAGCCAAAGGAATAGATGATGACCACTAGAAGACAGTTGTCTACAGTGTCAGAAGGCAGGGAGGTTAAGCACAGGAAGAGGATTTGGTGAATGTGGAGGCACTGATGACCTTTGAGGAGCAGTCTCATTCCAGTAATGAGAATGGGAATCAGATTGCAAGAGAAGAGAGGGGCTTCCGAGAAAGTGCTGGAGTTGCACAAGGATGGCTTTTTCAAGTTTGGCATCTAAGAGGAAGAGGGGGATGCTGTAGGTGAGCAAAGAAGATGACTTTTTTTAGTATTGAGGAAGCCTGAATATATGTGTATGCATGTGAGAAAGAACCAGTAGAGAGGGAAAGTTTGAAGATTCCGAAGTGACTGCTGAAGGCACCAGAAGGGGATGAATTAAGGACATAGAGGGATTAGCCTTAGTGATGTTTTAAAGATACTTCTCCTGCCACTGGAGGGAAAGAGGAGAGTTGGTAATAAATGCCATGAAGAAGTTTGAGGGCTGTGGTGGGGGGATGGGAGTTCTCATGTGATAGCCATTATAACAAAAATAATTCACCTAGAACTTCACAAATAATTTATCCAACATCTACCATATGTGAAACTCTGCAAAAATCAGAAAACAACTCTAAACAGGCATTTTTCTAGTTATTTCTTTTTTTATTTTCTTGTTTACATCATTTGTTTCCATGAGATTTTTGAGTTACAAATTTTCTCCCCAACTTTACCCTACCAAAACAGCGATCCCACTGTACAGCCCCTCCCCTGATCTGCTATCTTTTATGCCTTCTTCCAACACCCCTCTAACTTTCTGGTGGAGCAGGGAGGGTCTCCCTACCCCAGTCCCTGTATATCTTAATTCCTAGTTGCATGTATTATAGAGCTTTAGATTCTAGATTCTTTCAGTTTCTCACTTGTCACCCACCCCCACTGGAAGGACAAGCAATTCAATAAAGGCTATACATGTGTAATTACGCAGGACATCTCCACAGTGGACATATTGTGACAAATTGATCATATGTCCCTCCTTCCTATCCCACCCACTCCCCTTGTTCTGTTCTGTACCCTGTCCCTGTCCCTTTACTGAAGTGTGTGCTTCCAGCAACCTTCCACCAGACCCTGCCCTCCCCTCTGTCATACACATATATATAGCCTCCTATTTAAACATATGTGTAAGTATACTTATATATATATTTGTATTCCCCTCCCCTATTCTCATACTCAGAACAGTTTTCTAAGTTACTATTATCGTTTTTCCATATTGGCATGTAAATAATTCAAATTTGATAAGTTCCTTATCATTTCTTTTCCATGTTTACCTTCTCATGCTTCTTGTGTTTGCTTGTCAAATTTTCTGTTCAG
>CM053595.1:52543212-52564079 GCA_028646575.1 Pseudocheirus occidentalis | reverse complement strand
AGTGTCTTGGAAACATTTGGTGTGGGAGTTCTGACTGTGTTGTCTTCTTCCCATTCCATACTTTGATCCTTTTTGTCCACAAAAAAGGATTCTAGAGTTTTGTTGCTGTTCTTATTTTGCTTCCTTTTCCTCATGTTGGCCTGTCAATTTAATTGGTTGGTTTTTTTAGCTTTGTGGAATTCTGCTTCCAGGGGGGGAAAGCTCTATTCCAAATAGCTGGGGTTTTCCCAGCTGCCAGAGCTATTAGGGGGTAGCTGCAGTCCCCACCAGCTTTGGCTTGCTGAAAGTGCACCCCAGGACCACCATCCAAGACCACAATCTGGATCCAGGCCGCTCAACACAAGAGCCCCTGGCCCTGATCAGTCGTCTCGGCCACCCTGCAATTGGCAGGCCAGGAGCTCTGAAGCAGCCCAGTGGGGCCAGTTGCTGCTTGCAGCCAATCCTGCCACTTCCCGCTGCTTCCTTGCCCTGGGAGCAGTTCAGCCAAATGCTTTTACTCCCCCAAATTTAGCTTGAATTCCACTGACCTTTCTCTAACCCTTATTTTCCTGGCCTGATAAATGTGGAGACTGCCCCAGGTGCCGCAGATCTGTTCTCCTATAGACTCGAGCTATGGCTTCTCCCAAGTGCCCTGGGACCAGGCCACAGTTTCCGGCTGGGTCAGCCTGGGCTCCCAGCCTGCCGCGATGAGCCCCACCTACTGAGCTGCCTTCAGCAAGAGATGTGTTTTCTGCATTTTTGGGAGTTTGGGAGCCCTAAAAAATTGTTTAGAGTCATATTTCATGGGTATTTAAGGTGGCTGTGTGGGAGCTGCGAAACTTTTTTGCTTCTACGCCGCCATCTTGGCTCTGCCCCCAGTTATTTCTTTCTACAATTATCTAAAAGTTTTGTCCAAACAATGCCACAGACCAGGCCTAAACCCAGGACAAATGGACTCCTGGGCAGGCCTGACTACTCAGCCCCAAGATAAATACTTTATCAGTAGAGGTTAATGTCTGAATTTTCTTCACTTATATGATCATAAAGACAAAATCTGGATTGAACCTCAGAGGCTATATAGTACATCTCCTCATTGTAGGGATGAGGAAACTGAGGGACAGAACAATTAAATCACTTTCCAAAAGTCACATAGGTATTAGGGATCAGAAGCAGGATTTGAACCCAAATCCTCTGAAATCAGTTCTCTTTGCACTGTTATCAGGCTTCCCTCCTTCTCTTAACTTTGTTATTTCTAGTGCCTAAACTGCAGCCAGAGATCCATTGGGAATGACAGAGCATCTTCTTTTAGAAAGTCAGGTATATTGGAAGGGTTTGGGGGCTCTTAATCATATACATGATAGTATAAGTTGGTTCAAAAGCATTACCTTCTTTCTGATAACAACAAACACCTACACTGTGCTAAGCAGTGAGGATGCAAAGAAAGGCAAAAGGTAGTCCTTGCCCTCCAGAAACTCACAATCTAATGGGGGAGAGAACAAACAAATTTCTATGTGCAAATAAGACGTACAGAGGAAAAATTGGAGACAATCTCAGGGGGAAACGACTAGAATGAAGGGTGATTGGTAAAGGCTTGGTGGTGGTGGTGATGATGATGATGATGATGATGGTAGAGCTTGTGAAGCAGCTGAACTGAAGAAATAGGAGTTTTGAGTAATAGGTGGAATAAAACAAAACCAGGCTTATGGGGCACTCTGGGAATTAGGATCTGCATGGGAGACCTCAGAATAGTATCACAAAGGACCTAGGAGAAAAGATATGAGGGATTATGAAGAGTCATACAGAGGTTAGTAGGAAGTCAGAGGGGATGCCAGGAAATCAGAGAATGAACCATGAAATGAGGAAAAGGCACTGTCTGAGATTATCTTCTGTCTCTGCAGCGTATATCCTGCATATATCCTGTACAGTTATTTGCATATTATCTATCCCATTGGAATGTAATCTCCTTGAGGACAGGGACCACATTTTTTGGCCTTTCTTTGCATACCCTCTGTGAATATGTATAGTGCGTGGCATATAGATAGCAAGCACTTAGTAAATACTTGTTTATTGACTAGGAAGTCTGGGAGGATGTATTAGAAGGTCCGGGAAGAACCTAATTGAGAGAAAACCATTTGGCTGACTCAAGACCAGAAAAAAAAAAGAGGTGAGAGTATGCCCAAAGAAAAATTTCCATTTCAAAATGTTGCCAAGGCCCAGAATTTTTCCTGCATCAAAGAATGGGGAACAAGTCCTCATAGTTCCCCCCCTCATCCCTCTCCCAGTCACATCACTGGGTTTTTGGACCATTTATAATGAAGTAAGAGTTGTGCAAATTTCCATTGCTCGTCATTAGAAATAATAGCAGCCATGCATGGTGGCATGCAACCCCTGCTCCAGGAGGAGGCTGAAGCAGGTGGATTACTTGAGCTCAGGAGTTCTAAGTACAACTAAAACTGATCAGGCGTCTGTGCTAGCACAATATGATGAGTCACTTTTGGGGTGGGATAGGGGTTAGCGAGACACGCTTGGCTGCCTTAGGAGGGATGGATTGGGCCAGGTTGGAAACAAAACAGGTTAAAGCTTCTGTGCCAATTAGTGGTGGAATTGGGTCTATAAGTAACTACTGTACTTCTAGCTTGGGCAAGATAGAGAGAAGAAAGACTGGGAAGGAGGAGAAGAAAGAATAGGAAGGAGGAGAAGGAAGGGAGGCACAAAGGAAGAGAGGGAGGAGGAAGGGAGGGGGGAAGGAAAGAAGGGAGGGAGAAAAGAAGGGAGGGAGGATGGAAAGAAGGAAGAGAGGGAGGGAAGGAGGAAAGAAGGAAGGAGCTAGTGAGCCATGTATAGTGGATGGAGGGGCAGCTTTGGAGCCATGAAGACCTTATACATACTGACTCTGTGACCCAGGACAAATAACTTCACCTCTCCATTCTCTGGACAGCTCTCGAGATAGTTGCAGAGGAGGGTGAAGATCTGCATTGTAGGGGGAGGTTCTCCCATTAGAAATAGAGATGCTCATTAATTTGCAGGAATGAGACTCTGCCTGTCTGTCACCTGTGGGCCCTTGGTCAAGTCCTTTTCTTGATGAGGGCCTCATTTTCCTAGGCTGTAAAATGAGAGAGTTAGACCAGATGATCTCTCCATGGCCTGTTTGAGTTTAGTCTGTCTCCTCCCTTCTCATGGAGTTGGCTCTTGCAGAAGACCTCGATCATTTCCTTCCTACCTGGAAGCTCTTCTTGAGGTCCCAGGAGCATGGCCAATGAGTGACCTCTGCTAGGGCAGCTAGTGAGGGAACTGGAGTTGAGGGGTGGGGGGAAGGCATGGGGGAGAGGTGTGAGCTGTGTCCATGCATATCTTAGCCCACTGAATCCTTCTGCCTTTGGGGAGGGTAAGTGGCGTCTGGTAGAGGCAGGAGCAGCTTTGGAGAGGCTTCTTTGAGTTGCACATGGAATTCCTGGGGTGCACATGTGTGGAACAGCTAAATCCCTTCTTCCCTCACTGCAATGGGTGTGGGGGAGGGGGAGGGGGAGGGAAGAGCTTGGACTGTACCCTCAGCATGGCTCCACACCCCAGCCCCCAGTCCTAAGTGACTGCAGTACAGTTAACGTCCATCGATCACCAAGAGAAAGGGGTTTTTGAAACCCAAAAAGGGAATGGAGAAAGCTGAAGAGAAGGGGGATGGAGGAGGGAGGAAGGGGCTGGATGAAGGCCCAGAGGAGAGCTGTTGATTAGGATCCCAGCAATTCAAACCAGTCATTTTCTTTTCATGAAAAGCCACTTTAAATGTTTTTAATTAGGTTCCCTCATCCCTGCCAGTAGTATGTGCATAGGCTCTTTTCAAGCATTGCTTGTGAGCAAAGCTCAGGACCTCTCCTCTGAGACTCTACTTTAGAACCCCAAACTGCCTTGAACCAAGCTCTGCTTCTTGGCCCTTGCAAGTCAAACGTACATATTTCAAAGCCTCATGTGCCTCGGGTGATGACATTGAACGGAAGATCTAGAGCTTAGAGGAAGACCAGAGATCATCCCAAGGGTCTGTCCCAATTCAAACTTCCCATTTTATGAACGAGACACAGAGGGACAAGGACTTCCTGAAGGTCCTCTTCTGTAGGAAGCTCTTCCCAGTCCCTTTTAATGCTACTGTCTTCCCTCTGGTAACTATGTCCTGTTTGTCTCTTATAGACCTTATTTGTACATCATGATTTGCATGCCATGTCCTCTATTAGACTCTGTGCTCCTCAATGGAAGGGACTGTCCTCCGCTTCTTTTTGTATCCCCTGCATTGACATAGTGCCGGGCTCATAGTAGGTACTTAATAAATAAATATTGACTGACTGACTGACTGACAGGTAATAAGTAAGCAGAGCTGAGATTCAGATGGAGGTCTTCCCACTGGTCTCTAAGTGTTCTTTCCACTCCTCACTGTGCTTTAAGAAAGGATTATTGGAAGGGGATGGTGGAAGAAGGGGTGGAATGGGGCATTATATGCTATGTCCCCATACCATTTTGGAGGTACAGTGGAAAGAAACTTTAACTTTTTTAACTATAGTGGAAAGAAACTTTAACTTCTAGTTGGAAAACCTCAATTCAAATCCTGGCTCTCCATTTAACTACCCATGTCATCCATGACTGGGAAAGCCACTAAATTGTTCTGGGTCTCAGTTTCCTCATCTGTAAAATGAAAGGGTTGGATTAGATGACCTCTCCACTTTTTTTGTTTTGTTTTTGGCAGGGAGAAGGCAAGGCAATTGGGGTTAAGTGACTTGGCCAAGGTCACACAGCTAATAAGTGTCAAGTGTCTGAGGTCAAATTTGAACTCAGTTCCTCCTGACTCCAGCGCAGCTCTATTCTCTGTGCCACCTAGCTGCCCCCTGACCTCTCCACTTCTTGACCATCCCTGATCTCTTGCGGCTGTAAATCTCTGATCTGTGATACCGGGCCATTATCCCTCAGGAAAATACAAGCTCGTAGTGGCTAAGATTGTTTCACTGTCTTTGTCTTCACAGCACTGAGTACATGGAAGGAACTTAGTAAATGTTTACCGAATAGAACAATTGGATTAAGACCACTTAGAAGTGCTAAGGACTTTCAGACCATGATTGCAATTGGAGTATTATGTTGAACAGCCACATATTGGAATACATAAGCAGCTACTCCCTGTCACATCTGGGTCTCTCTGGGGTCCATCCCTTCCCCCATGTCCTCTCCCAAAGACAAATGGATGCTTCCAATTCAGAGGAGAACTAACTCTATGCTTGAACGCTCCCCTTGCTAATTCAAGGGGTCAGAGCTGGTCCTAGCACCAGCTGTGTGGAACAGCACACATGGGCTGTATTACTCAGTAGCCACCCCAATTGACTCACTTCACACACAAGATTTGCTGAGGTCGAGAAGCCCAGTGTGGGAAATAGCATCCCTGGCAGAGAGAACAGAGTAGCCACAGTTTTCTCTCCTTGAGGCCTGACCAAAGAGCAAGAATCATTATTCTTGAGCCTTTTTTCCCCTTTTTTTTCCCATTGAGAAAGTTAATAATGACCCACTTTTCTCCTTTGCGTCTGGGAAGGGAGCTACAAATGTGTCCTGGGAACGAAAGAATCACAGAAATAAAGAGCTAGAAGGGACCTTTCACCTCTTGTGAGGAATTCTTAACCTTTTGTGTGTTATGCACCCCTTTGGCAGGCCAGTGAAGCCCATGGACCCTTTTGCGGAATAATCTTAGTAAGTAACTGAAGGAAATGCTAAAATTTAGGTAGAGGTTAGTGAAAATAAAGACGATTTAGAAAAAGATAAAGATGTTTTTCCCCTCATCCTGTATCACACAGGTTAAGAACATCTGTTCTAATCCAAACTTTTCATTGTACAGATGAAGCAATACAGAGCAGCAAAGCTGGGAATGGAGCCCAGGCCTCTCAACTTGGACTTTTTCTGTGACTCTACTCAGACTGCTTGAAAGAAAAGAAGTCCTTCTTTTGTCACCTTCCTAGATCCTACAAGTGCCCCCTTTCCCTTTGAATGACTAAATGAATAATACTTATGCCTCCTACACACCAGGCACTGGGGATAAAGATACAGAAATGAGGCGGTCCCTACCTTGTCCCCACCGTTTAAAATAACTCTAGTTAGTATAAAGTACCTGGGAGTACTCCTGCCAAAACAACCTGGGACCTATATAAATGAAATCGTTAAAAAAAAAAAACAACCCTTTTTATAAAAACAAAATCAGATTTAAATACTAGAAAAATATTAATTGTTCATGGGTAGAGAGGGCTGACATAATAAAAATGATAATTTTACCTAAACTAATTTATATATCAAGGCCATCCCAATTAAATTACCGATTTTTTTTTTACTGAATTAGAAAAGAATTCATTTGGAAGAACAAAAAAAATCAAGAATATCAAAGAAAATGATGAAAAAAAATGCAAAGGGGGAGGGGTTAGCAGTACCAGATCTTAAACTATATTATAAGGCAGTAAATTATGAAAACTACCTGGCACTGGCTAAGAAATAGAAAGTTAGATCAATGGAACAGAGTAAACATACAATTTATAGCAACAAATAAATATCATAACCTTATATTTGACAAGTGTAAAGAATAAATATTTGGGGATAAGAATTCATTATTTGTTTAAAAATTGTGAGAAGCTTCCATCCTAATAGGGCAAATGGAGGTGAGGAAAGGTCATTTTAGCCTGGGGAGTCAGGGATTTCCAATGAAGCCATAGCCCAATACATGATGATGTCTTAAATGGTAATACTGATTTAATTATTCCCAGAGCAACGGGTGTGTGGGAGAGGGCAGAAGGAGGTACATGTGTGATAGCAGGATAGAAATAAGATGCTCACACTGTATAGACCTTGGTTTCCTGGCAGACGAAGGGATGTGATGTGAGGCATGGTCTTGAACCAGCCAAGTATCATGGGGTTAAATGACTTTTCAGTCAGCCACCCACCTGTCCTTCAGTCAGTTAACAAGCATTGTTAAGTTCTCTTGTAAAAGGCACAATGCTAACTAAGTGCTGGGAATACAAAAATAGGCAAAGACTTGGTCACTTTCCTCAAGGAGCTCACTTTGTAACGGGGGTGACAAGATGCAAAGGGCCAAGTACATACAAGATGTAGATAAAAGGTACCTTGGAGGTAATCCCCGAGGAAAAGTACATGATGGGGGTGGGGGGAGGGAGGCCGGGAGAAGGCCAAGGAAAGGGCTTTTGAAGAAGGTAGTTTTTAATCTGAATCTTGAAGGAAACCAGGAACTGAGGGTAAGGAAGGGTTTCAATCAAGATAACTTGTTCTCTGGGCTGAGTGCCAAGGCTGAGTGGTAAATCTACTGCTGGTCAGAGAATTTAGGGCTTAAGAAATCTGTTGGATGTTAGGAAGCCAAAATGAAGGAGGTTCCAGTGAGTTGACATTTTGTCTGACTCAAGCAGCTTCTCAGAGATTTTAAGTTCTTTTTGTCTAAAGCTTTCAGGCCACATTCTATGTTTGGTGCCAATGTCCCATTGCGTCCCTGGCAGGACCTGCCATACCTCCTCTCTACCCAATCTCTCCTGATAAGCCATGAGTCTGTGTGGCATCTTTACCCTCAAAGCTGCTTCAGCTACTCAGAGGGCTACAGATTATGAGCCAGAAGGGGCCTCAGAGGCCATCTGGTCCAATCTTCTCATTTGATAGATGAGGAAACTGGGACCCAGAGAGGTTAAGTCATTTGCCCAAGATCACACAGGTCATAACTGATAAAACGCAGATTCAAACAGCTCAGGGTGACTCTACAACTAGCCCTCTTCCCAGTGCACATCAGCTTAGGTGGGCCCAACTCTACCAGGTGGTTACCTATGGGAACTGACATGCCATGAGTGAGTACAATGAGATATTGCAGATAGAAAATGTGGACGAGTGGAAAGAGCTCCCGATTTCTAGTTTGGGCAAATCATTTCATTTTCCTGGGTGACAGTTTCCAAATTCATGAAAAGAAGAGTTTAAATTAAGTAGCCTTAGAGGTCCCCACAACTCTGGAGCTAGGGTCCTAGAGTCAGGAAGACCTGAGTTCAAATGTAGCCTGAGACACTAGCTGCATGACTCCTGGCAAATCACTTAATCTCTATCTGCATCGGTTTCCTCATCTGTAAAAGATGGGATAGTAATAGAAACTACTGTGCAAGCTTGTGAGGATAAATTACTTTGCAAACCTTTTTAAAGCACTAGAAAAGTGCTAGCTATTTATTATTATTTTATCCTATAGTCACCATAGCTCATATAGAGGAGTAGGCAAGTGGAATGAATTGTTATAATGGTCAGAAGTGCCGGGCCAGGGATGCTGCTCCAGGGCTCTGGTTGTGCATCCTCTCTGTCCACCACACTGGGATGGTAAGCACAATGCACTGTAGACAATGACAGGGCAAGCCAGAGCTCCAAGGAGGAGGAGTTTGCGAACTGGACCTCAGACACATCACTGACTGGGATGAAAGGCATGACTGGAGAGTAGCTCTAGAGTGGTATACCCTGCTCAGAAGGGTCAGGATGGGTAGGTAAAAGGTGATGGGATGAAGTAACATTGGATATAGTAATGAGAGAGTCATGGAAGAAAGTCCCATGAACTAAAGGCACCAGGAGGAAGCTTAATGATAATTTGGGTGAAGATCAATGGAGACAGAAATAGAAGCAATCATCATATGCCTCTCTTCTTCATTCTAGAGCTAGAGGACTATTAATTGCAATATTGAATATACTTTCAGATGTAGGTTTTTGTTTGTTTTTCTTTTTGGAGGGGTGAGGGCAGGGCAATTGGAGTTAAGTGACTTGCCCAAGGTCATATGACTAGTAAGTGTCAAGTGTCTGAGGCCAAATTTGAACTCAGGTCCTCCTGACTCCAGGGCTGTGCTCTATTCACTGCGCCATCTAGCCGCATCTGTAGGTTTTGTGTTTTTTTGTTTTTTTTTTTAAATATTGGTTGGACTATTTGATGGACTCTTATTTTCTCTTTCTTTTGAAAAATCTTTCTTAAAAAGAGAACATTTTCTGGGTAGGGGAAAAGAAAAGGATATTTGTAGAAATTAAGGTGATGTGAAAACAAATGACATCAATTTTTATATTTAAATATATATATATGTATAAAGAAAAAATATCCATTGTTGAGGTTCCCTGCACCTCTGAATGTTTATTCAGCACAGTTCACCCATGACCATCACCACATATCTCATGGGCTAGCATCCCTAGCTCCCTTCTTTTTTAAAAGGTTGATGAATCCCTGATTATGGCAGTATAGTTTTTGCACTTCTGCAGAGACGTCTCTGGTGGGGATCTCTGTTGTTTGACCTTCGTTGTACTTTTCCTAAGGCCTCCTTGCCTGCCACAATGATGTTTCTAGATGCTGACATAAAGCCAAGCCCAGGCTTACTGGTAGCAAAGCATCCTGGCCCAGGATGTAACAATAGCAAGGGATGCGATCCCTGGCTTGCCTCCCTCTTCAGAAGCTTCAGTTTGAGAGCAGGTGGCCACATGCTTCCACACATTTTCCATCTCTTACATTCACAGTCTCTTGTTGAGCCATGGTGTTAAAAGTCCTGCTCCTTTGAAGTCCTGATTAGACAGTAAGCCTGGAGCTACAGAGAGCCAACAGAAAGGTTTCTGGGCTGGACTGTGTGCCACTGGGCACCCTGAGTACTTGATGCTCTTCTAAAGAAACCCTGCCTTCCCCAGCAAAATAAGAATTTTTAAAACGCAATATTTCAGATGTTCCCTTTCCCCATCTCCTACCAAATCCATCCCTTTCATCAGCATTACTGCCTGACTTTTTTTTCTAGTGGAGTGATTTTATGTTGGCTTTTCAACTATGCCTTCTACCTTTCTGTCCTCCAACGTATTGATTCTATCCTTAACACTTCCTGTTCTTTTACATTTTCTACACTAATTCCAAACTGTTGCATTTCATTTTCATCCTGTCATAAGATTCCCTAACCTCATTCTGGTTTCTCTCTTAATTCTTCTTGTCATTTTAAAATGTCATTTCTTCTCTTAATTCCTTGAGTGTTTATTATATCTTTAGGAATTTCTTACCTTTTTTTCTGTCAATGCTGCTTCATTTGGTGTTTTTTTATTTATTTGTTTGTTTTTTAATGATATCTTTATAAGGTATGTTCTGCCCGTGTAAGATAGATTGTTTAAATGAGACTTTTGAAAAACATTGATAGCTATCTCCAGAATCTTTGTTCATCCCTCTTTAAAAGAGGTTTTAATTCCTACAGGAGAAAGGATCACTAGAAATGTTCTGTTCTCCTTTCAGACAAGGGTTACTATACTAGAATTATATCTAACTCCTAGGTAATGCTAATCTAAGGGCATGAGTGACTGAAAATAAAAAGCTGCTACCTACCTTGGTGACTATCCCTTAAAGGGTGAAGGGCTATTCCTTAGCTTATGCTCACTGACTTGGCCCCTTTCCACCAAACCCAAAAGTTACACAAAAGATCCTCACAAATATTTATCCCAGCAAATAGCAAGCAGAAATCAGAGCAGTTAGACAGATTATATCATACCAGAAAATAAACAGAATGAATGAACACTCCTTCTAAGAGCAACATATCTCATCTTAAAGAAGAGATAATTCCTGATTTACCCAATGGGAAATTCCCCAAAGTCTTTCTGGAAAGAAGCTAGAAATTAGCAATGTTTTTAGGAACCAGCTTCCTCTATGCATGTACAAAAGAGTCTTCTTTCTCTTCCTTGGAGTCAATCCCAAAGAGAGTCAGAAACCATGTGTGTCTCTCAAAGAAAAATAAAAGATGTCTCTCCTCTCCAAAACTCTCACACCAAATCCTCCTGTCATGTAGGCCCATAGCAAAGGATCCAGATAAGGTTGGAAACCTGGGTTAAATTTTTTCATTTTCTGTTATTTCAGTTTGTTGTTTGGGACAATTTTTAATTTTCTTAGGATTTCTGGCATTTTTCTTCTTCTTCTGGGTGTTTCTGTTGCTATTTGCAAAGAGGACTTTGAAAAGTTAGACACACTTGTAACTTTTCACCCTGTCAGGAATCTCCCAAATGAGACTTTGCATATGGCATTTTTCTTACAGAGCTCCATATGTTACCTCAGCACTGCCTTAGGAAAAAATAAGGACATTTTATTTTCTGAAAAGCATTTAAGAATTAGGTAGAAATGTGAATATTTTGATGATTCCACAAGTCTAAGGTTCTGTGAATTATTTTGTGGTGTTTTTCATGTTGCAAGCCTGCAAGTTCTTGGTTCATACAAATATGATTAGGCACTGTACCTGTGATTGCTTTAGTACAGATAACTCCCAGGCAAGGAAATTCCTCTACCAATTCAAGGTAGCACCATCTCTTCCACTTACTCTTAGAGAGTTGCCTAGGGCAGGGCTCAATAAATTGCTTTTACCTGTATTTGTATGACCTTCAAGCTAAGAATGTTTATTTTTACATTTTTAAATGCAATAAAACCTTATTTAAAATGTTAAAGCCAACTTATCATAAGAATAATACACTTTGATCAGGCAGGATTTATTCCAGAAAAGCAAGGATGGCTTAATATTAGGAACACTATCAGTATAATCAATCGTATCAACAACAAACCTAGTAGAAACCATATGATTATCTTGATAGATGCAGAAAAAGCCTTTGACAAAATACAACACCCACTCCTATTAAAAACATTAGAAAGTATAGGAATAAATGGAGTCTTCCTTAAAATAATAAGTAACATCTATCTAAAATCGTCAGCAAGTTGTATATGTAATGGGCATAAGTTAGAAGCATTTCCAATAAGATTGGATGTCTACTATCCACCCCTCTTTATTCAATTTGGTACTAGAAATGTTAGCTGTAGCAGTAAGAGGAGAAAAAGAAACTGAAGGAATTAGGTTCCCAAAGGGAGACTAAGCAATCACTCTTTGCAGATGATATGATGATATACTTAGAGAATCTTAGGGAATCAGGTAAAAAAAACTACTTGAGATAATCCATAAATTTAGCATAGTTGCAGGATATAAAATAAACCCATTAAATCCTCAGCATTCTTATACGTTTCTAACAAAGTCCAGCAGCAAGAAATAGAAAGAGAAATTCCATTTAAAGGTACTGTAGACACTATAAAATATTTGGGAATTTACCTGCCAAAACAAACCAGGAACTTTATGAACACAATTATGAAACACTTTTCACACAAATAAAGTCAGATCTAAATAATTGGAAAAACATCAGTTGCTCATGGCTAGGTTGAGCTAATATAATAAAAATGACAATTTTACCTAAATTAATTTACCTATTTAGTACCATACCAATAAATCTACCAGAAAATTATTTTATAGAGCTAGAAAAAGTAGTAACAAAATTCATCTGGAAGAACGAGAGGTTTAGTATCTCAAGGGAATTAATGAAAAGAAATGCTAGGGAAGGTGACCTAGCCATACCAGATTTTAAACTGTATTATAAAGCAGCAGTCATCAGACTATTTGATACTGACTGAGGAATAAAGTGGTAGATCAGTGGAATAGATTAGGTACACAAGACACAGCACTCAATGACAATAATAATCTACTGTTTGGCAAATCCAAAGACTTCAGCTTCTGGGATAAGAATTCACTATTTGACAAAAACTGCTGGGAAAACTGGAAAACAGTATGGCAGAAACTGGGCATAGACCATTATCTTACACCATATATCAAAATAAAGTCTAAATGGGTCCATGATCTAGATCTAATGGCTGAGACTGTACGCAGTCTGGGAGAGCAAGGAATATTTACCTGTCAGATTTATGGAGAAGGAGGAGTTTATGATCAAACAAGAGATAGAGGACATTACAAAATGCAAAATGGATCATTTTTATTACATTAAATTGAAAAGGTTTTACACAAATAAAGTTATGTAACCAAGATTGGGAGGGAAGTGGAAAATTGGGAAAGAATATTGACAACCAATGTCTCTGATAAAGGCCTCATTTCTAAAAATATACAGAGAATTGAGTCAAATTTATGAGAATTCAAGTCATTCCCCAATTGATAAAGCGTCAAAGGGTATGAACAGCCAGTTTTCAGAGGAAGAAATTAAAGATATCTATAAACATATGAAAAAATGCTCTAAATCACTATTGATTAGAAAAATGCAAATAAAAACAACTCTGAGGTACCACACCTCACCTGTCAGATTGGCTAAGATGACAAAATAGGAAAATGACGAATGTTGGAGAGGATGTAGAAAAATTGGAACACTAAGGCGTTGTTGATAGAATTGTGAATTGATCCACACCATTCTGGACAGCAATCTGGAACTATGCCCAAAGGACTATAAAAAAGTACATACCCTTTGACCCAGAAATACCACTTCTGAGGCTGTACCCTAAAGAGATCATATAAGTGGAAGGAAGACCCGTTTGCACAAAACTATTTATAGCAGCTCTCTTTGTGGTAGCAAAGAATTGGAAATCAAGGGAATGCCCATCAATGGCTAAACAAGTTGTGGTGTACGAATGTAATGGAATACTACTGGGCTATAAGAAATGAGGAGCAGATGGACTTCATAATAACCTGGAGAGACTCATACAAACTGATGCTGAGCGAGGAAAGCAGAACCAGGAGAACTTTGTACACAATTACAGCCCCGTTGTGTCTATGACTAATAACTTTGCTAGACTGGGCTCCTCTCAGCAACGTAAGGTTATAAGACAACTCCAAAAGACTCATGATGGAAAGGGATATTCACACCCAGAGAAAGAGCTGCAGAGTCTGAATGTAGATTGAAGCAAACTACTGGCTCTCTCTTTTGTGTTTAGTTTTGTTTCATTCCTTCTTGTTTTTCACATCATTGGTTATAATTCTTCTTTACAACCTGACTAGTGCTTAATGCAAACGTATTTGTGGAGCCCATATCAGATTGCATGCCACCATGTGGGGAGGGGGTAGGAGAGGAAGAGGGAGAAAATTTGGAACTCAAGGGATTGTGGAACTGAATGTTGTAAACTAAAAGTAGATAAGCAGATTTAGTAAAATAAAATTGGGGAAAAAAATGTGACAACCATTCTTAATTCATAGTTTATGGACCCCTGGTCTAGGGCACAGAGAGGTTAAGTGACTTGTCCTGGGACCTCCAGCCTGTGTTGGAGTTAGGAGGAGGGTGGATCAGAGCGTGAATATTGTTTCATATGACATTTGGGCTCATGAGATAGGTGTTATCAGAGTTTGAGGTATTTAAATACATGGCCCATAATTATAATTCATAAACAGACTGACCTTAAGCTTATGGTATGTTATCTTCTCGGAAGGGTGTGATACACTGAAATAATATAAACTGTCTCATCAAAATGATGTTATAAAAGAGAGTTCTATTCCTAATTGAGAGGTAGAGTGACGTGGTAATAATAATAATAACTAACACTTACATAGCTCTTACTATCTACCAGGCACTGTGATAAATGTTTTACATTATCATTGGGAGATAGGCACTATTATTATTTCCATTTTACAACTGAGGAAACTGAGGCAAGTAGAGGTTAAGTGAATTGCCCAGGACCACACAGCTAGTGTCTGAGGCTGGATTTGAACTCAGGTCTTTCTGACTCCAGGCCCAGTGTTCTGCCCATTGTACCACCTACCTGCTTTTAAGAACCTCATGAAGGGTGTCCTCATTGACAAGTTCAAAAGGCAAAGGTCCAAGGAAAGAAATTCTGGGAGTTAGCAGGATTTAAATGAGGAGTAAATTAGAATGATGAGTTCCAGGTGAAATGGTAATGAAAGGCAAAGGGAATTAAAAGGATGTCAGATCTCTCCTGAGGGAGGGTCAACATGTGTCTGTGATTGGAATAAGCTCATGGTTGGCATAAGACTCCCCTCCTGGAAAGAGGGCCGTGTTCTGAACCAGGATCCAAGTAAGTGTCAGCTAAAAGCAAGGCTAGTCCTGAGTTTCTTTTGAAAGGTCAGAAATCAAGGAGTTGAGAAGCAGAAGACTGATTCCAGGGATGGAGCTTCAGACCAGGAAGTCAGTAGCAGCTAAGGATCAAGACAGAGAATGTCAGGGAGCTGACTGTTTATCCGTCTCTATCTGCTTCCCCAGATTTTCAGCTTTTTAGAGCAGCTGTGTATGCTCCACCTTGGGTATACCTTGGGCTTTTATGTTTGGGTCGAAACTAGGTTTCTGTGTATAAAAAATTTTCCTTTTGATGACCCTCAGCTGACCTTAGAGAGGGGCCATCAAAGCCAGGCTTGGCTGGGTACTAATCCAACCAGGGTCTAATATCGAAGACCTAGTGTTGTGTATTCTACAGACATGATCATGTGTTACATACTTAATTAACCAAAAATGTCTGGTGCACTGTGGTATAGTGAGAAGAGATAGATTCTAGTAGCAGAAGACCTGAGTTCAAAACACCTTTTCTACTTACTCCCTGTTTGGTCTTAGAGAGGTGACTTAGCCTCTGGTCCTCAGTCTCCTCATCAGTAAGATACAGTGGTTGGACTCAAAGTCCTTTGAGGTACCTTCCAACTAAATCAATGCTTCTATTATCCTATGGTATTCTTCTTGTACATTGAATAAAATAAAGCTTCTTGCAGTCTATATAAATCAAATGAGACATTTTAGCATCTAATAAAAAAATAATGCCTTGGGAAATAGGAGCATGGACCAGAGGTGGTGGGGGGACAGGATGGAGTGCCCTGATGTTTCTATGGGAACGTCTTAAAAAATAACCTGGATGGAAGTGAACCGCTGCTGCAAATGTGGGACAAATGGGCAAAGGCGTGTTCTTTTATTATGTATATAAAGTGCTTAGCAAACATGAACTTAATCTGTGAGTAGAAATAAGGATAACGATTAGACATGTAATTTCATTAAAACAGGGAATTCCTAGGTGAGACAATGGTCTTTTCCAATTCAGATTGGCACCTTCTCTGAAATTTATAATCTCAGAGAGTTACCTAGAACGGTGATGTCAAATTTCAATAGAAATGGACGTTGCTGTTATTGTTCAGTTATGTCTGACATTTTATGACCCCCTTGTGGGGTTTTCTTGGCAAAGATACTGGAGGGGTTTGGCATTTCCTTCTCTGGCACGTTTTACAGATGAGGAAACTGAGGCAAACAGGGTTAAGTGACTTACCCAGGGTCACATAGCTAGTAAGTGTTTGAGGCCAGATTTGCATTCGGGAAGATGAGTCTTCCTGATTCCAGGCCAAGCTCTCTATTTATTGCATCACCTCTCTGCTCCAGAAGTGGGTTTACTAAACCTAAACGAGGATTTCCTTTGGCTACATGTTGACATATTTTTAAAATGTATTTGTAAAGTTTATCTATGTAAAATATAATATTATTATAAGAAGCACAAGGGATAGAATGCCAGGCCTGGAGTCAGGAAGACTCATCTTCCTGAGTTCAAATCTGGCCTCAGATATTTACTAGCTGTATGACCCTGGGCAAGTCACTTAACTTGTTTGCCTTAGTTCTTCATCTACAAAATGAGCTGGAGAAGGAAATGGCAAAGCATTCCAGTATCTTTGCCAAGAAAATAACAAATGGGGTCACAAAGACTCAGACGTGACTGAAACGACTGATCAGCAACACCACCAAAAATATTAACTATGTTTTATTGTATTTTTTTTGCTTTATTAAATATTGCCCAATTACAGTTTAATCTGGTTCAGCTGCTCTCAGGAGCGTTGCAGACACATGTGGGCCTGAGAATTTCGCACCTCTGGCCTAGAACACAGTCAGGGGTCAGAAAGCCAGAATGTATCAAAGGTGAGGGTTGAGCTCAGTACTTTCCTGTCTTTGAGACTGCCTTTCATAATCTGTGAATAGAAACTGTTATAATTATTCTTGCATTATTAATATATTTCTTTTTCTTTTCTTATGGATGCATCCTGATCTTCCTTTTTCTGGTTTCTGGAACTCTTTGGCTAAAATGGCTTTTTCCAATGGATCTTCAAAATCTTCAACTTCAGGTAATAATTTATATATGTTTTTTTTTATTTTGCTTCCTAGTGATGTTTCTATTGTTTATCAAACTAAGCAATTTGTTATATTTCCATGAAATAATCTGAACGCTACAACATATGGTTGTCACAAACAGTCACCTTAGCCAGAGTAAGAAAAGGAACAGCAGAGCTACTTCTGAGAGTGATACCAGGCTATGGAGCTGGAAAGTCTCACTTCCTGAGAGGGTTCCCTGTGGTTTAGATGCAGCACTGATGGGTCCAGGGTCTTGGGTTCAATCCCTCCATTTGGTCCGCAAACCCTTGACCAGTAATCTTTCATGTACACTTTTAGTCCCAGAGAGGCTAGACTGATGAGTCAGTGTGGGAGTCTCAGGCCCAGTTAATTTACCTTCTCCTCCAGTAAAAAAGTGAATGTCTCTGGATGGACATCTCCAGCTAGATGATCCAGGATGCATGGTGTGTTTGTGGGAATTCTCTTCAATCTGTGGAATTTATTTTAAGAGGGTCATGCTGAAGGTAATTTTGATGTCTTTGGGTTTCAGCTGTGGATGTTTAGAATGTTTGAATGTCTTTTCCTAGTTGCATTGGGCTGCTACTAAGGTAAAAATTAGTCAGTGTGGGCATGTGCCACTCCTAATATGCTCTTTTATGGAAAGCTCAGTCAGAAAAGGAAAAAAATATATATTCTGTTTTCTTGATGGTCAATATACCAATAGGACATAGAGATTCTCATGTCTCATCCCTGGAAGAGTCCATCTGCTGCATCTAACAACATATATAAATATAAATATATATATGTACTTGATGAGAAAGTTCGTTGTTTCCTCTGAGTTTATTGTATTTGTTATTGTTGTGTTGTGTTATAAGGGGCTGAGTCATGGAAGATGAAGAGGCTTGATTCCATTGTGCAAATGAAATTGAGCATCCACAATAAACAATGCCTTTGTCATGGGATAGACAATTTGGTATCCACAATTAGTAAGACATTCTCTCTTGTGAAACGCTGCACTGTTAGATGAAGTCCCCATCAGGAAAGAGGCTGGCAATGTTGGGGGAATGTTTGTGATTCTCATGGGAAAGAAAATACGGGTTGGAGGTCACTGTAAAATACTTCCTTAGCCCTAGAAGTAGGTTTGAACAATCTTACATCCTTCACAGAGTATGATGAGAGTTCATTAGATCTTCTCTCCAGTGTCTAAATATAGTCTAGGAGGTTCTGATCATTAAGAGTAATCCATGTGGCCTCAAGGGGAAAAGCCCTTTATGGGGTAAAGTGCTTGGCTTGAGTCATGGGAAGGGCAATTAAAGCTAATCTGGGGCTGGTGGATGTGAAGGTGCCTGGAATATCAAATACAGAAGGGACAAGAGGGGGTAGAATTCACTGGAAGCATCTCCAAAGGCGAGGATTGGGGATAATCCTGGAGGAAGTGAGCTTTTCTTCCCATGATTCCCACCTAAGATAGTCTTCCTGTGTGGGAGGTGGATCCGGCCAGCCCGTCAGCACACACTACCCCCAACAACAGGTATAGCATCTGACATAGGGAGGGTTGAGTTCCAAAGAGATTCTAAAACCATGGGAGGTGTTCAGTAAAACCTGATTCAGGTAGGGTGACGGGCCTTTGGCCTAGAGCACTGAAATGTGAAGGGAGGACTTTCTTGTCCAATGGACTCATTCCCAGGTTGCCACCCTTAGGACTGAGCTATAGAACTAGTTCGGTTCTCACCCCCACCCCACCCCCAAATCACGCTCCTATTGCTACACTGACTCTGCATCATTGGAGGGGACTTCAGATCTTATATCTATTTTGAGTGTTTGATTATAAAGGAGAAAAGTACAAAAAATATAGTAAAGCAGTAGGCAGCCCCAGCTGTCAAATTCCTAACTGCAGAGCCACATCTTTGGGAGAATTAAGGGAAACAGCTTAAGGAGACAACACTAAAAGAGTTTCTAGTATTTTAAAAGGACTCGTCTTTAACTTTTGTTAGCAGGATGTTGACACTTCAGCTGTTTCTGCACAAATGCTATAAAACATGATTTGGAATATGGAGTCTCTGGTATTTTATATCTATGTGCAGAAGAAAGTCAAGGCACTTTGATCCAGACCTAACTTTGGGGACTTACAGGACAGTGTAATGAGAGATTAAAAATACACGGTGGACTGCCATATCACACAGTTGACTCATACTGACATTCCAGACCCCTAAAAGTCCCAAGTTTTAGGTTGTTCTCTACCCATTTCTCCCATATTCTGTATTTATATAGTTGGTTGTGTTTTTTTTTTAAACCTGAGTTTAGGACTTTATATTTACACCCTATTAAGTCTCATTCAGATTCAGTCCTTCATCTCAGCTGGTGGAGATCTTTTTGGATCCTAATACTGCTATCCAGCGCGTTCATATTCCTTCTCCACTTCATGTCATCACAATTTTGATAAACACAGCATCTAGGCTTTCATCAAAATCATTAATAAAACTGTTGGAATGGAACAGAGCAAGGATGGACACACCACTGGAAGTCTTCCCAAAGGTTGACACTGAGTCCTCAGTTACCACTGTGTAGGCCCATTTATTAACCAGCCTCAAAGTTTTTACATCTGTATTACTGTCTAACCCATGCCTTGGAATCACAGGAACACAGATTTTGAGCTGGAAAGGTCCTCAAAGGTCAGCTAGTCCAATCGTCTCATTCTGCAAATGAGGAAAAACTCCTATCTTGTCCAGAGGGGCATAAAGGCAGACTTCAAGGCTGCCATGTAGAAAAAAGATTAGATTTACTTTTCTTGGCTCCAAAGTACAGACCTCTGGCCAGTGGATAGAAGTTGCAAGGAGGCAGATTTCAGTTTAAATTTATGAAAGAGTAACTTAAGAACAACTGGAACTGGTTAGCTTATACAGTAGTGAGTTTCTCATCACTGAGAGTGTTGCAACCAAGGCTGGATGCGGAGTCGGAAAGATGACCTCTTGAAATTCCTTCCAGCTCTGAGTTTCTGTTGGATGGGTCATCTAGGCCAACCTCACCTTTTAGCAGAAGAGGAGACTGAGAAGGAGGTGATTTCACCGAAGTTATCCAGCAGGCTGGTGGCAAACTCCACCATGTATTAAGCACCATGTTGAGGAGACTTGAGTCCAATACTTCTCTTTATCTTGGCTGCCTTTCTCCTGCTTTGATTCTGAATTTCTCTCTACTAATTTCATTTTGAAGAGAGCAGGGTGGCAGCATGGACAAAACCAGCCTTGGAGACGGGAAAACCTGGGTTCTAGTCCTACCCCTGACACATACTGGCTATGTGAACATGGGCAAGTCACATATTACAAAAAGGGGTTCTGGGATTCTTTAAGGACCTATCTTTAAAAAACTTAGCTCTAAGGAGATTTTCACTGAAGCTGTTTCTGTACAAATAGTCCACAATTTGGGCTGGGGTATCTACAGGGTTATATATGCGGGATCCATGTAAATTACAGAGGAGTTGTCTACATCTGCATGTATAGATGGAATAGAAGGAGCTTCCACACTGGGAAATCCTACCTTATGCAAAAAAAATTTTTAATAGTTTCATTTTACAACAAACATCGTTTACTATAAATGTGAAAGATTGTGTGCAAAACCAGGCTAAACACAGTGGAGGAAGTTTGTTTTACCTTGTCATGGTTAAAAAACATTGTTTTCCTTTCTTTTAACAAATGGCAAATTGCAAAATGGTACTGTGCATGGATTTTCAGTTGCTTTTGCATTGTTTTGCTTAATCATTTTAAAGGCATCTACTCTGCTTTTGGTTTGTTTGTGTGTTTGTTGTGTTCATATAAAAAATATCAATTAGGCAAGAAAGCAGATTCTATGCAATTGAGACTAAAGTGGTTTGAACACTTCTCTGGAAAATCCTGGCAGCCAAAGCTGGATATTTCTGATCCCTGTAATTCTCATTTTACAAGCAGATGCATTTGCTCTGTGTGTGT
>CM053595.1:52473919-52543112 GCA_028646575.1 Pseudocheirus occidentalis | reverse complement strand
ATCATAGATTTGTAAGAGATTTACAAGAGGAGGCCAAGCATATGACCTCCCTCAGTACTCCTTCTCTGTCCCTGAAAGCCTCACAATGTCCTCATCTTGTCCTCTGTCTCTACAGCCTCAGAGGCTGAGTCGACCCTCTTCCTTGCCAAGACTATCAGAGTCTCCTTTTGTCTTGATCCCATTTCCTTCCATCTCCTCTAGGACCTTGTTCCATAAATTAATCCCTCTCTGTTTTATACAGCTTTAATCTCTCCCTCTATGCTGACTTCTTATATAAATATGCTCAGGTCTCCCCTGTCTTAAAAGAAGAGAGAGAGAGAGTTAATGAAGTGCCAGATTTATAGAAGTGAAGTGAAGCGAGTGAAGGCCAGATTTATAGAAAAACTAACTTATACTCACTGGAGAACCTAGGTGGTGCAGTGGATAGAATTCTGGGCTTGGAGTCAGGAAGACTCATCTTCTTGAGTTCAAATTCAGCCTCAGATACTTACTAGCTGTGTGACCCTAGGGAAGTCACTTCACCCTGTTTGCCTCAGTTTCCTCATCTGTAAAATGAGCTGGAGAAGGAAATGGCAAATCACTCCAATATCTTTGCCAAGAAAATCTCAAATGGGGCCACAAAGAGTCAGACATGGTTGAATATCATCACATTTAGTGAGGTGATCACTATCTCAACTTCTTTGCTACCCAATTAATGTTAATCCCTTGTAATTTAGCTTCCATCTGTAACTCCACCAAGGTCACCAATGACCCCCTTAACCCTGAAGCCACTGGTTTTCATTATTCTTGGACTCCCTGCAGCATGTCACCTTGCTGCCTATCCCCTTCTTCACACCCTCTCCTCCCTTGGCTTGCATTACTACACATGGTTCTTCTCCTTACCTCTCAGATCACTTCTTCTACAGCCCTTTCACCTACCTGGGTCTTCTGTGTGTACATTTTTCAGGAAAACTTCTTGATGCATTTTGTTTGTTTTCCCATATTGCAATTGAATCTCCTCCTCCACCGTATGATCCCTAAAATACAGTGAAGCGAGAGGACGCAAGAGTCATTGATTGCTTCTGGCTCTGCACTTGCTCCATTGATAAACCCAACTACTCCCACGGCTTAAGCAGGAGCCTCCAGGCCCATAATTTCAAGGTTCTGTCTCCACCCACAACATCTGCCCAGAGTGCTGCCTTCATCTCCTCCCTCTAGCTGCCTATAGGACAGTCCCATCTGGATGTCCCAAGGATACTCTGAAACTTGCTCCTCTCCTTAACTTCTCTGGCTTTGTCAATGACACTGCCATCTTCCCAGTACCCAGGCTTTATTGCCCGGAGATCACCTTTGCCTCTTCTCTCTCCCTCACCCACCATATCCATTCAGATAGCAAGAGCTCCTGGTTTTAATTCCACATCATCTCTTGTATCTGTGTCTGCTAACGGTAAGCTCTCCTTCCTCTATGCATTCATAGCGTGTTTCTAGGAGCCCTTCTTTCAAGTCATCCCTCTCCCTCCTGTCGTGTTATGTGGGTACATTTCTTTTTGCTTTCCTATGGTCTCCCTCATTTAGAATGTAAGCTTATTGAGGGCAGGGACTGTTTCACAGATAGAACAGCACTTAGGAATAAGGACTGGACCCATGATTTCATTAGTACTGTTGTTGCTCAGTCTTTTTCAGCTGTGTCCAACTTTCTATGACCCCTTTTGGGGTTTTCTTGGCAAAAAATATTGGAGTGGTTTGCCATTTCTTTCTTCAAATTGCTTTACAGATGAAGAAACTGAGGCAAACAAGGGTTAAGTGACTTGTCCAGGGTCACACAGTTAGTAAGTGTCTGAGACCAGATTTGAACTCAGGAAGATGTTTCTTCCTGACTCTTGGCCCAGAGCACCACCTAGCCACTCAGTATATACTTAATAAATGCTTTTGGATTGACTGATTGATAGTAGGCTCTTAATAAATATTTGTTGAATTGAAAAAAAAAAATTAGTCACTTTCAAGTACATAGCATCATATATTCAGAACTGTAAGGAACCTTAGACATCATCTAGTCTAACCCCCTTACTTTACAGAGGAGGAAACCGAGTCCTAGAGAGGATAAATTGCCCAAGGTCACATAGTAAATAGCAGATACAAGATTTGAACCCCATTCCTCTGACCCTAGAATCAGTGTTCTTTTCCCTATGTGCTATCCTGGGGGGTGAATCAAGGGATGGTAGATTTAGACTTTAGATGACCTTAGAGGTGATCGACTCTAACATTTCACACATGGGGAAGCAAAGGCCCACCAAAGGCAGGTGATTGGTCCAAGGTCACATAGGTAAGAAGGTGGCAGAAACTGAGTCTGAACCTGAGACCTTAAATTCCAAATCCAGGCTCTTTCCATTGTACCAGGATGCCTCCTAGAATACCAGTGACCAGTCTCATTAATAATATTCATTATATCAGCCCTCAGGCTTATCTCAGATACCACTACTACTTTCTGCTGCTGCTGCTGCTGCTGCTGCTGCTGCTGCTGCTGCTGCTACTACTACTACTGCTACTACTATTACTACTACTACTACTACTACTACTACTACTAATGCTACTACTACCGCTACTACTACTACTACTACCACAACTACTACTATTACACTACTACTACTACTGATACTACTACTACTACTACTACTACCACTACTGATACTACTACTACTACCATTTATACAACATTTACTATGTGCCTGGCACTATGATAAACTCTTTACAAATATTATTTCATTGGGTCCTCACAATAACCTTGTGAGGTAGGTGTATTATTATCCCCACTTTACAGATGAGGAAACTGAGTCAAGCAGAGGGTAAGTGATTTGCCCAGAGTAACATGACTAGTAACTGTCTGAGACTGGATTTGAACTCAGGTCTTCTTGACTTCAGGACGGGTACTCTATCCACTGTTCCTCCAGTTGCCCCTACTAGGGAAAAACAAAAATTAAGAATTCGTCATCTGCAACTTGTCTCATCATTACAGGAAGACAGGAGGCTAAGAACTATTCAGGGTCACTTTCTTTTTTTGTTTCTAGGGGTCTTGTCCCCTTCACCTAGCACCTCAAAAACTCCAGTATCATTGGTGGTAGTACATTTTTTTAAAAAGCGTGTGAAAATCAAAACTCCTTTGTCAGCTCCCCAGCCCCCGTATTTATTCTTACAGGCCATTCTTTAAATTTTAAAGAAAAACAAAAACTCAGATCAAATGCCAGGCTTCTTCTACTTCTCTGGCCCAAAAGAATCTTGCTTTTTCTCTCCCACCCCCATCTAACCTGAAAAACTCCCCCAAACAAACTGTTGCTAAATTTTCTATTTTGAAATTTTCCACTTTATGTGGGGCAGGGTCAATTGTCGTTTCTTCTCATGAATGAAACCTGAGTGACACTGGGGAGTTTCCATTGATTTGCAATACTTGTCTTTAGGACAGACAGACTGGGGGCAGGAATTTTGTATGGACTTCATGGCCCCCAGAAAATAATCAGGGGGCACATCAAAATACAGGAAAAGAAAGCCATGTTCTCTCCCACTTTCCATTAAAGTCAGTAGCTGGATGAGCCATCAGTCAGCATCAGGCCAGCCAACAACATTTTGGTTGTTGGTTATGTTATTGCCATCCAGTCTGATGCCAGCCCATGAAATGGATGAGTGTGGCACTATCTTTCTTTTTCCTTTCACCTCTACTGATTCAATTTAAAAAACAAAACAAAGCTGGTTTCCGGTACCATCTCAAGGATGAACGGTGTGCACTGGTTTTCTGGAAACGTTGGGTGTTCCCGAGCCCTTGGGCTGCTGTTTAATATTTCCCTCCCCACCTTGTAGCTGGGATGGGGGTCCAGGCTTTCCCAGAGGGAGCAGTGCTTCCAAATGCCCCAGGGGAGGTATGGCCCTGGGCCAGAGAACACCAGCCCTTCCTCCAATCAACCACCAAATACTTATTGAATCTTCACTATGTTCAGAGCACAATAAGTCCTTTTGGCCCATCTGATGGTGATGGTTTTCTCTTTTGCTCTTTTGGTTCCAAGGTCCCGCGTATGTTGCTGTGAAGCCTTCCAGACGTGGGTTGCAAACAAGAAAGTGGTTGGCTGTAGATAACTGAGCCTTCTCTTATGGCACTTGACATATGGTTGTACTAGGTCACATATAAGCAATGGGGCCTTTAAAAATCTCCCAGCTGCTTTTTACTGTCCAGCTAAACACCACAGAGATTTCCTACTGCCTCAGCTTATGTCACTGAGGAACAGTTGATACCTCGTGAAAAACATTTTATGAGGAAATAATCCAGTCATTATAGACCGGATGATGAAGGGGATGGCCAGTGGATGCAAACGTTTCTCTGTGTTCAGGTTAGTTTGAATTCAGCCTCAGATGTTTAATTCTTGGGTGTTTCTTCCTTAGTAATGAATAAGTTAGTGGATTGTGCTTCGGTTGGGCTTTTTATCCTTAAGACGTTGTTCAGTTGTGTCCAACTCTTCGTGACCCCACTTGCGGTTTTTGTGGAGTGGTTTGCCATTTCCTAAGGCAAACAGGTTAAAGTGACTTGCCCAGGGTCTTACAGCTAGTGTCTGAGATCAGATTTGAACTCAGGAAGATGAGTCTTCCTGACTCCAGGCCCTGCACTGAGTCATCTAGCAGCCCTGACCTTACGATAATGGCCTGTATGTTTAATTACTCTCAGTTGGGACTCTTAACACATAGACCAAAAAAGGCTCTTTTTAAAAATCCTACTCTTAGACTTGAGGACAAAAGAATAACAAAGCACAATGCATTTCCTTGCTTAAGAAGCTTATAGTTTTCAAGACGAAAGGGACCTTAGAGGTCAAATCATCCAACCTTCTAATTTTATAGATGAAGAAACTGATATTCAAAGAGGAAAAACAATTTAGCCAAGGTCACATAGGTAGTGGGTATCTAAGTGGAGAAGTGGATAAAGCACTGGGCCTGGACTCAGGAGGACCAGAGTTCAAATCCACTAATTGTGTGACCCTGCACAAGTCACTTTACCCTGGTTGCTTCAGTTTCCTCATCTGTGAAATGAGCTGGGAACCCCTCCAGTATCTTTGCCAAGAAAACCCCAAATAGGGTCACAAAGAGTTGGATGGGACTGAACAACAGCTGAAGGACAGTAACAACACTAGCAATGCATAGGTAGTAAGTGACCCAGCTGACATTTTAATCCAGATTTTCTGACTTCAAATCTTATACTGTTTTCAGTTCACATCACCAGGCGCCACTTAGATGTGCTAATAGCCCTTGTTGAAGACAGTAGCTGTCCTTTAATTAAGTTAACCATTTGACTGCAGGCAGAAAGCATTAGGAAAGCAACTCTATAAAACTGGCAAGGAGGTGAAGCTTTGCCTCCAGGAGGGAGGGTTCGGTATTCATCCATTAGGTGGTATCTCTTCAACTGTTCCCATCAAACTTTTGGAGTGTCCTTCCCTAAACATTGTTGCTACAACTAATAGCTCCAGGGAGGAAGATGCCCTGTCCTGCCCTGCTTTAGAATCTTACCATTCTGGATACACCTACCACATCTCCCAGAAGCCTCCAGTGCAACAGCCTAGTACAATTAAATAGACCTTTCCTGCAAACCTACTGTGTGCACACCTCTCCTCCAGGTTTCAAACATGCCCCCGGCAGCAACACTGCTGAACTAGATAAAAATGTATTTGGGAAATACTTAACAAAATATAATAAAACACGGATAATATTAAGATGTGGTTTTTCAAGTCAATATGAGTCCACTGGTCTCCTTATGTACGGTTTGATAACCCTTTTTCCTATTTGAGTTTGATACCACAACTCTCCACTGAGAACATAAAAGTCCTCAGAAAGATCAGTCTACAGGGTACAAGATAAATGGAAGCCAGACCCTTTTCACATAAATTAAAAAAAAAAACTACACTGTCGCTGTTCCCATTTACCAGGGTACTGCCAATCCTTTACTCAGTACTGGTCTCCAGAGCTCAGAAACCCAGGGAAAAGTATGGTCTTCTTCTGAAGGGAAGTTTGTTCCACCCTCCTTTTCCTGGAGATCCAGCCTCAGAAAGCCCCAACATTAGGACCACAGCAGAAAGCCAGAAAGAAAGCTGACCTTCAGCCACACTTAGAACCCTTGTCTTTTCTTAGGGAAACTTGAGTTTCTTCCATTGAGCCTCATATGCTGGTGCTGAAGTTGCTGGAGGGAGATACAAATCTTTCGTGGGCAAGAAGACACAAGGAGATTTCCCCGCCTAGCATCATAGGATCCTAAGAGCTGGAAGGCACCCTAGACATCAACAGGTCCCCCATTGTGTAGATGTGGAAACTGAGGGCCAGAGAGGCGGAGAGTGACCTCCTGTTCACACAGACCCTGGAGATAACTAGCCATCTGCTCATCAGGGAAGAACTGGAGTAGAAAGTTAAACATCCCTGGTAAACAAGACCATGTGGCTCCTGTAACTTAATTGGCCTTTTAGTTGGGTTAGCTTTAGAGGCAAGAGCAGCTGCCCTGCTTGTGATCTCATCTGCCTTTGATCCGCCAGGTTCATCCATGGGAGTGCTGGGGCTGCATTCACCAGCTGGATCAGCTTCAGCCGCCTTTGGCACCAGGGTCCAGAGCAGGAACCAGGCAGCCATCAGGCACAGCTGACTCGGGCGCTTGGTTCTTATACGCTTTTTTTTACATGTCCTGTTTTCTTGCAGGGTCCAGAGAGTGCTAAGAAACAACTCACCAGCTCTAAATGTATACTCAAAACTTTAACTTGGCAAATCTTTGATTTCTTCCTAACCTTAGAGAATCATTATTTAATAATCCTTTAACAAAAATTGTTATCAGGACTGAGTATTCCTTCTCACACCACTATATTATGAGGAAATGGTAAAAACACTGCATTGAGAGTCAGTGAGAAATGAGCCTGTGCTAGTGGTGGGGGCAGCAAAGGAGGAAAAGAAGAGATGGGTGCATGAGACATGGAGGCAGATTTCTCTTAAGGGCAGAGCAGGATCTCCTTGATTCAAAACCAACTCCTTTCTTGGAAAAGGGAAATCACTTCCATGGACCTGCTGAGCTGTCAGAGCTTGGAGTACAAATTCAGTCCTTTTTCACTCATGTCAAGCTCTTTGTGAACCCATCTGGAGTTTTCTTGGCAAAGATACTAGTAATTTGCCATTTCCTTCTCCAGCCCATTTTACAGATGAGGAAACTAAGGCAAACAGGGTAAAGTGACTTGCCCAGGGTCACACAGCTAGTATCTGAGGCCAGAGTTGAACTCAGGAAGATGAGTCTTCTTAACTCCAGGCTGGGTGCTCTATCCACTGCCCAATCTAGATGCCCCTAGCTTGAAGTATACAAGATTATCAACTGCCTCAGCCTTAGGACAAGGGCTGATGAAGGGACTTGTTTCCTAACAAGAAGGAAAGTAACTATGAATATGTGACTTGCCTAGAGTGAAGGCAGTAGGCAGTTTTACGCTAGGGCTTCTGGGACCTTTCTCTTGACCGTGGACTCTTTCCTCAGACTCTTACACTCTCCCTCTGTCCTTCTTCCTAGTTGGCCACAAGAACAGCAGCTTCTTGGTCCTGCTCCAGCTCTCTTCTCATCCTGGCATTCAGGAGAGTAAGAAGCTTTTTTGGCATTGTTTCCTCTGTTCCCGACTCTCATTTCTTCCAGCACATCAGGAGAGCAGAGCTGTCTTTCTGTCCCACTCTTCCCTTTTTTCTCTAGTGGGCCAAGGAACACTCCTGACTTGGCACCTTTCTCAGGTGACTGAATTGCAGACCCCGCTGGGCCTATAAACAAGCATTGATTGGTAATCTGTTTCCATCCTTCTTTCAGGCGTAACTATGGGACTTTTTTTTTAATGAGTACTTAAAAATTGAGTTAGTAATTATATTTTCATGATATAGGACTCATTTCATTCAATTTTCATTACAAAGGAACATTTCTCTTGAGCCTAATTATTTCTCCTAATAGTTCATGTTTATTCCCTATCATATATACTGATAAACGTGAAATACATTATTGAGCTAAGAATTTCCCCTGTATCTTTGTACTTGATAAGGCACAGTACTTGGCACATGGTATTTGATAAAAGCTTTTTCATTCATTCAATGGGCTTCCTGTACTTGGAATCACCTGGTCAGGACCTGGGCTTGGTAGGAGCAATTAAGTCTAGTAAACAAGGTAGAAATAAGAGAGCATTAAGGTATAATGCCTCCTGATTAATTAGAAATTTAGTCCCCATTTGGAAGAGAGAAAAGAAGAATGGGACTAGTCATGTTTTGGTTTTGTTTTTTATTTTAGAAATCCATATTGTGAGAATGGGGGTTGTCCTAATAAACTGGAAAGGCAGCAGGATCACAGAGTCATAAAATTAGAGCTGGAAGGGAACTAAGAGGTTATCTAATCCACCAGCCCATTTTACAGATGGAAGCCAAGGCCTTGAAAGGTTGTCACCAAGGTCACACAGAGCTGAGATTCGAGTCCTGTTCCTCTGACCCCCAATCTAGCTCTCTTTCCCCTACACTGCAAAGAAGTGAGGTGTCCTGGAAAGAACAGTGGCTTTGGAATCAGGAGATCAATGTTCCCATTTAAAAGAAGGCTTAAGAGAAAGTGGCTCAAGATCCACCTTCTACCTTTCTTGTTGTCCTCAAATTGTTAGTGCTTTTATTTTTGTATTTACTTAACTTCGCATATTATTTCCTTATACTTAGAATGTAAATCCTTAGAGGACAGAGGGCAGGGACTGTGAACATTTTTGTTTTTTCATCCCCAACATCTAGTACAGTACCCAGAACATTGTTGTTGTTCAGTACTTACAGTCATATCCCACTCTTCATGACCCCATTTGGGATTTTATTGAGAAAGATACTGGAGTGATTTGCCATTTCCTTGTCCAGCTTGTTTTACAGATGGAGAAACTGAGGAAAGAAGGGTTAAGTGACTTGCCCAGGGTCACACAGCTATCTGAGGGCAGATTTGAACTCAGGTCTTCCTGGCTCCAGGCTCCCGTGCTCTATCAATAACAGTTACCCAGCTACCCTGCCTGGCACATAGTAGGTGCTTAATAAATGATTATTAAATGGGAGGGATCACATTGAAATTAATTATAACCCTGGTTAAGTTATTTTATAACATCTGAGCCTCAGTCTCCTCCTCTGTTAATGGGGATGATAATACTCGCCTCACTTTCACAGAATCATTGTGAGGACAGCACATTGTTGGTATGGACACGGGAGTTGTGCTCATCACTACTACTGTCGAATGATATGGAAAAGCTGAGAACGTCTGAGACTCCCTGTAATCGCTGTCAACTATGCAGTTGTTCTATTAAAACTGAGGGATGGAGGTAAGGGAGGGGCTGCTGTGTGGAGTTAAGTGAGGCTCTAAAGATTAAAGTAAGCAATATCCCCCCCAAAAAAGCTTCTAAAAACATAAACAATCTAGTCAGGAGGAGCCTTGTGGGAGCTGTAAAAATAAGCAGAAGTTAAATAAACTGGAAAGTTAATGAGAAGAGAAACGAAGAAAAGATGTGTCCTCAGACTGCAAAAAAAGGGCCACCCGGACAGGACAGCAGGACAGAGAAGAAAGCTCCCAGCCTGGAGGCGCGTTGTGGGGATGCACCCAGCTACCCACCTGCAGAAGGGGAAGAGCGCAGGGTGGGGGCACAGAGACAGAAGGCCTGGCTTCAGATTCCAGCGTTGTCCCTTATCCCCTGTGTGACCCTGGGCAAGTCACAACTTCTCTGGGATTCAGTTTCCATGACTGGACTAAAGGAAGGATCTGAGGTCAATCACTAAGCACTGATAAGCATTTAACTGTGTGCCAAGCACTGCTCTGAGTGTGGGGATAAAAAGGCAGATGGGCCCTGCACTCAAGAAGCCATCCCTTCCAGTGGTGAAGCTATGATTTCACCAGGAAGATGAAAATAGAGGCAAGAGATGGTTTTGGTTCTTTTCCCAAGGTGATATAGGAAGTTAGTGGCAAAGCCAGGAGCAAAAACTAGTTTTATTCACCGATCATCATGCTGCTCCTAGTGCCCCTTCCCTCTCTTTCCCCTAGCCTTCCCTTCCTTTTCTGCCTTCCTTTCTGCTTTCTTTCCTTCCTTCTCTATCTTCTTTCCTTCTTTCCCTTCCCTTCCCTTTCTGCCTTCCTTCTCTCTCTTCTTTCCTTCCCTTCCCTTCTTTCTTTTCCTTCCCTTCCTCCCTGCCTTTCTCCTCTGTCTTCCTTCCTTTTTTCTTTTCTGCCTTCTTTCTTTTTTCCTTCCTTCCTTCTTTGCATGTTCCTTCTTTCATTCCTGCCTGCTTTCCTTCTTTCTTTCCTGTCTCCCTTCCTACCATCTTTATTAAGTACTTACTGTCCTAGGCTAAGGGAGATAGAGAGATTAATGAGAAGTTGTCTGTTCTCTGGAAGATTACAGAATGAAAGCAGAGAGCAATAGTAGATGTTGTCAAGAAACCTTGAGCTCATCTCAATCAACACAATGACTAACCACAAATCCAAAGGACTTATGAAGAAACATGTTCTCCACTTCCAGATAGAGAAATGATTATTTGTTCTCAGAATGCAGCTTGAAGAATATTTTTCTTTTCTCTTCTTTTTTCTCTTCCTCTTCTTTTTTCTGTCTTCTTGTCTCTCTTTTTTTTCTCTTTCTTCTGGAAATTTTGTTTTACTTCTATATTATTATATTATTATTATTTACTTCTATAATTTTCTTTTACATGACCATGCATACTTGTCATAGGTTTTATTTTTCTTGCATTCCCTTTGGGTGGGGGAGGAGGAGATGGGAAGGAAAAGAATTCAGAACCGAAAGTAAAATGAAATTGAATTGGAGAAAGAACAAAAGAAAAATCTCGAGTTTTGATCCCAACTCATACTCTCTTTGTGGTCATGGGGAGGTTATTTAGGTTCTTTCAGCCTCTGGCAACTCAGACTTATCAGCTAAGTTATAGATGGGTTGTGATCTGTACCAGTGTTTCCCCTGTGTGTATAAAATCCCAGAGTCTCAATGTACTGATACTGTGAAGTTCTGATGTGCTGGATATACTGATACTGTGTATATGTATATATACATACCTTTTTATGTATGTGTGTGGGTATACACAGGCGTATAAGGACTGAACTCATGGTTTTATCAATATAGAGAACTCCCCAGATAGGAAATTCCCTCTACCGATGCTGGTTGGCACCTTCTCTGCCATTTATTGCTTTATAGAGAGTTTCCTAGAGTATTGAAAGGTTAAGTGACTGCCCCAGGGGCACATAATCAGTAGGTATTAAAGGCGTTGGTGTTTCAGGCTTGGAGGCCAGAATGGCGTGGTGGTTAGAGCACTGGATCTGGAGTCAGAAAGACTTGAGCTCAAATCCTGCCCCAGACTTTGTGGATGTGGACAAGTCCCTAAACCTCTTGCTTTAATTACCTCATCTGTAAAATAAAGATAAAAATAGAATTCACCCAAGGGCTATGTGAAGCACAAGTAAGAAAGTCTGTCCAAAGCACTTTGCAAACCTTAAAATATCAGATATAGAAAGATAGATGGATAAATAGGGGTGTGGTGTGTGTGTGTGCAGAATACAAATATATACATTTGTTGTTGTTGTTCAGTCATTTTCAGTTGTATCTGACTCTCTGTGACCCCATTTGGGGGTTTCTTGGTAAAGACACTGGCGTGGTTGCCATCTCCTTCTCTAATACGTATACCCACAGATTATTTATTCATGAAAGATACTGAAGTGAGTTCTAAGATGGAGGTTCTGTATCTAGATGGCAAACCTAGAAAAGAGTTCATATAGGGAGGACACTGGGAATACAAGTGACAGGTGGTAGCCTGGAAGCAAAAATGCAGCCCAGGTTTTCAATTCACAAAGGATGTGAAGATGTTAGCGGCATTTCAAGAGAGACACATCCTTGAATTTTTTTCCCTATCCATGGTAAACTTCCAGCTTCTAGTCCAGAAAGAGAAATCTTTCCACTATACTGTGCAGCCTCAGGGATCCATTCCCCCAATACTTTGCTTGACCAAAGGTAACAGGAGGTTGAGAGTAGAAGTGTTACCAAACCCTCTCAAGTCTTCCTTCCTTCCTTCCTATATTGTCAAAGCAATATTGATAGCACTCAACAGCAACTATGAATATGCTGGCATAGATCTGAATTGCAAAATATAAGAGACTATCCATATAGAAGACAAAAGCAAAACATTTGTTCAAACACCAGAAAGACAAATCCCAACACCAGAAAACTGAATCCATCATAGCAACAAAGAAGTTAATGTACCTTATTACTGTAGAGAGCAACATCATCTCAAAGCCTTCCCCCTACTCAGTACTTCCCACAAACACTCGTAATCCTAACTGTCTCCTTGCCTACATCCTCTCTTTCTCTCTTTTAACTGCTCTGATTCATTTCCTGCTTCACCCCTTCCTGCTCCACTCATTCAGCAAACTCCTCCTGCCACAGGCTCTGTGTGATTACATTTGGCCTATTAAGGGGCAGGGAAGATCTTCAAATTATCATTACCATTACACTTCCTTCCTTTCTTTCCCTCTGTGACCACTGGCCCCTAAGCCTTCTATACCTGTAGCAAACCAATACATCCTCACGTATGAGGGTGTATCTTTGTGAGATCTAAACCAAGCAAATATAACTCCTCTTCAACTTTTCCCCTGAAGAGACCACTCTTCTAGGAAAACTAATGTAGGAGCAAGGGAACTAGAACTCATTCAAAAGAGAAAAGTGTCTACCACAATTCCATAGCCCTTATTCTGACGACCCACAAGTCAGGCAGTTAAAGTGACTTACTGTTCTTACATTTTTCCTAATGATTTTTCTTTGCTTAGCTTCAAGGGAGCAGACCAGGGGTTGATGGAAATAAGCTAGAGGGAGCAGAGGAATAACTACAATTGTATTCCCCTGGGGCAAAAGCCAATGGTTAAAGTGACTGCATAGTTATGCCAAGGGGAAGGGGGAGGTGTCAGCTGATTATCTAACAGGGGTTGGGAGAGAAGACATGTTCCCGCTATAGTGGTGCCACAGTAAAGAAACCTTTAGGTGAGAGTAGCTAGGTGCATTTGTGTCCCACACTGTCATATATTTTGGTTCATTGGGACAAAACCCCATTAGTCCCATGCTAGTTATGGCTCTAACAAGGAAGCAGCTTGAAAAAAGTACTTTCTAATAGTTTTTAGTTGTTGGAAAATGTGCTGCTTCAGGAGGTAGCTAGAAATGTTCAGTTTGGTAGCCAGGTCTGATGGTGTAGGTCTATCTCTCTGCTCTGGGGGAGGCTGAAGCTAGTGGATCCTTGAACTTGGGAGCTCTGAGTTGCAATAGGGTTAAGGCAATTATATGTCTGCACTAAGTCCAGGAGCAATATGGTGAGCTTCCAAGAGTGGGAGGCTCCCAGGATCCCTAATCAGGTCAGAAACCAAGCAAATTAAAGATTCCATGCTGATAAACTGCAAGGTTGGACTCATGAGTGTCCACTGTACTTTCAGCCTGAGCTAGAGAGAAAAGGAAGGAAGGAAGGAAGGAAGGAAGGAAGGAAGGAAGGAAGGAAGGAAGGAAGGAAGGAAGGAAGGAAGGAAGAAGGGAAGGAAAAGATTTGAGAGGATTTAATAGCATTTCTACCCTTAACCTCCTGTTACCTCTAGTCAAAGAAGGTATTGAAGGGATGGATCCCTGAGGCTACACAGTATAGTGGAAAGAGTACCATCTTTCAAGTCAAAGGATCTGGGTTCAAATCTTACCATTGATACCTACTACCATGTGATCTTAGACAAGTCACTTTCAGACTCCTCGGGCCCCTCTCCCCTCATCTGTAAAATAAAGGGCTTGGTCCAGATGGACTGTGATGGCTCCCCCTTCTAGATCTCTAATTTCCATACTCTGCAACATCTTTTCCAATTCTGAGATTCTATAATAATTAAGATCCCCCAACGAGATCCGTCTTTCCTCCACTTCATTCCCTTTGACGGAGACCACAACTCTCTAAAGACCAAAATATCTCTATCAATTAGGCCTCACAAAACTGACAGGACTTGGAAGAGGTTTGTCTTTAGAAACCTGGCAATGTGCCCATTGTGCATGTCAGCTTTCATCAGACGTGGGCTCCAGGAGCCGTGGAGTAGACACGGTGACTGGAAGCTGTGTGTTTCCTGCTTGATCTTCCTTTGGCAAGTCACTGGTGTTTCCCAGAGTCATCCTTAGGACCAGCGAAGTGTTTCCTAAAGGGACAAGAAGGCCAGCAACTGGTTCAGTGAAGAGAGCTTCGGGTTTGGAGTTGGGAAGACCTAAGTTCAAATTCAGCCTCACACTGTGTGGCCCTGGGCAAGTCACTTATCCCGAATTGCCTACAAAAACAACAACAAAAGTAAATAGGGGCAGCTAGGTAGCGCAGTAAATAGAGCACGGGCCCTGGAGTCAGGACCTGAGTTCAAATCCAGCCTCAGACACTTAACACAAAAACTAGCCACATGACCTTGGGCAAGTCACTGAACTCCAATTGCCCTCCAAAAAAGCAAAAAACTGAAACAAAACAAACAAAAAAAACCCCAAACAAACAAGTGTTTAGCGCAGCACTTGGCACATAATAGTAACTATGTAAATGCTTACTTAGTCCCTTCCTTTCCCATATAAGGAGTCGAGACCTGGGATGGAGCCAATGACAAAACAGATAGGAAAGCCAGAGCCTGTACAGATGTGCAGTGATAGTTATTAATGTATCTCTGGAGTAGTTCCTGTGTTTAAAAGGAGTCAACTGACTTCGGGCTCCTTTCTCTGCTGAAGATCCATCTCCTGTGGTCATTAACAAAGGTCATTGGCCTTTTCTGGCATTCCTACTTGGAGACATGGAATATAAACACATAGGCCTGGCCAAGTTAGTATGAAAATGTTGCATTTTATGCTTCCCGTATTTCTAATTGGCTTTGACCAAATTGACTGTAGAACAGTAACCTGTCTGCCTCCTGATTAGAGGTCTGGGTGAAAGGTGGATGAAGGAGTGGGAACTGGTGAGAAGTCCAGTAACTTGTCAGCTAATTAACAAGCATTTTTTCATACCTACTCTGGGTGAAGTAATTGCCCCTAGCCCAAAAATGAGTTATGGTTTTGGAGTAGCGTAAAGAATGCTGAATTTTGAGCCCAAGGTTCTGGATTCAAATTCAGCTTCTGCCTTTTTACTACCTGTGTGATCTTGGACAAGTCACTTCTCTAGATCTCATTATTTTCATCTGTTAAATGGGGGAATAGGATTAGATGCCATTTGAGGACCCTTCCTGCCCTCAACCCTGTGATCCTGCCTTCTGCTTAGAGTTTCTTCTAGGAATTCTACCTTTCCTCACTCTCTGGGTACCCAATCTGTGATCGCTGGACTGGGTTTCCATCAGGAGTAAGATAATGATGGAAGTCTGATGTATGTACTAAGTCCCAAACCAGTGACCGTACACTTTGTAAAACAGAAACCAGACTCTTGCCTACAAATGCCACAGCAGTGGGTGATCTCCTTTGTCAGAAGGAAAAAGTGGTAGAGATCCCTGCCTTTAACTAGCTGGAAAAGAAAAACGTCATCTTAATGAATGCACATTTCCTACCTCTGGCAGAAGTCATGCATAAAGGCAATATGATTTGTTTGGATTGTGTTAAAAATAGCCTAAGTGGATAAATCATTATTAAGAGTAAGAATAATGTCACATAGTGTTTTTGTTTCCTGATGAACAGCTCAACTTATTTTTGTTACCATAAAAAATGTTTAATAGGATGGCTTGGCTTTTTTTTTTCCTATCCTGTCCTGTTCTATAAAATATAATAAGGAACTTATCCACTAAAAATGTTTTATTGAAGCCTTTAGTTTTTACATCATGGTTCCCAATATACCCCATCAATTGGTCCCATAACAAAGGAAAGAAAAACCAACCAACAGCACTACACATCAGAGAGCAGACTGTTTGCAACATTCTGTACCCATAGTTACCCACTTCTCCACTAAGAAGGGGGATTTGTGTTTCATTATCTCTTTCCTGGAGCCAAGGCTGGTCTTTGCCGTTTCCAGCTGCCTTTTCCTTGACATTGATGTAGTAATTGTCCTTCTGGCTCTGCTCTTTTTACTTTATATCAGTTCATTCAAGTCTTGCCTTGGTTTTCCTGAGTTACGCCTCTTGGTGGTTTCTTACGGTGCTTCCATTTTTTCTTTGGGCCATTTTCAAGTGGATAAACCAGCCATCCTGCCCCAATTAGCTGATGCTATCACTGTAACTCAGTGCATTCTCTGTGTAGTTCTGGGGACCCTTTTAACTGGTAATAGATTTTTAAAAGAAAGAGATAAAAGCCCAAATGTTTGTGTTAATGATGTAATGATAGGAAGCCTGTTGATATTCCTCTTAGGTTCGAGTTCCTCTAAAGTCCTAATTTAGCCTTGTAGAGCCTCTTCTTCATTTCCCAGTGCTTATCTTGTGGTCATAAACAAAACAGGACTTACTTTACTGTGAGAGTTTTCTTCAGAAGGGCCTAGGCCTCCCACCAACCCCCCCACAAGCCTTCTGTGCCAAAAACTGTTTGTCTTTTCTGCTTTTAAGTGACTGGTGGCTAAAATGTGATCAAGTAATAGCTCCCAGAGGCAGATCCCTGTTCCCTTCCCCCCACCCCACCATTCAGTTTTGGTCTCTCCTTTGTTTATTTTAAGATCCCCTTAGCATTTTTTTTAAGAGCTATCAACATTGAAAAAAAATCTGATGTTACATACACGTCCACATCCATTGACCTTGACCTCTGCAAAGGAGCTGGAGAGGGGTGTGGTGTATCTCTTCATATCTCTTCTTTGTGGGTGCTCTTTAATATTTAAAAAGGCTCCTTGGGATCTGACTGTTCTGGGTAACAGTTTGTAATTATGCAAGAAAAGCAACTCGACTATTCATGGTCTTTGACCCAGTAATCCCATTCATGGGCCTCTGAGGACAGGAACTGTCTTTCGCCTCCTTTTGTATCCCCAGAACTTAGCACAGTGCCTGGGCACATAGTAAGTACTTGGTAAGTATTTATTAATTGATTTAAAGGCAGAAGTAAAGGTCTACCGTATACCAAAGCATCTCCAACAGCCCACTGTGCCAACCCTTTGTGTCCATAAAGACCTAGACACAAAATAGGTGGTGGGTAGTCACAGAGTAAGGAATGACTGAATAAAGGGGGTTATAGGAAAGGAAGGGAATGTTACCAGGCTATGTAAAATGACATATGTGGGGAATTCAGAGAAGCATGGGAAGGTTGGTAGGAGCTGAGTGAAATTAATAGAACCAAAAGACAAATTTTATTTAATAACCATGTTATGGCAAATAAAATGTTCACTAAAAGGAAATCAAACAGGCTGAATGAAAAACCAATAATGGTCCCAGAGGACAGAAAAATTAAAAGATTCCCTTCCTCTTGGCAGAGGTGTAGGGGATAAACTGAGTAATTCAGGCAGAATTTTGCATATTTTGTCAGATGGACAGTTTTTTTTCTTAACTGTTTTTGTTTTTTATGAGGAAGGGTTTACCTGGGAGTAGGCCATGTCCAAAAATGACTTCGGTTTTTTAAAGGATCTATATCTATAAAAATATATTTACGTAAATATATTTATGTATAAACATTTTATATAAATACATGCTGCCTGTATATGTTATTGTTGTTTGTCTTTTGTTCTCGAAGAGAACAGGGCATCAAGGTGCCACAACTAGCAAGTAAATTGTATTTAAGTAAGGAAAGGCTGTGCAAGGTCACCAGAATCACTTTCTCCTCTGGAGCCATCTGGGTCCAGTGTCCAGATACAGGTCAAGATGACTGGAGATGGCCCCTGCCTGCATTTAATATTTTTAAATAAATGTATATATTAAATGTATATAAATGTATATTTAAAGCTACTTGGCTCTTAAGAAAGCACAATTGCAAAGTCCAACCTAAGAAAGTCTAGGGGTTCAGTACCCCTCTACCTCTATGCTCATATCTTCCAGAGAGACCTATCACAGGTGGGGGTTTTCCCACAGTTCCTAGCTTGATGTCTCATTAGAATGTGCTTCAACAACACAGCCAGGGATCTTTGCCCTAAGATGTCTGACAATTTTGTGAATCTAATTGCAGGTACCTAGGGCACTATTTCAAGTTTGGCACATAAAATGATCCTTTCATTAACCTCTATCCCTGCCTTCCTCCCTCTGCTCAAGTCATTTTTTTTCCTTCCAGAACTACAGTATGCAAGCCCACCCACCAGCTAACCTACCTCCCGTACCCTAGAAAGTATAGTCCAATGCTGAGCTAGGTTGCAGCTTGAAGAGAAGCCAGTTTCCAGTCGTGGAGGATTATAGGCTAGCAGAGAGCCTACCCACGGCATGGTCGCATTACCTTCCTGTTTAATAACTAGGTAACTAATGATCTGGCTGCCTTTCGGCTTGTAGACTGTGTATTTTCATATGGAGGGGGCAGCACCGTTTAGACATTGGCTTAGAGGTTGTGTAAGAGTGTGGTTTTGTCTATAGGCTTCTGAGACAGGAGGCAGCCCTGGGGCTGGTAACCTGGGGTGTCCTGTCTAGCAGATTACAGCCCCTGGAGATTTTAAGAAGGAGCCTTGATGGGAATAATAGGGTTGGGTTGTGGAATGGAAACATTCAAAGTAACAACCCACTAGCTACGTCTCAGGCCTGGGCCGCATCCCCAGCTGGCTTTTAGACTAGTGCCTCTCCCAAAAAGAGCAGGATTTCTTTACAAGAGCAATCAGGAAGAATGACTGATATTCTCTGTGGCACCAGCAGGGCTGCCTCAGAAAATACAGGCTGTATCAGCTCCCCATCACAACCACACTGATGGCCCCCCAGACCCTCCCCCAACTCCCCACGGCCAGGGAAAACTTTCTGTTTTAAGCAAAGTCTTTCCCAGGCCTTACTTTTGAGTCTTTACTGGGTTGTTGGACATTTGCATTTTTTGCCTTTTTTCATTTCCTCTTGGCTTTATTCTTTCCTTTTAACAAGTCTGGGGGTTGCTCTTGCCCCCTTAGTCCCTGAGGAACCCTTTCCCCAAAATATGTAACAAGAAACAGAGAACTTGGAGGAAGTCACACCTCTAGCAGAAGGCAGTTTATGACATCAGGACTTGCACACGCTGGAAGCCTGTTCTGTGGTCCTGTGTTCTGGATCCAAAGTGTCCAAGTGGATCTTGGCTGGCAGGGATGGGGGTCTCTGAAACATCATCATTAACAGTCAGTATGTCTCAAGACTAACATGCACAGGCTCTCCCCAGTTACTGTTTAGGGATGGGTGGTTTCTTTGTCGTTGTTTGCATTGCATGCAAATTCCACCTCTGTGCACGTACCAGCCTTCAAAATAGGGATAGGCTGTGGTGGAGACTGTTTTATTTATTGTATATGAACTATCTTTGCTGCTGCTTCAAACAGATTCCAGCTATGTGGCAACTACACTCTCCAACTTTCCAAGGGGACTATGAAAAGATGGATACATAGATAGAAGTGGGGAAAAAAAAAATAAAAACAGCCTTTCATGCATAGCTGGTCAGGAAACTGGAGTTCTAGTTCAGAAAGGGGCTTGTTGGGGATAATAGGTTCTGCTACTGACTTGCTCTATTGCCTTCAGTGACTCGGTCCCCTCTCTGAATCTCAGTCTCTTCCCCTGTAGAATAAGGGGGTTAGATTCAGTGGGCTCTAAAGACCCTCCCCTAGTTCCTACATTGGATGTTCTGAGAGTACTGCAATAGGTGGGGCTACTTCTATTTAAAACCCACATATTAAGCAGGTGTCTACTACATTCAAGGTATTGAACCTGGCAAAGGAAATTCATTAGCCACATTTCTAATGCACTTTATTAACATGTGATACACGTGCCTATTGAAAAAAAACTGCCTGGGGGAAGGTTCGCTTTCACTAATAAAGATTTACAGATAAAACCATCTCAGAGGTATTATTACCTGTATAATTAGCAAAAATAAAATAAAGCATAAAATAAAAATCAAATAGCTGAGATCTAGGGTTGGGCAAACAGTCCTGGGGCTCTCTGACCCCCTGTGCTTCCACAGAACTGGACACTGCACATATGGGTGTGATCTTCAAGGCAGCATTTGGGAATGTAGAGCCCCAGAGTGACCATGCCCTTTGACCCATTCATCCCACTCCTGGGAACATATCCTGAGGAAATAATTCACAAGCAGAAAAGCGTCTGTTTGGGCAAGGGCGTTTACTTGCTGATTTTATAATAATTGAAAAACTCAGAATTTCCCAGATGCCCCAAGTTAGGGAATGGCAGGGCTGACTATTGATATTCATGTAGTAAACTTATTGCTACAGAAAGTGACAGTCATGAAGACTGCACAGAAGTGGAAAGAGGACTAGGCCAAGTGACGGAAGTAGAATCCTATGATGGGTAGGCATGTTTAGCACATTTGATCAGGGTTTGCATCCAGGGAATTTTATATTCTTATTTTATTTTATTTTTGGAGGGGGGGCAGGGCAATTGGCTTTAAGTTACTTGCCCGAGGTCATGCGACTGGTAAGTGTTAAGTTTCTTAAACCAAATTTGAACCCATGTCCTCCTGACTCCAGGGTTGGTGCTCTATATACTGCACCACCTACCCACCCCTATATTTTATTTTCAAAGGCAAACATTTATTGAATACTCAGTCATAAAGGACATTGTTTTTACCCAGCAAACTAAAGAAACTGGAAGTTTAATTTAAAAAACAACAACTAAAGTTTATTTTGAATATGCAGTTGTTAACAACAAGGGACAAAATACACAACATGTTTTTGAGACATTGGGATGTGCCTGATACCTAGCACACTGTATGTGTAGCCAGCAACTGTCCGATTTGGAAATTGAATTCCCATCTCCTGACTCCAAGTCTTACTAAATTTATGCCATGTTATAACTTACTCTTCTGGGTAGGACTAGTTTAAAGCTAAGCATTGCCTTCAAGACCCAATGGTCAAATCACTTACCAGCTTCCTCTCCAGAACCATCTAATGTGTTTTGCCATGAGTGTCAGGGGTCATGTTTGATTATCACTCTGCAAAAAGGTGGTGCAGTCATAGGAGGTATTAGAGTTTATCATCCAACCATTCATTGTTTGACCCATTCATTCCAGCCCTGAGTTTGAGGCATGGAACAGAGTATGATTATTGGAAGACCCCCCCTCCACCAACATCAAATTCTATATGAACTCAGAGCTCTGGCAATGGGTCATGGCGTACAGATTCACTTATTATGAAAAGATGTATTAAGTGTGCACCTGGTACTAGGCTCTGCAATCTGCCTTTGTTCTTATCTCTGCACTGAGGTTTAAATGTAGGTGTTTATTTTTTTGTTGTGAGATTGATTAAATATAACATTTTGCCTAGGGGGAGAAAATAGGGACTTGGGAAAAAAAGTTTTTGACTTCCTGATCTATGTATGACGCTTTTAAAACTTTAATTAAAGCACCATTTAAATGCTAGTTATAGAGAGCAGCTGCAGCAACTGTTTTACCTTGGGCAAGTCATATTCTAAGTCTCACTTTACTTACCTGTCAAATGGGATCAACAGTCTATGCTCTGAGTTCCTCACTGGCTGTCAAGGTTACTGTGAGGGTCAGACAAGATCGTGGATGAGAAAGTATTGTGCAAATAACAACCCCACGCTATTAGGGCATAAGGGGATAGTAGTATTATATTTACAAGCCTACATGTCTAGCACTTATCTCAAAGTCGCAGAATCAGAGTTCACATCTGAAGGTGCACAATTCTGATGATGGTCTATAAAAGCAACATGATTGATGACCCAAAAGTTTTACCAATCCAAAGTTCATAATTTTTCATGGCAAAACCCATTAGGTGGTTCTGGAGAGGAGGCTATCTTAAAGGCAATGGTTAGCTTTAAACTAGTCCTACCCAGATGAGTAAGTCGTAACATGGCATAAATTTAGGGAGACTTGGAGTCAGGAGATCTGAATTCAGTTTCCAAATCAGACAGTTGCTGATTGTGTGTTCACAGCCAAGTTTTTAAAATCTCTGCGGCTCAGTTTCCCTATACGTAAGATGGGGATTATTATACTCAGATTTCCTACTTCATTGTTATAAAGATGTTTTGAAAGCCTTAAAGGGCGCTCTCATCATCATCATCATTTTTTTAATCTGTGGAGGTGAGAGGCACAGGGGTGTTTGGGTTTTATCCTAAACTGAGAAAGTCCTGTGGATCTGAATCTGGAGCAAATTCCCCAAAATGGCTTTGCTTTTCAAGGTACAAGGCAATATACCTGCTTATATTAATAACAATTTCTGCCTTGAGGTCATTCAAAAGCTCAAGTTCTTCCCATAGACAGAAAAAACCTAAAGCATGAATTTCCTTTGGTGGGGAGTAGGGGATGGGCAGGACAGTCAGGGGGTGGGGGTGGGGGTGGGAGTGGGGAAGGAGGAAGCTGAGAGAGGCTGGGAATGGGAAGCACAGCTTTTAACTTTGCCTCACCTTCAGAAGAATGGCAGGCGCTTGCTCCCAGGGCTTCTCAAGATTCTGACTTTTGTCCTCATTAAGAACTGGAACAACCCACTGTTTCCTAAGGCAAAACAAATTGTTCAGCAGTAGGAAATAAAGAATCCGCAAGGAAAGAGTGACTAACGGCACAAGGCAGAGAGCACAGAATAAACAAAGAGTCTCCCAGAGCTGTGGGCAGGTTCAGATCCTACTCCTATCTCTCCAAGAAACCTCCCTCCTGTAAAGAACCTGACTGCCAAATTCTTCTTGTAAACGTTGTAATGATCCATTTGGCTTCGATTTGAAAGGTGGGGGTGTAATAATGTGTTCTTAATATACTTAATTCCTCCTAGGTCTTAGGAAAGTGGGTGACAAAAGATTATCTTCCATCGTGTGACTTTGGACAAATCACTTAATGGCTCTTGGTCTCAGTTTCCTCATCTGTGAAATGGAAATAATAATAATAATGTCCACCTCTCAATTGTTCTGAGGATCAAATGTGTTCATATAAGCAAGGTACTTGGTAAACTTTAAAGCACTTTATAAATATTCGTTATTGAATAAATGAAAAATCATTGATTAAATGCCAGGTGTTATGCTAAGTTCTAGGGATAAGAATACCAGCAAGCTTATATTCTAATAGGAGAAGGCAATGAATAGCCCTGGACTTTGAGTTGGGAAAACAGGAGTTCAAACCTTTGCTGAAACACTTACATAGGCGTGTGACCCTGAACAAATCAATCATGTAACCTCCATTAGCTTCAATCCCTTCAGCAAAGCAATAAAATCAGGTGATGATGGTACCTCTCATAGGGTTATTGTGAGATTAGCTGAAATTACATATGCATTGCACTTTTCAAACTCTAAGGCACTGTGCAAATGATGCATGATTTTATCATCATCATCATATTAGTAAGTAGGGGCCAGCAAAGTGTTTTGGACTGGGAAGTCAGAGAGAATGGTATTGGAGTCATCAAGCAATTGATTAATACTCACATACTCCTTCCAGGAATTATAGTATAAATTTGATTGCTGTTCCCCAAGCTAAAGTTGGGAATCAGGAACAGGAAGTGACCTGATATGTCTAGGTCTGGGTAAGGTAAATGCTCACCAATCAGAAACCCAGTTACTAATATGTGACCAAACTGAGGAAATGGTTCTCTGTTGTTAACAGGGCAGGATTTTCTTTTTTTTTTGAGGGGGGAAGGCAGGGCAATTGGGATTAAGCGACTTGCCCAAGGTCACATAGCTAGTAAGTGTTAAGTGTCTGAGGTCAGATTTGAACTTAGGTCCTCCTGAGTGCTCTATTCACTGCACTACTTAGTTGCCCCAGGGCAGGATTTCCTTAACTGAAATCTGATGCATCCTTTCAAAAGGGGCAGTCCTACAGGACAAGAGACATATTGATACATTATTGGTGGAGCTGCAAATTAATCTAACTATTCTAGAAAATAATTTTGGGGACATTAACTATGTCCCAAAAGTTACCGAACTGTGTATATTTGCATTAAGCATATATGTCCAAGGAAATCAAAGAAAGAAGAAAAGGATCTGCATGTATACGTATGTTTATAGAAGCTCTTTTTTGTAGTGACAAAGAATTGGAAACTGAGAAGGTGTCCATCAGTTGAGGGATAACTGAGCAAATTATATATGAATGTATATGAATGTAATGGAATACTGTTGTGCTATAAAAAATGAAGAAAGACTTGGTTTCAGAGAAGTATAGGAAGACTTGTATGGACTGATGCAGAATAAAATGAACAGAACCAAGAGAATAATTTATACTATTATACCATTCTACAAATTATACTATTACATCAATAGTATAAAAACCATTTTGAAAGACTTAAGTATTTCAATCATTGCAATGATCGCCCATGATTCCAGAGGACAGCTGGTAAATGACGTTAGCAACCTCCTGACAGAGAGAGATAATGGATTAATAAATGGCATGAGAGATACGGTTTTGGACATGGCTAATATGGAAATTTGTTTTGCTTGATTATTTGTATTTTTTATGAGAGGTTTGTTTTTCTCCTTTTTTCCTAGTATGTGTTTGAAGAGCAAAGTGAGATAAAAGAAAATAAAAACAAATGCTTGATAATTGTTAAAATTAATTTTAAAAAATTTTAAAAAGGGACAAGCTCAGATTTATGCCTTAGACTTGGCCCAATTTTGCTAATCCATTAAGGTCTTTTTAGATCTTGTCATCTAAGGTGTTAACTCTCCCTCCAAGCTTTATTACTAGACTAAAAGTTGTGGCAAAGACATACAGAAGAAGCTTTCAGAACTTCCATTCAGTTCTGCAGCTCTTTTCTCTGTTTTCTGGCAGGCACAACAGTGAACTTCTGCAGTCTTGTTTCTAGGTCAGAGGCTGCATCACCCTTTCCATCCCTTCCCCACCCTCGGCCACCCCCCTTCCTTGGGCTCTGTGCCAGAGGTCTCTTTCTGCATTTCTCTCTTTCAGTTCTTCCTTACCTTTCTAAGAATGGCACATGAAGAGTATTCCAGAGGGAAGGAATGTGACATGCATTAGATCTTTCAAAGAGTGCATATGAAGACTTATTTGCCACTTCCCCGTTGGTAATTTAAAAAGCTGTTTAAGGATGGCAGTTTCTGGGTGCCCAGCATAGTACAAATGAAGGAATACTGGATTTAAGAGTCACAGGACCTCCATTCAAATCCCTGGTCTACCACTTACTACACTTGTGATCTTGGGCAAATCACTTAACCTCTTTGGGATTCAGTCTCCTCTTCTGTTAAATAAGAGAGTTGGATCCTCCAGGACACATGTGGCCCTCTAAATCCTCAAGTGTGGCCTTTTGACTGCATCCAAACTTCACAGAACAAATCCTCTTAATGTGAGGATTTGTTCTGTAAAATTTGGACTTGGTCAAAGGGCTGCTGCACCCAAGAACTTCAAGGGTCTAACTTAGACTCTCTCTAAAGATCTATTTCTGCTCTGAATCCATGATCCCATGATTAGATGGCCTCTACTTTTCCTTCTAACTCTAGATCATTGCTCCTGTCACCATGTGAGAGCTAGCCCAAGAAGGTGGCACTAGAATAAAGCTTCAAGTCTCAGAGTCAGCATATTACACCTGTCACTTGGTCAGCCCTGACCATCTGTTTGCCTGGTCATGGGAAACCTTTTCACGTATGGAAACTAACATCCTGGAAGGGCAATGAGGTGATGCGCAGGTGAGAAAACAAACGGGGAGAAAATAGGAGGAGAGCGCTGCTGGGGCCCCAAGCTTTATCTCCAAACAATTGGGAGCAGCAGCACGGCATTTTTGAGCTTTGATGCAAATAGCCTTTTGTGCGTGAGTATAATGATAAGGACGCCCATTTCTGTAGCACTTTAGGGTTTCCAAGTACTTCCCAGACAAGGGTCCTTTCAGGTAAAAAGTGGGCAGACCCCGCTATTTACCGCTTTTTCTTTCTACTTGTACTTGTTTTACTTCTTGCCACTTTTGCTACCCACCCTGTACCACCCTCCACTGAGCACATTTTGGCAGACAAAGAAAGTATGGTTCAGGGACACATCCTCAGCCTGCCTAATGATGCCTAAAAATGGGGACTGTATTAGTCTTTGCTAATAGGGAATGGAACATGGGGGTGGCTAGGTAGTGCAGTGGATAGAGCACCAGCCCTGTAGTCAGGAGGACCTGAGTTCAAATCTGGCCCCAGACACTTAACATGTACTAGCTGTGTGACCTTGGGCAAGTCACTTAACCCCAATTGCCTTGCTTTTCCCTTCCAAAAAAAAAAGGGAATGGAATAGTTGCATCCACTTTGAACGGAAGAAAATTGGGAGGGTGGAAGATATCAAAAAAGAGGGTTCAATCTGGATGGAAGGAGGAGTTTAAAATGACCTATTAAGAAACATCAATAAAATGTTATTGGGAGCAGATAGAAGGAAAGATACTTTTTTTCAAGATCAAGCCACTATTTCCCATGGAGTCACCTGGAGCAAGCCAACCTCTCTGGGTCTCAGTTTGCTAACATGTAAAATGACAGAGTTGAACTAGGTGACCCCCTAAATTCCCTTCTACCCTTTGATCTATGACCTATAACCCCAAGAACCTTCTGGCAGCCTAAATGTGGAAACCGGATGTGTGTACAGCTCCTGACATCTAGAGTCATAAAGAGGACTTAGAACATGGGAGTCAGGTTGGGTTCAAAGAGATGTAGATAATACAGATTTATTCTTAGCCATGCCCTCAAATCCTAGTTTGGTTGCTGGGAAAATCATGTCCTGACCACAAGCTCATTTTTATCTGATTGCTGAAATGCAAATGTAAAAAACATCTGAAAGAGGTAACCTAAATGACTTGTATAAGAAATGCCATTTTCCTTTGAAGATTCAGGAAAGGACCTGAAGAAAGTTGGGTTTAGGAGATGCTGGTAGGATTGAGATTCCTTAATTCCAGTCCCCATGCCCTTGCCATTAATGCATGGATCTCATTTCTCTTCCTTCATTGACCCTAAATAAGGCCCATGAGAGAGGCAAGAAGGCCAGAAAGGGGGTGGGGTGGGGGCAGAATGTGTCTTCCAACCGAGGCAATGAGCATCCTTTAACTTGACAGGGTACTAACCCCCAACTCTTCCCCCTATTCAGATGGCCCTTACCTGGATCCAAACCCTAACTTGAGCCCTGATACCAACTTGGCCCCGGGCCATACTTTACATCCTAACCTTTACATTTACCTAGCTTCTAACTGTAACCTTGATCCTGGCCCTCATACTAACCTGCTCTACAAAATCCTTCTTCAGCCTTCTCTCCTGGATGAGGAAAGGGAGTCTGGGAGAGCACAAGACCAGCCCAAGTTTCTGCAGCCACTAACATTGCCTGTCTCCCTGTCTTATCTCCTACACTTCTCTAGACCTGGAATTAATTTTAGGAAAAGAGCTTTTGAAACAGTTGCTATTTTTGTGTTTTGTAAACATAGAAACACAAAAGATGGAGTTGTTATCAGGGTAGAGTAAAGGAGCACTTGGATGCTGAAGGAATGTTGTGGGATTGGTGCAGGCAAGGGACAATCTCCAGAGTTCTCCTTCAGAGGTCTTTACTGAATAGGGAGCCCTGTGCTCTCTGTGATGGCCATGACACACACTAGAATATTCTTTTTCCTATTTGTAGTATTATATTCCCTGGGGCTCAGCATTCAGTGCAGAGAACCTTAAAACATTAAAGCCAGGAGGGCCAGCAAAGATTATACAGCGGTCATTCCTTCTTTCATTCATCTGACAAACTCTAAGTATCTACTATAACCAGAAGACTGTTCTGAGAGAGACAAGTACATAGCTTAGTCCCTGTCCTTAATGAGGCAGCTAAAGTGCTGGGTCTGGAGTCAGGAAGACTCATCTTCATGAGTTCAGATTTGATCTCAGATACTTCCTCATTGTGTGTGACCCTGGGCGAGTCAGTTAGCCCTGCTTGCCTCAGTTTCCTCATTTGTAAAATGAGCTAGAGAAGGAAACGGCAAATCACTCTAATATCTTTGCCAAGAAAAACCTCAAGGGAGTCATGGAGAGTGAGACATGACTGAACAAGCCCTTAATGAGTTTACAATCTAATGGGAAGGTATGATACAGACAGCTGGAGTATACAATAATGCACAATAAGTGCCATCCAGAGATATAAAACAAAGTGTCCTGGAGAGTCCGACAGGAAAGGCCAGCAGACCTGCAGGGGAGAGCTTCTTGGAAGAGATGCTACTTTGGTTGGACTTTAAAAGTCAGGAATTCAAGAGCTGAAAGGAGAAGGGATGGTATTACAGACACAGGGAAAGGCATGAACAAATACCCAGAGGCAGGAGAAGCTAGAGTTTGGAGGAAGGAAAGGAGTTGAGTTTGGCTGGAGAATATGAGAAGAGGAATGCTACAAGGTGAGACTGAAGATGTAGACTTGGGTGAGATTGTTAGAGGCCTTTGAATCCTCCATATGCCAGGCAGAGGAATTTAAATGTTACTTTGGTAGACAATGAGGAGTCACTGCCTTTTTTAGTTGAAAATTAATACAAGATCTATGTTGCTATTCATTGTTTCAGTTGCGGACCCCATTTGGGGTTTTCTTGACAAAGATACTGAAGTGGTTTGCCATTTCCTTCTCCAGTTCATTTAAAGATGAAGAAACTGAGGAACATAAGGTTAAGTGACTTGCTCAGGGTCACACAGCTAGGAAGTGTCTGGGGCCAGATTTGAAATCAAGAAGAGTCTTCCTGATTCCAAGCCCCGTGCTTTATCTACTGCAACACCTAGCTGCCCTCAGATTTATGCATGAAGATTACTCTAGCAGTAGTGTGAAGGATGGAATGGAAGGAAGAGAAAACAGAGAAGACAGAGCTATTGGGAAGCTATTTCCATATTCCAGGTAGGGACAGTGAAGACCCAGATGAGGATCCTGGCTGGAAATGGAGAAGAGTGGGTGGATGAGTGAGAGATTGTCAGTGGAGCACTGGCAAAATAGCCCATCCATTCTTTTTACAGAGGAGGAAACCTCTTGAGTGCTTAGAAGGTTAATCAGGTAAAAATATAAGAAAACTAAACCAAATGGAAGAGCTCCAGAAGTTTATCCCTTCTCTGACCATGGTCCCTGAGTCCGTAGCTCCCAGGCTCTCCCCAGCTGGTTGACTTTAATCATTGGAACACAGCCAACTCTTGATATTGGCTCAGAATCAAAACTCTCCCCTCTAACAGCAAAAGGAATGGGGAAAAGAAATCCTGACGGGAAGGCAGAAGATGGGGATTCTAGTCCTGGATCTACCACTAACTCACTGCGTAGCCTTGGACCAGTCATTCCCCCTCTCTCTGCCCTCTATAAAAAAAGGGGAAGGGCTCATTGATCTCTAAGGTCCCTGCTCCAATAAGAGCCCTGGTGGAAAACATGGCACCTTTCTTGAAGGCCATTTTCAAATAGGAGGAAGCTCAAGTTTTCTTTGAAACTTTTGAGACTTCCTTTGAAATAAAATGTTAGTAAACCACTTAGAGCATCTGGCACATAGTTGCATAATTAATGCTTATTCTCTTCTCCTTTCTCCCTTCTTTTCCTTGGAACAAGAACTGCCCCTGCTTTTATGAGTTTCCTTCTTTTTTTCTTCCTATTTTCCTCCCTTCCCCCCTAATATAAAAAGGGCATGGGGCAGCTATGTAGTGCAGTGGATAGAGTACTGACCCTGGAGTTGGGAGAACCTGAGTATTCAAGTCCAGCCTTAGATACCTACTAACCAAGTGACCCTAGGCAAGTCACTTAACCCCCACTGCCTCAAAGGCAAAAAAAAAAAAAGGTATCTTCTTTCTTATTTAACAGAGAATCCAAGACTCACAACTTTTTCTTTCTTTTTTCACCATTGAAGAGGAAATTATTAAAGTTTCTTCTAGATCAAAGACCTTGGAGGTCCAGGAAGAGAGATGGAGGGCCAGGAGCACCATGTTTGAGTCCTAGCTCTTCCACTCCCTTGTGTGTGACTGTGGACAAATCACCTCCCCTCTCTGTGTTCTCTGTGAAATGAAGGGTTGGCATAGATGACCTCCAGAGCCCTTTCCATCTCTGATGTTCTGGGATTCCTTTGGTCTCCTTAATGCTAGATCTGTGCATTCTGCCAAGTGACTGGGAAATACTCATTGGCTTCTCATTGTCCTTTGTACTCATAATCATAATGATACTCTTTCAGTGGTGAATATTGGTTTGGGATCTTTGCCTCAGTTTATCTCTTTTTCCCTTCTGCTATGGGAACTGTTAATTCACATCTAAATGACATTTGGAGTTTCCAAAACGCTTTGCTCACTATACCCCCATTGAAGTAGGTGAGTATTTAACATGTCTTTTTTGTGTATTCCTATTTCACAAATGAGGAAACGGAGCTCTAGACGAGAGAAATGACTTGTCCATTTCACAGCTACTAGGTCTGTATGAGCCAGACCTCTGTCTGACACCTGATGTTCCCTTTACTCCGTAACAGCACACCTATAGCACAAGGACAACAGCAGCAACATTTACAAATTTGAGAAATGTAGTTTCTGGGTAAGTAATCGTTTTATTAAAATCACTAACATATGACCAATAAAAAATGGGCCAGTGACACTCTCAAATGCCAAAGACAATCATGGCAGTGGGCTCACAGTTTATGTGCCCTTGGAAAAGTGGGGTGTTCCTGAGGATGGCGATCAACTCTGATTGGTTAGCAGTTAATGATCAATAATGAATATTACAATGAGAGGCTTCAGATCCATTGTAATGAGGGTGGGGCAAAGGGGAAGGGAGTAGAAGGGGTGGGAAGCAGAAGGGAAGAACTCAGAGCTGAGAAAGGGGAACTTTAAGTCCATTTACTTCTGACTTGCCCAGCCTCCATAATCTAATTGAAGAATTTATCCCCACCCATGCCTATGCCCTGTACAGCAACCATGGGTTTCCCCACCTGGAAATTAAATTCCTTTTGAAGTTGGGTGGGATCTGATGAGATTGAGGAGAAAGTTAATTCAATCAGCACCCTCCTTCAGAGACTGAACCACCTGGCTTCTTAAAGAATTCTGCTCCTAATTCAATACCCGATTACTAATATGAAGGAGAAATAATCATTTCTCTTAGCTTGAAAGTTTGCAAAGCACTTTACCTACATTATTTCATTTGAGCTTCACAGTAGCCGTTGTGAAAGAGACACTGCTATTGCCCTCATTTTGCAGATGAGAAAACTGAGACAAAATTTAAGAGACTTGTGGAGGCAGCTTGGTACACTGGCTGTGGAGTCAGAGGTCATGGGTTCCAATCCTGACCCTGATGTTCACTGCCTGTGTGACACTGGATTGTAAGGACCGTCTTTTGCCCTGCTTTGTATTTTTGGCCCTTAGCACAATGCCTGACACATAGTAGGTGGTTAATAACTGAGTGACTGACACTGGGTCAATCAGTCAGTCTCTCTGGTCCTCACATTCTTCACTTGTAAAAGGACTTTGACAAGATGCCTTTCAGTGCTACATCTGCAGGACTAGCTGTTCCTACAATATGTGGCTGGGGTGGGATTTGCACCTGGACCTTCCTGATTCCAAGCCAAGAGCTCTATCTTCTATCCCAAGCTGCCCTTCTAAAGTCCCTTAGTTTGAATACTAAAAATGCTCAAGAACAAACTGAGCTTTGATCCTGTCAATTACTTGGGGCTTCTTGAAATCTCTACTCCCTTGGCTTTCTCTGTCCATTTCCCAAAACAGTCCTGAAGCGCTCAGAATTAGAACCAGACTGTTGGAGTTGGGAGGGACCATATGGATCATCTCATCCAGCCGCTTCATTCTGCAGAAAAGAAAACTGGAGGTCCAGAGGGGTGAAATGACCTGCCCAGGGTCACTCGCCAAGTTAGTCTTACAGCAAGGCCTGGACCCCAGGTCAGATCCCCTGCTCCCCAGTGTACCATTCTCCATTCCCTGCTTCCCCACAATCTCTTACAGATCCACCGAATGGGACGTCTCAGTTCATTTGCAAAGTGCTCGTTACTGTTCACATGTTGCTTTTGTTAAATGCAAACTAAGAGCACTTTTTCTAAAGGGAAAACAGACTGAAGGAGCAGAGCCAAACACAGCCATTTGAGAATTAAAGCTTATTTTTCATTTGTTTGTAATTAAGCATCAATAACTTTTAAAGTGTGTGTGGGGATGGGGGGGAGGGAAACAAGTTAAGAGAAAGAGAAGACTGATGGGCCACAGCTTTCCAGGCTGGTGGGGTCTCTTTAGCCAGCTGAGGAAAAGGCAAGGATGAAACCCCACTCAGGATGTGGCAGTGGGGGGAGACGAGCCATAAAGTTAAGGTTTCTTGGGGCCCTTTCACCAGGGGGACACTTTGCTTCTAGTGAAGGGCTGGATGGGTAGCTGCCCACTCCAGCACCTCGAGACTGAACCTCCCACAGTCAGAACTAGGGGCATGAAGTCACAGTGGTGGCCCCGGGACAGAAGGACTTTCTGTGAAGTGGAACTGCTCCAGCTGCAAAGAACAGGGCAGACGCAATTCCTTTCCAAAGGGTGACTAGGCAGCCATCACAGGACTGACATTTTTAATCCTTCCTGGAATCTGCATTGGAATCCTGAAGCCCAAAACTTTCCTACCTCTGGCCTCATCTCCACAGAGTAGTTTCCTCCTTTGCCAAGTGTTGGCATAAGCTCGGAGGCTGATGTTAACTCCTCCTTCTCACCCGGGCATTCATTCAGTGGTGGTCCTTTGAGGACACTCTCCCAGGCTGAACACTTTATCTTCTCTGTGAACAGAACATCTGAGCCTCCCGTGGAGCCTAGGACAGGCCTGTGTGAGTTAAGGGTATCACTTTCCTAAGGTATCCACTTTCCTAGCCTAAGGAGCTAAGGTAGACTGGTTCTAGGGTTCCTCAGGCTCTTGGTCATTCTAAGATAGAACTAGAATTGACCAGAGAGTCTTGAGTAAAACTATCACAGGGCCTTGTACATAGTAGATACTTAGTTTATTGATTTGGGGGGTTAAGGGAGAAATCCTTTCACTTATTCTTTCTCCCAGAGACCTCCAGTAGCCGGGCTTCCTCCTTATCCCACTGGGTTACTTTGACCTAGCCTAGAATTGTATTAGCTCTCCATTAAGATCCTATCAGTCTATGCTTTCAGGGGTCCTTCTCACTCCAAAGGACCATTTGTCTCTAGGTTCAAATGCATTGCCAAAGACTTGACTCTGGGTCGAACTAACGTCCAGATTTCAAAATGGACCACACTGAACTCCCCGCTTTGTTCTACCTTGCTACTATTCAATCAACTGGTCTTCTTGATGGGATCCATTTAGAGGCTGTCATCTAAGGTACTAAAACTGAGCCACAGAGGGAAATGGGGAACTTCAGAATTGTCATGTGGGGAAAGAATACTGATCACATCAGAGGTCCTTGCTCTGCTGCTTCTTACCCATGTGTCTTTGGGAAAATAACTTACCCTTTCTGGACCACAGCTTCAGTGCTTGTAGATTGAAAGGACTGTACTGGATGACCTCTGAGATTCATCTGCCTATGAATCTATGATCCTGTGATCTTCTCCTCCCTCAATTCTGCCTCCTCAATGCTGAGCTCCTCTGGATAAAACCAGGGTCTATATAGACCTTAATGGCCTCACCTAAATCTAAATCTAAGCAGTAACTCACTGGTTGGTACCTTTATTTCATATCATAGAATCTGACACTTTCTGAACTGGAAGAGACTACAGAAATTCTCAACCTGTGGGTCGCGACCCCTTTGGGGGTCAAACGACCTTTTCACAGGGATCACCTAAGACCATCGGAAAACACATATTTCCGATGGTCTTAGGAACTGAGACACTGCTCCTCTATCCGTCTCCAGGCGGGGTCTGCCCACATGCAGATACTCCCACATACGAGTATTAAAGGGTCGCAGCATCAGGCAGGTTGAGAATCACTGCTTTAGAACATAGTGTGTTAGAACTAGAAATGTCCTGAGAGCACAGAGCATCAGAGCTACAGGGGACCTTAAAACACAATGTAAGAACTGGAATCAGACCTTAATATTTAGAATGGCAAAGGGCCTTAGAAGTCTTCTAGCCCAACACCTCATTTTATAAGAACTGATATTAACAATGCATCACAACAAAGCACTATACATATATCTATATCTACACACACACACACACACACAACAACAACATGCAAACATTTTTAACATTCATTTAAAAAGTTTTGAGTTTTGAATTCTCTCTTTCCCTCCCCTCCCTTCTTCTTGAGAAGGTAGGCGATTTGATATAGATTATGCATGTGTAGTCATGTAAAACATTTCCATGTTAAACATGTTATAAAAAATATTAACCAAATATAACAAGAATAATAAAGTTTAAAAAATGCTTCAATTTGCGGTTGCCTCACAACAATACTGAAAGATAAGTGATTGCAAGTATTATAACTCCTATTTTTCAGATGGAGAAACTGAGACACAGAATTAATTTTTCTTGTGTCACATGGTCAGGAAAGCAAAGGTAGATGCTGACTGGCATTTGTTAAGTAATACTATGTGCCTGGCACTGTGTTAAACACTGGGGATACAAAGAGAAGAAAAAAAAAATTGGACCACCAGGATCACATAGCTAATTAATAGCTGATCTGATCAAACTCCAGTTCTCTGATTCTCTGACCATGACTCTTTCCATTGTACATCTCAGTCTTTGCCCATCAGCTCCTGTGGCTAAGGAGACATTGCAAACCTTATTAGGGCCTGATCTGGGTGTTTCATTCTGTGTTACCCACATGATGGGTTATGTAAATATTTCTAATGTAGTTTCATAAACACTTGTGAGATTTAGAAACAGCTGCTGTGTAGCCTTCCCCTCGTCTCATAGCCTCGTGAGAGCAGATGACTACAGGCTCCATCAGTTGTTTCTCAGATATATGGCAGTAACAAAAAGCTAGAGTTATCACAGTATGGTAACGGGAGAGCTGACCTTGAAGCCAGGGAGACCTGGGTTCAACTCCTACCCCTGTCACACAGTGACTGTGTGACCCTGGACAAAAATCGTTTCATCTCACAGTGTTCCCAGAAAACTCACTAGGAGGAGGAGATGCACTGTGCCCAAAATACTATAAAAACTGCATACTCTTGGACCCAGCAACACCACTACTAGATCTATACCCCAAAAGAGCAAAGGAAAAGGAAAAAGACTCATATGTGCAAAAATATAATCAGTTCTTTTGTGGTTGCAAAGAATTGGAAATCAAGGGGATGCCCATCAATTGGGGAATGGCTGAACAAGTTGTGGTATATGGATGTAATAGAAATCTATTTTGCTATAAGAAATGAGGAGCAGAATGCCTTCAGAAAAACCTAGGAAGACTTATTTGAACTGATGCAAAATGAAGTAAGCAGAACCAGAACAACAGTATACATGGTAACAACAATATTGTAATGATAATCGACTGTAAATAACTTAGCTATACAGTGGAATAGCTAAAGTATTCCAAAAGACTTAAGATAAAAAATGATATGTACTTCCAGAGAAAGAACTGATGGAGTCTGAATGCAAATTGAAGCATTTTTTAAACTTTCTTTATTATTCTTGTTGTATTTGGTTAATATTTTTTATAACATGTTTAACATGGAAATGTTTTACATGACTACACATGCATAATCTATATCAAATCGCCTACCTTCTCAAGAAGAAGGGAGGGGAGGGAAAGAGAGAATTCAAAACTCGAAACTTTTTAAATGAATGTTAAAAATGTTTGCATGTAATTGAGAAAAAATAAAAATCGAATGAAAAAAGAAGATAAATTGCAGAGCAGTTGATTATCTGAATTGGTAAAGGAATCGTCCACACAAAGAATTCCCTATGCCAATGAAATTCTAAGGCCCAGTCCCCCAGAATCTCCAAACACCCAAAATCCACAGGAATGTTATTGTGATAGAAAGTGGCCAGGCCCTGGCGCAACAGGAAAACGAGGAACACGTTTTTTGCATGTCTCTCCTGTGGTACCTCAGAAGCTGCTGCCCACTGGAGAAAGCCACACAGAGCACCGGACAGAGCATCTGGGCACCACCCAAGACGAATCTGCTTCTCATTGCACAGACAAATAGTTGAACTGTCTGTGAAAAAAAGGGAGCAGCTCAGAAGCACTAGGGTTTTGACAACAAGTCTTTAACTCATGTGCCCAGTGGAGGTCTTATGAAATTATTTTATGTGGAAAAACCCCAGGAGTGTAACACGCACACTCTGAGACAGCAAAACCCAATTTGGGAAGGGAGCAGGGTTTTTCCCCAGTGAATATGCCTGTGGAGAGTGACTTTGAATCATCAGTAGAGGCTTCCTGAGGCCCCTGAGAACATTGCATCTTGGGTATTAGAACCAGGGGATTTTAGAACTCCCCAGTATTGTGTTATCCTCTTTGTGTTTCTGGGGTTCTTGAATTCTTTCTTTCTGCCTGTTTGAAATTTTTTTCTTTGACCTAAAAACTCTGAATTTTGGTTATGACATTCCCGGCAGCCTTCATTTGAGGGTTTATTTTGGGAAGTGACTGATAGATTCCTTTTTTGTTTTCCTTACTCTGATCACGTATCTATAGGTATCTGAAGTCATGAGTATGATTACAGAGCCTCTTCTTGAATAATAGTAGTAATAACAACTAGTATTGATATAACATGAAGCTTTACAAAGTGCTTTGCAAACATCTCACTTTATCCTTACAATAACCCTGGGAAGTAGTTGCTAATTAATCTCATTTTACAGATGAGGAAACTGAGGCAGAGAAAGGTTCAGTGACTTGCTTTAATAAGTGCCTGAGGCTGATTGGAACTCAAGAGTCTTGTACTCTATTCACTATGCCACTTAAATTATCTCCTATAAATTCCTCGGCCTTTCTGAGCTAAATAGATAGATAGATAGATAGATAGATAGATAGATAGATAGATAGATAGATACATACATACATACATACATACATACATACATACATGGACAGACGATAGATGGATAGATAGATAGATGGATAGATGGATGGATGATAGATGGATAGATGGATGGATGGATGGATAGAAAGAAATTGACATGTTTGCAATTTCAGTGACAACTTTCTTTTTCTTTTTTTTTCTTTTTGAAGGGAGGCAGGGCAATTGGGGTTAAGTGACTTGCCCAAGGTCACACGGCTAGTAAGTGTTAAGTGTCTGAGGCCAGGTTTGAACTCAGGTCCTCCTGACTCCAGGGCCAGAACTCTATTCACTGCACTACCACCTAGCCTCCCCACAGTGGCAACTTTCTGACTGAACAGATAGATTAAGCAAGTTTTCAGTGCTCACTCGCTCACTTGCTCTCTCTCCCCACCTTTTGCCTTCCTTTCCACTCTTTCTCTCCATTTCCACCCTCTCCATCTTCAATTTAGGCCCTTTGTCAGATCCACAGATTTCCAGGCTTATATACTTTTACTGAGTTTTAATAGATGCATTCCATTACTAGTCTGTTGAGGCTTGTATTTAAAAGGCAATGAAGAGCCTCCTTAATAGAGATTGACTTCCCCTATGCAGAGACAGCTCTTATCTTTTACATAGGGACAGAAATTCAGGCTCCTCTCCATACCTCTTTTTCTAACCTCTAATATTCATAACATTTCCTTGACAATCCAGCCTGCTGAAGTTCATCCAGAAATATGCCCAAAGTTCAGCTGCTTTGAAGTTTCGGAGGGACAGTCCTGCTATCTGAGCCAAGCCAGCTGCTGTGGGATGAGGCATAAGAACTCATCTCAATGGCCGAATGTCATGTAAGGCCGAGTGGAGGCTGTCATTATAGAATGCTAGGGACTCTGGAGCTCCTAACAAATCAAAGCCTTTCTCTGGAGTATGTCTTACACAAAGAGAAGCTTCTTGACTGTGAATCTTAGCTTTAGAACAATCTTTTTTCAATTTAATTCAACAGCCCGTGTTTATTAAATGCCTGCTATGTTTGAGGTACTGGTGATAAAAAGACAAAAACTTTTCTAGAGAAAAGCAACCCTGGTGGATGTGACAGCTCTTCTAGGTGTATCAGCTGCCTCCCAACAAAAAGAGCATGGTGGATGCGTATGGCCCAGAAGTGTTTATACCAATGGTTCTCAACCTTCCTAATATTCGTATGTGGGTGTATCTGCATGTGGGCGGACCCACCTGGAGACAGATAGAGAAGTGGTGTCTCAGTTCCTAAGATCATCAGAAATATGTGTTTTGCTTTTTGAAGGGAGGCAGGGCAATTGGGGTTAAAGGGTCGTTCGACCCCCAAAGGGGTCGCGATCCACAGGTTAAGAACTGCTAGTTTATACCAAAGCCCAAGAAAGTGTTAGTTACTGTTGTTGTTCAGTCAATTCAGTTATATCCAACTCTCCATGATCCTATTTGGGGTTTTCTTGGCAAAAAATGCTAGAGTGTTTTGCCATTTCCTTCTCCAGCTCATTTTACAGATGAGGAAACTGAGGCAAACAGGGTAAAGTGACTTGCCCAGCGTCAGACAACTGGTAAGTGCCTGAAGCTTGGTTTGAGTTCAGGAAAATGAGTCCTAATTTCAGAGAGAGAAAGAGTCTGAATCAGATGCCTTCAGCCTCTGATGGTTGCCTAGGCAGTAATGAGAAATTCTTGGGGCATTTTTCCAAAAAATGTGATTAGCAAATAATTGTAGTGCTTCTACCTACATTCCTTCACTTGAAATATAGCAACAATAGTAATAATACGCTAGAAAAGCAACAATTATAACACATTTGTATGGCATTTTGAGGATTTCAAAGCATGTTCTTTAAACTACATATGAATTCCTGTTGCATGCACAGATCATTTCATTGTTCACATAGATGGGAAGTAGGGTGACTTAATGAAAAGCCAGGTCCCCCAGTTACCACCTGACCCATGCACTTTAGGAGTCAAGGAGAAGTCTCTTTGGGATCAGAATAGACTACTCAGTAAAATACACATATCAATAGCTCCTTGGCGTAAAAGTCTTTGCTAATAATGTTCCTTCATTAGTGTTTCTTGGTGACCAGGCTAGCCTAAGGCAAACATCATAGATCTTATGTAGCATGACAGACTTTAATTTCACTCTTCCAGAGCAAGGCTGGCTACATCTTCTAAGGTTCTAAGGATACCTCACTATAATACTTTTACTTCAAGCCTCCATTCTGATGTGGTCCACCACATACACATACACACGCACGCACGCACGCAGAGTTAACCAGTGATCAGTCCTTTAGTTCCAGTTTACCCATTAACATTGGTTAGCTTTTACAGAAAGATAGGTACTGGGAAGATAGGACAAGAGCCAAAATTACAAGGCATCCCCACCGCCATCCCTAACACCTGGAGCGCACTCTTCCCTAAACCACCCTGCTCTCTAGGAAAGGTGGTCTCAGACTTAAGACAGCTTTTACATAGCATTCATTCTACCAAATTCACTCCCAAACATGGCATGACTGATGAATGATTCTACATCTCTGCTACTATGGGTTGGGTAAAGTGGGTCACTTGAGACATCCTTCATCTCTGATTCTCAGGAAATCTCAGCATGGAATCTGGCTCCTGGATTTCTGGTAAATTGTTCTCCCAAATTTTTTAAGTTTCTAAGCTCATAACAATCTCTGACCTCTTCCACCTAAAAGAATGGCAACTGCAGAAACAAAAGAATCAGCAGTCTTCGGGTTTGCGGGCCACATGGCCCCAGTAGGGATCTAACCCTGAGGTTTCTCTCCCTACTGAGAATTTAATCCTTGCTTCCTCACTTGAACACAGCTGGTAGGAATGAAATCCAGCAAGACACTGACTTTGGGTGGTCAATGCCTTTTTGAATGTGCCCTGGTTCTTCACTCGCAGCTAATCCAAAAGGTTCCTCTTTACTGAATGGTTAGCAGACCAGAACCAGCTACAGAGTGTCTGCACATGCTCCAAAGTCCACTTGGGGATTGCATCTGCCCGGCACACTGCATATGCTCCTGAAGTCCAGCTCCTCTTTATGTATGTGTTACCTAGGATCTAGGATGCCAGGCTCTGAGCTAACTCACACTATCAGCTCTAGGCATACATCTATATGATAGAACAATCTTGGGAACTTTTCAAAAATCCAATCTCTTAGGCTCATTTTGTCCCTACTCTGATTCCTCTGGGAATCTCATGAAGGTAGCTAGTATCTAGATCTCCAGAGTTGGAAGCAAAAGGGTCCCAGCTCCCATGAAAGCACTCTAAGTAACAAGACATATTAAGGTACAGGACAATCCTTAATTTATCCCACAGTCAGGATATAAAACCTATAAAACACATGTAAAACATATAAAGGATTCACAATAGGTTAAAACCTATTGTTACAGCTTTTCTCCATCTCTACTAGTTCCATCTTCTATTGCCTTCCCAGGGCCCCATAGAATCCCCTAGATCAGTGGTTCTCAGCCTTCCTAACGCTGTGATCCTTTAATACTCGTATGTGGGCATATCTGCCCCTAGATCAGTGGTTCTCAACCTTCCTAATGTGTGATCCTTTAATACTCGTATGTGGGCATATCTGCATGTGGTCAGACTCGCCTGAAGATGGATAGAGGAGCGGTGTCTCAGTTCCTAAGACCATTGGAAATGTGTTTTCCAATGGTCTTGGGCAACTCCTGTGAAAGGGTCGTTTGACCCCCAAAGGGGTCCCAACCCACAAGTTGAGAACCGCTGCCCTAGATTCATAATGCTGTCTTGTATTCTGGGCTCCCTTCAGAAAGGACGTGGAAGTGAGGGGTTGCTTAGAAAGGCAAACCCTTGATGTTCCAATGTCAGAGACTGGTGTAGGCCTCTGGTCTTATGTTACTACCTTAAGGACTTGGGCTCCTTTTTAGAAAGGAAACTCACCTGGGGCTGCTAAAGGGGAAATCTCCTTTCGATTGGAATTACACTGTCTGAATTGTTTGCTGTAGTTGTTACAGAGTACAGGGTTTTTTGGTCCTCCACATTGTGCCCCAGTGCCTTGTTGCTCCTCCAGCTCCAGGACCAAGAAAGGAATCTCTCTAGAATTTCTTGACACATCTCCAGAAGGCTACGGTTTCAGGATCTCTCCATCTAAGGGTGGATGAATTCCTACCACTTGTCTATGTGGTTTTGCTCTCCTGAAACCATGCATGTGAAAGTGTGTGCCACTGAAACATGCTGCTGACTCTCCATGGCTGAGTCCAGGACCTCAGCATCAAAGAGCTCCTGCTATATTCTGAGTAAAAATACCCAGAGTCAGAAGACGGGGTGTCTTTTTTGAGGAACAGCAAGGGTTGGGATTATGCCTGTGATTCTATAGGTAGAGGGGTCCTTCCAGGTAAGGAAACTCACTGTACCCATGCAGCTCAGCATCTTCTCCACAACTTAACCATCCTGGGCCTCAGCTGAATTAGGTAATTTCTGAAGCCCTGCCCAACTCACAATTGTGGAATTTTAAATCACCCTCTCTCTTTGAGCTTTCAGTTTTTCATCTAGAAAATGAAGAATTTAGCCCAACTCTGTCACTTACTTTCTGTGCCGCCTTGAGTAAGTCATTACATTCTCTCCAAGCCCCAGATGTTTTCTCTACTATATGGGGAACATCCGACTTGTCCTTTGTATATCATGAGGCGTTATGAAAATGAAATGGAATGATGGATGGGAAATTGCTCTGTGAATTTAGAGAGCTACATAGACTATTATTACTGCAGTTATTATTAGATAATTATAAGTACTCCCTAGACAAGATCTGCTTCATGGATGAATGGAAGGAAAGAAGGAAGGAAGGAAGGAAGGGAGGAAGGAAGGAAGGGAAGGAGGAAGGAAGGAAGGAAGGAAGGGAGGAAGGAGAAGAGAAAGAAGTAAGGGAAGGAAGGAAAGAAAAAGGAGGAGAGAAAGGAGTAGAGAAGGAAAGAAAGAAGAAAGGAAGAAAGGAAAAAAGGAAGGGAGAGAAAGAAGTGGGGGAAGGAAGGATTGTTTTACACACAGATATCTAGGTAGCTTATCAATCAAAATTGGGTAGAAGAAAAAGAATCTATGGGAAAGGACAAGAAGGTTTTGTTTGAGACTAGGCTTGTGAGGATCTAGAGACAGAAACGGAGGTTAGTTATGCTAAAAACATTTCCTTTGACTCTGACTCATGACAGTGGCTCAATTGCATGCAAATGAAAGTTCATCTTTTCCAACATAAAGAAGGCAAGAAGGGAGCAGTTTATTTGGTAAAGACCCCCAGTGCTTGATCTGGGAAGTGGTGGAATAAGCAGCCACAAAGTCATCCAGGTTTTTCTCCTTTCTTGGTTAATCTGTGGATTCCATCTGTTTATTTGCAGCAAGCAATACTTGTTTATGAGATGTTTATTTATGCAGTGAATGAATTGACCCAAATGATGGTCCTGTGGGTGTCAGTCCTTATATAGCAGTGAACAGGGGTTCTAGCCCAGAGGAATACTGCCTCTGGGCCACCTCTGAATCTGCTGCCATGCAGGGAAATTGCTAAAGACTAGATTGCTAGGTCATGGTCCTTCCCACCCTGACCTGTGCTCATGTAGTTTACACACACACACACACACACACACACACACACACACACACACACCATACCCTCCATATTCCAATCTGTACTAGAAAAGTCTAGATCATAGAATCGTAATAGAAAACTAGGAGGGGCATCAGGAGGCTTCTAGTCCAAATGAATTCAAGAATTATTTATGAAGCTTCTACTAGGCACAGTGCTGGACACTGAGGATGCAAAGACAAGGAAACTGTTCCTGCCCTCAAAAGAGCTTACATTCTACAAGAGATACATAGAAAATGTAAAACAATAAGTAAGAATGTGATGATAGGATGAGTGATGGTACAGTGACAACTAGGCATATACATTAATGTGGAGGAAAACAACATGGAAAGATTTCAGAACACTGTTCATTGCTGTGGCCAAGCGTAACTTCCAAGTGCTGACCAGGGAGTTGTGTTCTCTGCTTCTTGGCAGAGAGGTGATGGACCACAGGTGAGGAATGATGATACCTTTTTAGACATGGCCATTTTATGGATTTAATTTGTTTAACTGCACTTTTTTTCTTACAAGGAAAGGCTAAAGTGTGACAGAGGTGGCAGGGAGAGAGGAGGTGGGACATGATCTTGATATAAAAAAAATAAACATAAATTAAACAATTAAAAAGAAAGGTTTCACCTAGGAGGTAGCGTATAAGCTGAACATTGAAAGAAACTCAGGATTTTAAGATGCAGAGGGAAGATACGGAATACCATTAATAGGCCTATATGACCTGCTGATAAGCCTGAGTCACACAGAGCCTGAGCCACACGGATCTCAGTGTAGGAGGAGTTTGCCCAGAGCAGAGAGAAGAAGCTTCTTGAGTGGACAAAGGGAGGAATTTTGCCTAGGGGAACTTGTTTGTGGGGAGTTCTAACAGAAAGAAGGTTTAAGATGCTGGAGCTCCCTGGATTAGTGATAAGCACTCTGTTAAACCTTACCTCCTGGCGTCCTAAAGATGTCCCAAATCAATATATTGGTTTTACCTTTGAGGAAGAGAGTTTATTGTATTTTGTGAATCTACCCTGGAAATACACATGCGTATTCATAGTGGCTGCTAGGGGTATTGCATCGGTGTTACACAAGTTTGGGGAATAACAAGCAAGACATTTTGGCTGGGACATAATATGAGTAAGGGAGAGTGATATGAAATGTCTGGAAAGATAGGTTGGAACCAGATCATGAAGACTTCTAATCACCAAACGTTTATCCTCGAGGCAATAGGGAGTCACGGGGAGTTTCTTGAGCAGGGGTGTGACGTGGTCAGACCCACAATTTAGGAATATCATTTTGGCCTTCTAATTAGCTGGATAGCTAGCATATAATGCTTACTATGTGCTAGGCCCTGTGCTAAGAGCTTTATAAGGGAGGCAAACAGAGATTGAGGGACATGCCCAGGATCACACAATAAGTGTCTGAAACCAGATTTGAACTTAGGTCTTCCTGACTTCAGGTCCAGTGTTCTATTCACTGCACCACCTACCTGCCAACTAGGGAGGTCAAGGCTGGTGGAGATTACTTGAGTTCTGGAGTTATGAACTGTAGTAGAGCTAAACCCTTTGGGGTATCTGTTCTGATTATAGTAACAATATAGTAAGCCCTAGGAGGGACTACCAGGCTGCCTAAAGACAGGCAAATAGACCCAGCCCCAAAACAGAGCAGGTCAAAGTTTCTGGATCCATCAACAGTGGGATCAGGCCCAGGAATGTCCTCTCTGCTTCCAGCCTGGACAAGATAGGGAGACTCAGTCTCAAAAAAGAAATATTGTTTCAGCAACTATGTGTAGGCTAAATTGGAGAAGAGAGACATACACTCACCCACACATGACAAAAGTGTCGGTATTTCTGTTGCACTCCTAATCCTAAAGACTAATTAGTGTTGCCCATTGGACCACCATATTGTACAGGATATAGAATGGGGGTAACTAAGTGTTGCTGTGGATAGAGTACCAGGCCTTAGAGTCAGGAAGACCTGAGTTCAAATTTTGCCTCAGATACTTCCTAGCTATGTGACCCTGGGAAAATCACTTCACCATGTTTTCCTCAATTTCTTCACCTAAAAAATGGGCTGGAGACGGTAATATCAAACCACTCTAGTATGCTTGCCAAGGGAACCCAGCTAGGGTCACAAAGACAAGACTGAAAGGACTGAACCACACATTCGTGAAATTATTGTTCCTACGGAGCAAAGAAAAGTCTTGAGGCAAGGCTCCCAGAGGGCATTAAGAACTGACCCCAGAACAATGAAAATGTTGTAAAGAAGACTTCAGTTGACAGTCTGTACAGACAAGTTAAGCAGGGATCTGAAGGCCCAGTTCAATAGCTGTGTCAGAATAAAAGGTCAGTTTAATTCATTGAACTACGTGTGAACATAGACCCACATCTCTTAGGTTAAAAAAAATCCTCTCTCTTTTGAAGAAAAATTCTTAGAAATTTAACTTTTAAAAATTAAGATATAAACCAAACCCTCTTGGAACTACAAGTTCTGTTGTGCCCACTCTGACAGGGAGCAAGGCCACCTAAGGGCATTTCTGACATCATTTCACTAAGTCTCTTGGGCATTCATGCAGTAGAATCCTGCTCCTCTTTTCCAAAGACCTTTACCTGGTGAGCTTGTCAGCTTTGCCTCTGAACATCTGTGCCTGGAATGCTCTTCTCCTTCCCCATTACTCATCTCACTCCTTCCTTGCCTTCGCCATCTAATCCTTTCACTTTACAAATGTGGAAACACAGCCTAGGAGATAGCAAGTCACCTGCCCAAGGTCACAGGGCATGTCACTAGCAGAACTATGATTTGATCCCATGTTTTGTTGTTGTTGTTGTTTTTATTTTTGGAGGGGGGAAGGTAGGGCAATTGGGGTTAAGTGACTTGCCCAAGGTCATGTGGCTGGTAAGTATTAAGGATCTGAGGCTGGAATTGAACTCAGGTCCTCCTGACTCCAGGGCCAGTGCTCTATTCACTGTACCACCTAGCTGCCCCGATCCCATGTCTTTTCATTCCTAGACCAGTAATCTTTCTATAGTTCCATTTTTTGTAAGCCTTTTGCTTCTGGAAGTAGCCTAAGCATGCTTCTCCAAGTGACCAAGAGTTTTCTTCTCCATCATAGTTTCTCCTCTTCTTTTCTTTTCTTTAGCTGTCCCTGATGGGTTTGTTCTTCACTCTCAACTAACTTCACCAGCACTGGTTTAGCTTCCCACTATAACCACCATTGTGGGAAAAGCCCTGGGAAAGAAACATGTAGGTTTAAAGAAACATGCTTAATTTGCTGTGAGATCTTTGACAAGACCCCTCTCTTTGAGTCTCAGTTTCCCCTGTAAGGCAAACTAAGTATTAGGACTAAAGTGGTAGAGTAGCTAGAGCAGGGGACTTGGAGTCAGTAAAACTAGGTCTTGAATCCCTTCTCCATCATTTACTAGCAGATGTGACCCTGGCAACAACCTCAGCCTCACTTTCTTCATCTCTAAAATGGGGATAATAATACACCTAACCCACAAGGGTGCTGTGAGACTCAAATACGATAACATGAGCAGTGCTTTGCAAACCTTAATGAGCTAAATAATGTAAGCTAGTATTTGTTATTATTATTTTGAAAAAAGGTTAATTATTAATACAATTGTTATTAGATGATATCGAAGGTCCCTTCCAGCTCTGACATTCTTAGGATTCTGTCAGTTCTTTTTAAAAATTATCTTAAGTTGCACCTAATTTTTTTTTAATTACAGAATAAGCTCAGACAGACAGAACATTTTTAAGTGCTTTCTATGTTCCAGGTGCTATGCTAAGTACAAAGCATTCAAATAAAATTAAGCAAGAGTCTCTATACTCCAGGAACTTCTAAAGCAGACAAGGAAGACAACACGCCAAGGAGGAATGGGAAGGTGGATAGGAGGATGGCATATATAATAGCAGGACTGGAAATGTCAGGATAGGGGAGACCTTGGAATCAAGAAAGATAAGACCAACTTCTCAAAATCCAGGGTTGCTCTAAGGTCGGAGTTCTAGTCTCCAGTGGGGAAGAAACAAATAGAGTTCAGGGAATAGAATGTCTGGCTCCGGGCCCACACAAGGGACCTGCGAACACACACTACACACACACACACACACACACACACACACATACACACACACACACATGCACACACATCAAAAAGATGCACCATGGACATACCCCTCCTACTGTTCTCATCAAAGTAAAAGCTAACCCTTTTTCTATTGAAAACCCTCACTATAAATCAGGCTTCAACTCCATCTTTACTATTAGAATTCATGCTACTGGACAGGAATTTAAGTATGATTTTGTCACATTCTGGGGCCTACCCACAGGCACCTACCTAAGGATGAGAAAGAAGGAACAAGCTAAGCAGGTGTAATCAAAGAGGTTGCATAGGGGACATTTCTTCATTAGTACCGCTCATTACACACACACACACTCATACTCACACTGTCTCTGACTCTCTCCTCTCTGTCTCTCTGTCTCTGTCTCTCTCTTTCCTCTCTCTCTCTCTCTCTCTCTCTGTCTCTCTCTCTCTCTGTCTCTTTCCTCTTTCTGTCTCTCTGTCTCTCTGTCTCTGTCTCTCTCTGTCTCTGTCTGTCTCTCTCTCTCTCTGTGTCTCTCTCATGTATATTATATCTGGGCTCTGAAGCAGCACAGGTGTTCATCTCTGGACCCACATAAGCCACCAAGCACTGGACAGCAGGGTAGAAGCCCAGGAGTCCCAATGCCACACATGCATCATCCCCACTGTAAAAGCCCCTCAGTTTCTCCTCCTGTGCTCACCTCATATGCTCTCTGAGAACGTGGTCTGGCCTATGTGCTTACACCCTCACCTGTCTTCTATGCCTACAACCTCCCCTTACAATCTCTGATATCAGGACCACCCTTAACTCCAAGCATTGGTCGATATAATTCAATGCAATAAACATTTATTAAGTGCCTACCATGTGTAAGTCACCATGCTAGACCTTGGAAACAGAGACCAAAATTAACAGTTGTGTCCTCAAAGAGCTAACATCCTAATAAGGGAACAGAAAATTGATGCAAATAAATACAGAATAATTTCAGGAAGGAAAGACCACATACAGAGAGGAGAGGCATGAATGGTTTCCTACAGAAGGTAGGTAAGGCATGAGCCGAGCTTTGTAGGAAGCTAGGGATTCTGAAGTGCTAGGTGAAGAAGGAATGTATTCCAGGTGTCAGGGAGCAGTGTGTCCTAGAAAACATTGGTGAAGACTTATATGTGTGGGCAGACGAGTACTCTCCCTTTCCTCTCCCTCTCCCAGAAGACTTTGAGGCAAAGAATGTGTGGGTCCCGAACATGACCTAGGTTTCTTTAAAAAAAAAAAAAAGATCTTTACAGGATATGATCATTCATATTTATCACTGATGATCTCCAACCTGAGAAGCTGGTTTGCCTTGGAGGTGTGACTGAGAAGTGTTTGGGGAGTTACATTTTATGATAAAGTAGCTAATGGCTTTTTTTTTCTAATTTTATTAAATCGTTCATTTAACTATGACTGTTGAAGTTTAAATGACTGGATTTGGCAAGTGTTCCATTTTTCCTTAGAATGTTATTCAAATTCTCAACAGAAGTATTTTTTTTTCCAGCATTTACTAAGGAGCTTGAACAAGCCATAGTCAGGATCTCAAAGAAATTCTCCACTGTCTGTTATTCCCAACAATACCCTTGAATATTTCATGTCTGACCCAACCTGTCTTAGCTTTCCTTTAAATGCAGAGATTAAAATGCCTGAGATCACCAGTCTTGCTGCCATGCTGGCCCCATTCCTCAAGACAGAACAGCATCATTTGAAGTCGCGGAGTTGGCACTATTTTGCATGGAAAAGGCACTAGACCAGGAAGAAATAGGAACGGCTAGTAAGTGGCGTCTGAGCTTCTGAGTGATCAGTCTTGATTGCCAGATACTCTTCTAAGTTAAAGAGCCTGGCCCTTCACAGGGATTGAATGACCGACAGTCATATGCCCCAAATTATCCTGCAGCCAGTCCAAAGCAGGTTTCTATAAAAGAACCAGTATGCTACACTGTGATCCTATAGACCGTTGTTATACAGTCCTCTGAGCCAATGCAAAGGCATGGAGCCTGGAGAAGAAATGCCCATCTGGAAGAATAGCAAGTCAGCCAGTTTGGTCGGAATGTAGTTTATGAAGGAGAATAATATAAAATAAGTGTGAGTTTGGAGCCAGAGTAGGAAAGACCTTAAATGCTAAAGTGAGTAGTTTGTAATTCATCCTAGAGGCACCGGTGAAATCTCTTAAGCAGGAAAGTGACATGGGTTGGTTTGAACAAAAAAGCACCAGCTCTGTGCCGGGTAGCTTCAGACAGAAGTGTTTATGCAATCAGTCTGCTTCTTGCCCAGGCTATCCCCCATGAGTCTATCTACCTACCCTTCCACCCCTACTTCCCTCCTGCCCCATAGTGTGCATAGAAGGTTTCTCTTGTTCTCTCTTCCCTGCGCTTCCTTCTCTCCAGTGTATTGATGTCATTGAAACTGTCTCACCAGTTACCCTGTTTGTGTATTTAGGAAAAAGTTTGAAATTGTGGCAGATGGGCAGAATTTGCTTTTCACGCGATCCTCTCCAGTCTGATTTTGACCCATTCTAAAGATTTAACCCGCAAATATTCTGTTTGTCCTCAGAATGTCACCCACAATTCTTACAGAAACACACTTTCTTTTCAAGAACTTACTAAAGAGTTCCCCCAAGCCACAGTCAGGACCTCAAAGGAAAGTAATTCTCCAATGTCTTTTAATTCCCAACAAGGCTCTCGACTATCTCGTATTTGACCCAACCTGACCTAGTTTCGTTTTAAATGCAACCAGAGCTCAGGCTGAGGGAGATCACCAGCCATGCCACCAGGCTGGCCCCACTCCTCGGGACAGATGGTCCATTTGATGCCAGGAAGTGGAGGCCATTTTATCAAAGCACAGAAAAGACTTTCTCTTGTGCAGGAGGTCAGGAGTCAAAAAGTCACATGGGGGCTGGGGAGGGGGCCAAAATCTGGTGCTCAGAGGAAAGATCCAGGAGTAGGTGCCACACAGAAGCTTGAGAAGCTTCCAGGACTTCAAAGGACAGATGACCGGGTGTTTGAGCCCTGAGGTCACTTCCCATTGGAGAACTTGGGGTCACCAGAAGAGTGAATGTTTGAGGAAATTAGGGATCACAAGATTAGACACAGGCTTAGAACTCTTCAGCATCATTTCCCTCGCTTTAAACTCCACTGAGAAAAGAAATTGTCGCGTCCAAAGCCGAATCATCTAAAGAATTAAAATGATGCTGTTGGTCATTTGTCCATTTGTCTTGAAAAAACTTTCATGTCTAGTGGCCTGGCCTTCCTTACAAGCCCGTCTTGCAAGGCAGAAAAAGCAAACTTCAGACAATGGAGGGGTTTTTGTTGGGGTGGGGCTTATTTATTTTTTTTGTTGCTGTCATTTGGACATTGCCTTTTCTTTCGATATTCTGTGTTCTGCAGTCAAGGTGTGAAACAAGAGTTTTAGTTTCCTCTGTAAATATTAATGATTTGAGAGAGAGTGGGATGTCATAATAAGAGCTAGAATTTATGTAGGACCTTAGGGGTTTGCAAACCACTTTACAAATGTCTTCTCGTTTGAGCTTCACGACCACTCTGTGAAGAAAATATTCTGTCCATTTTACAGACAAGAAAACTGAGGCTGAAATGGGTCATGTGTCTTGCACTGGGGAATAAATGGATGTTTGAGGCAGGATTCAAGCTCTGCTCTGAGCCCAGCTCTTCCATGCCTCTCCACCACCTATCTCACTGGAAGTAGAAGATGGCCTCAAAGTCAAGTCCTACCTATTGACATGGTGGCCATAACCCCTCAGGGCTACCAGGCACAGAGAAACTACTGAATCGCTTTGGTAGAGGGAGTATTCCTCATAGGAATTCCCTATAACAAAGAAGTCAGGGGTTAGGGACCAAAAAAAAGTCTTGTTGAGTCCCAAGAGAATTTTTATCCTGTTAGTATCCAAAATTGAAAGGAGGAAATAGGCAGCTTGGGAAAGACATAATTGGAATTGACTGCTCTAACTCCCTAACCCCTCAAAAGAAAGAGCAAAGTAATGAAATAAGATCTTTGCTTCTTTTGGGTTTGGATCTCTGACTCTCCCCTGTCTTCTTTTTCTTATTATATTTGAAGAACAAGCTTTCGTCAAACATCTGCTGTGCTTAATTCAAATACCAATTTATGTTGGTTCAAAGGTTGCATGTACCTTTTCACAAGTAAAGCTCCTCCAGAGTGGAGCCGTCTGGCGTGGGAGGAAGCAAGCCGCTTCTCATTGCAAACCTTTAAAGCAAAGACTAGGACCTGACTCCTTGTACAAGACACCTTGAAAAGGGCCATTTATTCTCACAAATGGTTGGACCCTGAGGTCCCTTCCAACTCTGAGCTTGCGTGGTCCTGGCTGTGGAACCCAATCTTGCTGCTGAGAGAGGAAATAAAGTTTAGCTCAGGTACGGCCCCTGTTCTCAGGGAGTTTTCGGTCTTGTGAAGAGATGTGGCATGTATATAGATAAGTAAACTACAAAACATTCCCATGGCAGATGTATTTAGGCAGTGTTATATGGCTCCCTGGAGTTGGGAAGACTTGAGTTCAAATACAGCTTCAGGCACTTCCTAGCTGTGGGACCCTGAGAAAGTCACTTAACCTCGGCCTGTCTCAGTTTCCTCAACTCCAAATTGAGGATAATACTAGCACCTACTTCCCAGCGGTGCTGCAAGGATCCAGTGAGATGGTATTTATAAAGCACTTAGCAGAGAGCCTGGCACATAGTAGGTCCTTAATAAATGCTTTCCTCCCCACCTATGTGAGATCTAAGGTAGAAAATCATTCAGGTCAAGAAATTAGAGAAAGTTTCATGAAGGAGTCATTGTTTGGTTTCTTGTCTTCCATGTCCTCTCTCTCTACTCATTAAATGTCCATAATATACAGCTGATTTAGCCTACAAAATTAACAAGTTTAACTGCTTGCTCTCTAAAAACCCGCAAGGTTCCAATGTCCAGATTTCTCTTGTTCTTTTTATTTCATTATAATCAAGTTATTACTTTTGCATGGTAGAAACTCTTTTGGGGTATGGATTGGACTAGATGGCTGTCAAGGTCCCTTCCACCTCTCATATACCATATACCATAGTTATGTGCCCCATTTTTTATTTTAAATAGGGGATGAATGAAAATGTTTAACATTTATCTGAGTTTTTTTAATAATGTTTAATGAAAAAACTTTTTACTTATGGGTACCTCTATTGATTTTTTTATGGGTCAGTAACCTTTGAAAGAAATATTTTTTTCCTGTTTCTGGACTATGATCAATGAGTTTGTTTTACTAGTCTTTCAAAGGAAATGGTTTTTCAAAAGACATTTAAAAGATTGAAAGAGTTTATTCCTTTATATTGGGGAAATGAAAGTCCCTTGACCTCTATCTGTAAATTCCTGGCCTGCTATGGTATGGGCTCTCCCAAGAGAACAGGGTAAGTCTCAGATGGTGCTGTCAAGGACTTGGCAATCACTGACCTTGTGACACAAAGCCTTTGGTATTTGCTCTACCCTAAGACTTCTTACTGGCTGCAGGAATCCTTATTCAGGTAACTGACTCCCTCCGGCTGCCCTGTTCTCCTTCTCAGCTTCTTGGCTGTCTTGTTGTCCTTCCTGACCACAGTCAGCTCTATGTTGCAAGGCCTGGCTGGGGATCACCAGCCTGAGAAGCCTTTGCTAGCTCCATGATTTTACAGCCTGGCTCCGGAGGACCATCAGATCAGAAATCAAGAACTGGGAAGCAGCTTAACTGTCCTCGAGTACAACTGCCTCATTTTACAGATGAGGAGAGAAGATGGTACTTTCATTAGTATGATCAGCAACAGCTGCTGCTTTCCTGTCCTACAGATCAGTTTCCTTAAAGCCTCATCCACCTCTGAAAATCTCTGATGCTGTTATTTTCTCTTGAAGGTAGTGGGGAAATGTTGAAGGTTGGCAAGCATAGGAGTGGCATGCATCCAGTGTGCAAGAGTGAGCAAAGGAGTGGTGTGCATCCAGTGTGCAAGAGTGAACAAAGGAGTGGTGTGCATCTAGTGTGCGAGAGTGAGCAAAGGAGTGGTGTGCATCCAGTGTGCAAGAGTGAACAAAGGAGTGGTGTGCATCCAGTGTACAAGACGCATTCATGAGATAGACATAAATGAAGGAAGGGGGAGAGCCTGGAATCCTGGAGACCAGTTAAGAGACCGTTAGAGTAATTTAGGTTAACAGGGATCATAGGCTTATTTTACAGATGAAGAAACTGAGGCCCAGAGAGGAGAAATTATTCAATCTCAGGGGGTCTCCAAGGTCTCTGACCCCTGATAGAAGGAAACACTGAGAAGGAGGTCCAATTTCTCACCAGCCCTATCTAGAGACTGAAGCTGTTTCCTATTTGATCTTGTGTGTTTTGAGGCCTCTATAATTCCCAGACAGTAACAGCTTGGGCCGAGGAAGAAATGAGTTTTAGGATGGGAGTGTGTGGTGTTTGGCATGCCGGGAAGAGCAACCAGAGTTCCTTTTAGTTGTTCCCACATTCTACAAATAAGGCATGATCCCAAGTAGATGGGCTATTAGAAATGCTTCTGGGCGTCCGCAGCTGGAAGAAACCAACTATTTCTGGGCAGATTCAATGAAGCAGTTTCGCCCCTGGGAATGTTGATTTACTTCCAGGGGTTCTCTTGGAGGAAGCTTGTTTGAAGCTGGGTGGGCTTTCCTACTGATGTTTGAATGCATCTTCCCCTTCTAGTCCCCCATAGCTGCAAACCACAGCTGGAACACTCAGCTGGAAGTCTGGGGTTAACATTCTGCAGGTAGGGATGGACTGTGAAGAGATAAAAGATCCCACGCCGTCATCCCGTGGCAAGGGGACAGCCAGATGTATTTGGATCCCTATTGTAGGGCCATGCTCTTTGGCTTCCATTGTCACGATACAAAAGTGCAGCTGGGCTTGAGGCTGCAGAGGACTTTTCTTTGTGTGATTCCCTGACGCTGTATGAATCTAGATTGGTTGAAAATGATTTTTTTCCCCCAACCTGTGAACATCTCACAGCTCACGCTTACAGGGACATTCATATATTTACAGCTGGAAGGGACTCTGAAGGTTATCTAGTCCAAGCTGAGGAAAGTGAGGCCTACCCAGGCTGGGTGACTTGCCTACAGTTAAATAACTTAGTCTCCCAGCTAAGATGTGAGCATGAATCCTTGACTCCACATCTAGCAATCATTCCACTGTACCAAGTTGCTGGTGCCCCATTCATTTGGTGCCCCATTCAGCCTGCCTTGCTGTTGTCTCTGTTGGAGGTATGTGGGGTCTGTCTTCCAAACTACTGGGTAGCTTGTGAGCTCCTGATCTAGACCAGGGGTGGGGAAGCTGCAGCCTCAAGGCCACATGTGGCCCTCTAGGTTCCAAGTGTGACCCATTGACTGAATCCAAACTTCACAGAACAAATGCCCTTAATAAAAGGATTTGTTCTGTAAAACATAGATTCAGTCAAAAGGCCACACCCAAGGACCTAGAAGGCCACATGCCACCTTAAGGCTACAGGTTTCCCCACCCCTAGTTTAGACCTTCTTCTGTCTTTCTCCTAGATTCAGAGCATTTGAGAATCAGGCTGAATGGACTTCAGGATGAGTTTATTGATCCTCAATCAATAAACATTTATTAAATGCCTACCAGGCACTGTGCTAAGTCCTGTGGATACAAAAAGAAGCAAAAGAGAGTCCCTGCCCTCAAGGAGCTTACTATCTAATGGATCTATTAAATCGGACTGAATAAAACATCATTATGTCCAGTGGTCTCTGTTTGCCCACAGTGAGTGATTTGCCAGCTAATGAAAAAACAGCATGCCCCTCTTTTTTTCCATCCGAGGAGAATTTGTATTGCCTTGTCTGTATAAGTAACTGTCCCAGGATTTGGCTTGGCCACCCTAAGAAGACTCTGGTTTACTGGTGAAAATTCCCTCAGCACTAGGCAAGTTTACTTAAGACTAGAAAATGGATCCAGGGTGGAAGCAGGATGGTAATTGTGTCCAGTGGCCTTGGTGCCACTCACTACCATCTTCCATTTCAGGCACAGTTCATATTTCATTGTCAAAGGTCTGACAGCAGCATTTTAGGTTAGGGTACTTCTCCTGACACTCTTTTTGGGCTTGTGCTTTACCATGAAGGACAACCTACAGGCTTCCTACTCCAATCAGGGCAGCAGAGATACTAAGTATTTGACTCACTTTGTTACCTTAGGGAAGTTGTTTTTACCTCTCTAGTTTTTAGTTTATTAAATGGAGCATGGGCTTGGTTACCCCATGGTGCCCGTCACAAACTCAGCTCCTTGGCCCCTTGATGCAGGAAGGATGGAAGTGTGGAAGGTGTTTGGGGAACTGAAGGAACCAGGGTGGTTGAGACATAGGTAAGAGAACAGAGAGAAATGAAGTTGGAAAGGTGAAGAAGAGGCAAATTGTATGGAGCTCAAATGTTGGCTAAAGATTTCAGATTTTGTCCTGTAGGAAGAGGGGAGCCATGTAAGATTTTTGAGTGAAAGAGTCAAATGGTATTTAAGGAAAATGAATATATTAGTCTATGGTGTTTGGATTAGAGGGGAGAGAGTTATGGAAGTATGGCGTCCAGGTACAGAGATGGGGAAACTGCGGCCTTCTAAGTCCAAGTTTTACAGAACAAATCATTTTATTAAGGGATTCATTCTGTGAAGTTTAGATTCAGTCAAAGGGCTGCACTTGAGGACCTAGAGGGCCACATGTGGCCTTGAGGCAGCAGATTCCACCCCCCACTCACCAAGCCACTGAGGTGAAAGATGACTGCAGAATTATAGCCTCCTTGAGTTGGAAATGACTTTAGAGACCATCTTAGCCTGGGCCCGCTCTGCAGGTGGAAACAAAGGCACAGAGAGGGGAAATTACTTTCCCAGAATCACAGCAAATTGGTGACCAAGACCAGAACTGATGTCTCCTGACTCTAAATCCATGTTCTGCCCACAGAGGAAAGTGGCAGTTGCCATACAGTGACCCAAGATTTCCTCTTCCTCCCCAGGATCTAGATCCCTGTGAATATAGCCATATTTGTGGCTCCAGAACAGATAGGTCACCTCTACCTTATGACAATAATGATGATGATGATAATTAGCGCTTACATAGGACTTTAAGGTTTATAAAGCACTTTACCTATATTATTCTTTTTATACTCACAACAGCCCTAAGGGGCAAATGTTTTTCTCCCGATTTTCAGATCAGGAAACTGAAACTAGAAAAAGTTAAGTGAGTGTCTGAGGCTAGATTTTAACTGACGCCTTCCTGACTCCAATTCTCATGTTTTACCCACTGTGCCACCTAGCTGCTCCCAAGATGCCCCCTCTCTGAGGCACAAAGGAAATCCCAGACAGAATCACCAAACTTTGCCATCCCCATCCTTTCTGGGACCCTCTTGATACTTGATAGAGGAAGACAAGAGTCATGTGCCTGAGGAGCACAGGCAGAAGGGACTGAGGAGCCTCATTAGCCCTCTCCCTTTCAGGAGCTGACGTTTGAGTTTTCCAGAGTATAACCATCTCCCGCAGGGAGCAAACTTCTTTCCAAGTAAAATTACTATCTGCCAGTGCAGAGAGAGCTTTGGGGATCTCATGAGCAATTGCATGGAATTGGGGTTTCTTGATGTGCTAACAACATGGAAGAATGTTTTGTGGGTTCCATGCCAGCTCATTAAGGCAGCCGTTTCCACTAGTATCCTCGAGAGCCAAATCAGTCACAGACTAGGCTGCTGGAGATCAGGGCCCTATTATGATTTACTTGGGCCTTGGGCCTTTTACTTGAGGTATAAACAGAATAAGAATCATAAGCAACGATAATTTGGGTTTTATGGGCTCATAAATGTGCACATACACATGAGATGTAAGAGGCTAATGAAAGACAAACCTTTTAGGGATCCTCCAACCCACATGCTGCTTGGTCAGCAAACAGGGCAAGGAGACCTGCTGACCCTAAGAGCAGATGATTCCACCTCTGACACTTTAAGTCACAATTCAAATTCCTCCCACTGGAAAATTCTTCCCTGGAGTATCCTACCTCCTTGGTGGCTCCAGACTGATGCAGGGTATAGAGGTTTGAATCTAAGGAGACTCAGAGAGAGCCTAGAAACCTCAGACGGAGGTAGTGTAGGTACAAGGGTGAGAGCATTGGATGTAGAGCCAAGAGACCCAGTCACATCACTCAGTACCTATTATCATCCTAAACAAGTCCCTTTCTTTTTGAATGTATTTCCTTGTCTATAAATGGGGTTTAAAATACTTGTCTTGTTTACCTCACAAGGCTGTTGGGAAGAAACTGCATTACAAACCTCAGAGGGCTATAGAAATATAAGTTATTCTTATTCATCATCAATGAGGAAACTCAAAGTAGTCCTCAAACCTAAGGCACTGTAGAGAGGAAAGAAAATGGAAGGACAATAAACAGAAGAAAAATGGAAACAATCTGTAAAGATTTTTTTTAATAACAAATTTGTATCGTCAAGAACAATAGAGTTTAGCTTGGACTGCACCACAGTGGTCACAGATACTCTGATAGAGAAGGTTAAAATAGCACTAAAGAGAACAGAAAAAGCAGCCAAATTGGACCAAATAAACATAGAGAAGATCAACAAAATTATAAGAACATGAAGGAATGTATTCTTAGGTTATTAAAGGGGGAGGAAGATAATAACAAAAGTGTGAAAAAATCTTGGGCATTATTAATACTCAAAAATGTGGTCAAGAAAACATCAATAACTATTGACCTACGTGTTTACTTCCCAACCTTAAGCATTTATTTTATAAGAATCACATTTAAATATTCTTGATAAGGGTATAAGTAGGGAACAGTCAGAGTGTCATATACTATATTCCACAGTGGATTACATACATCTTTACCCTAATGCAATTGACAGCAAGAGATAAAGAATACAAAATTACACTCTGATTGTTTATTGATTTTCAGAATGTTTTGACTTGGTAGAGGAAAACATTCCTTTAAAGGCTACCTTCCATCAAGACTTCTCCCATCCATGCATCTGAATCATTCAAGATTTCTCGAAGGTTTATAACAAGAGAGTAATTGTTCAATTACTCTCAGAACATAAACATCAGGCAGTGCACAAAATGGGGAAGATGTATGCTCCTCAGAGGTGTCAGCATAGTGGCAGAGGAGAGCCAACACAGAGTGCAAGTTGAAGAGCACTTTTCTATGGGCGATAAGGTCCTTCACACGTTCTTGTTTTTAGACATTGTTCTACCAATTGTAACATAGGCGCTTATGTTCTCATGGGAAGAGATTACACATAAAGGGAAGCTGGAAAAAGGGATCAGGGCAAGGATGGCATGGAACAGGGCAGGCTCGGAATTAGCAAGGAGTCTGGGGCATTGTCAAGATACTGCAAAAGCTGCAGAATCCATAAGGCAGTGGCAAAGAGGTAGAGGTGATGGCCCCCATAGAGAAGGTATGGCTAGGAAGTGGTGTGAAGGCCCTGATAAAATAAGAAAAAAGCTTACAAATCAGAGCTGTAGTCTCAATAATTGGAGTATCCAATACCTAACAAGGCTTCTTCCTCCAAGTTTATGCATAGAGAGGAGGACAGCCTTCATCCCAAGCCTTTAAGTCCATCTTCTCCAGGTTTCTTCAGTGTTCTTCTATCACCCCTTAAGGCTGATGAGTTTTAGTAACTTTGAAAGCTCAGTATTGGTATGCCCTACCCCACCCCCCTGCCAAAAAAAAGCTATTATGATCTAGGAGGAGCTAGGTGGTACAGTGAATAGACTTCCAGGCCTAGAGTCAGGAAGACCTGAGTTCAAATGCAGCCTCAGACACTTACTAGCTGCGTGACCCTGGGAAAGTCACTTAACCTTGTTTTCCTCAGTCTACTCATCTGTAAAATAAGCTGGAGAAACAAATGGCAAAAAAGTATCTTTGCCAAGAAAACCCCAAACGGGATCACGAAGAGTCCAACACATCTGAAACAACTGAACAACAATAACAAGCAACAACATTGTGACCTAAGGCTACTTCAATAAACATAGAGTGCCCAACACAAGGGGGAGGACAGTCTTACTATCCTTTGTCCCTGTTCCTTTGCCCCATCTATGGTATTCTTTCCAGTCTTGGGAATCCCATTTTATTTATTTTGGGCAGGGGGAAGGCAATTGGGGTTAAGTGTTTTGCCCAAAGTCACACGGCTAGTTTTTTGAGTTAAGCGTCTGAGGCCCAATTTGAACTCAGGTCCTTCTGACTCCAGGGCCGGTGCTCTATTCAGTGCGCCACCTAGACGCCCTGGGAATCACATTTTAGAAACAACATGGACAAGCCAGAACAGATCCAAAGAACAACATCCAAAATGGGGAGGATCTCTAGGGAGTGGTGGTGTGGCATAGTGGATAGGGTTCAAATCCCACCTTGGTCAAGCCACATCTAGCTCTAAGTCTGTGGAATACTAGAATCAGCTGAAGTAACTGTGGCTGTTTTAGCAGAAGAAGAGAAGACTGGGAGGAGAGATGACATGATAACCACTTTCAAGTATTCGAAGGCTTGACAGGAAGAGGAAAGATTAGGCGAGCTCTGCTTGGCCCCAGAAGGCAGAATTACCACTGATTATGAATTGCAGAGAGACAGATTTAGGCTTGATGCCAGGAAAAGCTTCCTAACAATATCTCAAAGTGAAAGAACTCCCTGGGGGATCGTGAATCCCCAGTCATTGAAGGTCTCCAAGGGCTGGATGCCCACTTTTCAAGGATTTTTGTAGAGGAGATTGCCGTTCATTTAGAGGTTAGACTTGATAACTTCTGAGGTTCTTTCCTAATCAGAGATTCTGTGGCTCCCCTTAGCTTCACAACCTTGGGTCCCGTTCTCACTGTGAGTTTTTACCTGGGACGGGGGGTGGGGGTGGGGGTGGGGTGGGGGGTGGGGGGGTGGGGGGAATGCAAACAGTAGAACTCTCCTAATAGGTACCAGATGAAGAGGCTGGTGATGGGGTTCTTCTCTGCATCAATCACTTCAGCACTCATCTGAGAAGCTGAATGTTTCATAAGCCTTCCAAGGGCCAGGTCCCCATCAGCCCTGCTCTCTGTAAAGGGAGGGCAGCTAGACAACAAGGACATTCAGACTGCCTTGTGAAATCTCTCTCCAGCTCCAGTTATGTAAGCTGTTCTCCTGTGTTTTCTGTTTGGTTAAACACGCTGGTGCTGAAAAGCAGCTGAAAGCAACAGAATCACAAAGAAAAACTGGCCTGGTCCACACAACATTCTTTCCATTTTCCCAGAACAGGCTCCATGCCCATTCTACTCACTAAGTCCTGTTCTCTTCTCGCCCAGCTAGGTTAGGAAGGGTCCAGTTCCTCTATCCCCAGAGGTTCTCAGCTTCAGCAATGTAGCCCAAAGAAGGGCCTACACTTTGGTCTTCTACCATAGAACCTCCCAGAAGGCTGCCTCGCCAGAGTAGGCAGTGGAACCACTATGGAAGTCACGGCAAGAGAGTTGCTCTCCACACCCACCCAGGGCCTTCTTCAAGTACTGATTGATTGCTCTTCTTCTGATGACAACCATACCAAGAGTGGGATTCTCGGTGGCACTCAGACATAACTGATTGGAAATAGGGGGAGGGGCGGAAGTCTGTTGTGTGTTGAAAGCCTTTTGCCAGCCATCAGTTCAGGCAGGAAGTTATAAGCCATCAGACCATCTTGTGCTTCATAGCTGACAGGCATCAGGGACCATATAAGTAGTGTATGTCATGTTAGAAAGAACAAGGCTGGAAGGGCATATGTTGCCCTATCTCTTCCCTCGGGGCATGGCTGCCAAGAAGTTATTCCAATTGTTCATCCAGGAAAGGACCCTGGCTGATGGCATGCCTCTCTGAGAAGTCCTTTCCTGCTTTACTCCACTGAATGTTAATGCTGTGTTATTCTGTGTGATTAGAAAAGCAAGGATAGGTGAACCCATTAGCAGAGGCCAAAGTAGTTGGTGTCTTAGCAGCCTGTTCTGGGCAAATGTTTTCATCAACCAGACTCATATATTAAGTTTCATCTATCAGTTTGATATAGGTGAGAGCTTTGTGGTGGTCAGCTCTTCTAATGGACCTACATGGAGCCTTGTTCACAGTTGGTCCTTAATAAACATTTGTGAATGAATGACTTTACCCCTATGAATTTGGGCAAACTGGACTTTCTTAGCATCACAGAATGTAAACCTGGGAGTTTCTTTGTCCATGTCCCTCATTTTACAGAGTAGGAAGCTGAGGTCCACTTCAAATCCAGAATGGTTATAGTTCAATCCAGTCAATCCCACCATATTGTCTTGCTTTACTATACCACAATGGCAGCCTTCAAGTATTGTTGGATGTACCAGGATTGGAGTCCAAGTCCTCTGATTCTTGCTGCTTCTTCTTCTTCTTCTTCTTCTTCTTCTTCTTCTTCTTCTTCTTCTTCTTCTTCTTCTTTTTCCTCTTCCTCTTCCTCTTCTCCTCCTCCTCCTCCTCCTCCTCTTTCTTCTTCTTCTTCTGCTGCTGTTACTGCTACATGGTTATGGATGAGACATAAATTTGTGATATCACCTCACTTTCTGTGGTTGTCCCCTTCCACCACTGCTAAGCTGAACTGAGGAGGGGGCTCCTCAGCCAAACTCCCAGGCAATTCCTATACTACTCTCCTTTTTCTGAGCAGGACCTAGAGTGGCCACTTGACTTCTCTGACCTATATTTGTTCTCCAGCCTTGGAAATAAAACAATCCATCCTCCTGAACCTGAGCCATTCTGGATTTTTGGAATTTCCTGGGATTATCTTCCACCATGTGCTAAGTACTTTAAGGATTCAGTCTAGGTTTGCTAATGTTTGGGTAATTGATTTCTTATGGGTTGTTTTTAGCTGTCCCATTCCTTCCATCATTTTTGCAAATCATCAGCTCTTTTTAAAAATTTCCTTTATATTAGCCTCTGGGTACAGAAAAATGGATTTCACATCTTCTTCCAAATCATAATTAACCTCAATCAATGTAGAGAAAGTTGTCCAAAAAGCACCTCGTCTCAAGGCAGCTGTTGTGTCTAAGATGTACTCAGGACTGGGAAGAGAGAGCTGCTGTTGTGTTTAGATGTTTCCATACACAGCACAATAGAAATATATCTTTTTTTAAAGGAATTTTTCACATAAAAAAACCTGAATGACCGCCATTCACTGACTCCATCCCACATATGCCACTCTCAGCTTAACGCATTTTAGTTCTCATGCCAGCTTTTCCATCCATAACAAGAGTCTCCCTAAATCATAGGATCATAAATTCTGAATGGAAAGGAATCTTACAGTTCATCAAATTCAACCCCTTCATTTTACAGATGAAGGAAACTGAGGCAGACAAGGGTGGAATGACTTGCCGAGGGTCGCACATCTACCAAATATCTGAAGCCATGTTTTAACTCAGGTCTGTCTGACTCTTAAATCCTGTGCTCTTTCCATTACATTACCTGGCTGCCTCACACTGCATTTCATATTACACCTTTCTCATACACTTTTCATGTAATGTATCTGTGCCGGTACTATATCCCTGCCTCCCCTCACACAGCCCTCACTCCTGGACTGTTTGAATTCCATGGAGTCTTATCTAAATTTTATATCCCCCCTGGCTCCTAACACAGTATCTTGTATGTAGTAGGTGTTTAATAAACTTTGTTGAGTTATAATCCATTGTGTTGGAATTTAATTCAGTTCAATAGACATTTGCTGAATGCCCTTTATGTACAGGACCCTATGTATTCTCCTTGAGGGGGAGAAATAGATAAGAAGTGTTCTTGCCCCCCAGGAGCTTATATTCTTGGTAAGGTGAAGTAAGATGGATTGAGCATTACGGTTAAGTCAGAAAATCTGAGTCTTTGACTCGCCACACTGTATGATTTTGGGCAGCTCACTCCCCCTCTCTGGGCCTCAGTTCCCTTATCTGTTAAATGAGGGAGTTGGAGTATTTGATCCCCTAAGTTCCCTTCCAGCTCCCAAATCCTTCAATTCCATGAATGCGAAGATAACTATAATACAAGGTGGAATGTGTGGAAAGTAAAAGAGGGGCAAAAAGTACTCTGTGGGTTCAGGAAAGTTGAGGAGATCAGGGAAGGCTTCATAGAGAAGGTGACATTTGAGGTGAGTTATGAAGCAAGTCTGGGTAGAATTTTAGGAGGCAATTATAGGCAAAGGACATGCAAGTCCTAAAAATAACTGTTTTGAATAAAAGTTCAGAGGAAAGAAACCATGGGAGTATGTTCAAGGGAAAGAAAGTTGTCACGCTTGGCTGGGGCAAAGGGTGTATAAAGAGGAGCTGTAGGAGACAGAGCTGGACTAGGGGGTCCTAAAGTTTTGTGTGTGTGTGTGTCATGTTCCAATGGACAGTCTGTTAATGCCCATGCACCCCTTCTAAGAATAACATAGGGTGCTTTTTTTTCCATTCATACTTGAGTAAAATTCTGACCCATTAGAAGTTAGTGAGAATAAAAATATAATTTTTCCCCACTCAAGTTCACAGACCCCTTGAAATCTACTCACAAATCACATATTGACCCCTGGAATAGAATAACAGGTTGAAACCAGAATGTATGAAGCCATCAATGCTAGGTTGAGTTTGGACTTAAATCTGTTGACAAAGGGCAGTCACGGAAGGACTTTTGGTAGTGGAGTGATATAAGCAGAGCTGTGCATTAAGGAGTTAACTCTGACCATATTTCTAGGATAACTTGGCAGGGGAGAGACTGGAGGTAGGGAGATAATTTAGGAGGTTGGGGCAATAATCCAAAGGAAAATTATTCAAGGACTAAATGGGACAGGGATAGAGGTGAATGGAGAAGTAGAAGGTAAATGTTATATCTCAGAAGTGATAGGATTTGGCCAGGGATAAGAAGTTGGGGGTAAGGGAGAGGGAGGAATCCAAGAAAAAGTTTTGAATTTGGGTGATTAGGAGGATTATTTCTAGCATGTACTGTGTGACCTTGGAGAAGTCACTTGACTTCTCTGGATCTTAATTTACTCTTTGTAAGATGAGACTTGAAAACTTAAGAAGATTTAAGAATGCTGCACAATCCAATGACCAATCAAGATTCCAGAGTACTAATTATCAGACATGCCACTCATCTCCTTACAGAGAGGCAATGGACCCACGGTGCAGAATGAGACATATGCCTTTGGGATTTAGCCAATGCGTGACAATGTATGTTTATTATAAGGGTTTTGAGTTGGAAGGAAGAGAAAATAGATGTTTGTTCATGAAAAAATTTTAAATTTTTTGAAAGTGAGGAGATTTGAACTAAATGACTACCTTCTAGCACTCAATTTATGATCCCATGATGAACAGGAAGACAGGCTAGGGAGAGGGATAGTGGGAAAGAGGTTTGTTTTAGATCAAATGGGTTTGAGGCGCTCTCTGTCGACTGTGAATTACTTCTTATAATGATGACTCCATGGCAAGAAAAGAGATTGCTATTCAATGGTACTTAATCTGTATGATTTATTTTGGTATGTACGTCACTGCTGCTTCCAAATGTCTGGTCTCTTCTGTATTTTAAATCTTCCCCCTCCTTTAGAGTGGTTTCCCCCAAAGTGGGGCCTGAATTAAAGAAACTTGGATATGGTTTGGACTTAATGGCAGGTCAGTGGGAAGATACTGGAGGGCTGTAAGAATGGAGAGATGGGTCAGTGTTAAGTAGGGAGGGTCCCAGTCTTTCCGGGAAGCCCAGGAATCATTGGCATTAGACAGCAGGTGTATGCCAGGAAAACTGAAATGTCTGAGCTGCCATTAGAACTGGTTGTTCTTTTTAGCAGGAGATGCTCTGGGAACTGCCCTTTGGCTTGGTTTCAATTTGGTGTCTTTTAATTGACAGCTTAGAGAAGGTAGAGTTGGTGGCAACTTTGGAGTGTTTGATGGAGAATCTGATCTTCTACTACCCATGGAACCAAAAGATTGAGTTCCCTCTGCCATGGGGAGCAAGTAGAAATATTGGCTCCCACGAGTATATACTCATACTCACACATACACTTGTGTGTACACACAAGCACATTCCCACATACTTGTGTCCTCACAGGCTGACACAGGCACACTTGATACCAAGTCAGAGAGTCTTTGAATGTCAGACCTTGTCAATCATCTGATCCCATCCCTTCTTTTTACAGATGATGAAACTGAGTCCCAGAGTGAGGAACTTGACCCACCTCATGTAGCTAGTCAATAGTAGGGATAGGAATGGAGGCCAAGCCAGGATCCATACATTCATATACCTGGGGAGATGATGGGGCACACATGCAGATTTCTGAGGTTAGTAATCTGGCAGCAGCCCCCCATTTTGGCAGGTGCTGTTGTTTGCACTACACATGTTGACCAACTGATGGTGTAAGAAAGCCCACTTTCAGCCTACATGGCTGGGCTGACTGTGTTCACAAAGGCTTCATCTGTATGTCCTCGTGACTCACCATGGATTTGTCCCGAAGAGGAAGACTTCACTAAAGGATGGAAACATCACTGCTACTCAGATGGGGCCAGAGACCTCCAGAGATAGCTGAGGAAGCTCTTGGTAGCCCTCTTCTTCCTACAGGTTGACTTCCCAAGAAGGATAATGCTGGGCCTGATTCCAGACTGTATCTGTCATGGAGTTGAGAATATTGCCCATTGGGGGTTCTCAGGGCAAGATCACCATTCCTTTTGTAGTGCATGGGTTGGGCCAGGGAGGAATTCCACATGGAGGGAGCAGCCTGGGTTTGAAAATGAATACATGGGCGGGGGAATGATAAGAAGCTCCATTTGGCAGGAGCACAGGACAACTTAAAAGACAGCTGTGTAAAACAGGCTGCAAAAGCAGTTCAGGGTAGTTATATTCATTGCAGTACTTCCATGATCTGGGATGTGCAGGCTGGTGACAGAGATGAGCTCTCTATCCCCCAAAAGCCATTTCCCTTTCCTATTAGTGACGCCATAACTTTTTTTGTCAGTTGCCAGGTTTGCAAACCAAGCAAGTCCCATCATTCCTTCCTTTGAAACGACTCTTGGATTCATCCATTTCCTCTCCAAAGAGGTACAAATCAATACAGAATAAATAAATGGTAGGAAACATAAGTCTAACTATCACAACTTTGAATATGAATAGGTTAACAGCAAAAGAAGTAAATATGACAGAATCAATAAGGAAACAAAATCTAACAACTGATTATTCAAGAAGTGTTCTCTTCTCCATTCTCATGACCTCATAGACCTTAGTTCAGACCTATATTGCTTCTCAGCTGAACACTTACAATCTCCCCAGCTAGTCTCCTGTCTCTTACTCCCCCTTCAATGTATCCCGCGCAAGCTGCCAGAGCTCTCTTCCTAAAATACCAGCTTTTGTGCTCCTAGAAATATAGGCTATGGCCTCTGTGACCCTCAATTCAATTTAACATTTAAGTGCTTGCCGTATGTGGAGTACTGTCCCAAGCACCGAGGAAGATCCTGTATTCAGCTAAGCCACAGACCCTGCCTTCTAACAGGAGAACGAGACCCACACAAATACCCAGTGTTATGTGCTAAGTGAATTAGAGACAAGCAGACTGAAGGGCTATTTGAACTTCAGGGTGGTTGGGAGGTAGAAAGGATGGTTGGGGGAGTTGAAAGAGGGAGGAAAGGAGAAACAGGGCAGTTGTTACCACCACTAAGGAGATGACCCTGAACTGTCTCATAGCTGAGCCATGCCAGGGTCAAGTTTCACTGCGAGTCCTTGTCAGCCCTTGTTCCCAGGATAGAACTGTATGTCTGAACTCATCCCTCTTTTGAGAAGGTCATATCCACAGATAACAATCAGTCAACAGGTGTTTACCAAGCACATTCTGTCAGTCAACTAGCTTTTATTAAACACCTACTTTGTGCCAGGTGGGCAGCTAAGTGGAGTAGTAGATAGAATGCCAGACCAGGAATCAGGAAGGCTCATCTTCCTAAGCTTGAATCTGGCCTTAGACACTAGCTGTGTGACCCTGGACAAGTCACTTAACTCTGTGTACCTCAGTTTCCTCATCTGTAAAATGAACTGGAGAAGAAAATGGCAAACCACTCCAGTATCTTTGCCAAAAAAAAGCCCAAATGGATCACAAAGAGTTAAACATGACTGAAAATGACTGAATCCCAGAGTCATGGTGCAGTAAATAGAATGCTGGACTTTGTAGGTCAGAAGACCTAGCTTTAAATCCTGCCTCAGATACTTACTAACTGCATGATCTTAGGCAAGTCATTTAATGACTCTACTTCCTCCCCTGTAAAATGAGGGAACTGGGTGGATTCTGTGGCCTCTAAGGCCTCTTCTGCCTCTAACTCTATGATCCCACGATCCCCTGCTCCAGGACCCGACACCTCACATACTTGGAAGACGATGAGAGTTTTAGGCTCCTGGACTAAACTGGCTTCCTGTGGAAGGCACGACAGAATTCCTCCTTTTGCTTTCTAGGTTTTTCCACCCAGCCCACTCTTGGCACAGTCTCAGTATTTTTGTGTACATAAGAATATATTCAACAGTGAAATGAAGACTCGCTTGTACTTATTAGTTTTGTTAGGGAGAAAACTTTTTGAGATCTTAGATGGCATCTGGAGTCAGAAGCCTTTCGTTCTTCTGTTTGTGTGTGCTTGAAGTTTCACCACTGACTTTGATAAACATCTCAACAAGATTTTGACAACCAGCCAGGTCCCAGTCTGGGGTCTAGCAGCTTGATTCTGCACTTGCATGGCCATAAGCAAGGTGCTTATAAGTGGCCTGACTCTGAGTGGACATTCTTCAGGGGAGCATCACCTGATGGGAGAATTAGATTTGTTTCATGGAAGTTGTGAAGGCTACTTGTGGCTTTAATTTTATGGTCTTTGTACATCCTAATTAAAGTCTGGGATTATTCTTTTTTGTCGTGGTATCCCAAGTGCAATAGTATCTGGCACACACAATAGGTGCATAATAAAGGCTTGTTGACTTGGAAGAGAGAAAATTGCTACTGATTTGTGGACTGATTGATGTTTGGTTCTTGTTTCTAATGCTACTTTTTTAGTAGGATCCATGATAGATTTTCCTTTCATATTGGCCAACATCCTTTTTTAAAAATAAAAATGAAACCCAATGGTAGTCAGAAGGTCAGATGATCTTCCCATTCATAGTTTTAGGTTAACTCTGTGTCAGACATTGTCCCTGGGCAAAGCTATGTCCCTGACAGTGGTAACTGTCTTATCTAATGAAAAACACTCCAGGCTGACATCTCATTCTGAGCAGCTTCCTTAGTAGGACACCCCCTGGCTTGGACTATCGACTTAAATCCTTAAATTTAGCCTAGCATACAAACCTAACTGGGGGGGGGGGGAGATACAGGGAGCTGTAAGAATCTGGCCACTTGATCCTAACGTCATGCAAGAAGCCCATTCATCCGAACACTCAATTTGCTTGCAATTAGAAAAAATAAACCAACCTGAACTGGGGGTGGGGGAGGGAGAGTGGAATTAACAAGACCTTAGCAATGAGAAAGATTTCTGTCTAGTTCTTCTAGTGCTTGCCATTTTGATATGATGTTCATTGCTAGGAATAATGCCCCAATAAGCCCCCCACTAAGAATGGCGTCACCAATAGGCTGCCAGTGATAGGACCACCAGCTGTGATACTGCTGTTGAGTATGTAGTGACGAAAGAGAAATTTCTTCCTCCCTGAGCAGAGAAGTCATGTTTTCCTTTTTTGACTTCCACAGCCTCTGACATCTTCATCTGTGGGGGCGGATGCTACCCCAAAACTGAGTCCCAGCCCTCATCATTGTCTAGGCTGTTGATACTCTTGCTTAATATCAATCAGGTCAAGGAATTCAGATTGAAGTTAACACATTAAAAGGAAAAGTTCTTCATTATTCTGTAATGAAATCAGAGAAACAGTGAAACCATTGGGGAAAGGGTTTCTTTTTCATTGAAAACAAGAAGAGAGTGCTGAAAAATAAAGATGTCTACAGGAAGCCATTCTTGACGCTGACATCTAGAAAGATAGCCAGCCAATATTATAGACAATCTTTCCTTCTCCTACCCACCCACATAGAAACAGACAGGCCTCTCCCAACTCATGTCTCACATCACCACTTTGTTTGGTGCTGGCCCTGAAAGAGGCATCTTATCACCAGCGTCTGTCCCAGAGAACAGAACAGAGAAGTCCTCCGTGACTATAGCAGGCTGATCATCATTTGTAGGCTGCTCAACATTAGCCACAATTGTTTCCAATTAAAATGAATTAATAACACACAGCCAAATGAAATAATATGCATTGTTTGTTAAAGAACTACATGCATTGTTCTAGAAAAAGTTGTCTTTTTATTTTATGTTCTTTCATTCTGAGGCTGAAGCCCCACTATTGAGCACCAAGGGAGATGTTTGGATATTAGATCAACTCTATTAAGATGAAAATTAATAAGGATAAATGTCAAGTTCTTCTTGAATTCACAAAATCAGTTTTGCAGATCTAATATGAGGGAGTTGTGGCTGGCTAGAAACCCTCTCATCAGGAAAAGATCTTGGGGTATAATGAACTGCAAGCTCATTATGAATAAGGAGCATGACATGGCAACCCCAAAAAGCCAATATGATAGTAAGGTACATGAAAGGAGGCACAGCTTCCAAAAAGAAGAAGGGCATAATCCTCTGTCCTTGTCAGTGCACACACAGCTGAAATTCCACGTCCACTT
>CM053595.1:52452102-52473419 GCA_028646575.1 Pseudocheirus occidentalis | reverse complement strand
CACACACACACACACACACACACACACACACACACCAGATTAAGAATTTCTGAACTTGATGAAGCTTCCTTCTAACTCAGATTCTGAAATTCTGAGATTCTTTGGTCGCCCTCCCCTCGACTTTTCTTGTCAGCGTCTTCCATCTTTGGGAATAAGGGCACTTTTCTCGTTTTCTATGCCAATCTTCATTTTCTATAAATTGGCTCCAATTCTACATCTATTAAAAGAACTTCCCTTTTTCTTTTGTCAGGAATTTAAATGAATCCAAATGTGTTTGAAGGCTCCTTTTAAAAGCCTCCTTGGGAGGTTCATATGCCCATGGAATTGGCTGGAAATGGAATTCTCCGATAGCAAGGTTGGAAGAGTGGGTTTGCCCAACCCTAGCTCAGTCAAGGATTGCTACACTGCCTTTATTGTGTGCATCCCCAGCCTCTTATGACGGGAAACCCAACTTGGGCATGAAAGAGTTTTAATTAGATTTCCAGGGTGCTGAGTGAATCAATCTTCCTTCATTGCAACATGTTTGAGAAAGCTCAAGACTGGTTGGGTTACAGCTGCCTGTCCCCACCAATGGCCCATAGCTAACCAAGAGCCAACAAAGCATTGTCATGGCTTGGTTCAGATGCAGCGAAATAATAGATGTAAGGCACTTTGCAAACTTTAAAGCACCATATAAATGTTATCTGTTATTATTATTATCTACAAAGGAAAAAAGCAATAAGCCAAGGGCTAGGAGACTCAAGCTCCTTCTCGGCTCCACGACAAACTGTCCTAGCTACGTGATCTTGAGGTCTTACCTCCCTTTTCTGGGCCTCAGTTTCCAGAAAGAACACCAGTTCTGGAATCAGAGATCCTGGGTTCAAATGAAGCCTAGAATACTTATTTCTTGTTTAACCTAAGGCAACTCACTTCACCTCCGTGGCTCCCCATTTTCTCATCTGTAAAATGAAGGGGATGAATTTAGTAGCACTTGAGGTGGGTGGCTAGTTGGTGCTGTGGATAGAGTGCTGGTCCTAGAGTCAGGAGGACCTGAGTTCAAATCTATCCATTTACTAACTGTGTGACCCTAGACAAGTCACTGAACCCTGTTTGCCTCAATTTGTTCATCTGTAAAATGAGCTGGATAAGGAAATGGCAAGCCAGTCCAGTTTCTTTGCCAAGAAAACCCCAAATGGTGTCAAGGAGAGTCTACACGACTGAAATGACTCAACAATCAGCGGAGGTCCTTTCCAGCCCTAGAGCTCTGATCCTGTGAGTGGGGAAGAGGACAAGCATTTCTGTAGTATCTGCTGTGTGCTGGGCACTGTGCTAAATGTTTTACAAATATTATCTCATTTGACCCCCACAAAAGTCCTACGAGGTAGGTGCTATTGTTGTCCCCATTTTACAGTCAAGGAAACTGAGGAAAGCAGAAGTTAAGTGACTTGTCCAGGGTCACACAGCTAGCTAGTAAGTGTCTGATAACAGATTTGAAATCAAGTCTTCCTGACTCTAGACTGAGCGTTCTATCCACTGCACCACTGCCTTTTTTCAACAGGAACAAAAAATGTAAAACCCCTTTTATGAGCGGCACATGGTGCTTGTGGTTGCAAAGGTAAAAATAAGATCCTCCTTACTTTCAAACAGCTTCTATTCTACTTCTAGAGGACACTTACTATGTGTACACAGATACAGCAGTGTATAAGCAGGGAGTGGCTGGCATCCAGAGTGAGCTAACTGTGAGCCAGAGGAAACTCTCCAGGAATAGTTAATGAGGGAAAGAATCCTTTCTGCCAGAGGGATGGATCCAGGGAGGCTACAAAGGAGAAGCGGCACCTAGACCAGACTTTGACAAAGGAGGCAAAGATGAGGGGAGGCTGCATTCTAGGCTAGATAAATGAAGAAGAAAGAGATGGTGAGTTGAGTCTGGGCAAAAATACATCTGGAACAGATGTCGCGAACAGGAGTCAAGTGTGATAAGGCTGGAATCAGCTGGAGCCAGACTGGGGACTGCTTTCAATACCAGGTTAAAGATCTTCCATTTCATCTTCAAGGCAATACAGAGACACTGAAGGTTCTATGGGCTCAAAATCTTGGTCCTCCCTTCCAGGGCTGTGGTGAGGATCAGCTGAGACCATGTGTGAAAATGACCCACTAATGCTAAAGAGTAATACATATGTAAGGAAGGAATTCTTATCCCTGGAAAATGTTATTCTTTTTCTTCACTACTCAGGAAAAGCACTTCAGATATTTGAAGTCAACAGTCATGTTCCCCTCTCTAAAATCCTTTCTTTTCTAGCCTCACTTCCTCCAACCCATCCTCACATGATCTTGCTTTATGGAATCATAGATCTAGAACCAGAAGGGACCTCAGAGGCCATCAAGTCCACCCCCCTCCCTCAAGCTGAGGCACAGAGAGGTTAAGTGGCTTTTCCAGCGTCACACAGCTAGTCTAAGGCAGGATTTGAAACCAGATCTCCAACTCCAGATACAGAACCCTATCTACTACAACAGTGGTGTCAAATTCAAATAGAAATGGGGGCCACTAAACCATACATGTGGATCCCTGTAAGCCCCATTTTGACTTAGGAAACCACATATTTACCTTAAGTTCTATTATATTTTTCTTTGTTTTGTTAAATATTTCCCAGTTACAATTTAATCTGATATAAATGTGGCTCTGCTGCCTCAAGTACCCTCTATTGACAAAATCTTTAAAGCCATCTTTTAAGTAGAGATTTATCACCTGCTTTGACGGAATAGAAGGACTTTTCCCCTCTCCACAGTATTACAGAATCACTATCTACCCCGTCAGTCATTTCTAACTGCCTAATGACAGGACTTTCCGGTTCAGCGGTCCATGGTTCTGCCTTTCTTGCAATTTTTCAACAAGTCCACAAGCCACTTATTGTGTGACCTCAGGCAAGTGTCTGCCTTTGTCAGGGTCTCAGTAACCTGTAAAATGATTGGATTGGACTGAACCGTAGAATCTCAGAGTCAGAGCTCTGATGGGCTGGTCATCCAGCATCCACTGAAGATTTCCATTGATGGAGAGCTCACTACCAGCTGGCACAGTCCATTTCGCTTTCAGACAGCTCTTTGATGGCCCCTAGAGGAATGGCAAACCACTGTCTTAGAAGAATGGAAGTTGAGTGTCACCCCAAGGGCGTGATGGGTGTGAGTGCATGTCTGACTAACAGATGATAATGGCTATTACCAGACAAGAAAAGGAGACCGACTACTCATGTAGCAGATGAGAAAGATGGAAGCCTACAAGCTCAATGTGCTGGGATCTAGAGAACTGTCTCCGGCATTAGGCAGACCCTTCCCAGGGAGTCTTCATAGTCAAGAAGTCAGTAAACATTTATTAAGTGCCTATCATGTAATGTGCCAGGCACTGTGTGAAGCATGGGAGAGACCAATACTCCCCCAGAAAACTAATCCCTGCCCTCAAGGAGCTTACAGTGTAATGGCAGAAGACAACACACACACAGAAGAAAGCTGAAAGGGGGAAGGGGGAGGCAGTATGACTGGAACAGACTTCATGAATGGGAGTCAAGTGCAGTAAGGTTGGAAACAGCCTGGAGCCAGACCGTGAAGGGCTTTCAATACCATTTCATCTTCAAAGCAATACAAAGCCACCGAGGGCTCTGTACGAGCGTCTCTGTCCTCCTTTCTAGGGTTGTTGTGAGGATCTGATAGTACCTGATGAGCGGGTATAATGGGGAAATCAGAGAATCCTCAGAGTAAGGTAACGCGGGAAGGGATGAGCAGATGTCTGAGCTTAGCTTCCTCCATAAATGGAGATTATTGGCATTCCTGGCTCCAACCTTCAATCAGAGGGACAAAAGATACGGATAGGAGTGATTCGGGCTGAGAAGGCATGGAGAGGGCATATTCGGCATCAGAGAAGGGAAACAGGGAGATCTCAGATCCACTGTAGAAGAGGAAACAAATAGTCTCCAGGTTCTTTTCTGGCTCTTACTGTTCTAAGACTCTAGAATGTAAGGCACGTGCATTCTAAAGGAGGTGGGGCTGCTGGAGATCTCTTAGAATCTCCTGTCTAATGGTCTCTGTGTCTCCCCCAATCCCTGTAGGCCCCTATCAATTCCCCGGGGACAGATGTCTATACCTTATGAACCTCCCGGGCCCACCAAACTTCAGTAGCCACTAAAATGGAAGGAATTCTTTGGGACTCTTGGGGTTGGAAGAGGGGAAGGATCACAAGTCTGGAGACAAGCCTGGAGATGGATCTGCCTTTTTAGTCTAGGAGTTGCCTGGGAGCTGGGAAGAGGCTGGTGCTGAATAAGAGAATTAACTGTAAGCCTCAGTGTTAGCTTAGAATGTAGAACAAAGAATGCCAGAGCTGGAAGAAACCATAATATGATGAAATGAGCAGTAGACTCAGAGTCAGGAAGAGGTGAGTTCACATTTCATAACAGGGGACAGCTAGGTGGCACAGTGAATAGAGCACTGGCCCTGGAGTCAGGAGGACCTGAGTTCGAATCCAGCCTCAGACACTTAACATTTACCAGTCATGTGACCTTGAGCAAGTCACTTAACCTCAACTGCTCTGCCTCCAAAAAGCAAAATGAATAAATAAATTTCATAACAGAGATTTACTTTCTGTGTGACTCTGGATAAGACACTTAACATCTCTATGTGTCACTTTCCTCAATCTTGAAATGAGGGGATTGAACTCAATGGCCTCTAATATATCTCCCAACTTTAAGTCTATGACCCTATAAACAGAATGGCAAAGCTAGAAGGACCTTAGGGTCAACTACTGCTGATGAAACATGAAAAAAAAGTCTAAGAAGCCCTGAGATCCTCTTATTTCACAGAAGAGCCCCAAACAGGGAGGGACTTGCCCCAAGGGTGCACAGGGAAGTTAATCCAGGCATCAGAACTGAAATCCTGGTCTCCTAATCCTGGTGTTTTCCACACATTGGGAAAAATCTACTGTGTCTTCTGCGGCTTTGAGGGCTATAAACTAGAAACGGGATCTAGAGGCTTAGTGTATCTTCTTTCTCTGCTGTGAAAACCCCTACCTATGAGCAATTTCTCCCCATTCCCACCTTCCAGCACTGTTCCCCAATGATGAGCAGGCAGGAAATAAGCCAGTTTCTCCAAGAATTACTAGAAGACACCGGCAGTCTCAGTTTGCTCATCCCTCAGCTGCAGGCAAGTCTATCAAGTGTCTTCTGATTAGTTGTGGGATCTCGATGGGGAAGGTATCTGTCAGCATCCTTACAGGGCTGAAAGCCAATGGGCCAAACCAGGGAAGAGAAGTCCTGTATATTCAGGGAGACCCAAGTAGTCCTTCCCTCCTGCTCTGAGTCAAAACCAGTTCTGTGGCTAGACCTTAACTTGATTTATCACCAAGTATGCCCTTTGGAGAGCTTTGGAACATCTGCCATCCTGACTCCTTAGCTGCAGACTAAAATGTCTGCAGGTGCCCTTCCAAGAGGGTAAGAAGGTTTAATAGGACAAACCCCCTTTTTTTCAGCACAAAAGTTGTTTCAAAATTCTGAAAAGGGGGGCAGCTAGGTGGCACAGTGAATAGAGCACCGGCCCTGGAGTCAGGAGTACCTGAGTTCAAATCCGGCCTCAGACACTTAACTCAAAAAACTAGCCGTGTGATCTTGGGCAAGTCACTTAACCCTAACTGCCCTCCAAAAAGAAAAAAAAAAAAATTCTGAAAAGGCCTGCTTCTCTGGTGTTATCTTCCCAAAGTCCCTCACCCTGGGTATACCTGAGGCCTTTCTCCAGAACTCCAGGCCCAGGAGGGATGGAACAGCTAGGGCTCTTATCATGTCTATGTCCTTAGCCCCTTGGTGAGAACCCAATTAGAAGCCACCGTGACTCCCTAAAGCAGGATAAAAATGCAAACTCTTCTCCTTATCATTTAAAACCCTTCACAATTTGGCTCCAGTCTGCCTCTCAAAGCTTGCCTCACCTTACTCCCCTCACATGCTCTCAGTGCCCACCAGATTGGCTTCTTGTCATTCCCTGTGTAGGGCATGGCATCCCTGATCCTTGTACGTTATGGATTCTTAGAGTCCCTGGCTTCCTTTGAAGCTCAGCTCAAGTGCCATAGCCTATAAGCGGCCTTTCCTGAACTCCACAGTTGCTAGCTACCACCCCAACACCCCAACCAGCTGAATTATTTATTCAGTTATCCCTTCCACATCGTGACTTTCCCCATTGCAGTTTCAGTATATTGCGTGTCAGTGTAGGAAATTAAATGGGGAGAAGCCGAAGATGACACAAAGCCTGTGACCAAATACTTAACCCAAATTTTACAATAAGGTGCTGTAAATGCCCCCATAAAAGAAAAAGAAAAATTCAGACTTCTGCTCTTAAAGGAGGGCCAAAAACTTTTGCCTGGATTTTACAGATGGCCAGAGCATGCTTCCCCTATCCCCTCCGTGATGTGGAAGGGATCACTGTACTTACCTCATGTATATTTTGTATTTATCAATAAAAATGTAGTTTTCCCCAATAGAATATAAGCTACATGAAGGCAGAGAATGTTTTTGTTCTCTGCCCTTATATCCCAAGAGCCTAACACAGTGCCTGTCACACTGTAGGCATTTGATAAATACTTCTGGAATGCCTCAATCTGACTACTTGTTACAGGTGTGCACTTTTGGGCAGAGAGGGCATCCTCTCTTGGACTCAGGACAGAAAAGTGGTCCTTTGTCATAGTGTTAGATTCTCAAGGGGTCACCTAAGTTTAATGCCCTGGAAAATCATTAGGACCATGGGAACCTAAGAAGGCTCTTGGAAGTTGTCCCTCTCATCTTACGAGTGAGGAAACTGTGGCCCACAAAGAGGATGTAATTTGCCCAAGGTCATACAGCTGGCAAGTAGCAGAGACGAGATGCTCTGACTCCAGATCGAATGTTGTTGGGTTTTGGTTTTAGTTTTGGTTTTCCCATGCATGGTCTTTACTTTGTGGCGTCCATCCAGCACCCCCTCCTCAACGAAGCAAAGCGTGTTTTCTAAGAGGAACCATAATGGAACCAAGGACATGTAGAGGAGCCAGGGGCTTGTCATGATTATGCCAGTGGGCACCGAATCTAGCCCCCAAAATACGCATTGAAGCATCCATCCATTCCAAGTACCCAGCATTGGCACTAGAGTCAAATTCTGACTGCCTTACTTACTACCTATATAACCTCAGATAAGCACCTTCTGGGTGCTGGGTCTCAGTTTCTTTTTCTGAAAACTGAAGGATTATATGGTCTCTAAGGTCACTTCAAGATCTACTGTTCTATAATCCAATTCAATTGAACAAGTCTCTATTACACACCTTCTGCATACAAGACTCTGTGCTAGGCTCCACAGTTGCTTTCTAAATCTAATACACTGTAATTCAATTGAACAAGCACCTATTATGTACCTTCTGTACACAAGACTGTGCTAGGCTCCAAAGTTGCTTCTAGATATATCATTCTGTAATCCAGTCCAAAATGAACAAGCATTTATTATGCACCTTCCATATACAAGGTATTGGGTAAGATTAGAGTTAGAGTTGGAAGTGGAGTTGGAGGCAGAGTCAGAGGGTTAGAGTCAAAGGGCCAGGATTAGGGTTAGAGTTCAAGACATTTAGGGTTGTGCTAGGCTCGGGAGATAAGAAAAAAGGAAGAAGAGTCCCTGTCCTGAAGGAGCCTTCATTCTACTGAATTCTACAGTGAAACAGTGAAGCTGACACAAATTACTGACTCCCCACACTCTGCCCGGGGTCATTCAGGCACAGCCAGTTAAAGGGATGTCCCCAGGGTCTCAGCAAGACAAGAGAAGAACTGGGGATAAAAGGATCCAGTGACCCAGGCCATTCTCCTACCACTAACAAAAAGTTTTCTAAATAAACTTTGAATCTCTTCCCAAGTGTGTTTGGAAAGCACAGCGAGAACCTTCGTGAAGAGTGAATTATAAGCGTTTTATGAGAAGCATTCTTCAAGAGCCTTAAGAAATATATGTCATCCCCCAAGCTAGTGTTAAAATGCGTTTGAGACAAGAACCATATGACCACTAGGATGATGTCGGGCTCGGGCTGCAGGATAACATGTGTGCCTTATTGTTGATACAATATGCAGTAAGTGTTCCAGAAAGGGGCCTTTCCTGCAACAGAGGTCAATAAGAATATTCCCTCTTCTCATAAATCCTGGGGGGAAAAAGTGGCCTTGTCTCCTGCCCAGATGCAGCCAATTATCTCTGAATCTGAAGTCTCCCAGGGGAGCTGGGAGGATTGGGTTCTAGGGCTGTTATGTTGTGTGCTGGGAAGGCTGAGGGGCTTCACTCCCAAATGGAGTAAATTGGATTACTCTCATTCTCAAGGGCTGAGCAGGAACTGACTGGCCTGGCTGATGAGAAAGAAAGAAGGAAAAAGGCCTGATTGCTACCTGCTTTTAATTACTCAGTAATTATCAGCCCTCAAACACAAGCAAGGGAGAGGAAGCAGGCCGGAAGCTTTGGATTCCAGGGACTTCTCCAATTGACAGAGGGTGACCGTTCAGATGTTTTTTGTAGCATTTTGGATCTCGGAGGGAACTTGGAGGTCTTCTAGGTTCATACCCTCATTTTATAGATGGGAAAGCTGAGGCCCAGAGAGAGGGAAGTGGTTTGCTCAAGGTTATCCATGGAGAGTTAGTAACAGCCATATCTGGATAAGTGACTTTCCGGTAGCTACAAATTAATCATATCTCAGTTAAGATTCAAACCCAGGTCCCCTGATTCCCTGGCCATAGCCATTTTCTGTGCTCACTTCCTTCCTGAGTTGATATGCTATCTCCTGTCTTATGATAGCCCATATCTTCTACCTGAGATGGTAGATGAGATAGGGAACAAAGCCCTGGATTTGGAGTGCATGAAGTAGACTGATGAGAAATTAGGCTTGAAAGTGGTGGGAACAAGACTGTGAAGGTCCTTATATGTTAGGATGAGGGGTAGACTTTTTTTTTTCCAATGAAAACTGGGAGCCATTGAATGTTTTTGAGCAGCAGAAAAACTGTGCCCTAGAGCAATTACTTCAGCAGCTGTGTGAAAGATGGATTAGGGAGGGATAGAGAATAGAAATAGAGATTTGATGACAGCCAAGTTCCTTTCCAGTTCTGATGATCTATTACTCAGGGTGACTCTATGAAATATCCTCTCTTGACTTAAACAAGCAATAAAAGGCCTACCATTGTCCCTCCTGTAAGTGCAGGCCCCCTTCCCTCCCAACACACACATACTCCCAGGCCTAATGCTCTCAGCCCAGCAAAGGGGAATGGCTTGAGGGAGGCAGGGGTGGAGTCCCCTCCGCACTCCCACCAAGAAGATGCTGGGCCTCTGTTGTACCAGGCATTCACTTACTCAGTGAATACTCAGAAGCATTTACTTCTACAAAGAACTAGAAGAATCTCAAAGAGGGCATGGCAGGGAATACTTTGGGTTCCCTCCCTTGCCTGGAAGATGGGAGGCTGGCACCAGGGTCCACTAAGAGAGGAAAGAGTTTGCCAAGACTCCACAAGGGAGCAGAAGAGTGAGCAACTCTTCCCCTCTGCTCGCTAACTTCAGTGATTGCAATACAAGAGCAGATGAAAGTTAAAAAAAATCCCCAAAGTGGAATGAGATCTGAGATTGAAAATGGCCATGCTGTGCCTGCTGACCTCGCCAGCACACAGCACCCAACTCACTCTTCTTGGCTGTCTTCCCTGCTCTTACAGCCAGCACACATGGGAATGCTGCTTAGTTCTTCCAGCCCCCTCCCCCAATAAAGCCAAACTGAAATCATGGTTTTCTGTGACCCAGAGGTAGCAATGGGGCCTCTTTTCATAGGAAGGAGTAAACTCCATCTCAGTGTGAGGGATCCAAGGCAGAGCCTCTGCTGAAGCTGGAGCATCTCTGGGCCTGTTGCAGAACTGCCCACACACTCAGCATCTTGAAGCCAGTCCTCAAAGGGGGAAAGCATTTTAACAAAAAAGAGGGGAAGGGACTATAAAATGCTGTTTTCACATGTGCTCTTACTGCTCAATAAAGTCATTTAGTCAGTTAACTAGCATTTAGTAAGTGCTTACCATGTGTCAGGACCAAATTCAGGACTAGCAGGGCTGTGCTAAACACTGGGAATTCAGAGAAAGGGAAAAGGATGGCCCCTGCCCTCAAAGGAGCTCACATTATAATGGACATGCAAACAACTGGGTCTGTACAAGATAGATACCAAAGGCAGTCTCAGGGACAGGACCAGATGAGGCCTCCTGCATAAGACAGGATTCTGAGCCTTGAAGCACATCAGAGAAGCCAGGAGGCAAAGGTGATAAAAGAGGGCCCTCAAAACAGGAGGGACCAAAAGGGAAAAGGTATAGAGTGGAGATAGTGTCCTGTGTGAGAGACCACAAGGGGACCAGTGTCAGTGGGCTGTAGAGCCCATGGAAGGAAGCAGAGTGCAAGATAAGAAGGTGGAAAGGGGCCAAGCCAAGCATTTTATATTTGATTCTGAGGTTAATAGGGAGCCACTGGAGTTTATTGAGGGGGGAAGAAGGACCTGAACAGACTTCTAACTCAGGGTAATCATTTTGCCGTCTCAGCAGGGAATGGACTAGAGTGGACAAAGGCTTGAGATAGAGAAACCAACCAGAAGGCTATCACAGTAGTTCAGAGTCAGAGGCTATAAAGGCCAGTGTCAAGATGGTTACTTTGTAAATGGAGAGAAGGGGACAGACATCACACTGTGAAAGCAGAAAATACAAGACTTGGCAACAGATCGGCTTCGTGGGGTGGGACAAGGCTAGGCTGTGAGCCTGGCTGACTGTGTAGATAACACCCCTCCACACAAACAGCACATCCACTAGACTCAGGGCCTGCCCTTGGCCATTTGCTATGCTCCTTTCTGGGCACAGCTCGCAAATTTGGGACTAGACATTTGCTCCCATAGAGGGAGAGGAGGAATAAAGGGGACTCTGTGGGAAAGGCGAGCTCTTCTCCAGGTAGAAATCCAAGCAGCTCCATCGTTCATTCACAACAAACCGCTCCTTCCCCAGTGCTTCCCATGGGCAGAGCATTGTACCAACTGCTGGGGCAGATATATTAGACACCATCCTTGCACTCATGGCCACTACAGGCTGATGAGGAAGGGGAGAGGAGGTCAGACACACCCAGATATTGGGGTGATGTACAATCTCACATGTTAAGTTTGTGACAACCATCTAGGGCCAAATGTTCTCTGGGATCCCAGGACAAATAACTCCAGCTCTGTCACATACTCCTTGTGCGACCTCCGAGAAGGCATTCAGCTTCTCTGAGCCTAAATTTCCTCATCTGTAAAATGGAAGTGCTGAACTCCGTGCCCTCTATGGTTCCTTGTGGTCTGGTGGAGGGAGAGGGAGGAAGGAACTTGTGAAACAAGGGGCATTTGTGATAGGTATCAAAGGAGGAATCTAGGTGGTACAGCAGATGGAGAGCCCAGCCTGGAGTCGGGAAGACCTGAATTCATATGTGGCCTCAAATACTAGCTGTGTGACCCTGGGCAAGTCACTTAACCTTGAGTGCCTCAGTTTCTTTATCTGCAAAATGAGTTGGAGAAGGAAATGGAAAACCACTCCAGTATCTTTGCCAAGAAAACTAAGAGTCTAACATGACCGAAAGGACTAAATAAAGGGGCACAAACACAAAAAAGCAAGTCACTGTGGGGAGGACTCAACATGTACAAACCAAGGAAATGCAAAGGGTATACAAAGTAATTTCAGGAGTGAGACACTGTTGATAACTGCTAGAGATGGGAGAGAGGAAGCTCCAGAAAGATCTGTTAAGAGAGGACAGAGGAGAAACAGAGAGGACAGAGGAGATAGGAAAGCAATGGGCACATACAGGGAGCCCTGAGCTGTCTGGTGATAGGCAATCGGCACCATATTGGAAGGTCTTGAATGCCGAGTAGAGGAGTCTGAACTTGACTTAGCAGGTAATTAAGAGACTTTTAGGGTGCAGCGGTGACATGATCAGATCTGTTAGGAAGGGGGATCAGTCCATGTGATGAAAGATGGCATGGAGAGAGGAAGAAGCAGAGTTAAGTAGGCCTGAAAAGAGTCTGTGGTGGTCGTGATCACCTATGCTTGGGGATGTTCAGAGGATCAGTCAATGGGGCATTGTGTTACTTTGTAGTTAGGGTCATGGAGTCGTGGATTTGAAGCAAGAAGGGCCATTAGGGCTCATTTGGTCCCACTCTGGGTCTTAGACCTGGAAGTGGCCTTAGTCACCTGGTTCAAACCGTGGTTTGATCGGTGAGGGAGTGGTGGCCCAGAGAGGTGCCTTGTCCCAGGCCTCACAGCCCCAGCCTCTAAGTGGTGGGGATGAAGTCTGAGCTATTGTCTGAGTGCAGAGCCAAGATTGCTACCCCCCATACACACACACACACACACACACACACACACACACACATATACACACATATACAGTAGAAAGGGATTAGACGTCTGTAAGGGTGCTTCTACCTAGTTCATAGGCTCATGGCCACGAGTTATCTAGTCCAACTCCTTTATTTTACAGATGAGGAAACTGAGCCCCTAAGAGAAGAGTGATCTCCAGGAGGTCACACAGGTAACAAGTATCAGAAATAGGATTTGAACCTAGGCCCTCTGACTCAAGAATGTCCGTGCTTTCCTTTGTACCACATTGTCCTAATATTCCAGTGGTCTTTGAGTCAGTAGAGAGAAAGCCAGTCCCTAGAGAGTACAAACCTTTCTTATAACTGTTGAAATCCTTTCCAAGGGGATTTCATCCATCATTCAATAGCTTAAGCCCTGGCAGCCAACTCCAACAAGCTATTAATCACCAGAAATCTAGAGAGCAATCAGAGTAAACATTGTAAACCAAATCAGGAGGCAATTTGTTAATTCACAAATGGATGGGAGCCCACAGGGCCCCTGGGGAACATCTCTGGGCCTGGAGAGATGGGCAGGCCCTTGATTATGAGCTCATAAATCTATCATTTTATCCTATCATGGCTCTTTGGAAGCCTTTTGATCTGAACTCCTGTTAAGCCCTTGTAACTTGCTTCCATCCTCCCCCTACCTCTCTCAGTGGATGAGTCATCTTTCCTTCCAGAATGGGAAGCTCCACCTCCAAAGAACAATATCCAGAAGGGAAGGGGGAGATTACCCTGGGCAGGGGAAGTCTCTAATGGCCAGCCTTGATGCCCAGAGGGCATCTCTCATTAGAGGGTTGGGAGGGGAGTGACCCATGCCTCTGCTCACCCTCAGCCCCTCCTGACCCCACCTTCTTCACAGGTGCCCCTTTCTTGCCCATCACCTGCTCTGGCCAGTCCCTCATGTTCTGCAGCCCAGCATTGGCACCCTCTGTTGCCCACAGCTCATATTTTCCAAGGATCACTCTCCCTCAAGGCCACAATGGTTCTCTTGCTGTCTAACTGCTCTGGGAGGCAAGCTGGGGTTTCTATTCTGGTCCCTCCAAGTCACCAGCATAGAAGCGGAAGAACTCTGCCATAGTCATATTGATTTATCCCCCCGTGGCTTTACTACGATCCCTGCTTTCATTCTGTGCCAGCAGCACAGGTGGAAGGTACACAATGTGACTGAGGTCAGCGGAGGAAGCGTGGCACTTGGCAGGGCCACTGCCCTCTCCCCAGGCCCTGTGGCCTTCTCTGGGAGCAGAGGCACTTTGTGTCCTTCCCTAGGGTCCACCTCAACTGGCCCCTCTGCTCCACCTGGTGGAGGTAAGTACAGAGACAGGCAAAGTTCTGCCTTCAGCCCACTCCCCTTCCTTGAGGAAATCTTACTATCTACCTCCCAGTCCCAATTAGGACCTACCAGGGATTGCACTCTGCTAGTATAAATGTCACCAACAGAGTAGTATCACCTCCACACCATGATGGTTCATTGGAACAGGACCACTGTGAGGTTACTAGCTGGACCCAATCTGTGACTTCCTTGGGATAGGGCCCAATCATGGAAGAGCTCCCTCTACCAAAGCCAGTCAGCACCTTCTCCGAAACTTGACACTTTAGAGCTGCCTGTAACACCTAGAGGTTAAGTAACTCCCACAGTCACACAGTCAGAATTTGATCTTCCCGGCTACAAGGCCAGCTCTCTATTCACCATGCCAGGCTTCCCCTCTAACTAATTTTGAAGATTAATAAAAAATAAAGTGACCAGTATCTCCATGACTTGTTCTTAATGAACGCATTCTGGCTCTGGGTGATCACCCTTTCTTTTTCTATGGGCTCTAATCTGTTCCATTTGATTCAGTTTAATTGAACAAGCATTTATTGAGTTATAACTATTTCTAAGCCTTGAAAATGAAAAGACAAAAAGGAGAGTCCCTGCCCTCAATGTGTTTTCATTGTACCTGGAAAGGGAGAAGCGAGGGACATGGTAACATAATTATAGACCAGTACATTTAAAAATATATAGAAATACAAAGTAATTTGGGAACACTTAACAACTGTGGGGATTAGGAGATGCCTCAGGGAGGAAGAGGAGTAGCTGAGGCTGGAAGGAAGGCGGGAATTCCCAAAGGCAGAGGTGAGGAAAAAGCAAGTGCTGGGCTTTGGGAACTGCTCATACAAGAGTGGAGGGTGGAGTATTGTGCACGGGAAGCTCAAAAATGGCCAGTGTGGCTGGCACGTAGAGTGTGGGAGAGGAACCAGTGTAAAATCAGTGTAGGGAGGCTGAAGCCAGAGTGGAAAGGATTTTAAACACCAAAGAGAAGCCCGGAGGCAATAGAGTGCTCCTAAAGGCTCTTTGAACAGGGTAGTGACACAATCAGTCTTGTGCTTTGGGAATATCATTTGACATAGTACAGAGGATGGATTGGAAAGGGAAGAGACTGATTGATGGCAGGGAGCTGAATTAAGAGGCTCTTGCAGTGTTCCAGCCAAGCAGTCATTAGAGAACAAGCTAAGATTGTGGCCACATGAGTAGAGAGAAAAGGAAGGACGTGAGATATTATAGTGATCAACTTGTAGGTATCTGCCAGGTAATTAGATGTGAGAAGTGAGGGAAAGTGAAGAGATAGGTTACAAACCTGGGCCCCTAGAAGAATGATGGTAGCCTTGACAGACATAGAGGGGCAAGCTGGGCCAAAAGGATCATGATTTTTGTTTTGGACTTGTTGAGTTTGAGATGTCTACGGGACATCCTGTGGGAAATGTCCAATAGATAGAGGGTGACATAGGACTGAAGCTCACAGAGATTAGAACTAGGACAAGGTCTATATATTTGTCATCTGCATAGAGATGCCCATTGGAACAAATGAGATCAACAAGAGAGAAGAGAAGCAAGGAGAGAGCTCTGGGCTATATGCACACAAATGGATTAAAACATGGAATCATGATTGAGCAGAGAAGACTGGGAAGAAGTAGTTAGACAATTGAAGGAGAACCAGGAGGCAGTGTTGTCATTAAAGCCCAGGGAGGAGAGGTGGTCCATAGTGGTCCATTCAATGCTTCATAGAGATCAAGAAGCATGAGAACTCAGAAGACACCATTGGATTTAGCAATCAAGAAATGATTGATGACCATGGAGATGAGAGTTCCGTTTCAGTTGAGTGTATGGGAAGGCAGGTTACAGGACATCCAGAAGTGAGATAGGTAAGAAAGTGAATACAAAGAATGTAGAAAGTTTTTGTGAGGAATTTGTCAATTATGGGTTGATGCCATCTTTGGAGGGGGTCTCTAGTGTGTGCCCAAGGGATCTGTGCTTAACTATCCATTTAATAATGAATTCTAGAATCTACTAAGAGTAAAACTTAGTGGCCTGTGTTTGAAAATCAGGACAGTTCCCCTCTCTCCAATTATAGATCTTAGAACAAGAAGGGATATTAGAGGTGTTCTAGTCCATTACAGGTGAGGAAATGGAGCCCAGAGATGTCAAATGACATGCCCAAGGTCACATAATTGATAAGTGGTAGAGGCTAGAATTGAACCAAGGCCTCCTGACTCCAAATCCAGCCTTCATTTCACTCTACTGCACTGCCTTCTGCCTTCAACCCCTTTCTCCTTTGCCATGATTTCCCAGAGTACAGGTATGTATGACATTCTGTATGACATTTTCCTAGTTTGAAGTGATTGTGATTTCAACATCAAGCCCAGATGGGGAAGAGCACCAGAAAGTTCAACTGTAATGGCTAGTGGGGGGAGGAGAGGGGTCTTGATTGGTTTAGGATTGATAACAGTTGTCGGCTTTATTTCCTATTGCTGATTTTATTCCAAGTATCAGAGCTCTGAAGTAGATGCCATTTTAGGACCAGAATAGGCAGGAGTCAGGGCCAGATGGTCATATATTTTATGGTATGAGCATTCCTGGGAAATGAAGTTACGGTGCTGCCAACCAGACACTTCCCAGCTCCCAGGACATGGGGGCCCTGACTCTGGCTTGGGGACTACAGAACAGTCAGTGAGTCCACATACTTGGCCAGGGCCAGGGAATAAGGCAAGACTGAGCCCTCTACTTCATAAACCCAAGAGTAGGAGAAAACACTGGGCTTGGAATCAGGAAGACTCATCTTCATGAGTTCAAATCCAGCCTCAGGTACTTAACTAGTTACACTGGGTAAGTCACTTAACCCTGTTTGCCTCAATTTCTTTAGATAGCCAGTTCTAAATCCTAAGATTCCATCCCTGTTTCCCTCCACAATACTAACACTTCCACCCACACTGCCCCTACCACCATGTCTTTGCCATGGGCATGTTTTCCTGGAAGTTTTTTATCGTCACCAAACTCGGCTGTGCTCTGAACAGTAATAGAAGTGATCGGCCCATAGTCAAGGGAGAATTTGAGCTTACAGTATTGGGAAGGAACTGAAATTATAGTTTGCAGCATTATAGCTCTTTAAGGTTTTAAAAATTTCCTACATATATATTATCTCATTTGAATCATATAGCAATCTTGAGAGGAAGAAGGTACTATCATTATCCCCATTTTACAGATGGAAAAACAGACTCAGAGAGGAGAAATGACTCAGCCAGGGTCACACAGCTGGAAAGCATCTGAGGCAGGATTTAAGCCCCATCTTCTCTGGCCGTTGCTCTGATAGGCCAAGCTTCTCTATCATGTTTGGCTTGCCACTCTTTGTGGGATTTCTTCATTTTAATTCTGTCCTCCTTTTTCTAGACTTTCCTTATGAACCCTGGCAGGGTCATTCTGCTGCTAGTTAACTGAGGTTGGAATTTCCTAGATTAATTGGGATAATCTGAATCCTAGCCCTCAGGACTCTACTAGTCCTCTTCCCCCTTCCTTATTAAAGAACTTTGATCATTCCTAATCTATAACCACCCCAAGATCATGATGCAGCTAGGTCCCCTTCATTCACAAAGATCTGAGAGCACAGAATCTCTGAGTTGTTAAAGATTCTGGAAATCCTGGAGTCCAAGCTCCCCTCCCACACTGGACACATTGTCCTTGCTCAGCTGGTACATCGGAGTCTTCCCAAGCTTCCAGCTTCCCCAGGAGAGGAGCACATGACAGTCACAAAGCATTTCCTTCGAGACACTGCCAGGAAGTGACTTAGGTTGGAATTGATTCTCTTTTTACAGAGGAGGTTAAAAGGGCCTTGCCCAAGCAGATTTGCCCAAGATCACACAGGGAGGCTCAAACTCACTTCTTCTGACTCCTCACAATTCAAACAATTTCTAGACAGAAAACAAATGGGCTGCTTCAGGATGGATACTGGGCTCCCCTTCACTGGATGTGTTCAATCAGAAGCTGGATGTTCTCTTATTGGGGATATTGGAAATCAAGTATTGGGCGGAACCAGAGGAGCTTCCCAAATTCTGAGATGCTGTGATTTCAAATTTAGTGTCATCTCACAGAATCATGGAATCTCAAAGTTGGAAGGAGCCAATTAGTTGCCGTTTCTTGTCAAATCCCACTTCATATCTTATTGTCTCTGTCCTAAACAATTACAATAGGCTCCTAATTGACCTCCTTGCCTCTAATATCCTCCCTTCAGTTCATCTTCGTCTATCATGGGAGCTTTGTGGTTTCCTCTTGCCTCTAGGATAAAATACAAACTCCTCTGTTTGACATTTAAAGCCCTTCATAAGCTGGCTCCAACTCTCCTTTCTAGGGTGATTTCATATTGCTCCTCCTCATTTTTTTTTACATAGGTTGGCCAAATGCCAGGCCTGGAGTCAGGAAGACTTCTTTCCTGAGTTCATATCAGGCCTCAGACATTTACTAGCTGTAAATGTACTAGACCCTGGGTAAGTCACTTAACCCTGTTTACCTTAGTTTCCTCATCTGTAAAATGAACTGGAAAAGGAAATGGCAAACCACTCTGGTTTCTGTGCAAGGAAAACCCCAAATAGGGTCACAAAGGGCCAGATGCAAGTGAAAAATGACTGAAAGAGAAATGAGAGCTACCTGGACAAAATCCCTTCTAGATCATGCCTGAAAAATGGTCATCTGGTTCTCTCTTCATGACTGCCAGTGAGGTAGAAGCCTAGGCTCCTTAGGCAACCTATGCCACTTTTGAATTGCTCTAATTGCTTTTCATTACATTAAGCTTGCTGTTCACTAAGATCCTCAAGTCCTTTTCACATAAATTTCAATTTACCAACATTTTCTAAATGTCTCAACCTTCTCCATTTTCCTTCTCTGTAATTAAAAGGGTTGGAATTCATATTTAAGTTTCCTTTCTGGACCTAATACTCTACATTATATATGTATGTATGTATGTATGTATGTACGTATGTATGTATGTATGTATTAATTGCCTCTACTTAATTATAAAGGATAAAATCGAGCTGAATTCATTCTATTCATCCCGGTTGAATGTGGGTTGCCTTCTCTGAGGGAAGTAGACTGGAAGGAAATGAAGCTTACCTGTTCCAGAAGCAAACTGGAAGCCTTAGGGATGAGTCCATAAATGACCTTCCAGTCTACTTTCCTCCAGGCCATATGTACTCAGCTAGGATGACAGATTTTACTGGAATGGTAAGGACAGGTTACAATGTAGTGGGAAAACCACCCAAGAAGATACTTAGACATTGGCAAGGGTAGAAGAAGGAGGTTTGATAAAGCACTGGCTTGAGAAGCTGTCTACTTGCAGGAGCAATGGAGCCTTCAGTGAAGGAGGCAAGGAATCAGAAAAGGCTGTAGGTGTAGGGGAACAGCCTGGATCGTTGAGAAAGAGCTCCTGTGGCCCTACTGGAGAAAATATTTCTAGTTTTCCAGAAAGTGAGTGGTGATTCAGCAAAAGCCCAAACTGGACCCAAGTTCTGATTTTCCCCCAAAGAATTTCCTTTCATCTGGTTCAAACATTTGTTCAGAGAACAAAAATAAACTGGATTCTGGCTTAATGGTCTCTATGCTCGTCACCCCACCCCTGCCAGCTGGTTGAGTCAGCCCTGTATTCCAGAAGACTTGCTCCCAAACTTACCAGATCACATTTTAGCCCCAAAATAAACTGTTCTGAAAGGTCTAGAGAGTCTAAAGAACACAATGTATAAGGTCTTTGGCTTTCGGGACTCAGCAGCCTAGCTTAGGGAAATCCCATAGTCCTCCCTTCTTCATACTCTAGGTTAGGAATAGGGAGGAAGGTAGAGATAGGAGATAAAGTGGCGCTTCCCTTTAGAGAACACCCAGGTCTATTGGAACAAACCAATGGTTCTACTGTACTCGATCAATAAACGTCAATTAACTCAGAGATTATAAAATAAGTATGACCATAGCAAGTAATAACTGTGCCTGAGGCAGCCCTCAAGTCAGTTTTTTAAGGACAGAGAAATGCTTTTGACTTCAGCTTTGCTGATCTAGAGAGAGTCTGCTCTCCCCCTTCTGTTTCTCCTCCTCACAGAGTAAAGACCTTGGCAAGTGGAAAGTGGGGTGGACCATGTCATTAGCCAGGGAGACTGACTACTTGGCCTGGGTACACAGTGCCACTATAAGCACCTGTTCCCACATCCTTCCTGACTGGGCAGAGGGAGGACCCATCTCTTCCTATAACCTGGCTGCTTAAAAACTTGTCCGTGTCTGCCCCATCCTTATAAAACTTGGCCTTGATCCTACCACCGCCTTAAACTGTCTTCCTATATTTCACCTCTCTTTCATAATTAAACTCCTAGGAAAAACTGATCAAATGAGATGGCATGCAGAGAGTGCTTTAAAAACCTTGAAGCGCTACATAAGGGCTAGTGATTATTATTATTTGTTGTTATTATTACACTTTTCTCTACTTCCTCTCTTCTCCTTCATTTCTTAACCCCTTTGCTTCTGCTTCTAACCTCCCCAGTCAATGAACAATGCTCTCTCCAGTGTCCCAGTGATGCCCTTGTCTCCCATTCTGATGGCCTTATCTTAGTTCTGATTCTCTTTGACTTTTCTACAACAGAGGCTTTAAACACATTGGCATCAGCAACATTCCCAAGTGAGGCTGAGCCAGATTAAAATGTAATCGGGAAATATTTGACAAAATAAAAAAATCCAGTAGAACATAGATGATGTTAATATGTGGTTTTCACACTCAGTATGTAGCTAGCTATGATCCTTCTGTGCCCCCTTTCTATTTGAGGTTTGACAAGGCAGCTCTGACACAGACAGCCACCATCTTAGACTCTCTCTTCCCTGGGTTTTCATGATATGGTGTCTCCTCCATTCTTTCTTAGTCTTCTTTATTGGATTATCCTTCACATCCTGTCCACATGTGGGAATGTTTTCCCAAGGTGCTGACCTGGTCCCTTTTTTCCCCCTCTTTACACTCTCTCCTGGTGATCTCTTCAGTTCCCTTGAATTCAAATGTTGTCTCTATGCAGATGACTCCAAGGTCATCTAGTTCTATATATATATATATATCTAGTTCTATTCTCTCTCCTGAGCTAGCATCACATATCACCAACTGTCTCTAGGACATTTCCAGCTGAACTTCCGATAGACATCTCAAACTCAGCATATCTAAAAAAGAACTCATTGTCTTTCCCCAAAATTCCTTCCTTCTTACTAACTTTCCTATTTCTGTCGAAGGAACCATCCTTGCAGTCATCTGGGCTCCCAACCACTCTTCCCTTTCCCATGTCCAATTAGTTGCCATTTCTTGTCAAACCCCACTTCAGACCTTCATTATCTCTGTCCTAAACAATTGCAATAGGCTCCTAATTGGCCTCCTTGCCTCTAATATCTCCCCCTTCAGTTCATCTTCCCCTATAGTGGGAGCTTTGTGGCTTCCTCTTGCCTCTAGGATAAAATGCAAAGTCCCCTGTTTGACATTTAAAGCCCTTCACAAGCTGGCTCCAACCTTCCTTTCTAGGGTAATTTCACATCACTCCTCCTCATTTATTTTACATAAGTTGGCCAAATAGCCAATCTGCACTTGCTCTACAGGAAACTCTCTCACTCTCT
>CM053595.1:52407776-52452002 GCA_028646575.1 Pseudocheirus occidentalis | reverse complement strand
TCTCTCTCTCTCTCTCTCTCTCTCTCTCTCTCTCTCTCTCTCTCTCTCTCTCTCTCTCTCTCTCTCTCTCTCTCTCTCTCTCTCTCTCTCTCTCTCTCTCTCTCTCTCTCTCTCTCTCTCTCTCTCTCTCTTTCTCTCTCTCTCCCCCCGCCATTTCTCTCTCTCTCTTTCTCTCTCTCTCTCCTTAACCAGGGTCACATAGTAAGTGTCTGAGGCCGGATTTGAACTTAGGGTCCTCCTGACTCCATTCACTGCACCACCCAGCTGTCTCTCCCCATCATTCTTGATTGCCTTTAAGCAGGAGTTCCCAAAGTCTGGAATGCTCTCCCTCCTCACCTTTGTCTCTTGATATCTCTAGATGCCTTCAAGGCTCAGTTGGAAAACCCACCTCTTACATGAAGCCTTTCCTGATTCCTTAAGTTGCCATTAAGCTCTCCCCCACCTAAAAAAAATTAATTTATGTATGTTTTATACTTATATGTATACATACTATTCTCCACCCTTAGTTCTGCCTCCTCTCCTGAATGTAAGCTCCTTGAGGACAGGAACTGTTTCATTTTTGTCTTTGTATCCTTTGCCCTTAGTACAAAGTCTTTATTATAATCAGTTTTTAATAAAAATGCATATTAAATAACTGAATGAAAGTCCTGGCTCTTTGCCATTCCCTATTTAGATCCAGGCCTCAAACACTATTAACACAAAGAGAGAGAGATGGGTACCTGGGATTTCACATAGATACAAGCACTGGGTTGAGGTGAGATAAGGATCTGACTCCTTGGGACCTGAGACACATGGGCTAGTGACTTCACCAGCCCAAGACCCTAACAGGGGTGGGGAACCTGAGGCCTTGAGACTACATGTGACCCTCTAGGTCCTCAAGTGGGCTCTTTGACTGAATTTAGCACTTGACAACCTAGGGGGCCACAGGTTCCCTACCCCTGTCCAATAGCCTCACCAACCCCTGCCTACTATAGGTTAGGTGCCATACAAATCATGGCAGTTCCCTGTCTCTTGTCTCTTTCTCCAGCCAAAACTCCAGGACAGAGATCACCACACATGGCTTGCAACATCCTCTGAATTAAATACCTTAGAGAAAATCCTTATATCCTAACTTAGTTATAATTCTACTTGATTGTCTGGGGAAAAAAACATAACAAGAATGACAGCATTTGTGAAACTTTTCCCAAATTTTTAAATTTAATTTATTACTCTCATTAATCTTGGATTCATATCCCACCTGCTTCCAAAGAGAATTTGAAATAGTTTAGAAACTTATAAAAGACATAAAGATAGAAGACTTAAAAAAAAGTTAAAAGAAGCATAGAAGTGGATGTTACTAGGCACCTGGAAGAAATTAGTTGCTGTGGAATTCAGGGTTTCATAGATTGTAAGGTGTGAGCCAGAAAAGGAGAAGGAGGGGCATTTGGGCAAGGGGAATAACCTCATCAGAAAGTACTTTGCTATTTATTTCCTAGATTCGTGAGGTCCCATTCCTGAAGGAAATCTGAAACCCCCTGTTATTATGGTCCTGGCCCTGTGACAGAAATATCAGAAGTGCCTATGTATGAGTTTTGTGAAGAATTCCATCTGGCCTCCTATGCTGAAACAGATTCATACCTTACCTAGAGAGAGATAGAAGGTGCCCATCCTGTGCCCTGATCCATCTTCATGTGAAGCTCATGAAATTAAAGGCCTTAGGACCATTTTACCTAGTGAGAATCTAACATGGAAGGGGCATTGTTTCTCAAGGTCCTGTTGGTACATAAATGTCTCAGCAGGACTCAGATCTGTCCTTGTGGCTTTATGCTATTGACAGTGGAGCTGGCCAGAAGGGCATTTATTGACCCAAATGTGCCCCGTCATGGCTGACTTTCATTTCATAAAATATTATAACACCAAAATTTCCTCTTGGAAAATTTATCCCTAGATTTGGCAGTACACAAGTTGGTTATTTAATCCTCATGGCTTTTACAGAGTCTTTAAAATCTCTTTTCTACACAAAACTTTCTATACAAGCATGTTATTTTTCTTCCACTGAGAAATGTAATAATTTTCAATTGTTCTTCTTCCATAAAGGATAAAGTCTAAAATTTTTTTTTTTTGCTTTTTGGAGGGGAAAAGGAAGGGCAATTTGGGTTAAGTCACTTGCACAAGGTCACACAGTTACTAAGTGTTAAGGAGTCTGAGGCCAGATTCAGGTCCTCTTGACTTCAGGGCTGATGCTCTATTCACTGAGCCATCTAACTGCCCCCAAAGTCTAAACTCTTGAATTTGACATTCAAGGCCCTCCTTGATCTGGCCACAACATATCTTTCTCACCTTATCTACCATCATTCCCCTTTATAACCACTGTGCTCTGACCCAATTGGACTAGTCACCATTCTCAGAACAGAACTTGTGCTTTCCTTCATCCTTGCCTTTACCTCTGCTTGATATGCCTCAACCCCATCACCACCACCCCCCATTTTTTCCTATCAGTCATATCTATCTAAAACTTGGCTGAATCCTTTCTTCCAAGAAACCTTCCCTGTCCTTCTCCTACCCAGCCAAATGTGTTCTCACCCTCCTCTGTGCTTCATGACATGTTGCTTTTACTTCCACTTTGCACTTATTCCATCCTTCCTTCACTACTCATTAATTTATTCATATCTAGGATTCATTCTGTTTATTAGATCAAGGGTTCTTTGCATTTGATGCATTTCTAATGCCTTGCTTACAGAAAGTTGCTAAAGAAAAATTTGTTGATACATTTAAATCTCAAATCTTGGCAATATCACAGAGCTTCACATACTCCGTCACTGGAATTTGACCCTTATGTTCATTTTTTTATTCTATTGTTCATAAAGTCAAAGGGAATTATCTGGTACCGATTGTGAAAAGTATAAAACTGATTTGCCTAAAATAGAAAAATGCAAAAATACATTAAAGTAAATACTTAATAATGGGAAGGAAGGAAGGAAGGAAGGAAGGAAGGAAGGAAAGAAAGAAGGAAGGAAGGAAGAAAAAAGAGGGAGGAAGGAAGAGAAGGGAAAAGGGAGGGAGAGAGGGAAGGAAGAGAGAGAAAGAAGGGGAGGAAGTTAGGAAGATTTGTTGAACTGAACAAAGAAACACTCCAATGAGCATCATTGTATGGACATTACATTTGAAATACATCTAACTGTTGGGCATTTCTCCAAAACTTGTGTCTGCTTCTGTTGTCACTACTTCTGCCAGTGCTACTACCTAGTTTCCCAGTTATCTTTAACTCCTCCCTCCTTCTCCCTCGTCTTTCATACCTTCTTAATCACCAAGTTCAGCTTCTTTCAAAGTCAGCCCCTCCCCTCTACTCCTGCTGTCTTCCTAACTTAAGCTTCTTTACACCCGCCTGATCCCCCCCCAAGTCTCCATTTTACACATCTCCCCACTTCCTCTCTCCCCTCTAATCAGAATCACCATCCTTCTCATTCAGAGGCCTTTTCTTAGCATGCCTTTGCACAAAGATATTCAGTGGCTCCCTGCTGACTACTGGCTCTCAGTTCCTTGAAGCTACTTTAGAACTCAGATTTTCACAAAAAGGTCAGATAGCAACGATAAGAGCAATAGGCCTTTATTAGCACATTTTCACATCTCCAAGAGATGGCATAATACCCAAAATGAAATCTGTAGTCTAAGAGTAGTTGGCGTGATACAACCAAGGAAGTCAATGGAACCTCAGATGTCATGATTTCATGCGCATGAGTGGAGGAAAGGGGGCATCAATCATGGCCCCACTACTACACCTCCCTAATAAAGTTCAGATTCATTTTCCTGGCATTCAAAGCCCCCTAAGACTAGAATCCTTTTTCTTTCCAAACTTATCGATACTAGAATAGAATTGTTACCATTTTACTCCATATATTCTGTGCTACAATAAACCAAGGTTATTCTCTGTCTTTGCAAACACACTCTCTACTTTCCAAATTATGTGTCTTTGCTCATCCTGTTTCTTCCTCTATTTGCCTGTGAATTCCTACCCATCCTGCCAAACCCCATGCAGACCCATTTTTCATAAACTCTTCCCTAATCTTCTCAGTGAATTTTCCTCCTTAAACTTTGTATAGGACTGATGGTTTCCCATTACCAGGTTATGAGCTCTTTGAGGACCAGACATTGTCTTATCTCTATGTAACTTCTTCTCTCACCCACCCATCCCAAGTGAACACTGGGCTGAGTACTCAGGAGATGCTTAGGTCAAGCGCTCACATAGTGGTCAGAAGAAGCTATACAAGGACACTCCAAAGGTCTCTCTTAAAAACTTTGGAATTGATTGTGTGACATTGGGAGACACTGGCACAGGACCACTCAACATGGCATGCCCACATCAGAGAAGGTGCTGTGTCCTGTGAGCAAAGGAGAATTGAAACAGCTCAAAGGAAATGCAGAATGCACAAGTTTAGAGAATCCACCCCAAATGTTCACATGGACTCTTTGTACCTGACCTGTGGCAGAGCACTCTGAGCTCATATTGGTCTAATCAGTCACAGTAGGACACACTGGAACTTGACTCTAGTATAGTGATGTCATTTTGGTCCTCTTCAAGAACAAAAGACAACAACCAACCAGGTGTTTGTGGAATGAACTAAGTGAATGAATGAATTGACCTCAGTCAGTCCAGGATTACAAAACCAGGTGTCCACAATATAGTGGTAAGGGTGCAAGTGGCTGCTTAGAATTCACTCTCAGAAGAAAGGAGAAAACTGATACCTAAAGATAAATTCTCTGAATGACTCAAGTTGTCCAAGGCCTTCCATCAGCCAGCCTGAAAAGAGCTATGAATTATGCCAGCAAAGTTTCACCAAGAGGCTCCGCAGTGTGCCTTGTAGAATTAGTGTGGCTCATTTCCTGACTGAGCCTCTATGATCCACAAATAATAAATCCCCTGGGCTACAGGTTTGGGTTCCATCAGTTCATGGCTTGTGGGAGATTTAAATCCAAGAAGCCATTTGGTTACCAATCCTGGGAATGGGAATAAGAGTTTCTGCACCCAATTTAAAGTTGTGGTAGGAATTTCCTAGCAGCCTCTGGCCCCTTTAGATGGATACTTCCCTTGAGTCATTTCCCTTATGTATCATCCTATAATACTACTCAGCCCAGAGTGATGAGGAAAGAAAGCTGTGTCTATTTCATAGAAACTTGAAGGTTATCTATTGCCTTTGGGGAAGTTATTAAATAAATTATTTGCTGATTTTCTTTTATTCTATCTCTGTCATTTCCCAATGACTCCCCTCCACAAATAGAACCTTCTCTCACAGAAGCATAATTAAGCCCATACTTTAGCCATAACTAACAAAGCATGCCTTATTCTACACCCATAGTCTACAACCTGTCAGCTGAACAGAGAGAATGCTTTCTTCACTCCTGGTGCTGAAGTAGCAATCGGCCCTGCGCTGGGCAGAGTGCTAACACTTCCCAAAGTTGTTTTCCTTTAAGTCGCTGCAGCCAATGTGTAAATTGTTCTGGTTCTGCTCACTGTGCCATGCACTAACTCAATGAAAATCTTTCCAAGTTTCCCTGAATTTTTCATATTTGCTTTTTCTTGTCATAATTCTTTATTGTATATTCTGTTTCTGAAGCTCCCTTTTGTCGCAAGGAGCCAAAAATACCAGATGTTTTCGTCTTTTTTTTTCTCTTCCTTCCTTGTCCTCTTCCATCCAATGTCCAAAGTCCAATCAATGGTGTTGGATGGAAGGATCATAGAGTGAATCTCAAGGTAGGGAGGACCTTCAAATACCATCTAGAGCAAATGATACCTGAGAAGGGTGACCATTCTGTAGAATGACTGACTCATGGTCAGCTAACCTGGCTTAAAACCCTTCCGGGGCAGCTAGCTCCCTGTTCCTGGGGCGGTCCATTATACTTTTGGACAACACCAATTGTTAGGAAATTTTCCTTTAGGTTATAACAACAATAATAATTTATATTAAGATATGAAAAGTGCTTTACATGTGTCAACTCATTTAATCCTCTCAACAACCCAGTACTATAATTCTTTCCATTTTACTGATGAGGAAACTAAGACACAGAGAGGTTAAGTGACTTGGCCAGGATCACACAGCTAGTAAGCATTCCAGGAAGGATTTGAACCCAGATCTTCTTGACTCTAAGATCTGCCCTCCATCCACTGCATTGCCCAGATGCCTTTAAGATTGAGCCTAAATTTGTCATTTACTCATATTCAAGGTGGCTTATGTCTTACCCTAGCCCTGACATTAGAGTACAAGTATGAACATCTCTTCCCCAAGACACTAAGCCTGAGCTGCCCGGAACCCATAAATACACCCCAATTTTTCTTCCATTTGTTCTCATGAGGTACAAGGAAAAAATACACAAAAGGACGTAATTATGGGCAACTAATTAATCATTGTAAGACAGGGCCATATTTGTCGGATTATAAGGAATGATACACATTAATAGAAAGAAAAACATTGAACTAAAAGTCAGGAGATCCAAGGTTGTGTCCTAGACCTTGGGCAAGTCATTTTACTATTACGATCCTCTATTTCCCCATCTGTAAGGTGAGGGTAGTATTACTTCCAGTATCTACCTCACAGGGTTTGTATGATTTTATTGTTGTTGTTGTCTCTTTGAGAAAAATACTGTTCCTAGGCAGGGGATTTTAGAGATTCTTGAATCCAGCCTCCTGATTTTGGAAAAGAAGAACCTGAGGCCTGGAGAAGGGAAGGGCCTTGCCCAGAACTGTGCTGGTAATAAGGGGCTGAACCTCGCCTCACCTCTCACCCAGGCCTTCTGACTCCAGATCCATAGCTCTTTGTGTTGTAGCTCTGAATACAGATCAAAGCATGCATATAGGACCTTTTCAAGAATAAAAGCAAATACTTCTCATCCCTTTGAGCACTCAATCCTGCCTTTTGTTACACTGGGAACCCTGACTGAGGCCATGTGTGAGTGATTAAGGCCCAGGGTGAATTGATCGTTTCAATCTTTGCCTTTTTCGGGTTTTGCTTATTTACGTGGATTTTTGAGGTCATGCTTTTGCCCTCTTCCCAGTGACTGTTTCCCTGCAGGAAACACTAGGTCCCTGAGACAGTACCATGTAGAACTGGGAACTGGATTGTATCTACCATCATTCTACAGACCACCATCCTTTGTCCCATCAGCCCACCAACCCACTAACCTATCCAGCTGTGGTACAATGAAAAGAATACAGTCCCTGTAGTCAGAAGACCCAGATTCAGGTTCTGCTTCTGAGACTTGCTAGCTCTGTGACCTTGGGCAAGTCACTTACTCTTCCTTGGTCTGTTATTTTTTTCACCTGCAAAAGAGGAAGGATCCTACTTGTCCTTATTTCATATGGCTGTAGTGAGAACAGATAGAATGGTCACCCCTTCTCAGATATCTTTTGCTCCAGATGGTCATTCAAGGTCCTCCCTACCTTGAGATTCACTCTATGATCCTTCCACCCAACATCATTGGACTTTGGACATCAGATGCAAGAGGACAAGGAAGGAGGAAAAAAAAACCAAGAGCTGAATTATCAACTGTTACACTTTGTATTATATCACAGCCTACATTCCCAGCCCCTAAACCATTAAACCATGTACCACTAACTCATAGACCATTAGCGTAAGCCTTCCTGTAATGCACGTCTACTAATAACCTTTAATTCCAATAGCTTCCTAAATATTTGTTAAGCAGCAGTACTTAATGAATGACTGGAGGCTATTCTTGGAATCTGTATTAAGGAACAGACTGACAGTCTCAGCCCTAAAGGAACTTCATGAGGAAGATAAAACAGAGGGTTTAGGCCAGCTTCCAGCTCGGAGCATTTCTTGAGTTTAGGACTTCTGCGCTGCAGTGGGCTAAAGCTCTTGGGTGTCTGCACTAAATTTGGCATTAATATGGTGAGGTGCTGGAGGCAGGGGGCCACCAGGTTTCCTAAGGAGGAGAAAATTGGCCCATGTCAGAAACAGAACAAATCAAAGTCCCCTTGCGGATCAGAGTGAGATTGAGTCCATAAGTAGCCCTTATACTTCCAAGTCAGGGGAGAGAGGAGGGGAGGGGAGGGGAGAGGAGAAAATAAGGAAGAAAGAAAGCCCATACACACATCCATCTTCCAGAGTTTACCTTCCAGATGGTGTTTTTACCACTGTCAGCCAAACTGAGGCAGGGTGAAACAACAGGTTGAAAGTAACAGCTGGAGAAAAGTTGGTGGGGTTTGTTTTTTTAAACTTTAAGTACAGTCATGGCTTCATTCCAGGCCCCCTTTCCTGAATACTTCTGATAAAATATTATACTCTTTATCATCAAGTCTTCCTGGATAAGCTGAGTGTTGCTGACTGTTGGGGAAGGACCAGGAATGACTAGGGATGATTGGACATGGAGACGGTCGGCTCCCTCCAGGCCATTGGGCTTCTCCACAGAGTGGTCTTTGAGACAGCACAGTCTGGGAGAGAATGGGTTACAGCAAAAGCTGGGCAGCCTCCATGACCTTGAGGGTTCCTTCCAACTCTCTGTGATTCTAATCTAAACAACAGCCTCAAGAGTGGGATGGCAAGGCGGCTGTAGCATGTGATATGGGAGGCTGGTATCTAGGTCTGAGTCTGTGGGACCTTCAAAGAAGCAGATGTGAAGGAGGCTCCGTGGTCCTCTGGTCCAAGCCCACCTGAGCAGAAACACCTCCAGTAGCCCCCCTGACGGCTGGATTCCCAGCTTCCACACGAAGACTGGCCCTGGCCAGGAGCCCTAAGGAAGCGTTGCTCTGTCAGATATCTCTCTATCAGGGAATTTGTTCCTTGTTGTTCAGTTGTTTCAGTCCTGTCCAACTCCTTGTGTCCCCCTTGGGGTTTTCTTGGCAGTGGAGTAGTTTGCCATTTTCTTCTCCAGCTCATTTTACAGATGAAAAAAGTGAGGCAAACAGGGTTAAGTGACTTACCCAGGATCACACAGCTAATACTAAGGAGTATCTGCAGCCAGATTTGAACTCAGGTCTTCCTGACTCCAGGCCTGTGTGCCTATCTATCCTCTGTGCCATCCTGCTGTCTTTCCTTATCTTGAGCCAAATTTGGACTCTCTGTAACTTCTAACCATTGTTCTAGTCCTGCCTCTAGGCCCAACTAGAACAAGTTCCTCTTTCTGATGTTTGAAGACTCCAGTCATGGTCCCCCTAAACCTTCTTTCCTCCAGACTCAACCTTCCCTTCTGTGTCTCCCTTCTTCCAAACCTAAATTTTCTAACAATGCCTATGTGACAATCTGCAGCTCTGTCTGCATTCTGGTTCCCCTCCTCTGGGTATGCTCCAGTTTCTCAGGATGTTTCCTAAAATGTGATGCCCAAAGGATAGCCCAGTAACCCAGATGTGGTCCAACTTGGCCAGTGGACAGACTTCACTTCCTCTTTCTGGATTTCATTTTTCTTCCTTATAAAATGATGGGGTTGAAGCAAATGATCCTAGGGTAATTTCCAGTCCTGGTATTATTCTCTATAATTCCATCTTCTCTAGACACTCTGTCCCCTCATCTCGTAAAACACTTGTGCACAAACTCTTGCTTTGATACAACCATCATCTCCCTGGACAGTTATTTCTTTCCTGGTACCAATGATGATACCAGGACAGCTTCTCACCCTGCAGGATTCTTGCCTGTTTCTGCCTCAGTCTTCCATAGGAGATCTCCAACATACTAAAAGCCTTTTTCCTGTATTTTTAGTATCTCAAGGGCACCTACTAAGCGCTCAGGTTGTCTATAATCCTTACTGTAATATATGAGTGACCTGTCTCCTTTTCCAGTCAGCCTGCCCTTAATCAGTCTGGTCACTCGACAAGCATGTGTAAAACACCTACTCTGTGCCTATTGTTGTCCTTAGTGCTGGAGATACAAAGAAAGCAAAAACCAGCCCTACCCTCTAGGAGTTTACACTCCAAAGGAAGAGACAAGAGCAAAAAACCATGTAGCTCTAAGATATGTACAAGATAAATTGGAGACAGTCTCAGAGGCGCTAGTGGGGACAGGGGACAGCTTTTTTGCCACTCTCTTGTATAAATCTCTATTGTCAGCCTGCTGCTGCTTGATTATGCCCACTGAACATCTTTCCACTGCTCTTCAGTCTCTACCATTTTGATACTTGGAAGAGCATGATTCTGTATTATTTGCAGACATAGCATCACCAGGAAAAAATCAGCGTCGGTGCTAAGAAAGGCAGAAATATAATGAGGGCAAGGTGATTGGGAATTTGTCCCAGGCTCTTGCAGACTCTCAGCATTATAGAAACAGCAGAACTTAACACTTAGTTAGGAAGAATTATTCGTTTAAATGCAACACTACCAGATGGTAGACTGGGATGAGCTCTTCCTCACCTGGTACAGGTCTCCCCTTCAGGGGCCTGGTGCCAATATCCTGGCATCTGCGTTTCCTCTCCCCTACAGAATGGTGTCCAGCACCCCCTCCCTGCTCAGCTGAGCTGTTTGCCCTCAACAGAATTTGTAGTAATTGCTCTGGGCACAAAAAAAATGCATAATTATGGCTTCAGTCAAAGAGATGGGCCTTTGCATCAGGGAGCAGTTTGGGATCATTGAAAGCATAACTTCCCCAGATGTGATCTGGCTCGACCCCCGTCTACATATATCTCTTACAAAACACCACAGAAGAAGCTGACAAAGGTATTGTCTCATAAAACAGAAAAAAAAAGCAATTGAGGAGAAAATGAGCCTGCAGACAACTTGGCACGACTCCCCGTGCTCCTTTACAGAGGTGGGTGACCCGGAAGGGTGAAATGTTACGTGGAGTGTCATAGTCTGGGGGTGTGTTCATTGGTTTTGATTATTTTTTTCTCTTCCTCTTTTTAAAAAAATATTCTTTGTTATAAGTGACCCATGGAGTGGGTCCATGGGTCCAAAGTGTGGGTCCAAAGGCCATGGTGGGGGAAGGGGGAGAGATGCCATACATTTAAGTAATATAAAAAGATTAATAAAAAATTGTATTTTTCAAAGGAATTTTTAAAAGTAAACAACACAAGATCCAGTTAAGTCAAATTCTGACCTTAAGGGAAGCATAGTGGGGGCCTGGACTTGAAATCAGAATACCAGGTTTTGAGTCATATCCATCAGATTTACTACCCATGTTATTGTAATTGTTCAGGTTTCGTTTTGTTTTTTCAGTTGTGTCCAACTCTTTGTGAGTTCCTTTGGGGTTTTCTTGGCAGAGATACTAGAGTGGTTCATAATTTCCTTCTCTAGTTCATTTTACAGATGAGGAAACTGAGGCAAGCAGGGTTAAGTGACTTGCCCATGGTCATACAGCAAGCATCTGAGACTGGATTTGCACCCAGGAAAATGAGTCTTCCTGACTCCAAGTCCAGTGCTCTATCCACTGTGCCACCTACTGCCCTTCCACCTTAACCTTTGAAAAACTTCAAGACACAAGAAATAACTGTTATATGTTATATAAGCAACAAAAGGCATCTGTAAAATTTTTTTTAATATGTAAAAACACCTCTCATGCCCTGCCTTGAATTTCCCCTTCTATGTTGTTTTTAGCCAAAGTAAATGACTTTACATAGCACTTTAAAATTTGCAAAACTCTACATGCTAATGCATGTAGTTCAGGAAGGAGCGGGCAGGGCTTGGCAGAAGCAGAGTTTTTGCCTAGCTTGGTAGCTTCCTGTTTTAATGGATTATTCTTGCTAATTAGGTACTAGGCACTGTTGTTTATGTGCTACTAAAAAAAAAAACCAAACACAACAAATTGTAGGTATAGACAATTTGTTCTAAATTCAGTGCCCTGGAGCAAAGCCCAGATCACCCAGCCCTAGTCACTGCTCTGATCCTGGGTGATTTTGATCTGGGCTCTTCTCTCTCCATACACTGGCTTGTTTCCTAATTTCCTCTCCATTTGTTCTTCTTCAAAGAAGGAAAGGATGTGACTTCAGTGTAATGGAAAGAAAGGGCTGGAGATGGAGTCAAAAAAAATCTGGATTAAAATCTTGACTTGCTACTTAGTATGACCTTGGACAAGTCATGTAACCTCTCAGCTTCAGTTTCCCCATCTGTAAAATGAAGAGGGTTAGATGAGATGATTTCTAAGATATCCCTCAAGTCTGAATCTATGATCTTGGGATAAGGAAACTGAAGTTTTAGAAAGAGGAAAAGGCTTGTCCAAGGTCATGCAATGAGTCTGTAGCAAAGCTAGGACTCACACTCACACTCCTGACTCTTGGTTCAATAGTCTCACTATACCATACTTCCTTTGCCAACATCTGGACATATTCTCCACATCTACAAAATTCGTATTTGGTCAACTTCCCATCCCCATCACTTGAAGTCAGAAATGTTGCCACATGGAGCTTTTGTTTGTTTTAGATAAGACCAGTACTTCCCTTGGTAGAGAGAAAACATCCCTTACAAATGCAACTCAGCACCTGCTCTGCAACTTAGAGTTTTACAGAATAATCCAAACCCTACTCCCCCTGTCCCCCACTATGTGTTAGGGGTGGGACTTGAACTCAAATCATTCTGGCTTGGAAAAACTATATGCTGCACTGTCTCTCACTACCTGGAGAGGAAGGAAGGAAGGAAAGAAGGAAGGAAGGAAGGAAGGAAGGAAGGAAGGAAGGAAGGAAGGAAGGAAGGAAGGAAGGAAAGAAAGAAGGATGGAAGGATGGAAGGAAGGAAGCTGCCTCCTACTCCCCTGGATTTCCCTCTGGCAAGTGCCCAACATGACTGTTCCTGTTAAGGTAGAAGGACTGACTACCTGCCGTGACTGAAATCTGACCAGAGTAGAATGTCCTCTTTTTCTCCCAAAAATACTTTTACTTCCTACTACTTCCTCTCCTCTACCTCTTGCCCAGTTGGGACTATGCCCAAGCTGGGTGGACTGTCCTCTGTGCTTCCCCTAAACTCAGCCAAACTTGCCCCAGGCACCAGAATTCATAGTTATAACTCTGGGTAGATGCACTAATTTTGCTACTGGGTCACAGATCTTATCATAGCAAACATCCCACCTCTAGGACTAGCTGTGCCTTCCCTTGGAGGGTTACAAGAAGAATCTGTGAGTCTGCACATGTCCCAGGCACAAGAGATGGAGAGCCCAGCCCAGCACCCAGGGACTGGTGCTTTGTTTGGGTTTGAAGAGATATGATTTAAGCTTGTTTTGTAGCACAAAAAGCAGCCTCCTCTCTTCCAGGACAAGAATAATGGCCATCTTTTTCAGCCTGGTGTGAGTAGCAAGGGTCAGAACTGGATTTAAGTACATTCCTTTTCTTTGGCTTTGGATTTAATCCCTTTCTGGCTTCTTCTCCAGTTTAAAATCTGCATGTAGGAGGAAGCTTTGGGAGTATTCTTGAAGATAAGTACCAGGGATTACAAATCAGTAATGCATTTACAGGATATCATAGAGGAATAATGTGGTTTTATGTGAGTTCCTATAATGAAGATTGATGTAACATTCATCCCAATTAAGCCGTGGCCCTGCCTTGTCCTGTGTGTCTGGGCCTAGTCCTATCAGGCCTGGGACCCTTCTCTTTTCTCTAGGAGGAGGTATTCCCGAAGAAGACAGTAGTGAAAGGGGCAGGAAATACACCCACCCTTACAAACAACCAGTCACATTCAAACTGATCAGTCCTGTCTCTGAGGGAGGGTTGACCAGGCCCTAAGACCCAGCCCTTCCTTCTCCAACCCCGCCAGGGACCTCAGCAGTTCTCAGAGCCTTCTCTAGAACCATGATGGAGAGAACTCCTCGGGATTCCGCTCCTCTTGAAGCTGGGCTAACTAGGTGGCACATCAAATAGAGTGCTGGGCAGGGAGTCAGGATGACCTAAGTTCAGGTCTGACCTCAGACACTTACTAGCTATGTGACTCCAGGCAAGTCATTTAACCCTATCTGCCTTAGCTTTTTCACCATATAATGGGATCCTCCTAACACCTATCTCCCAGGGCTAGGAGATGATCAAATTGAAAGATATTTATAAAATAATTAGCAAAATGCCTGCCTGACACATAGCAGGTGCCTAAAGAAATGCTTGAATTAACTTTCCCCAATAGTGGCAGCCACCGTTTGGTTAAAATGCCAAGGTTCCATTGTGGGGACAGAGTCTTTGGAAGTGCTCAGCTTTTCCCCAGTGCTATTCATCAGGGTTTCCCAGCCGCTAGTGTCCCGTGGCTTGTGATTCACCCAAGAATAGGGAAAGAATACAATTGCTAGCCTTGTAAGACGAGCGCAGTTTGCCCAGTTATGTCAGACAGGGGGAGCTACCAAGAAAAGTGCAAAAAAAAAAAAAAGTTTCCCAGGGAGGCACAAAAGAACACAAAGACAAAAATGGGAAGGCTGCCCAAGTAAATGAACTCCTCAGGGCAGTGTCATTCTGCCATGACAAAGCCTCACCTGCCTCTCTTGGTCTCCCGCTGCCTTCACACACGGCATGACGGTCGCAACATATGGCCCAGGTTAGGAACGCAACTCTGAAAGTCTAGATTAACCAACAATCGGAGTAGATCGGAATAATGAAACGTGAAAGTGAGAAATATTTATAATGGCTATGCCAAAAGACAACAGAAAGATTGCACCATATTTATGGAGGCTTTAATGGTGCCTAAAGGTGATTTCAATCCTCGGGCACTCCTGTAAGACTCCAGTTTTCCAGCTCTCAGCAAGTTATCACTAATCACCTAATTATTCACATTTCTATTGATGTTTATTATTGCAAAGCACATAAAGGGCTATTTTTAAATATTTGATCTATACAACATCCCTCTGAAGTAGCTGGTATTGGTCTTACATAATTTCCTTATTTTATAGATGGAAAAATGGAGGCCTAAAGAGTTAAAAATGATTCATCCAAAGGTTTGAGCCCACCGACTCAAGCCCACATCTTCAAATTCAGGTTTCTTCTCAATTTTATTATATTTATTATAAATTCTTTATAAATTTATTTATTATTCTCAATTCTCTTCAGACTATTTGATTTAAAAAACATCCTATTTCCCAGCTGTAGTACATATGTAATCCCTAGAGTACAGTCCTAGGATCGTACACACGATATGATCACACACGGCCCACTCAGGGCTTCTATATAAATGGTCTTTACTTATCCCCTTAGAGCCACAATGTTTTTAGAACTTTTGGAAATACTCCTTTTAAATGTCCTGCATCTGCGAGAAAATGCTTAAGCAAGGCTGGAGGGCAATTACTCTTTTTCCCTTAACCTCCATAGGATTCAGTCAAGCATACTTTTTCTGAAAGAAGAAAAAGCATTTTCTTGTCTTGTATCATTTAAGTGCCTACTATGTGCTATACTGGGCAACTAGATGGCACAGTAGATAGAGAGCCAGGCTGGGAATTAGGAAGACTCAACTTCCCGAGTTCAAATCCAGCCTCAGACACTTAGTAGCTGTGTGGCCCTGGGCAAGTCACTTAACCCTGTTGCTCAGTTTCCTAATCTGTGAAATAAGCTGAAGAAGGAAATAGCAAACCACTCCAGTATTTTGGCCAAGAAAACCCCAAATGGGGGTCATGAAGAGTCAGACATGACTGAAAAGACTGAACAGTAACAAAAATGTGCTATACGTTGTTGAGGGTACTGAGGGCGACTAAGGATGAAAGATTATACAGCCTCTGCCTTCCAAGAGCTTTTAATCTACTAGGGGTAGGGCTGGGGAGAAAGATAAGGAACATACACAAAAGTATGTTTGAGGTATGATAGGGAAAAGTAAAAGATCCAAACAAAAAGGTCTCAGAAAAAACTGGGAAGAAGAAATCACTGTGGGGGATATTAGGAAAGGCTTCTGAGGAGGAGATGGTATCTGAGTATGCCAGCCTGGCTTAGTACATAGTGGATACAGAGCTGGATTTAAGAGTCAAGATATTCTGTGTTCAAGTCCTGCCTCTTACAACAAACTAACGATGTGACCATGGACATTTCCCCTCTCTTCTGGGTCTCAATTTCTCATTTGTAAAATGGGGATAATAATACCTAAAGTGTCTTCCTTGGGGTCTCAGGATTGTTGTAATCCTCTAAAGAGATAACTTAGGTGAAGAGAAGTCTGCAAAAATTAAATTTAAAGCACAAAAGAAAATGTTGATGATCAAAGGTGTCAAACACCTGAGTGTGGCCTGAATCAGGTTAAAATAAAATTGGGAAAAATTTAGCAAAATAAATAAAAATATAATACAACATAGATAATGTTAATTTGTGGTTTTCTAAGTCAAGATGTAGTCTGCAAGGATGAATTTCACTGCTCTAGGCTTATTTTTCGTTGGAGATTAAACAGTGGAAAGACCAAGTTATGCAACCTCAGTAATCTCATATGGTTAGTCCAAATGAAGGAGACTTTTTTTTTTACTTTTTTGTAAATCCCTGCTCTGCCCCTCCCTCCCAGTATGACCTTGGATAAATCATTTAACCTCTCAAGTCCTCAGCATCCTCTCCTGTGGAATGAAGGATTTGAGCCACATGACCTTTATGGTTCCTTCCAGCTCAAAAGCTATGACCCTTCTTCCCCTGCTTTGTCCCTGTGTCTGATCAGGGCAGGCAGACTCCCAGAGCATCCCCAGGTGCATCCCCAGGAGGGAAAGAGCTGCACCAAGGGCTCTGATGGGAGGAATGGGTCACTGGGGACCTGCCTCTTACAATTGCCTTTTGAGTGGTAACCTGGAAAAGGCCACATCCCTTGGAGAGGCTGAAGCCCAGATGTGTCCCGTCTGGTCTGCGGATGATGCCTTGGGCTACATGACTAGCTCCTTCACAAAATCAGGGCCAGATGTCGTGCTGATTAGGTCAGAGCTGAGGAACCACCAGGACAGAGGTCTCAATGTTTTCCGGGGCCCTGTAAAATGGATAAAGGCAAATAGGTCAGAAAAAATTTCTCATGGATCAGTTTTTGGGCCACCCAGATACACCACAGCTTCTGAGAAAAACTCAGCCCCTGGCTCCCAGTACAATTTTGAGTAAATTGTTATCCTTCCCTGGACTTCTGAGGCCATTTGTTATAGTGGCTAGAGTGCTGGGCTTGGACTCAGAAGACCTAACTTCAAATCCTGCATCTGATACTTAGTAGCTGTTTAGCCTGGGGGGGGGGGGGGAAATCACTCTCAGCCTCAGTTTCTCAGTTTCTCCATTTGCAAAAGGGGAATAATAACAGCTAACCACAGACTTGTGAGGATCAAATGAGAAAGATGACAAATGTAAAGAGTTTTGCAAACCTTATGGTACCATATAAATGTTAGCTATTATTATAAATAATTATTATTAATATTTAAATAATATATAATGATATTTAACGATATGTAATTGTTCTTACTGGAGGGCAGCTATGTGGAGCAGTAGATAAAGTATTGGGCCTGGAGTCAGAAAGATTTATATTCCCGAGTTCAAATCTGGCCTCACACACTCACTAACTGCATGACCCTGGGCTAGTCACTTAACCCTGTTGGCCTCAATTTTCTCATCTGTAAAATGAACTGAAGAATGAAATGGCAAACCAGTCCAGTTTTTCTGCCAGGAAAACTCTAAATGGGGTCATAAAAAGTCGTACACAAATGAAAGACAACTGAAAAGCAACACAAAGTAATTCTTATTAATATTAAATAATCATTCATTGTAACTAACATTCACATGGAGCATTAAGGTTTGCAAAACACTTAAAATATGTTATCTATCTCATTTCATCCTCATAAGAACTGTAGGAGATGGGTGCTATTATTATTCCCATTTTATATGTGAGGAAACAGAGGTGGAGAGAGGATAAGTGACTTGCCCAGGGTCACACAGCTAGTAAGTGTCTGAGGTGGGATTAAAACTTGGGTCTTGGGGTGGCTAGGTGGTGCAGTGAATAGAGCACCGGCCCTGGAGTCAGGAGGAGCTGAGTTCAAATGCAGCCTCAGACACTTAACACACACAAAAAAAACTAGTTGTGTGACCTTGGGCAAGTCACTTCACCACAATTGCCCCACCTTTCCCCCTCCAAAAAGCAAAAAACCAAAAACCTTAGGTCTTCCTGACTCCTGTTCCAGGCCTGACACTAGCCACTGAAGCACCCAGCTGCCTTATCATCATCATTGCTCAGGTTTCTCTCTTGTAAAATGATCAGGTTGATTGGACTAAACATACCATCTCTAAGGCTTTGTCTGAGTCTGTGGTTTCACAGAATCCACCAGTGATGTGTCCCACAGAAGTAATTCACAGTTAATATATCCTTCATGTTGAAGCAGCCATTTCGTCACCTGGCATGAGGCCCAGCGGCTCTTAGGTCTCGATAAACACTGTTGATTGATTTGTAATGAAGTGGGGAAAGTGTGCCGTGCTCCCTTCTGCCCCTGCCCCCAGACTGCCCGGTCAGCGGAGTCTGGACTATCTGTTCTTCCTCTCTCTCTGTCTCTCTCTACCTCCCTCCTTTTCGCCTTTCTCTCTGTCTCTGTCTCCATCATCCTTTCTAGGACTGAACTTTCCAAAAGTGTCCTGGCAGGGATTCATTGTCACCAAGATTATTTATTAACTTCCACCTCCCTACCCATACATGGCCCAGTGCAAGATGTCAGGAGATGGGGGGAGTTGCTTAAACAGAAAGCAAGGGTCTTTGGTTAGACTAGATGGAAGAAACCATCTCCAGGGATTCTTAACCTAGGATCCATGAACTTAAAAAAAATTTTTTTATTGGGGGGGGTTAGAGGGAAGAACAACTGATTAGCCTGTATTTAGAGAAATATATTTGGGGATAATCTTGAGAAGATAGGGTACAATTTTTTGTTTTGTTTTAAATAGTAAGTGGCCCACATTTTCACTTAAAACTATCACCAGTACTTGTAGATTTATTTATTCTTCATCCTGTATAGTCTGTATTACAAGCATTGTTATTCCAAACCATGTAATATCCCATATGACACTCTCTTCATCCACGTATTTCATGTGCTCTGAGTCATTAGAATTGATTTCCTATGAATCTTATTTTATTCATTTTAAAATGTTCTCAAGGGGTGGCTAGATGGTACAGTGAATAGAGCACCAGCCCTGGAATCAGGAGGAGCTGAGTTCAAATTCAGACTCAGACACTTAACACTTACTAGCCATGTGATCTTGGGCAAGTCACTTAACCCCAATTGCCCTGCCTCCTTCCCCCCAAAAAAGCTAAAGAATTAAAAAGGAAAATCTCCTGAGAAGGGGCCCATAGATTTCGTCCATGAAACCAGAAAAACTAAGGACCTCTAGTCTAATCCAACCCTACCTGAGCCCCAAACCCCTCTACAGTATCCCCATCAAGTGGTTAGCCAGTCTCCATTTATTTATTAAGTACCTACTCTATCAGGCACTGTCTTGCCCCATTACTTTGTAAAAGAATGATTTTACACATACATATATATATACATATTTGTGTCTAACGGTAGCCATGGGGTGGGGGGAAGAGGGAAGAAAAAAAAGAAATTCATGTAACTTTATTATATATTTAAAAGGAATAGCAAGTTGTGCATAATAGATTTGTAGTTTCATGTACAATTATCTTTTTTATTATACTATATCATGGAAATGCTTGTTTTATTCCATAAATTAAAAGCTAAATTTAAAAAAAATTTAATTATCTGAGGCAAAAAAAAAAATTATCTGAGGCCCAGATGGAAGGGACCCGTCCAAGGTCATACAGCACATCTATCAGAGTAGAAGGGCTAGGACTAGACCCACAGTTAGACCTCTTCATCTTAATAGCCTCTAAATCAGGGCTCTAAGTTTTTCTGCTTGTAACCCCTTCAGCGCTTCTTAAATAACACTAACAACAATTTTCATGACAAAAACACAGAACAGGGATTCACGAAAGTCTGGTTGGATTTTGATTCTGGATTTCCAGCTCGGTCTCAGACACAGAGAGGGAGCTTACCCTACTCACCTGGGAGGGGGAGCTTAGTACATGAGTGTCACCTAAGACCTACCCTTCCAGCAAGTCTATGTTGCAGTAAAACTGGCCTGATAGTTCCTCCTAAATGATGTTCTGTCTCCTAGCTCTGCAGGGCTTGTCCCCCATGTCTCTTCTCTTCTCATCTGTTGTGCTTGGAAGTTCTTCATTTCCTTCCAGATTCAGTTGAAGTTCCTCTTCCTCCAAGTGGCCTTTCCTGATCTCTCTAAACACTAATGCCTTTCCCCAAATGACTTTGTAAATATTTTGTATTTACAGTTATTCCTTCCACATGGTGATTTGCCCCATTGTAGTTTCTATATATCGCTGGTTGGCGTAAGAAATTAAATGGGAATTTTGAGGGAAGTTTTTCAGAAGACACAGATGACACACGAAGGCCAGCAGAGAAAAAGTTTAGAAACTCAGAAATGTAAAAAATAAATGTATAGTATTGTATGTCAACATATTTTATATTTTAATACCATAATTATTCAAATTTCTTCTCTGGTGTGAAGAGAAGGCCAAAAAATTTTACGCAGACTTTCCAGATTGTGGGATGCACTCCCCCTAACCCTCACCCCCATTCCGCAATGTGGGATAACTGTATTTGGATGCTTGCATCATTTGGGCAGCTAGATGGCACTCTGGCTTGGAGTCAGGAAGACCTGACTTCTAGTATGGCCTCAATCACTTTTTAGTATTAGCTGTGTGACCCTGGGCAAGTCACTTAACCCTGTTTGCCTCAGTTTCCTCATCTGTAAAATGAGATGGAGAAGGAAATGGCAAACCACTCCGGTATCTCTGCCAAGAAAACCCCAAATGGGGTCACAAAGGGTCAGACATGACTGAAAATGGCTGAACAGCATCAGTCATTCAGTCCATCAATCAGCAAGCATTCATTAAGCATTTACTGCGTATTTAATAAATGTGCCAGGGACTGTGCAAAGTGCTGGAACTACAAAGGCAAATGTGAAACAGTACCTGGCCTAAGAAACTTACATTCTAAAGGAGGAGACCACACGTAGATATGTATGCAATATATTAAAAATTAATACAAGATAGTTTTAGGGAGGAGCATGCACCCAGTTTGGGGGACAAAGGTCAGGAAAAGCTTTTGTAGAAAGGGACACGAGCTGGGCACTGAAGGAAACCAGGCATTCCAGAAGGTGGAGATCAAAAGGGAGTGCCCTCCAGGTGTGGAGGACAGCCAAGGCAAAGGTGTGGAGGAGGGAATTATCAGAGTATCTGTACACAGAACTGCAGGTAAGTCAGGGTGATCAGATCCCAGAATACAAGAGGAGGAATAATATGTAAATCTGGTTGGGAAGAGATTTAAATGCCCAACAGAGGAGTTCATGTGTAATCCTGAAGGCAATAGGGAAACACTGGTATTTACTTTAAATGAGGGTGAATGGCTGGACCTGCACTTCAGGAAAATCATCACTTTAGCAGCTAAGTGGACAAGGGAAGACTTGAAGCAATAACCGGTGAGGGGGTTATTGCAGTAATCCAATGGCGAGGTAAGGAGGGCCCAAACTAGGGTGGTGGCTGGATAAACAGAAGGAAGCAGACAGATATGAGACCAGGTGTGACCAAAGAAACAAGATTTGTCCACTGACCAGATGGGAGGGCTAGTGAGAATGATATGGAGGTTGCCAGCTCTGGTGACCGGAAGCAAGGACAGGGCTGCTGTTAACAGTAATGAAGACGTGTGTAAGACAGGGGTGGGTTTGTGTGGAGAGATAATGAGTTCTGTTTGGGAGATGCTGTGTTTGAAGTGCCTTTGGGGTCATCCGCTTAGAAATGTGGCTCACTCTGAACATAAGCTCCTCTAGATAGGATTTATGGATCAGTGTCCCCAGTACCTAGCACATGGCCTAGCACACAGTAGACACTTAATAAATGCTTGTTCAGTGACTGAAGGTAGAAATCAATCCCTCACCCACCAACCCAGTGGAAGAGCACTAGGGTACAGAGGGTACATGCTGTCTGCTTCCCTGACCAGATGGCTGCCTCACTCTGCACTCACCAACAGGAGATGGGGGCTTTTGCTCAATCAAGGACTCAGAGCCCCATATTCTAAGTGCCAGGTGAGCAGCTTGACTTTTGGCTACCTTCTGAGCCTCTATTCCCATCAGAAATGGGAAACAAGACCTCTTCTGCACAATTTCAGGTCTACTTTCCCCAGTCCCCACCTGGAGGGTTCATCCTACGATAAACTGCCCCAACAGACACTAAGAAAAACAATATGCGTCTTTAAGAATGCACCGAGCTAAGAAAAGCAATAGAATGCTGGACTTAGCATCCAAAAACCTGGGTTCAAATCCGAATCCCACCTCAAGCTATTTTACTATCTGTGAATAGTAAACATCTGTGAATATTAGAGATGATAAATACCTGTAAAAGAGGTAATCACATAACCTCTGAGCCTCAGTTACCTCATCTGAAAGATGGGAATGATAATAACGCCTCCCTGGCAATGTCTTTGTAAGGATTAGATGTATATAATATCTAAAGGACTTCGCCGAATTTAAAACAGAGCAATTCAAATGCAAGTTACTGCTTTCATAAACAGACCATCAAGACAGAGCTTCTTAGAATGATTTGAAGCCTTGCAAAAACACCATGGAAACAGCCAGCCAGGAATGGATTCTCTTGGCTTTGTCAAGAGGCACCAATGTTTAGGGGTACGCATGGGGAGGAGAGACCCTGCTTAGCACTGACCCAGGCTTTGTCTTGGATTGAGACACCTTGGTCAGCTCCCTGGTGCATCTCTGTGGGCCTTGTCCAGATTGCTTTGACTGCCTTGTTTAGGGGAGGAGTGAAGGGGCAAGGGGAAGGGGAGCTTGGGGGTTTGTTTTAGGTTTTAGAGGGAGCCCCTTCTCAGCACAGACACATGGCTCAGAGGTGCCATCAGGCAATCTTTTCCTAGGTAAAATGTGCCACCAAAGGAGAATAGGCCTAGCAAATCCATTAGTTCAGCCACCTCCCGGAAGAAGGATTTTTTCCATCTGGATTGAATTAAAAGGTCAGTAGCAGCCCTGCTCAGGGGGCCACTTGCTGCGCCATCCGAGCTAGCAACTTTGATGCTGAGGCCCATTCTCTTCCTTCCTCTGGTTCACCAGCTTCTCTTCCCTATATTTCAGACACATCAATCAGAGGAGAAGCAGAGTGACTGAGTTGAAACCTCTGGGACACATTTCCTGGGCAGAGAACAAAGGGCAGGGGGTTTTGTGCCTGGTTGTCCTTATGGCTGAAAGTTAGGGTTCTCATTCACTACAAGAAAAACACCCGATCTGGGCTAACATCCCATTACAGTTCTCACCTCCTCTCTGACTCTGAAAACGTGATTAAAACTAGCCATGACTAGTTAGCAGGGTGTGTTTCCACTCCAATCCAACAAGCACTGATTAGGTCCCCACTGTGTGTAAGAAACTATTCTAGACCCTGGGGACACAGAGACAAAAAAGAAAAAAAAGAGTCCCTGTCCTCAAGGAGCTTACATTTTATTAGCCATGGTATAATGAAAGAGTGCCAAAGTAAGAGCTTGATGACCTGAATTTGAGTTCTGGTTCTGCCACCTCCTAGCTGTGTATGAGTCACTTTATTCCTTCTAGCCTCAATTTGCCTATCTGTAAAATGGGGATAATAACATCCCTAATAGGTTTGTTGGAAGCAAAGTTCTTTGTAAACTATAAAGCACTATGAGAAGCATTATAGTGTGGCGGAAAGAGATCTGTCCTCCAAATAAAAAAGACCTAGGTTCAGGTCCGGCCTCTGATATGAATTAGTTGGGACAGGTAGGTGTCACCATAGTGCACAGAGCACTGGGCACAAAATCAGCAAGATCCAAATTCAAATCCAGCCTCAGACAAGCCCTAGCTGTGTGACCCTGGGCAAGTCACTTCATCTTGTTTGCCTCGGTTTCCCCAGCTGTAAAATGACTCGGAGAAGGAAATGGCAAACCAGTCCAGTGTCTTTGTCAAGAAGACGGCAAATGGGGTCACAAAGAGTTGGACAGGACTGAAAACTACTCAGCAACACGAGCAAAAGTCACTTAACCTTTCAGTGTCCTTAGGAAATTCTATAACTACAAGTTACAGAACAGTCTGTGGGTCTAGAGCTGGGAGAGACCCCAGAGACCATCTAGTTCAGCTCTCTCTCTGATAACTGAAGAAACTGAAGTCCAGGAAATTGCCCAAGGTCATACAGGTAGTAAGCATAAGAATCAGGATTTGAACACAGATCTTTTGACTCCAGAGCTATTATTCTTTTCCCTATATTAGTTGCCAGTTTAGGTTGGTTTGCTTACTGATCCTTCTCTGTATCTATGAAATCACAAGTCCCCACCTCCCACCCCCTGTACTATAGAAATATGAATTATCAATGCCCTGGCAGTAAAAATTATCAGCTACTTAGCCAGTCTGACAAAAACCTGTTGTACAGGCAGTGCAGTGGATAGAGTGCTGGGCCTATAGCCAAAAAATCCTGAGTTCAAATTCAGCCTAAGATATCTACTAGTTGTGTGACCCTGGGCAAGTCACCTAACCCCAGTCTGCTTCAGCTTGTCCTCTGTAAAATGGGGGTAATGATAGCACCCACTTCCCAGGGTTATTGTGAGGATCAATTGAGATCATACTTGCAGTGTACTTTGTAAACCTCATAGGGCTTTATAAATAATAATATAAATAAACTTATTTATAAAGTTGTTGTTCAGTTGTGTATGATACTTAATGACCGTATTTGGGTCATTAGCAAGATACAGGAGTGGTTCGCCATTTCCTTCTCCAGCTAATTTTATAGATGAGGAAACTGAGGCAAACAGGGTGAAGTGACTTGCCCAAGGTCACCCAGGCGTGAATGTCTGAATGTCTGAGATTGGATTTGAACTCAGGAAAATGTCTTTCTGCCTCCCAGGCCGTCAGCCGCTCTTGCACTCTGGCGCCGCCTAGCGGCCCTTTGTAAACTTTATAGGGCTGTGTAAATGCTAGTTGCTATTGTTGTTAAGCTACTACCATGTGCTGGATGCTGGGAATTATAATGAGTCAATCAGTAAACATTTATTAAGCCCCTGCTATGGGCCAGGCACTGTGCTAAGCACTGGGAATACAATGAGGAACAAAAGATAGTCCCTGACCTCAAGGAATTTGTGTTCTACTGGTTATTGAGGGGGCTTCCTTTCTGTCCAGTGGAAGTTTTCTCATCCCAACCAGCCCCTTAAATACAGGGGAACTTGGCACCATTTCCACACAGAATTTAAGTATGTGTCAAAGGAATTTGGTATCCTGTGGGATCCCAGAAAAGACAGCAAAAAGCAGATCTAGGCCCCAGGCTGCCGGGGCAGGATGCATCTTTGAAAATGTGTGGATTCTGAAAAAAACCTGGGAAGATTTAAATGAACTGATACAAATTGAAGTGAGCAAACCAGGGGGACATTATGCACATTAACATCTGTCTTGTATGATGAACTGTGAATAACTTGGCTATTTTCAGCAATACTGTGATCTAAGACTATTCCAAAGGACTTGTGACAAAAAATGCTATTTGCTTCCAGAGAAGGAACTGATATTTTCTGAATATAGACTGAAGTATACCATATTTCACTTTCTCTTCTCTTTCCTTTTTTCTTTTCTCTCCCCCTTCCCCGCCCCTTCCATCTTCTTCAATTTTCATACAGAATGACTAATATGGAAATGGCTTACATGATTGCATATGTATAACCTATTTCAGATTGTTTACCATCTCAGGGAGAGGACAGGAGAAGGGGGGACGGAGAAAGAGAATTTGGAACTCAGGACTTAAAAAACTTATTTAAAATTGTTTTAATATGTAATCAAGGGAAAGTAAAATGTTATTTTTAAAATGTAAAGGGGCAAAAAATATGCAAAGGGATCTTCAGACCAAAAACTAGTCATAATTAATAAGAATAATTGACAAAAAAAATTTGAATTTGAATGAAGGATAAAATAAGATTGTTTTTAAAATTAAAAAGTCTCATAAAATTTTATAAACTAAATTTACAAATTTTCATAAACATTTCTTAAATTATTCCTTTATTAGGACCAGATGTCCAAAAGCACATTAGAAAAAAATGCATTATAAATATTCAGTGCTTTACTGAATAACATTCATCAAACTGAATATAAAATAAACTTTTTCCAAATAAAAAAATGCATGCATTCTGGCGTCAGGGGCCCAGGTTTGAATCCTGACTCTGCCTGTTGCTTTCTTGGTGAGGCTAAGCAAACACTGCTCCTCTTTTGGCCTCATATAGTTTCCTCCTCTGTAAAATGATCACAAGAGAATAGATGATCTATAAGAGGGGAAAGGACCCACACGTAAAAAAATATTTATACAGTTCTGAGGTATGCTGAGCTGTTGTTGTATATGACTGTAATGGAAAACTTTTGTGCTATAAGAAATGATGAGCAGATTTCAGAAAAAGGGAAGACTTATATGAACTGATGCGAAGTGAAATGAACAGAACCAGGAGAACTTTGTATATAGCAGCAGCAACATTGTATGATGATCCTATGATAAAGCGTGCTCTTCTCAGCAATACAACGATCCAAGACAATTCCAAAGGGCTTATGATAGAAAATGCTGTCCACATCCAGACAAAGAACTGTTGGATTCTGAATGCAGATTGAAGCATATTCTTTTCACTTTCTTGATTTTGTGTGTGTGTGTGTGTGTTTTTCTTTTGATCTCTTTCTTCCAATATGGAAATATGCTTTACATGATTGCATGTAAATAACCTATATCAAATTGCTTACTGTTTTAGGAAGAGGGAAGGAGTGGGAGGGAAAAAAATTAGAACTCAAAATTTTGTAAAAATGAATGTTTACAATTATCTTTATATATAATTGGAAAAAATAAAATACTACTTAAAAGAAAAAAAGACCAGATGATCTTAAAGGTCCCTGGTAGTTCCACATCCTAGGAGCTTTCATTTCCATATAAAATGCCACCAATCCCAATCTTAGGAGGCTTTTCCCAAGAATACGTATGTTTTAAAAAGAAAAATGAGTACGTGTCCATATCTGTCTTTCTCACAAGAGTGGCACTTCTAGGTTATTTTCCCTTATGATTTTATTGGTAGAGGAAACACCCGAGGATAAAATTCTTTTCCCAATACAGACCAATTTATATTTATATTCTTAGAGAATTTCCTAACTCCCCCCTAACCCAAAGGTCAAATGTCTTTTCCCTACAGTCATATAGTCAGGATGTGTCAGAGGCAAGACTTGAACCAGGGTCTTCTGACTCTGAAAACTGGTCTCTATCCATCATATCACAACTCTTCCCTGTGTCTAAAGAGTTTGGGGGTTGACCTTGGGTGGCAGGAAGAAGGGGGATTGGAGCTAAGGGATCCATAACCATGTGTCCAGTGTACTATGGGGGCTGGACTACAGCCAAAGGGGTGTGAACAAGAGAGAAAAGTTTCCTGGAGGTGACAGTGAGCTAGAAAAGGGGCATCTTTTTCCTTTACCTTTCTCCCCTCTCCCAGAGAGATACCAGTCCTTTGGGCTGCTCGGAAGATCCAGACCAGAAGCACTTTCCCAACTGGTTTGCTACAGAGAAGCTTAAGCTAGACAGAAGATGGGGTGCGGGGTTGGGAGGAGGGCAGGTCAAGGTTGGTCTGTCTGGGTCCATTGACTTTGTTTCATGACTAAACAGTCTTCCTTGTCTATCATTTTTACAGGACCCCCAGGGAGGCGTGGTAAACCTGGAAGAAGAGGAGATACTGGTAAGCCTCTCTGTTTCTCTGAAATTCCTTCCACCCCAGCCCCAGAGGGAAACCACAGTAAACACAAAGTCAGATAGTAAAACCAGATTATTAGCAAAGGCTGGAATCCTTATCTGAAGCACTTAACTTCCATTCCCAGGCCCAGAGAGTAATCTGGAGAGGGCTGGGGCCCTCACAGACTGTGGGGGGCAATTTTCACACTGAACTTTGGAAAGTCTTCCCTCTGGGCCTCTTCCATAGTGCTGGCCTTTTCTTTTCCATTCACTGGCCCAGGTCCTTACTTCCTTTTATAATTGTTGTTGAGATTTTTCCTGTCTTCCAAGAAGAAACCCATGTATCAATTCAATGTAGTAGAAAGAATGCTGACATCAGAACTTGGTGCCCTGAGTCCAAATCTTGGCTTTACCACTAACAAACTGTGTGACCTTGGACAAGTCTCTTTCCTTGTGCCTTCTTTTAGATCATAAAAATGCTTTCCTCTAGAGTAGGGACCACATCGTGCCTTTCATTGTTTCTCCAGCATTCAGTGCCGTGCTTGGGATATACTTAAGAAACATTTTGTTGACTGACTTTCTCTCCCTAAACCTCAATTTTCCCATCTGTAGCATAAGGATGGGTGGATGACCTTGAAGGTCCCCGTCTAGCTTCACTTCCTTTGCGAGAACTCTAGCAGTGATGTCTTCAGAATCATACAAAAGAATGTGAGCTTACCATGTCAGGAAGCTTTAGCCTTAATTTTAGAGAAAGCTGTTTTCAAGCTCAGCAGGCCTGAGGTGGTGGTGGTGTTAAGTAACCATAGCATCTGCCTGCAAGAAATTCTACCTCCCACCTGAGTCTCTCCAAACTGAGCACAGGTCCTACAATATTACTTTCCAGCTCCAGAAATTCTGATGACTCTAAGATAAAGTATAGATTTCTCAGCTGGGGACAGATCTAAAGTTAGGAAGCTTTTCCTCATATCAAGCCGAAGTTTGCCTTTTGGCAACTTGTAACATCACAGAATCATACTATTTGAGAAAAAGAAGAGACCTCTGTGGCCATCTAACCCACATGAACATCCCTTTTCTCTTCCCGCCCTGTTTCTGGTTCTGATCCCTTGAGTCTAACAGATTAGATCTGCCCCCACTGTATCCAGGGCCATCTCCAGTCTAACCACAGATGACTCCAGAGGAGAAAGAGAAGCTAGTGACTAACCACACAGCCCTGCCTCACTGAAATCCAATTCACTTGCATGTCATGGCATCATCTTCCCGAAGTCATGGTCCTCTTCAGCAGTGAAGGACAAACAACAGAACAGATCTAACATCTCTTCCATATAATAATCCTTCAAATGTTTGATAATAACTGACATACTCCCCTCCTCCTTTCAGCCTGCTCTTCTTCAGACTAACCTTTCCCTATTCCTTCACCTAATGCTCATATTACATGAACTGAAGGCCCCTTCCCATCCAGGCCGTCCTTCTGAATGTTTCCCAGCTTGTCCATGTCCTTCCTAAACTTTAATGCCCAGAACCGCACACTGTTTTTCAGGTGTAGTCCAACCAGGGCTGGGTATGGCATGATGGTCACCTCTCTATTCCTGGATTCTGGCAGTCCTGGGCTAACATTAGCTTTCTGCATCCCACTGTTGATTCATTTTGAACCTGCAGGCCACTATCATCTCCAGATCTCTTTCAGACATGCTGTTCTCTAACCTTCCTTATGTGATCTTAGGCTGTGTTAACAGAATACCACACTTAGAATGTGGGGAAGTAGGTCAGTTCCACTGTGCTGTACCCTGGGCAGACCACACCTGGAGTACTGTGTTAACTACTGGGTACCACATTTGAGAAAATATAGTGACAACCTGGAGACTGTCTAGGGGACAATGACTAGAAAGGCAAGAAAATTAGAGAATTTGTCCCCATCATGATCAGCTGAAGGAACTGGGAATATTTAACATGGTGGAGAGGGGGGATGCAGGTGGAATAGAAGATTAAATAGGAAATTGACCACGGTCTTCAAGCATTTGAAAAACTGTCTTGGGTAAAAGGAATAAGGCTCATTCTTCTAGACCTTGAAAGGCAGAGCTCAGGGCAGATCTGACTGCCTATTCAAAACTACTAGGGAAAGGGAGAGCAGGGGAGGGGAGGAGAGGAGAGGAGAGAAGAGGAGAGGAGAGGAGAGGAGAGGAGAGGAGACGAGAGGAGAGGAGACGAGAGGAGAGGAGAAGAGAGGAGAGGAGAGAAACTTGGGGGATGTTTATGGCTAGCTAGGACCCAGCAATGGAGACTGTCAAACAGGGAAGAGGAAAACCAGGAGGAACCAATGTCACAAAAACCTAGAAAGAAGAAAGTATGGAGAAGAGGGTGATCAATGGTGTCAAAGCTAAAGTTAAAGCAAGAAGGATGAAAACTGAGAAAAATCCATTAGATTTGTCAGTTAAGAGATTGTAGTAACTTTGAGGAAAGTAACTTTTATTGAATGATGAGATCAGAAGCCAGACTATTGAGAGTTAAGAAAAATGGAGACGCCAACTGTAGTTCACCTTCTCCAGGAACTTGTCCACAAAATGAGAGATATGTAAAGATGGGTAGTGGAGATGGATGGTTGGGTTAAGTGAGAATTTTTTGAGTCTGGGAGAGACAGGGACATGTTTTTAGGCAGCAGAGAAGCAACAGTGAGGTATTGAAGGTAAGCAAGAATGAGAATGATGGAGAGATAGCCATTTTCTAGAAAAGACGGGAAGGAATCAGGGATATATGTAAAGAGGTTTTCCTTGGCAGAGAGAAGGACCGCCTCTTCATAGGAAACAAAGAAAAAGGAGAAATGGTGGGGGTAGATATCTGGGTGATGTGAGATGAGGAAAAGGCCAGAAGAGAAAGCTCTCAGTGAATGCCTAATTTTTCCTTGAAATATGAAGCATAGTCTTCAGCTGAGGTCAGGCTCAGGGTGGAAAGAACCATGGGAATATTTGAGGAGGAATTAAAAGTTATGGAGAAGCAACTGTGTGTATGAGAGAGTGAGTCATTTAAAAGGATGTAAAAGGATTGCCTAGCAGCAGCAAGGGCCTAATTGAAGTTATATACCAGATTTTAGTGGACCCAGTCAAGTCAATTGCCATGGATGCCATCCACAGATCAAGCTGCATCACTGACCACTACCAGCTGACTCTGCTGGGTCCATGCCATGAACAGTTCACCAGTTGACAAGAGTAGCACAGTTACACCTATTCAGGTGAGCGACGGGTACTTGGCACCACAGAACCTCAGGGCTAGAAGGAGCCTTCAAGAGCATCAAGTGCTACCCACCTAAGGAAGAACACCTTCTATATCACCCCCCAACAAATGGCCACTAGCCTCCGCTAGTCTCTTTTAGTGATGAGGAGCCCACTATGCCCTTGGTAGAGCTCTGATCATTAGGTTTTTCCTTATGTAGAGCCAAAAACCCGCTTATCTGCAACTTGGACCCATTGCTTCTCATTCTGCCCTCAAGGAGAAAGCACAAATCTGATCTCTCTTCATGGCAGCCCTTCCAATTCCTGAAGAGAGGGATCCTGTCCTGGACCTGACCCCCATCCATACCCCAGTTTTTTCTTCTCCAAGTTAAACATCCCCATTTCCTTGACCAAATCAAAAACAAACTTCCTTCCCCATAGGACATGTTTGCACAGATACTGATGTCTTGATTTCAGGGTGTTACCACACTCTACCCAGGCCCATACGGATGAATATAGTTTTGTTTAGCTGGGGTGATAGTGGTAGCCTGAGAGACCTAAGTCCATAGTTTCCCAGAGGCCAGATATGAGTCTCTCTCTGTGCCAGGAAGCAAAATGCTGGCCTGAACCCTGGGAAGGGAACTTTCTCCTGGAAAATGTGTATATGGGGTTCTGGGGGGCGGAGAAAGAGGTCGATGCATTTCAGAGATAGCTGTAATGGAGAGTAGTCTGCAATCAGGAAGCCTTGAGCACAAATCCATTTTCTGTGTGACCCTCGGCAAGTTACTTGACCTTTGTCTGCCTCAGTTTCTTTAATGGGAATAATAGTAATAGCACCTCCCACGCCTCCTGGATGGTTGTGAGGATCAAATGCAATGGTGCTTTGTCAAGCACTTAGCCCCGTGCAGCACAAAGTAGGAGTTGAATCAATCTTACTCTCTTCCCTCTCTATAAATAAGCATAATTTAGTTCCCTTCTCCCTTGCTGAGACTAGACACGTCCATCCAAAGACTCTGCTCCTTGACTTGCAGCACAGGGCTGTCACTGACGTCCTCTATCATTTTGGGTGGGAGGGTGAGAAGGGTGGGGGACAGGTAAAGACATCCATCTATTGGGTTCCAATGGAGCATAGGGTCATACATTTCAAATTGGAAGGTACCTTAGATGCCATCAGATCCAACACCTTTATTTTACAGGTGAGGGAACTCAGGCACAGAGAAGTTAAGTGACTTGTTCAGTTCACATAGTCTATGTCTGAGGTGGGAGTCACATCCAGATCTTCCTGATTCCAAAGCCAGTGCCTTATCCACTATACACCCTGCTGTTGTTGTTCACTCGTTTCAGTCCTATCTAACTCTCAGTGACCCCATTTGGGCTTTTCTTGGCAAAGATACTGGAGGGGTTTGCCATTTCCTTCTCCAGCTCATTTTACAGATGAGGAAACTGAGGCAGACAGGGTTAAGTGACTTGCCCAGGGTGACACAGCTAGAAAGTGTCTTTCTGTCTTCAGGTCTGGTGATCTACCCACTGCACCGCCCATCTGCTCCCCATACACACTGTCTTCCATTAAATTCCAGCACAGAGTCAGAGGATCACACACTTAGAAGTGGAAGAGACGTCAAAAGTCCATTAGTCCAGTGCCCTCCTTTGATTAAGAGATTGAGGCTAGGAGTGGTAAATGCTCATGGTCAGTGGGTGTCAAGGGGAAGAGCCGAGATCTGACCTGGGGACCTCTGACTTCTAGACCCGATGCTCTTTCCCCACAGCACGCTTCCCCACACAACATGTGACAATCTACACAGAACTGCACAAAGGGTCTCCCTGGACCTCCATTATGGCCACTATTAAATAAATACCACTTTAAATAAACTTCCCCTTTGTGGAGCTGCTTTTCTTAATTCAATATCATCCTACTCGTTCCCTCAACACACATTTCTGAATACCCTTCTATTCCCACCTCCCCCAGAATTCTTCTCTGATTCCTTGTCATGGGAGGGAGGGCCCCCCAAAGGCAGTGCCAGCCTTGACAGGTCACACTAAGCTGGAAAGGCTCCAAACACGAGCCCAGCAATGGACTTGGGGAATGGGGTTAGGGATTGGGGGTGGGAAGGAAGGATTCCCTGAGGACCAGCCATCCTGTCACCAGGAAAATGAAATATGTGACCACCCTCAGAGACCACCTACTAGGTCTGAGAAAGGCTCGAATCTGCATCAGTGGAGGGCATGCCCACCCTGAGGAAACCAGGGATCCTTAAAGTGTTACAGTAATGAGGTTCTATACCCAAAGTGCCCTGCTAGGGACAAAGAAGACCATCACCACCACTATCATCTCCATCATCATTGCATTTATATAATGCATTAAGGTTTACGAAACCTTAACATTTTACAGGTGTTATTTCATCTGACATTCATAACAACCTTGGGAAGTAGGCAGTATTATTATATTATATTATTTTATTTATAGTATACATAATTACATTATATTATTATTATTATTATCCCCATTTTACAGATGAGGAAACTGAGGCTTTACCAAGGTCATACAGCTGAAGTCAGGTTTAAACTCAGGTCTTCCTAACTGTGGGGTCCAATTTAAAAAAAAAGTCTATTCATTGTTTCTGTTTCTCTTAATACTTCAGTACATCAACAAGCATTTTTAAAGTGTCTATGAGCACTGTGCTTAACACTAGAAACACAAATGCAAAGAATGACAGAGTCACTGATCTCAAGGAGCTTACTCATGGGCTATATTTATAAGAACAATTAGCACCAGGCCTGACCTAAGGTAGGTGCTACTGAAATGCATGTTCCCTATGACTGAGGGAGAAATAAGCACTTTTTTCCTCACACCCAAGAGGCAGGTCTTTGTTTGGGGAGGGATGGGAGCAGGAGGACCTGTTTGGTCCAGACCTATGAAGGATGGGGGGGGGGGGCATTCTCGGTATGGGAGCTCCCTTCACCAATGCAGATCACCAACTTCTCTGTCATTTATAGCACTACAGAGTTGCCTGAGACACGGAGAGGTTAAGTCAGTCAATAAAGACTATTACAATAGCCTAGAGCAGAGGTTTTCACCTTTTCTGTGTCGTAGGACACTTTGGCAGTTGGTGAGATCTACAGGTCCCTTCTCAGGTTTATGTTTAAAAATGTTAGGTAATTATAATTATTATTAATTATAGGTGATATAGATACAGATTATATAAATATAGGTATAGGATAGATATGAGGTACATACAAATACAGGTATAGATTTATGCCAATGAGTGTAGATCTGTGTGTGTGTGTGTGTGTGTGTGTGTGTAATAAAACTATCTTGCAGGTTGGAACTTCAGCGGTTAGCAACTAACCAGCCCAATCTTTCTAATAAGAATACCAAAACTGCTGTGGTTCAGCTGTTCCAACAGCATGTCTGCTTGTTGGCCATTGGATGAGGACCAATCCATCAGCATTTACTAAGCACCCCTTTACCTTGCCCTTAACCTCTTCCTTCCACCATCACCTACCCTCACCAACACAAACTCAGCAAGATGTGGCCTTGGCAGACTGGATCTGCCCATCGAGATGCACCAGGGAGCTGGCCAAGGTATCTGAGCCTTAGGCAAAGCCTGGGACAACGCTCAGGAGCAGTTGCTTCCTTCCCACCCCCACTAAGCAGCCAGTGCATCCCAGCCCAGAGAATCCCCTCCTGGCTGCCTGCTTCATTGCGGTTTTTCACATCCTTCCAGAAGCCTCTGTCCCGATGGTCTACTTACAAAAGTGATAGCTTGTGCTTGCATTTATATGCTTTAAATTTGGCCATGTCCTTTCTATGCATGATCTCATTTAATCCTTAGAATAAAAATCCTGCAGGGAAAGTGCTATTATCATCCCCATCTTCCAGATGGAGAAACTGAAGCTGAGTGAGATTAAAAGGCTTACCCAGCTCCACATTGCTAACTGGCGTCCGAGGAGGGATTATGATCTAAACCCTGCTTCTCCCAGTTCTTCCCATCAGAGCTAAAAGGAACCCCAGAACATAGAATCATAGACCTAGAAGGAATCCTAGCAGGGCTGTGGTCCAGCCCCTTCATTTACAGATGGAGACTGGGGTCCAGAGAGACATGGTCGTGTGGATATTAAGTTGACAGTCTTTCGGCACCAGTTGGAATTCTCTTTACTGTACCATGCTGTCTCCTAGGAAGGTGTCAAGCCATGTGAACAGACAGCATGGAGGACATCTGCTTGGAGACAGTGGGAACAAAGCCATAGAGTGGGGCTCAGGGATAAGGACTCCCATCCCTAGAAGGTCCAAAATAACCCTAGGAGGCAGGTGATGGCTCAGGCTATCTATCAGATAGCTGGTGTGGGCTTGTTAGTGTTAGACGAACATTCTACCATGGATGCAGGGTGAGAGGAGGGTCAGATGAGACAGAGGCAACATGAGTACAAGCAATGCTTATCTCCCAAGAGCATGCTTCTTTCCAGGCTCTGTTACAGCCCCTCATACTGCTCCACCAGCTCCACATTCTGTGGCTTTGAGGCTTTAAACTGAACTAAGTAGGTATTGGTGGGGAACAACCAGACTGGCCAGTTTCCAGAGAGAAGTTGGTTTGTTACTGTCGGCTGCTAGTCCCATGAGTTTCTAGATTTTGCTCCTGAATCATGCCCTAAAAAATCATTTAGTTTGGATGCTTCTGGAATATGTTTCCAATTTTTATTTGTAATAACAATTTTCACGTGTCTGAAATCCTTTACAGAGCAGTGAAAATAATTCACTCTGGCCAGCAGATTAATAAGCTTGTATGCTCCTTTAGAAGCCAGATTTTTTTACCTGGCTGAGGTTGCCTGCAGAGCTGGGAGGAGCCCTCATGGGGAGCCCCATTCAGTGTGTTCTTTTCTTTTTAGTCGTTTCAGTCATGTCTGACTTTTTGTGACCCCATTTGGGGTTTTCTTGGCAGAGATACTGGAGTGGTTTGCTGTTTCCTTCTCCAGCTCATTTTACAGATGAGGAAACTGAGGCAATCAAGGTTAAGCAACTTGCCCAGAGTCACACAGCTAGGAAGTGTCTGAGGCTGGATTTGAATTCAGGTCCTACTGACTCCAGGGCTGGTGCTCTATCTGCTGCTTCACCTTATTGTTCATTTATTAAGTATCTCTGGCTTCTTTTCAACAAATTCAAATTCAGCAAAGATTTGTTGAGCAGAATAGTAAAGAGGAAAAAAATGCTGAGCTTCGAGACAGAGATCATGGGTTCAAATTCTAACTCTGCCACTTGTCCTACCATTGTGATCTTAACTAAGTCACTTAACTCATCAATAAAATCTGTGCTAAGACTTTATTATTATTATTTTACCATAAAAATGAAGAGGGTACTCAAAGAGGGTTAGGGCTGCCTGAAACCCCAAAATACCGACACACCTGGTCCTGCAGAAAGAATTCCACTCAAGTCTTCTCAGCCAAAGAAAAACAAAGTTTATTGAAAGTTCAAGTTCGCCATATGGGGTACACTCTTAAGGAGCCAGTCTATGCTTGATCATTCTATGGCACTTTTACACAGCAAGTCTATGTGATGGGCAGGGAGATGTTAAATGGCTCCTGAGACTCCTTCCAGCTTTAAATCCTATTGTTTGATCCTATCCTATGCTCTCAGCTCTGCCATTTACTATGTGTGGGGCCATAGGCAAGTCCTTTTTACCCTCTGTGCCTCAGTTTCCTCATCTGTAAAGTGAGCAGGCTGGACCATATAATCTTTTTTTTCTTTTGGTGAGGCAATCAGGGTAGGTGACTTGCCCAAGGTGGCACAGTTAGTAAGTGTCAAGTGTCTGAGGCCAGATTTGAACTCCAGTCTTCCTAACTCCAGGGCTGGTGCTCTATTCGCTGAACCACCTGGCTGCCCAAACAACCATATGATCTTTATTGTCCCTTCTGATTCTAAATCTATGATCCTAAGGGCTTACTGTGCCAGATTCTGGAAGAAATACAGATTCATTCATTAGCAAGCTCGCAGTCTATTAGGAAGACAAAATGCAAATCCGGATAAGTGTAACATGCAGTAACACATAAAACACAAGGACATTAAGCAGTGCAAGGTTGCTCTGAATTGGGTGCATTTGGAGGGAGCTGGTAAGTGAAGGGTGAGCAGAATTCCCCTCATTTCCCTTCAGAAGGGTGAAAACCCAGTGACCCAAGGGTGTCATAATAAATCTTTAACAGAGTTTCAGAGGAAGGGGTAATTAGGATTCCAACATAATAGAGCATAAAAACCCAGAACTAGGAGTCAGGAGATCTGGGTTCTAATCCTAGCTCCATCCTTGACTCTTACCGTTGGACTTTGAACAAGTCATCTCACATCCCTAGAATTCAGTTTCCCCACTTGTGAAATAAGGGGCTTGGACTAGATGACCTTTGAGTGTGCTTCCAGCTTTGAATCCATGATTCTGTGATCATCTAAAGTACCTATTCATACTCTATTTGAGCCTCATGAAGGCCAGTACCCAGTCAGTGAGGGCATAGAGATTTCCCTGGCAGCAAATAAATTTTGTTTCCTCTCTCTCCTTCTCTCTCTCTCTCTCTCTCTCTCTCTCTCTCTCTCTCTCTCTCTCTCTCTCTCTCTCTGTCTTTGTCTCTCTGTCTTTCCTGTCTCTCACTCTGTTGTTGTCTCTTGTCTTTTTATTTCTGTCTGTCTCTTCACACACACATACCTTTCCCCCATCCCTCTCCTGAAGAACTGAGATTGTCATGGTAGATGTATATAGTAGGTATATAATAAATGCATGTTGATGGATTACTTGGACAATTACTCGATTTGAGGCTTTTTTTAAAACTGGGTTCACATTCTGAGTTTTGACATTTGCTCGCTGTGTCAATATGAACAAGTTGCTTTCTCCTCTCAGCCTCAGTTTACTCAACTGAGAACTGAGGGCACATGCTCCCTGCCTCACAGAGAGAGCAGCTGCGCAAAAAAAATGCTTTGTAAATCTTGCAGAAGTTTAGAAATGGGAGCTGCAGCTATCATGCGTCATTCCCCTTTGAACCGGAAGCTCAGAGAGGTCTTATTTTGTGTCTTCTACAGGCCGATCGATGTAAGCTCTGCTTTAGTAGGTTTTTAATAACATAGATTTGATAAATAAGTGTGTGTGTGTGTATATATATACATATGTATATATATATATATATTGTATATATATATACAATACATATATATGTGCATAAATATATACACACATATTGGGCACCTTGGTTAATAAAGTTCAGTATGAGTGCCCTATATTTTTACAGACTTTTCTGAGCTAGTCATAAAATCTATTTTTCTGGATTCTTCCATGAACAGTTATGTTTATCCAATACAAAGTTCTGTAAGTAAATGGTGGTGTGGTTGTCTCTTTGGTCTGAGATAAATTCCAATTAAGGAAAAGTAACAGGACTCGTGAGGATGTATATGAAATGGACAGGCCCAGTCATTATCACCTCCCCTACCACCCACCCCTAGTCATCACCACCAAATCATTTCTTCCGGTCTGAATTAGCTCAAGATTTTTTTTGGAAGATTTTTTTTCCTTATTCCATTTTTAGCCATTTATGGTCCTTTACTTACCCAGGGTTTTCCACAGTGTGTGTGTGTGTGTGTGTGACCGGGATGCAGAGCACATACTGACTTGGCTGATGGAGCTGCTGTTGCCCCTCCACAGTGGGTAAAGGGGACAGTTTACTTCTTTGGATAAAAGCTTGTCCAGAACTCAAAGAGAATTTAACTTGAGAATTCACCCAGTCCAACCTTCCTCATTTTCCACAAGAGAATGCAGAGAGCCAGATGAAGTCTAGCCCAAGGTCACGCAGCCAATAACAGGAAGACCTAAAACTCAAACCCAGGCCTGGTGCTGTTTGGCCTTAAACCACGCTGTCTGTCCTCCATATTTTTAAGGCTAAACCCACTTTGATTCCTCAAAGAACAGTGAATGTCAAAGACAGAAGGAACTCCAATGGCCATCTGGTCCAGCCCTCTCATTTTACAGAGAAGGAAATAGGAAGGGAACGGGAAGTATTATTAAATGCCCCCTATGTGCCAGTCCCTGTCCCTAGAGCTTTACAAATATTACCGCTTATGTCTCTAACAACAACCCTGTGAGGTAGGTGCTCTTAGTACCCTCATTTTACAACTGAGCAAACCAAGGCATGCAGCAGTTAAATAATTCGCCAGGCTCACACAGGTAGAAGTGTCTGAGACTGGATTTGAACTCGTCTTCCTCACTGCTAGAGGGGAAGGGACTTATCCTAAATCACAGAGATAATAAGTAGGAAAGCCAGACCCAGATCTTCTGACTCCAAGTCCTTTCCACCCTTCCTCTCCTTTATTTGTTACTCTAGGCTAGTTAAGTCACTTACTGGTAAGACTGTGCCAACCAGGCCCATGTGATGCCCAGGGGAAGGAAGTCAGTGATTGAAGAGCTGAAACGGACAGCCTACCTCCCTCATAGGTTTATTATAGTGAGGAGAATGTCTTATAAACCTTTAAGCCAGCCATAAGTAGGGGCAGCTAGGTGGCACAGTGGATAGAGCCCCAGCCCTAGAGTCAGGAAGACCTGAGTTCAAATCTAGCCTCTGATATATATTAGCTGTGTGACCCTGGGCAAGTCACTTAAACCTGATGCCTCCCTCCCAAAGAAAAGTCAAGTAGAATTGGGAGTCATCAGAGGGAGCTGCCACAGTCAGTTGTATGCTGCTTGAAATGGAGACAAGGCTAAGTTAGGGATTCTTCCTCTGGATCCAGTTCTAATCATGGCTTTTGTGTTTTTGCATTGCAGGACCTGCAGTAAGTACCATGGATTTCACTCACCAAGGATCCCCAAAGATAAGGAATTATTGTTCTCTTTCTGCACCATTTCCTTGAAGCTCTGTTTTGGGGGGCATAGGAGTAGGTGTGTCTGGAAGAAAATTGGTCCCAGATGTGGCTACATTTTTCTGATGGTAGACACATAGTAAAAAGAGGCTTTAAAAATGCTTAACTGTTCCTCCCACCCCCCATCCCCTGAGAGTTTGTGATCCTTGGAAAACTGGCAGACATTTAGAGTTCTCTTGCTTATCTCCTGCCAATCCTCTTGGACCATACAAATGGTAGCATCAGGAAACATTAAAGATGGACCTTTGTAGTCAGTACTTTGAAACATTGCTGGGTTGCCCAAAGTTGGCTAATCAAAAGAGTTTATGTCTGTTAAGGCATGGGAGTCCAGTCCCTTGAGTTCTAGCCCCTCCCCCACCACACACACACACACACACACACACACACACACACACACTCCAGAGTGTCCATGGTAAGATTTTCATGGGACTAATTAGGTCTTTGGATTAAATGAAATATGACTATGCTCCCTCAAGGCAGTCATAGTGATCTGTTGGAAACCAGGCAATCTATTGTCTTCATAGTCCTTTAAAATGTTACTTTCATGTCATATTCCAAACATTTTCAAGCCAAACTCAGAGAGACTCATGCAGGATCCCCTATCAGGCACCCAATTTGAAAATCCAGTTTCATCTCTAGCAAAAATATATGTTACTCCCCAAATTGGAAAGTGAAATCCTTCGAAGTTTTCAAAAATTATTTATTCATAATCTATTTTAAAACGTCATCGTCACTTCATAATGACTCCTGTACTTTCTACAGAAGGAACTAACAGGTTCTCCCTCTAGAACAGCGTTTCTCAACCTGTGGGTTATGTTCAAATACATCCCACATATCAGATATTTACATTACAATTCATAACAGTAGCAAATTATAGTTATGAAATAGCAACAAAAATAATTTTATGGTTAGGGGTCACCACAACATGAGGAACTGTATTAAAGGGTCACAGCATTAAGAAGGTTGAGAACCACTGCTCTAGAACAATGTTTTGTGATTAAAAAAAAAAAGTACTGCCCAGTCAAACAAATCAACAGAATGGCCATGTCAGAAAATGTATGTCTCATTCGGCAAACGTAGCCCACCACTTATCTGCTAAAAGGTAGTCAGAAGTTATATGAAGTTTATCTTGCTGAGCATAGCAATAATCAGCTTCCAATCAGACTATACATTTAATGTGTCGCTAACCCTGGATTTTAAGGACCACTTTCCTGCTTTCTTATGGAGGAGGAAGGAGAAGAAGGGGAGAAGCGAGAAAGAAGGGGAGGAGATTCCTGAATTCCTTTTTCTCTGACTCCAGAGGCAACATTTAAGGGGATATTCTCAGCTTCCCTGGAATCTCATTTATTCCCCTCCCCTCCCAAAATATGAGATGTCTGGCATTGATTCCCCTTGTCAATGTTTAAAGCCTGATAAATCCTGATGAATCAATCCAAAGAGCACACTGAATCCTGGCTTTAGCCAAAATTAACCTCAAATGGAATTCTTTCCAGATGAGCTTGAGTTCTGTTAATATTTTTTTTTTTACTTCTACTGGAGATGATTCATCTCTCAATCTGCACCATTAGGAACTGCCAGGCTCCTAAATGTACACGAAACACTATGTTAAGCCCCAAAGACATTTGCAACCCAATTGGGGACCAGCAGCTGTATACCTGTGCCTGGTTTTTAACTGCCACAGAGAAGCTGCTGTATCCCATGAGACCCAAGAAGAGATTTGTCATTTTCTATTTCAAAAAGTGACTGTATGACCCTTACACGGAATCCTTTCTGAGTCATGATAAGGCTACAGGCTGAGTGGGAGATTTCTTCTGCTATCTCATCCTGGCCTCTGCACCAGCTCAGGGATTGTCTAACCACTCACAGTCAGGAAACATCTGGTAATAATAGAAATACTTCAAGATTCTGACTTTTTCCTTCTAAACACAACTTCAGCTGATGGAGACCAGAGTAAAAACACACCCAGGAGAAGCTGTGTGCTGATGCAGGTGCCTTCAGACGTGGGTCTTTGAGCCTGGTTAGGTTAAAGAAAATCAGATGCTATGATCGGACACATATTTGGCCAGTTAGACCTTGTAGAAGCTCATTTAATCAACAGTGAAATCTGGAAGCTTAATTAAGGTGCGCTTGAACAGGAATACCCATTACTAGTCACCCAACACTCCCAGAGTCTTTCCATTAAATCCTGTCTACCTGCTAGCTGGAGAGGGGACTTCTCCCTGTAAAGTCTATTTTAGCCCAGCTGTTTCAAAGTGCTTTGTTCCCCTCTGTGTAAATCATTATCATTCACAAGTTTCTGCTGGGTTAGCTAAGCCCCTAATTAAATTATAAATGTGGCCATATGTTGTGCTGAAAGTCTGATTATTAATTACTTATTAATTACCACAGGGGCAAGCAGGACGAGACGGTTATCCGGTAATTTAACATTCCGTTTATTTTTAAAATTTCTTTGCCTTTATATTTTCAAACTATGGCCTTCCTCATGTCCTTTCTTGCGCCCTTTCTCTGACTTCTTTTTTCTGCTCTGAAACAGTCTTATCCCTGGTTTCAAGGGAAGTGGGAAGGGTGAGGGAATGGAATGGAATGAACTTTTCATGGTCAGCAGAGAATTGGAGATGTTGTACTTGTGAGGCACTGACCCTGTGGGCTCATGCCAGGTGAAGGGGCTGTCCATGGCTCTGGATTTCCCAGAGCAGAAACAAGGAAGAATGAAACAAAATGTGAACACATTTGCACTTTCAATTTTAAAGCCTTACTTCCTTGAACAAGCCCACAGATCTAACATGTCTGATCCTATCTCTGGAGGCTCAGTTGTCTATAGAGTGTAGACATTCAATCACCTGTGCCACCATCCACCCCTTGGGTGGGGAAAATAGGTTCATTGGGCATGCATTCTGTCCATACACAGCCTGGCTAATTTTCTAGTCTTTTTGAATTAAATATGAAATGAACCTTAAAAAGGCCACTAGCAAAAAAGAGCTTTTCTACTATTTTCCTCACCCCCTTCCCTAACGCTAGTATGTAACATCAGTTCCCATAGCCAAGAGCTAAAGAATGGGAATCCAGTTCACTGAGCAGCACCCCCTTAATGACTCAGTGGAAATAAAAGCAAAATAACCAAACTAATAGGTTAAAATGCTAAGTCCTGAATTGGGGTTTCAAAAATCCACTGCATCAGGGAAACATGTAAAGTCCAACTGTTTACTTCAGAAAATCAGTAGCTCAAATATAGGAGAGGCCATGTGACTATATGGCAATTCATATAAAAAGGACTTGGGGCTTTTAGTGGACCACAAGCTCAGTATGAGTTAGCAATCTAACATGGAAGTTAAAAAAAAAGCTACATCAGAATCATCCACACTAGCCAGTGTCCAGAAAAAGCGGCAGTGATGATTTCACTGTCCACTGCTCTGGTCAGTCCACATATGATATACTGTGTTCAGTTCTGGCCACCACCTGCATCTGGGATTTAAGCAATAATCAACAAATGCCAGTAAGAAAACCTAGCGTTCAATAGTCCATGTCTTAGGGGCCACTGTGAGGCTGCTAATTGTATTCTGTAGTCTGTGGTGGAGAAGTAGTGATCAGAAACTTCCCTTTTTGGAGAATAGGAAACTAGCCTGGGACAGGAGAGGTTTTATTTATAGAATCACAGAATCTCAGACCTCAGAGGACATCTTGGTCTAGTCACATATGATCAGGAAATCTCTCTGCATCATCCTCACAAATGTCCATCCAAAGACCCCCTAACCAGAAGCTCATCCCGCCCTGTTTCAGTTGTTAGGCAGGTCCAATTATTATAAAGTTCCTCCCTATATTGAGCCAAAATCTGCTGTGCTCTCACTTCCATCCATTGTTCTGCCCTTTGGAACCATCTCCTGGGGGAGAGGGGATCACATACTTGAAGTCAGTTACCATGAACCCCCTAAATTCAATGTAAGCCATCTTTGAAGCACCTCCCATGTCTGAGGCGCAGTGCTAGCCACTGGCGATGCAAAGACAGAGTGAAAAGTAACCCCTACCCTCAAGAAGCGTGCATCCTACTAATGGAGGTAGGGACAGGGCTATAATGTGCTTACAGATAATATTTTTTTTTCTTCAGGAACATTCTCAGTTTCTTCAAGTGATTTGTGATATTGTTTCTAGTTCCCTTCCCATTCTGGTTGCCCTCCTCTGAAAAAGCCCTAGCTTGTCAATGTCCTTCCTGAAATGTGATATCCCAAACTAGAACACCAGACTTGGAGTCAGGAAAACCTGGGTTCAAATCCTGCCTTAGAGTCTTACTAGCTGTGTGACCTTAGCCAAGTCACTTATCCTCTTCTAACCTCTGCTTCCTCATCTGTAAAATGAGCATAATAAGGGGCGGCTAGGTGGTGTTGAATAGAGCACCTGCCCTGGAATCAGGAGGACCTGAGTTCAAATCCGGCCTCAGACACTTATCACAAAAACTAGCTGTGTGACCTTGGGCAAGTCACTTATCCTCTTCTAACCTCTGCTTCCTCATCTGTAAAATGAGCATAATAAGGGGCGGCTAGGTGGTGTTGAATAGAGCACCTGCC
>CM053595.1:52357476-52407276 GCA_028646575.1 Pseudocheirus occidentalis | reverse complement strand
CTGTCTTTTAGCTTTATTTCTTCTGGCATGATAAATGAGGAGATTGCCCCAGGTGTTTCCAATCCACTCTCCTCTCAACTCCAGCTGTGATTACTCCTAAGGAGTTAACTGGAAGTAAGGAGCTAAGCCTTTGAGGTGCCAAGTGCCTTCAGTAGGTGCCAATAGAAAGGGGCATGGAAGATCTTCTGATTTCATTAACATTACAAAGACTCATCCTCATGAGTTCAAATCCAGCCTCAGACACTTACTAGCTGTGTGACCTTGGGCAAGTCACCTAACCCTGTTGACCTCTTTCCTCATCTATAAAATAAGTTGGAAGAGGAAAGGGCAAACCACTACAGTATCTTTACCAATAAAACCTCAAACGGAGTCACAAAAAGTCATGCATGACTGAAACAATTCAACAATTATATATATGCATAATGTGTGTATACATTATATGAACATGTATATAAAATGAAGATGAGATCATTTTGGGAGACAGAAGATTAGCAGCCATGGAATGAGGAAAGACTTCATGGAGAAGGCGGCACTTAAGCAGAGTTTTGAAAAGAATGAAGAGGTTTAAATGTCAAGCAAGGGAGTTTATATTTAACCTTGGAAACAACAGCGGAAGCCCTGGAGTTTGCTGTGCAAAGGGATGTCACAATAATCCCTGGGCTTTAGGAAAATCATTTTGGTAGTAGTGTGGAGGGTGAAATGGGGGTGGAGGGAGGCTTAAGGCAAGAATTAGATTTGTTCTGCTTGGACTCAGAAAAGAGAAGAACCACTAGCAGTAGGTGGGAGTGACAGAGAAGAAGATTTCAGCTTGATATAAGGAAAATATTCCTGCTAACTAGAGCTGTTCAAAATGAATGATTCAGGAAGTAATAATAGTAGAAGCCAGTGTAGAATACTTTAAGGCTTGCAAAACAGTTTACAAATAATATCTCAATTTAGCGTCACAACAACTCTGGGACATAGATGCCATTATTATCCCCATTTTACAGATGGGAAACTGAGGCATACAGGTTAATCAGTTTCCCCAGGGTCACACAGCTAGTGTCAGGGGCAGGATTTGAACCTCAGGTTCCCTGACTACAGGTCCAACATTCTATCCACTGCACCACAGCTACCCCAGGACATCAGTGGAGAACTTTCAACAGAAGCTTGAAGTCTGCTTAACAGAGGTGCCATGGATGAAGTTCCTTCTTAGCTCTAGATTGGATTTAGTTAACCTTTCCACTCTTTTTCCATCCTAAAATTCTACAATTCTAAATCAGTTCCCTTCTCTGGCTTCAGTTTCCTCCATTTACAAAATGGTGGAATTGAGTTAAATGGTCATTAAAATTGTCTTCCAGCTGACATCACTGAAGAGCTTTTGTCTTGGGGATGGCATGCCAACAAAAGTGCCCATGCCACCTTGCAAGGACCAGCAGTGCTGCTGAGTCCTCAGTGCTGGAAACCCTACTCATGTCATCTAGGTGCTTTTAGCAGTTTCGGTGGTCACAGCCATGAGGTAAATTTATAGACTGGCTGCCTCAGCCCTCAGGCTGAGGTTTCAGCCCCCTGGGACCTCTTTGCAAGTAAATGCAGAAAATATAAAGCCCATGAAAATTGTCAGTCAGTCTACTGTCTCTGAGTAGAAAGCTGGAAACCATCAGCTTGTCTGCCCCCTCCACCAGACCCACAAAATCTTCCATCACATGGGACAGAACTAGGAACCCTGGGTGAAAGGTGCAGAGCCAGATTTAGTCTGGAAGTAAGGAAAAACTTAGCACCAATCAGAGCTGTCCAAAAATGAAACAGACTACCTCAGGAGAGAATGATTACCTCGTCAGTGGAGGTCTCAGACTGGAGGCTAGATATGGCCGGGAATGTTGGAGGGAGGATTTCTGTGTGGGTGTAGGTTGGCCTAGATGCTCTCTTCAGTGTGAATCCATGAAATAGTCATTAGTTTAGCAGTCTCTTCAGCTCAGCCCTGAGGACCTTGTTAGGTCAATCCCAATAGCATCTGACACATTCCCAAGAACACTGAACTTATCTGGCTTTGAGTCCCAGATGCAGCAGTTCCTAGCTAGGAGAAGGAAATGATTTTATTTCCTTGAGCTTTGGTTTCCTCCCCTGTAATAGAGATAATAATCATCATCCAACCTGCCTTACAGGGCTGCTCTCAGGACAAGAAGAGGCCCCAGGTTCAAAATAATGTAAAATGCTTTGCAAACTATAAACCCTCTACACCTGTAAGGGATTGGTAGTATCAGGTCCCAGGTTTATTCCTGGGTCTTCTTTCCTCTTCTTAGTCTGGACAGAGAAGGCTTAGCTAAGAGGCACATAGAGAGCAGATTCAGCAACTCAGATGAAAGTCTGTCACTTAAGTGGCTTATTTTCACACATATTTATTTGTGTACGTGTCATATGTCCTCGTTCTGTCCTCCTGTAGAATGTAAGCTCCTAGAAAACAGGAATTGTCATAGCTATCTCGGACTCCAGGGTGTGATACAGGGCCTGCCAATTTTATTCCTGAGCTGTTAAGTGCTGGTTAGAGAGCAAATTCTGTACTTTCAGAATCCAACACATTTCCCAGAATCTCTCCCCTCTTTCTGTCTCTCTCTCTTTCTCTCTCTCTCTCTCTCTCTCTCTCTCTCTCTCTCTCTCTCTCTCTCTCTCTCTCTCTCTTTCTCTCTCTCTCACCCACACATACCCACACACACCCACACACATATATTGAACAACTGGCAGAAATAGCTTTCTTACCTGGCCAGTACAATAGGACAGACCTGAAAAGTCATCAGCCCCCCTCAAGCTGATGAGGTTAGAATTACTGTGTGTAAGGAGGTCTTGGCAAAGGGGGTAGAGTCAGGAGACCACGTGGTTACTGTATTTGTCACCCCCAAATTAGGCAATTCTCCCTACAAATCTTGCACACAACAATTGATACTGAGTTATTGAGCTGGGTCCCTACACCAAAGGGCTCCCAGTCCACCCCACTGTGTGTCGGACATACCCATGTGGCTGGACATAGGCAAGAATTTTTGTAGCAAGAGTTGTCAATCATTCTGTCCTGGACAGTTCCCCAAACCTGTCAGCATTTGCTAGGGGGCACTCTCTGAGCCACTGAAACTGACTTCAGACTAAAATGTGGTCCAGGTTGCCAGGTTTCAGCCTGGGACCAATTTGATTCAACTGTTTGGAATTAGCTGAGCAGAAAAAGAAGGCAAGACTGCTCACCACATATTCATGGGTTTTCTTGGGCTCTTAATAGTTCAAAAACATCTTTGATTATAGAAACATAATTAGTCAAATGATTCATCTATAATATCCCAAATTCATCTGTTTTGAGATTTAAAAATCTGACATCTCATTTTCATCCATCCCCTGCAGTGCAACTTCCTAACTTCCAAATTCCTGGTGGAGTTGGAAATGGGGATAAAAGCAGACTTTGGAGCCTTCCTGTTAATGGTCCCCAGATTGGAATCTTTGAGAAGCTCAGGCATGGACCTCTCCAGGGACAAGTCCCATTGCTGCTTTGCTTCCCTTTCTGATCTCCTGCCACTCCCCACCCCCACTTCAGGGTTTGGCTTCAAGACAGGAGCATCCCCTAGAGGCTTCTCAGGCCCAGTATCTTTTAGGCAGCCTTTCCAAAAAGCTTGTCCAACAAAGTCTAGAGGAACCAGTTACTCCTTTTAAAACCCCACTGATCCTCAATGGCCATCCTTCCAGCATAGTGCAATAGAAAGAAGGCTGGGTTTGGAATCAGAAAACCAGAAATCAAAGCCTAGCTTGGCAGTGTACCCCCTGTGTGAACTTGGGCAAGTCATTTAACCTCTCTGATCATCAGTTTCCTCATTTGTAAAACAAAAGCATTGGACTAGAGCTGGGGTGGGGAACCTGAGGCCTCAAGGTCCCATGTGATCCTCTAGGTCCTCAAGTGCAGCCCTTTGACTGAATCCAAAATTCACAGAACAAATGCCCTTAATAAAAATATTTGTGCTCTAAAACTTGGATTCAGTCAAAAGGTCGCACCCAAGGAGACTGCAGGTTCCCCAGCCCTGGACTGGAGACTGTTGAGGTCTCTACCAGTTCTAAATGTAGAGTTCTCTGATCCTTGGAAAGCTCTACAAGGGTTGGCCTGAACTCTTCGCAATGGTCCTGATGGACTCTGAAAAATAGACCCCTAAATCCTATCATAGATGAACTCATACACTTACTGCTCCCCAAGTTTCTCCCCCCCCCCACCAGGGAGGGCTTCTTGTCCTCCTGAGAAGCCATTCCATTATGCTCTAGGCTCCCTCTCTAGTCTCCTACAACTCCCTCAGCAGTTACCTTGCCTGTAGCATCCTAGGAAGGTTTCCTGTCCTTCATGAGCAGCCACTCCATCAAGTTCCAAGTATCAGCAACCTACATATCCTCAGCAGTTGCCTTGCCCCATTCAGAGCACCCTCTGCACCCCCAACTACATCTTCTACACACTGACCTCTCCCTTATTCACATCTCATTCAAGATAATCCTGCCAATGTCCCACTCAAAAGTTCTCTCCTCCTGCCACTCTTCTGTCTGGAATTCCTACTCCATAGGCAACACATTTGCTTTCATCTTTCATCCTTTCCCTCCATCTTGCTCTCACTGACACCTGGTTCCCTCCTGATGTGACACAGTTTCCCCAGCCACTCTTTTTATCATTGGTTGCAATTTTACTCATACCCTCCCCTGCACTAGTCACAGTAGGGGGAAGTTGGAATATTTTTTGCTCCCCAATGCTGCTTGCACAATTACTCAGTAGTCTTTCCTTCTCTGTTTCATTCAACCCATTTATACCACCCAATCAAGATTCAGGTAGCATCATCTATCCACCTCCAGGACAGTCTCCTTCCTCAATGAGCTTAATGCCTAGCTCAGTCTTTTTCTCCTTCCCAAACCCTTCCCATCATAGCAGCATACTTCAGAATACATTTTGATACTTCTTCCAATACCCTAGCCAATCAGTTCCTCAACTTACTCATATCCCATGATCTACTCCTTCACCCTACCTCAGCTACACACAGAGAAAGTTATACCTTTGATTTTGCTACCTCTCACAAATGTTCAACTTCCATGATCATTAACTCTGAAATTCCTTAATCTGGTCACAAGATGTAGTCATTCCACTTCTCCCTCTGCCTCTCTCACTAATCTTCAAGCTTTCCCTGTCTACTGGTTGATTCCCTGCTGATAAAAAATATGTTTATATCTCCCCATCCTAAAAAGAAAGAAAAAAACCTCTCCCTTGATTTGTACATCCCCACTAGCCATTGTTCCATACCACTCCTACATCTTGTGAATACATTTCCTCAGGAAGACCACTGCTCTGTCCAGGTTCTCCTCCTGTCTGATGTCCCATTTTCTAGAACCCTCCAAGGCACCGTTCTGGGCTCTCTACTCTTCTTCTATGCTATTTGACTTGGTGACTTGATCAGCTCCCATGAATTCAGTGATCATCTCCATGCAGATCTGTTTGTCTAGCCCTAATCTCTCTCTCTTGACCCTCGGTCTCACATTTAGGCATCTTGGATTGGACATCTCATACACATCTTAAACTCAACATGTCTAAAACCAAGCTCATTGTCTTTCCCCCAAATCCTCCCCTCTCCCTAATTGCCCTACTACTGTTGAAGACACCACCCTCCCAGTCTTCCACATTTGCAAAATAGCCATCATCCTCCACTCCCCGCTGTCTCTCTCCCCCCACGTCCAATCTGTTGTCAAGACTTAACCATAGCATCTCTCAAATATTCCTGCTTCTCTCCTGTGATGCTGCCAGGTACACCATGGTACAGACCTTCATTACCTCATGCCAGGACTATTGCCTTAGGCTACTGGCCTCTGCCTTAAGCTTCACCCTGTTCCAGTCTATCCTCTTCCAAAGTGATCTTCCTAAATTGAAGGTCCAACCACATCACCCACTCTACTCAATAAACTCCAGTGGCTCCCTATTACCTCTAAGATCAAATACTAAATCCTCTATGAGATTTCTAAATCCCTCATTCCTGCCCCCTTTCTGCCTTCCCAGTCTTCATAATAGCATGCTCCTATGCACATACTCTGAGATCCACTGGTATTGCCTTCTTACCACTCCTGGAACAAGATGCTCCATCTCTGAACTCGGTGTGTTTTCACTGGCTATACTCTATGCCTGGAATTCTCTCTATCCTCATTTCTGCCTTATGGTTTCCTTGGTTTCTTTCAAGTCTTAGTATATATGTATGTATATGTATAAATACATATGTGTATGTACTTATATATACACACTCGTGTATACACACACACGTGTACAGATGGATGGACAGATTGCTATAAATAGTTATGTTGCTCGTACATAGTTGTTTGTGGTCTCTCTCTTCAGCTTGTGATCTCTTTGAGAAAAGCATCCAGTTTTGCAGTGTTTTAGCAGGGGAAGGGAGAGGAAGGTCGTCCCTTTTCTGCATCTCCATCACTTAACACACTAGCTAGTTCATAGCAGGTGTTTAACAAATGCTCATTGACTTGATTTGCCTCACCTAAAAGTGCTCTCAGCCCAGCCGGTGGCTCAGCAAGTCTGGTGGGTTCACAATGAATCCTGGGATAGCGAAGGGGCTACTTTTCCCTACGTGTACACCACCAAGGTCATAAAGGTCAGTGTAAACGCCTTAGCCCTGTGTTTGACATTTAGGCCAAAATCAGGCACTATCTCTATGGGACACTGACTTCAGCAATTGGAAAGCTCCCTCTAGTGATACCAGTCTAGGAAGGTCCAAAGCATCACTTCCCTGGCCTTTTGTTTATCTGTCTATTTGTTGGTTGGTTGGTTAGTTGATTTGTTTTTTTATAGCACATGCTTCACGCCTTCTGCCCCAGTTGCTGCAGCATTAAGCAGGTTTACATTTTCCCCAGTGCCCTCCTTTCCACTGCCTTCTTTCTCACTCCCAATGGGGAGCTCTCCTAAGAAGGGGCTGCTTTTACAGATGAGGGAAGAAGAGAAGTGACCTGAACAGAGCTACCCCTACCACTGCCCAGTGGGGGTGGGGGTGGGGAAGGGGGCTGTTGCCTTTGATGCCTGCTGTCCCGTCCTTGATTCCTGCCTTCCAGGGCAGGCAGGTGGGCAGGCATGTATGTAAGGCAGCTGGTAGGGTAGCATTTATGAGCTGTGATAAAGTGTTGGTAACATGAGACTGTTCTCAAGACCTTGCTGTGAAGTGTTTGCTGAGAAGTGAGGTGAAACCCAAATGTTTATTGAGTCAAATTATAGGGGCCCCACATTAGTGAAGGGGAAATGCCAGTGTGTCTACAGACCCTGTAAAAACTTCCAAGGGAGTTTCTCGGTCTGGAGACTCCCCAGGCTTTCCAGCTATGCTACAACCAAGTCCTCTTTAGGATCATGGAATTTTGAGCTAGAAAGAACTTGAGAGTTCATGCAGTCCAACCATCTCTTCTTACAGGTAGAGAAACCAAGGCTCAGGGAAGGAAAATGGCTGCTGAAGATGGCGGTAATTAAATAGCACAGCCAAGATTTGGAATAAGGAAAGCCTGGATACAAATTCAGGCTCAAATGCTTCCTAGTTGTGTGATCCTGGGCAAGTCACTTGGTTAACCTCTCTGTCTGCCTCAATTTTCTCATCTGGAAAATGGGAATAATAATAACACCCAGCAGGGAGGTAAAATAAGGTAGTAACACCTCATTTGTGGTATTGTGAGGATACAATGAGGGTCACAAACATACAGAAAGTGGTTTTCAAACCGTAAAGCACTCAATAATACATTGATATCAATGTTAACCATCATCATTATACCATGGTCTCTTAGAGCAGAGGTGTGAAAAACGTGGCTTGCCATGGAACCCACAACACTCCAAGTATGACTGAAGTTGATTGAATTATAATTGGGAATTAATTAACAAAAGAAATAAAAATATAATAAAACATAGGCACTATCACATTTTAAAAGGAAGTCAAAATTCAGCCGCAGGGATCCTTATATTAACTGGCTCCATTTCTATCTGAGTTTGACACCACTGCCTTAAAGCATTACTCTAGGTAGGATATAGGAAAAGCTGCACTGGCATTTCCCGTTCTCCTATTTTAAAATGTTTCTTTTTCTGTTCGTTCAAATGCTGTCCCTTTTGTTCATTTACAAACTCCATATTCAGTCAATTGGACATAACCCTAGACTTTAAAATCAGAAGATCTGGGTTCAAGTCTTGGTGCTGCCACTTGGTAGCAGTATAACCATGGGCAAATAGCTTCCCTCCAGAGCCTTAGTTTCTTCATCTGTAAAATGGCAGGGGGGGAGAGCAAAATAATACTGTACCTACCTGGCAAACTATTCTGAGGAAAGTGTTTCATAAATTGTTAACTGCTACAGAAATGAGATTTTTTAAAAGAATGTGATACATATCTGTGATTTCATTGATGTGAGGAGCTCCTGATGAGGGGCTACAGATTCAAATAAGCAATTCTATTATCACTTAGAGCAGGATTGGCGACCCCAAACCATGGAGGGAATAGTTCTCTGACCCCTGCCTTAGAGTCTTAGAGACTCTGGGCCACTGAGAAACTAAGCAACTTGTTTACAAAGGTAGTACGGTAGGGAGATAACGTGGTACAACAGGGTCTGGACTTGAAGTCCAGAGAGAACCAGATTCAAATCTTGCTTGCTTCTGTTGCTAGCATGGACAAGTCACTTAACCTCTGTAAGGCTGAGTTTCCTTGTCTATAAATAGCAGTGGGCTCCCCTCTAGCCTGTCTCATAGCTATTATGAAGACCAAACGAGACAATGCATTGTTGTTATAACCCGTGGCTCAAGGTTCCCCCAGAGGCTTTCAGCCTCAGTGTTCCCAGCTACTTCTCCATCAAGCCTCAAGGTACTAAGTGGATATTGGCTAAGACAGTGTTTAGTGTAAGAACCTAATTCACTGCCCTTACCATTATTATTAGAGCAGCTAGATGATGCAGTGGATAGAACTCATGAAGTCTCATCTCCCTGAGTTCAAATCCAACTTCAGATACTAGCTGTGTGACCCTGGGCAAGTCCTATAGCTCTGTTTACCTCCATTTCCACATCTGTAAAATAAGCTAGAGAAGGAAATGGCAAAATAACCCAGCATCTCTGCCAAGAAAACCCCAAATGGGGTCATGGAAAGTCAGACGACTGGAAAAAAGTGACTTAACAACATTATTATCATTGGCATCGTGAACACAATGGAACTTTCAGTTAGCATGGTTCTCCAATACATTGATTGAATGAGGAAACTGAGCCCTCCTTCTAGATTCAAACTCTAACTACAGATATAAATTTGAGGATACAGATGTTTTGAGGAAACAGAACCTCATTTGTCTATTTTTCATTTCATTTTGTTTTTAAGACTGAGTATCCCATCCCCACCAGGCTAAAAATACAGCAACCACTCACAGACCCAATTCTACTTTGATCAGCAAAGGGTCTGCTTCATTCCATCCTGGGCTGGTTCTCCCCTACTTAAGCACCTCATTGTCCAATCTACCTACCCAGGGGCTCCTCATATTAATGTCAGACTGAGGATAGGCATCCAATCAGCTTAACTACTGCAGCTCAGCACTCCTGAATGCAACAGATCTGCCAGCGTCCACCTACTACTAGTCAGTAGCTGAGACTACAGGCATGTTTCACTCCACTCAGTAGTAAGATATTTTACACAAAATCTGAAACCCCAGACATACAGAGAAGTCCCAGCTCTGGCTGCACTGGTTTCCACTTCAATCACCTCTAGCAAATGCAGGTTCACTGGCTGCAACAAAAGTCGTTGTCCTGTGCTAGCCCCACCTCCCTGGCTCTGTCCCTGCAGAATTCTCCCAGTATATCACTCATATACCTGTCAGAGCTGGAGTGGATGGAAAGGGTGTGAGCAACACACAGCCTAGACTGCTGCTCTCATTTGCCAAAAGAGAAATAATAAGTTAATTGGGTTTTTTAAGAGTTGTAAGAGGAACTAGAATAGAGCTGGAAGAGCTCTCAGAGGTCATGGCCTTATATTTGACAGATGGGGAAACTGAGGCTTGGAGAGTCTTAGAGAAAGTGGAGGAGGGGGAGGTTTGAGAGTCAGTGTCGTGTTGTGGTGTGTAAATAATACTAGCCTAGGAAATCTGGGTTCCAGTTCCAGCTCTCACTGGGGTCAATGGGTAAACTCTGGAAAAGATTTATCTCCTTTCTGAGTCTCAATTTTCCCATTTGTTAAAGGAGGTGGTTGGGCTAGATTTAGAGCACTGCTTCTCAACCTTACTAATGCTGAGACCCTTTAATAGTTGTATGTGGTTGTGTCTGCATGTGGGCAGACCCACCTGGAGACAGATGGAGGAGGTTCCTAAGACCATCGGAAATATGTGTTTTCCAATGGTCTTAGGTGACCCCTGTGAAAGGGTCATGCGAGCCACAGGTTGAGAACCATTGATTTAGAGCAATAAGAGATCTTATTAGATCTTCCTTGGACCTTAGAAATCATCTAGTCTAACTCCCTCACCTGTAAAATTATGTGAGAAAGAAGGACCAGACAGATTACATGTCATCCATGATTGTTCACGCAGCTACTCAATAGGAGAACTAGGATTTGAACCCAGACCCTCTGATTCCAAATTCAGCACTCTGGTCTCTCCCAGTTCTGATGCCCTCTGAGTCTTTTATCATTCTTATTGTTGATACTAACTTTCTCCTGCTGATATTACCATTATAAGTTTCCTGTAATAGCTGGTGAGTACAATGGAAAGCTCTCCTCAAAATCATCTGGGTCCCCCTTGGCCCATCATTCACTCATGAGCAACACAGATACCCACAGGTGATAATTCAATCCCTCCATGGCCAGGCCTCCAGCCAGAGCCCCCTCCACTATGATTCCAGTTGGGTGACCTCACGTGGTTCATGCTGCCCCCCTCACAGCCTTTCATTCCAAGTCTAATTAGCAGAAATTAATTCTGCACCTGGTATTTGTTCCTTTCAACGGTCTGGTTCTCTGAAATGTTTTTGGCTTCCCTTGAAATCATAGTAACATGGAATCAATTGACTACTGGTATTTCAAGGATCCTGATTTCCTCACTGTCGCCCTTGCCTCCACACACACAGATCCCAGCCTCTGCACAAAGTAAACAGTCTTCAGGATTTTCTGTGGCTGAAAGCATTCATTACCAAGTGCCCTGGCTTCTGCAATATTCCCAGGTTCTACTCAAACACACTAGTAGAATGGTGAGGGTGAGACCTAGAACAATCACCATATTAGAAAATCAGCCTGGACTGGATCAGAATTAACAGATCATCGCAGGCTCATCTTCTGGGAAACCGAGCCCAGTTATGAATCATGAGACAGCTGGGGGGAAAGACAGATATACTGCCTTTGCCTGGGAATCACTGCACCCAGCAGAGTGCACAGAAAACTTCCTTTTCCCCCTGCATTCCCTGGGATACCTGCACCACAATAGCTGTGGCCTCAATTTTAAAGCACTTTCCAAATGTCGGTTGTCATTATTGTAGTGATTTGCCTCTCCACACATAGGTTAATCTGATCCTTAAAGGAATAATGCACCAACAGTGGGTCACCTACTTACTACCTTTGTGATTTTGGGTCACTTAAACTCCCTACATATGCCTCAGTTTACCCATTTGTAAAATGAAAGGGTTGTACTAAATGGTTACTTCTAGCTCTAAATCTATACTTTCACCTGAAGCCTTTCCATCTTGGCATCTGTCCTGTGTTGGAATTTGTGCTTCCTCAGCATCTCATTTGACAGCCCAGGGTCACCTCGCCATCCCAAGGAGGCGCTGGAGGAGGATGTTAGCATTGACTTGTGCTGGTTGCCTGTGGTCCTTTCTGAGTGTGCTCAAATCCCCACAGCTCAGTTTCTCCAGGAGCACTGCATTGCAGACATACCCCAGGAGCACCAAAGAACAATGCTGCTGAGTGTGTCAGCTTGCCACGGAATATTCACTCTCATAAAAGTGAAACAAATATACAAAGTGTCTCTAAGAGGCCGTGAGGTGGTGTTGTCTGTTAGTCTATTAGCCTTGGAGACAGCTGGATCTGGATGAAGGAAAATAAAGACCAGATGCCAACACACCAGGCTAGTCTGCACTTTGGCTAGCCCTCTGAGGGAGGCTAATCAGCCTGGGCCCTGACCTTTAATGCATGCAAAGTTTCCTATGGGAGAAGTGCATTCTGACTGATAAATTATCCCTCTTGGAGCTCAGCCAGACTGCAGCGTTACATTTGGGTTCCAAAGATCAGTTACACAAGTACAAGATGGGAAAGCTGGAGCTGGAAGCCATTCTTGGAAAAAGGCCTGGAGAGGGAGGCAACAGTCTTAGTGGACTGAAAGCTCCTTGTCAGTCATGGCATTGAGTGACTTACTGAACAAGCTCATACGGCCTTAAGGCTGTGTCTGCCTCCTGTAGACACAAGGTTGAGAGAGAGTTCAAGTTTGAAGTAGTTACCAGTCTCAGTATTGAGCCCTGGCCGTCTCACCTGAGATGTTCTAATAAAGGTTTAGGATCATAGACCCAGAAGGGACCTCAGGGGTTTTTAACTCCAATCCCTTCATTTAACAGTTGAGGAAACAGGCCCATGGAGGTTAAGTGATTTGCTGAAATCACATGGGGTAGTAATGTCTGAGGTAGGATTAGAACCCAGAGCTTTTAAAAAGAGCCAGAGCTCTTTCTACTGCTCTTTATTACTTCCTGCTTCTCATTCAAACCCATAGACTCTATTGATCCTGGTACTGATTCTGCTTTCAATCTGGAAACTGCTTTCTGGCCCCTTGCTACTCAACTCCATAGCCTGTATCCTTTTTATTAGAGGATATTTCTATTTTATTTTTTTCCTCAATTACACATAAAAACAATTTTGACATTTATTTTATAAATTTTGAGTTCCAAATTCCCTCCCTCCCCCCACCTTGAGAAGACAAGCACTTAGATATATACATGTGAGCTCATACAAAACGTATTTTTATATTAACCGTGTAACCTGCATCCTTTCTACCAACATTGACTTTTTCATAAACATTTTGGCCTCTACATGCACAAGAACTTCCTGGTTACAGTATTTTCCCTGGCCCATCACCAGCGAGGGTTCAGCCAATGTCATGGTATTTGCCATGACCCAGACTGATTGATCACAGACCCAAGTCTGCTTTGGAGACAATGCAGTGCCCACTTAGAGAAAGTCTTCCCACATCTAGAATATTGTGTCCAGCTCTGTCGTTGTTGTGGTTGTGGTGCTGATGGTTATTGTTGTTGTTGTTGGGTATTTCAGTTGTATCCGGCTCTTTATGTCCTCATTTGGGATTTTCTTGGCCAAGATCTTGGAGTGGTTTGCCATTTCCTCCTGTCTAAGTCTAGGCACCAAATTATTAGGAAGGATGTTGACTCACTGAAGAAAGTCTAAAAGATAAGGTTGGGGAGGGGACTTAAAACCATTGAAAGGCATTGAAGGCATTGGGGAATGTCTAGTTTGAGGAAGAGAGGCCTTAAGGGAAACATGAGAGCTGCCTTTAAGTATTTGGAGGGCTTTTGTGTGGAAGAGCCACATTTGGCTCCAGAGAGCAGAACTAGGAGCAAAAGGGAAAGAAGAAAGTCAAAATCAGGCTCCCTATAAGGAAATACAACAAAACCACTGGAGCTGTCCAGACAAAAAAATGGACTGTCGTCTTTAGAGGCAAGAAGTTCCCTCTCCCCAGAGGCATTCAAATGAAGACTGAATGACCATTTATCAGACGATGTGCAGAACATCCCTGCTTATGAAAGGATTGGAGCAGGTGACTTGTTGAGACCAATTCTAACTCTGAGGGTCTGGAATTCTGTAAGCTACTTCCAGGTGGAGGAATCACAGGAGAAAAGTTAGCCAGCTTGGCAGTGACAGGGGTCAGCCCTACAAAATTATGCCATTTCTTCTCCTTGAACAGGCACCCTTCATCCTGAAAAATGACCCAGGGTATGGTTTGGGTTTTGTTTTATTAGATGACTGAGGTTATTTCTTTTTCACTTATTCTCAGATAATATGAGAGACAGAAAGTATTGTATGTGTCACCTAGTCCAACCTATCATACAGTATAAGATTCCCTCTACAGCCTCCTTAAGGTTGTCCAACCTCTCCTTGAATACCTCCAATGATGATCAGCTCACTATCCCTTTAGGATTCCTGGGATTATCTTAGAAATCATGCAGAATCCCTGAAAGGTTATCCATCTCCCCATCTTAAGGGAATGTTTTGCTTTTGTCTGTATCTCTATACTTAGCATAGGGCCTGACACAATAATAAACACTTAATAAGTGCTTGGTCATGGACAGATGGCTTCTATGTCCTCCTGCACCTCAGGCCAGGAAGGATTTCCTCAGCACTTCCTCTGTCACCAGTAAGTAGAAACCTTTCACCTTGGTCCACACCCAGAGGATGAGCAGTTTTAAAATGCATTTGATAGGGGAGCTAGCAAGGACAAACCATGGAAGATGAGTTTCATGTTTGTCTTCATCCTAAAACAGAATCATCTTAATATAACCAGGGTTCTTTGAGCCAGAAGGCTATGGGACAGATTGGTTCATCCAATCCTAAAGAACTGGTTTTGTTCCCTGTCCTCCCTGGTCTGGAGAACCTTGATGAGAAAAAAAAGACCCTTTTTAGTCATGAAGCTGGATCCCATCTTCTTCACCCCAGATGGAGAGGTCATGGCCTATCCTCTGCTGGAGACAATGGACTGTTAACTTGTTATCCCTGTTTGTGAAAGAAATTACTCCCATAGTGTGGTATGGAGATTATTAACATTTCAGTGCTTAATAGTCTCCTTCTGGTCCTTGGTGAAAGAGAAAGAAATGAGAGAGTTTGGGTTTTTTTCTTCTCTCCTTATTCTGCCTGCTCAAGTCCTAGCCATCCTCTGAGAACCAGCTCAACCAAGTCTTGTATCCTCTCAGAAATCTTCCATGGTGATTCTAGCTAATTAGAATTTCTCCCTTTTTTTTGTTCTATGCTGCCAGCTCACCTGTAACATAAGGACTGGTTGAACGTCTTTACATGCCAAGCCTGGGGAAAAGAGTCTTTGGGAGGGCGTGATATCCGTCTTTCAGTATTTGAAGGGTTGTCATTCAAGAAAAGGAATTGGGGGTCAGCTAGGTGGTGCAGTGAATAGAGCACCAACCCTGGAGTCAGGAAGACCTGAGTTCAAATCCAGTCTCAGACACTTGACACATTTGCTAGCCATGTGACTTCGGGCAAATCATTTAACCCCAATTGCCCTCCAAAAAAAAAAAAAAGAAAGAAAGAAAGAAAAGGAATTGGGAATATTCTGCTTGGCCCCAGAAAACAGGACTAGAAACATTAGAAAGAAGTCATAGAGAGGCAGGTTTAGTTCAATAAAGAGAGACAGTGTGATATAGTGGATGAAGAGTTGGTCTTGGAGTTAGGAAGGCCTGGGTCCAAGTAGCTGTCATTTCATGCTCAGCACCTGCCCGGGCAACTCTCTTTGTCTTTGTCCTAAAATAAAATGACCTTAACATCCCCAGTGTTCCTTAAGCCAGCCTGGTCTCTTGGTTCTGCGTCAATTTGGTTGAATTAACTATATAAATTGCATAGAAGGGCCAAGTTGCATTGGTAATAGGAGTTTCCTGCACCATTGAAATCACAGGAAAAGTGTTTTTAAAAATCTAGGGAGTAGGAGGAGATGGGGGATATAAATAGTTTGTGCATGGGAACCTGGAACCAGTTAAAAACAGAGCTCATCATCAAAGTATCAGTGTGAGCATTTACACCTAGAGATCAGCAAATGCCACACATCAGGGCTTGATTTATCATCTTGATGATTTCTAGATTTCACAAAGTTTTAACAATGCAGATTAAATGCAGATTAACAAGGCACATTAAATTTAACAGCATGTCGTGAATTTTTTTGGAATTCAGATCAGTCATTTTCAGTCATGTCCAACTTTTCATGACCCCATTTAAGGTTTTCTTGGCAAAGATACTGGAGTGGTTTGCCATTTCTTTCTCCAGCTCATTTTACAGATGAGAAAACTGAGGCAAGAAGAGTTAATGACTTGTCCAGGGTCACACAACTAATTATTCTCCATAAATAATAATTAAATAATTTACTTGAACTGTTATAATTGGGAGGAGGGGTTCCAAGACAATACTAAAAATATAACTTCTTATAACCACAAAATGCAATAATACATAATCCAGGCATAAGTGTAATTGCCTTTAATGCAAACATTACCTTCACTCAAAGTATTCCTCCGCCCCCTCCATCCCAGAAGACTGCCTGGTTCATGAATTGACTGGTGTATTTATTTTTCTAAGGTTGGAATGTGGCTTATGTTTCCAGAGACATGGTTACCACACCATCCAATCCAAACCCATCCACTGCCTAACCTAATCATACTAATGCAGAAATCCTGTGCCTCAGTGGGGTCATGAATTGGCAACCAAGACCTTGGACTTCACGACTCAGTGGGATTCCAGACCCAGCCTCCCCAACCCTCCCCCCCAACCCTAGTTCATAGGACAAGGAATCTAAGCACAAAACGATTACTCAGCACAGAATAATTCGTTTCTTCACTGTGAATGTGCTTAGGATACAGGCAACCTGAGCTCCAGAAATGAAGGCCACAAGCCTGTGACCAAAACCACTGGGAACCCCCTTGCTGGTGAAGTGAACTTTGGCTCTGGCTGGCTGGCCTTCGAGGGATTCTTAACACGGAAATGTTGGGTCTGCCAAAATCACATAGCCACCCATTCTTAGCAGATTTAAAAGGAATTTTTCTAACCCTAGACAACTTTGTAATTTCTTCATTATACTGAAAAGCTTCCTAATGACCCCAAAATCATAGAATCCCAGAGTTAAGAGGTGTTTCAGAGTCCATTTAATCCAAATCATACCTGAATAGATGTGACTTTTTATAGCACCTTTAACAAATGGTCATCTAGTCCACATGAAAGCCTCCAGTGAAAAGAAATCCACCACCTCCTAAGGCAGCCCATTCCCCCTTTAGACAGCTCTAATTGTTAGAGAGGCTTCCTTATAAAGAGCCAAAAGCTACTTTTCTGTAATATCCTGTCTGTCTCCCCTCCCCCCCACTCCCCCCACCACCCCCAGTACTCCTAGTTCTGCCCCTGGGTTCCAAGAGAACAAATCTACTCCTTCTTCCACATGTCAGATCTTCAAATACTTAAAGGCAGTGATCATGGACTCACCCAAGCCTTCTCTTTTTTGGATCCACCTAGATGGAAGTCATTTGGATAAGGAAACTTAGCCTCTCTCCTAGGACCAGCCCAAGAACCAGTGAGGAAAAAACAATGACTTTGTCTTCACAGAGTCTGGGTTCAAATCCACTAGTTGTATGAGCTTTGGCATGTCTGTCACCTTGATTCTCTGGGCCTTGGATTCCTCATCTGTAAAATTAATAGCTTAGACTACTCAAAAGATAAATAGCCTCAGTTCTATCAGTCAGTCCTAGTGTCCTGTACTCTCCAAGCTAGTCTCATTAACTTTTCTGGACCTGTCTCAATTTATCAATCTACTTCCTAAACTGCTACCCAGAACTCAGGTTGCTGTCTGTGGTACAAACAGAAGCCTTTATGGTTAGTCTGGCTAGAAGATGCCCCAGGCCCATTCATTTAAGAAGCATTTTCTAAGCTCCTACTCTGTAAAGTCCTGTTTTAGCATGGAGAGGGGCAGGAGGTGAAAAAGAAGGGAAGAAGACATGATCACTGCCCTCATTCAGCTTACATTCTAGTAGGGAAGGTGAAAAAGAAAATCATACAAAGAAAGAATATTAGATTTAAAGTCAAAGGACCCAGTTTCAAAACCTGGCTCGGCCACTTTTGACCTGTGCAATCTTGGTCAGTTCACAGCCATTCTGTGCAGGTTTCCTCAACTCTAGAATGAGGGGATTATAATAGGAGACCTTTAAGGACCCTTCCTGCTCCTGAGCTATGAGTTTATGAGCCTATGATACACCTTGTCTCATGTGTGACACATTTTTTCTGGATCAGTCATTTGAGACTGGATCTGGAGTTAAATACACCAAGCTCATTGGAACCATTTCCAGGATGTTAACTACCGAGCCCATATCAGATGTTTCAGAGAATTGGTGGGGGTGGGTGTAAAAGTACAATGTCATTTCCCAAGTTAAGACCTTAGGAAAGATCGACTTATTCTGCTTTGCCCACCATGGATTCAGATCTGTTTCAACTTGGGCTTTGACTCACCTCCCAGGTCAGCATTCTGAGGGTCAGCACACCATAGTTTATAACACACACACACACACACACACACACACACACACACAACACATTTAAGAAAACGATGCCAAACGGTGAGTAGCCCAGTCTGGTCCAGAGACCAGGCACTGTGGATGGGCCTGAAGGGAAGCAAGGTTCATGGGGTTTAGGAAAACCTCCAGTCAGGGATACTGCTTGAGGCAGAGTGGGCCCAGGGAAAGAGCCAGGAGTAGAGTCTGACACAGGTCAGATCAGGGAGAGAAAGCCCTGGCAGCCAAAGACCAAAGGCCCAGCACCACGTTGCTCAAATGATGTTTGAGAGGTAAAAGGCCTGTAGCACATGACAGCTGCAGGGGCTGAACCAGGGCCATCTAGTAATAAACCTCGGGATCTAAAGAAGGGGCTCTTAAGCTGCGATCCTCCCTCTCCCACCATGGACAGATTTCAGGGGGGTCTACAAATTTAGATAGGAAAATATGACATCTTTATTTTCACTTCTCTCAAGTGTGAATTTGAAAAACAAAACTATTCTGAGAAGGGGCCTAAAGGCTTCCCCAGATTACTGAAGGGGTCCAGGGTACAAAAGAAAAAAAAAAGGTTAAGAACTTCTGCTGTTGAGTGAAAGACTTACAAAGAATTATAATCTAGGATCTGCAGCTAAAAGAGATTTTTAGTCACCATTTGTCCAACCCCCTTGTTTTACATATGGGAAAACTGAGACCCAGACAGAGAAGGGCAATAACTTATTCACAGTCCTACAACTAAAAACAGTCCAAGAAAGAATTTGAAGCTGTTATCTTTATCCAGAGCTAGTCTTCTTGCCACTGTATCACACAGCTCTTCCCACCGACTCAGACCAATAACATCCAACATATGGTTACAGACGCCTTAAATCAAAAGATAGGAAAAGTTCAGAAGCTGTGTGGTTCATCCCCTTCACTCTCCCACAGCCATTCATTTGATTCCATGAGCCTCCGTGGTTGCCTCACAACTCCAGGCCTCAGTTAGAAAGTGGGTCTTTGGGGTGGCTAGATGGTGTAGTGAATAGAGCACTGGCCTGGGGTCAGGAGGACCTGAGTTCAAATGTCACCTCAGACACTTAAACACTTATTAGCCATGTGACCTTGGGCAAGTCAGTTAACCCCAATTGTCCTGCCTTCCCCCCTCCAAAAAGCAAAAAAAAAAAAAAAGTGGGTCTCTGCCCAGGGAATTCAGCATGGAGTTGCCCCAAAAAGCAGAGACTGACCTGGCCAGTCTTATAAAACTACAAGCTCCCTTTCAGGGCTTGGTTACAAAATAGCCAAGTCATATAGTCTAGCCAAGTAAAACCCACCCCCAGGAGAAAGAGAAGCCCACCCTTGGTGTGCAAATTGGGCAGCCCTGCCCAGAGGAGGGTGGCACTGGGGCACTGCCACCCTCATCTCCTCAGACCCACCCAGGCTCCGGCAGTGACAGAAAGGGAATGACTGAGAGAGGGCTTTGCTCAGTCACTCAGGACTTACGGACTTAGGGATTTATGGAGCAAGGGTTCTGAGAAGGCCTGGCTCTGACAAGGCGACCTGATGAGCGTAATTCATCACTTCCAGGGAGGAAAGACAGTCCCTAATATTTTCAAGAAAATGGGGGCTAAGAGGAGGTGAGCTCCTAGCGGCAGCCAGCATTTCTCTGTGGCACTTCAAGGCTTGCTCAGAACTTCACAATTATCTCATTTTATCCTTACAACAAGCCTGGGAGGGAGGTGCCATGATTATCTCCGCTTTGCAGATAGGGAAACTGAGGGAGACAGAGGTTAAGTGACTTGCCTAAGGTCACAAGCCTAGTAAGATTTGAACTTGGGGCTGGATTTGAACTAAGACCTCCCTGCCTCCCACCTTAGCACTCCCTCCACTTTTCCACCTCAGTTTGATATAGTACAATTCATTTATCCAACCAGCATTTATTAAGTGCCTATATGTACCATGAACTGTGCTAAGCCGCCCCTGCACTCAAGGATTCTACCTTGAACAAGAAGAAACTATGGGTGCCCGGATAAACAAATGCAGAGAAATCTGGGGTGGAGGGAGGAAGGAGCCTAACAAATGGGAAGACAGGTGAGGCTTTGTGCAGGAGATGTCTCCTGAGCTGAGCCTTGAAGGAAACCGGGGATTCAAAGCCTTTAAGGTAGAGGAGGTGAGGAAGGAATGCCCTCCAGGCATGGGCCACAGCCTGTGCAGAGGCACAGTCAGGGGATGGAACATTGTACACGGGGAACAGTTAGGTAAGACGGTTTAAAACATAATTATTCAGTGAATAGAGTGCTGGCCCCGGAGACAGGAGGACCCGAGTTCAAATCCGGCCTCAGACACTTGACAGATACACTTACTAGCTATGTGACCTTGGGCAAATCACTTAACCCCACTTGCCTTGCTTTTCTCCCTCCAAAAAAACCAAAACAAAACCTCATAATTTTGCACTAAAGCTGTACCCACTCCATCATGCCATGGTGAGCCCTGAGAAGTGCTGACAGTGATGTTGTCAAATCTGCCTCTGCTGCAGGGGGCGATGTTCTATAATGTATTTAAGGGCATCGCGGTTCAGACTTTGGCACCATCATTTCACCTGTTTCATAGAACTCTTGAATGCTGGGAACCAGGAGGCGCCTAGAGGCAAAGCATGATAGAGTTTTGGAGCTGACAGGAACCTGAAAACAGAATGTGAGAGCTGGGAAGGAACTTAAAGATCATGCACTGGCTAGGTGGTGAGGTGGGTAAGAGCCAGGAAGACCTGAGTTCAAATGCTGCCTCAAACCCTTAGTAGCTATGTGACCCTGGGTAAGTCACTTAACCCCTGTCTGCCTCAGTTTAATCATCAGGAAAAGGGGGTAATAATAGAACCTCCTTCCAAGGTTCTTGTGAGAATCAAGTATCTGTGAGGCACTTTGTAAACCTTAAAGCTCTATATAAATTATTATCATCTGATCTACCCCCCACACTTTGCAGATGAGATAACTCATTTTTAAAAACATAATTATAGTCCATGTGCATAGTCCTGCTTCTGCTTTCTTCACATTCATCTTCCCATATGTTTTATAGTCCTTATAGTAGTCATTTCTTTTGAGTTTTTTTTTCTCCCCCTCCCACCCTCTCCCACCCATTCTGGATCTGTGGATTCCTGGGTATTGGAGAATCTCAGTGAAGAAATTCTCTCCACCAATGAAGTCATCACCTCTTCTGGAAATTTCTCATAGGACCATAGATCTATGGCTAGAAGGGAGCTCGTCCAGAGCTAGTTCAACTCCTTTATTTTGCAGAAGTGAAGGAACTTCTAGGTGGTCTAGGAGTGGGATGAGAACATAGGCCCTTTGACTTCAGGGAGCACTCGCTTCTGTACCACTGCAGTGGCCTCTTTATAGCCTTCCAAGGGTGCCCAAGGCACGATGGAATAATAATATTCCTTTGCATTCACATGCCAGAATTTGCCTCTGTCCCAATTCCCTCATTTTCCCTGAGGGGACATGGAAACCCACAAAGGAAAAGAGACTTGCCCAAGGCAACCCAGGAAGGAAGTAGCAAAGCCAGGATTTCTGTTCAGGAATCAACAGTGCCAGGTGACCCGGCTCCCCCTTCTCTCTTTGGCCCCATTCCACCGGGTTCTTCTCAGTCCCAGAACTGTCCCCTCCCCTTGGACTCCAGATGCACTGATTTCCATCTCCTCACCTGGCCCAACACGATGGGGATGATCTCTTAGCTTTGCCCAGACAAGGTTGGAATTTTTATGTTAAGAAACCAAGGGAAACACACACGTACAAAAAAAGTAAACAGGAATAAGCTGACAGTGACCAGGTTTTTGTCATACTTGGCCAAAGATTGACTTGAATAGGACAGTTTATAGGACTCCCATCTGCTCCCCAGTCTCTGTGATCATCAGTCCTGCCAGAGACTGCTTCTCAGGCTGATCTGAAGGACAAGCAGCTCCGGTGGTCCCTCCGGGCCTGGACTAGGTTCATTTCTACTTCCTGAACAACTCTATGTTCAGGCTGTCATCTCTACCTTCTCCACAACAGAACCTTGGGTGTCCTCCATTAGATCCCCCGGAGCCAGCCATGGCCTTACCTTGCCCAGAGTCATGGCTGCAGCGCATTTCTAGGTCATTCCACACCATGATGCCACTCACCCATCATCTTTCCTGTTTAGCTTCTCTTAAGTATTCCCTTCTCTCCTTAGAATGTAAATTCCTTGAGGACAGGGGCTGTCTTGCTTGCTTATAGTTATAGGCTCAGTATTCAGCACAGTGTCTGGCACAAGTAAGTGTTTACTAAATATTTTATTGTCTGTCTATCTAACTATCGCTACCCTGTCAGGGACTGTTCCATCCTTAGTCCCTTGTAAAAGGAAGGTAGTGTTTCTGACTTGTCCCTTAGGATTTGTTCCCCTACACTTTAGGACACCCTTCCCTGACATGTGGGTGGTCTGCTTAGCCCTTCTGGCTCCCTACCCACTTCACCAGATGTTCTCAGATGCCTGGAAACAAAGGAAGTGGGTTTCCAGAATCCTATCCCTATAGTTTTATAAGGTCATAAGGTCATAGATTTAGCACTGAAAGGAACCTTTAAGGGTGGGGAGCAGTATGGCCTGGAAGAAAGAGTACTTGGATTTGAAAACAGAGAACCAAGGAGAAATCTAGTGCTACTACTTAACACTTGTGTGTGTCTTTGCACAAGTTTTTTTTGTATCTCTGGGCCTCAGTTTCCTCCTCTGTAAAATGAAAAAGTTGGACAAGACTAGATCCTGTAACCAGACCAACTTCCTCAATTCACAGAGGAGCTGATTGGGTGCCCTTTGTGCTCGAAGAGGACCAGAATGACATCACTATGTCAAAGTCAACGTACAGTGTGTCTGACTGGCTGATCAGACCAGGAGGAGCTCAGAAGGCTCTGCTACAAGTTAGGCACAAATGGTCCACATGGACATTTGGAGTGGAGATGTCTCTAGATTTGCACATCTCACATTTCTTTTGAGCTACTTCAATTCTGCTTTGCTCATAGAGCACAGCGCCTTCTCTGATGTGGACATGCCATGCTGAGGGGTCCTGTGCCAGTGTGTCCTATCAATTCCAAAGTTCTTCAAAGAGACCTTGAGAGTGTCCTTATACTGCTTCTGCTGACCTCCGTGTGAGCACTTTTCTTGTGTGAGCTCTTCATAAAATAATCTTTTAGGCAAACATACTTTTGACACTCAAACAGCATCCAGTTGGGCCTTCTATGGTAGAATTTGAATGCTTGGCACTTCAGCCTAAAAAATGATCTCGGTGTCTAAGGCCCAGGGAGGTTGTGATTTCTGATAAATAGCTAAGCCGGGATTCACAGCCAGGCCTCTTCACTCCAAATTCCCATTACACTGCACTTTAGAGTACTAATCATAAGAATTAATCAGGTTTATATGTGAGGTTCACAAAGCACTTTCCTCACAAAAGCCCCTGTGAAACAGATAGGTTGGGCACTATTGTCCCCATCTTCCACATGAGAAAACAAGCGGCAAAGTGGTGACAGTAACCTGACCATATGGTTAACATGCAAAAGTCCTTTAGGACCCAGCCACAGTGAGAGAAAATCTCCCCCAAAGGATGGTGAGATTCTTCCCCTCCCCCACTTGGCGGCATTTCTGGGGCCAGACACTCAGCCTACACTCAGGTAGGATTTCTGCTATGTATGGGTGCATATTTTAGAATCCTGACATCTATCCCTCTCTTAACCAGTTCCCCAGGATTATGACTTCAAAATCCTCTTGGCCCATGAAGGTGAGACTGGAAAGTTTGCAAAAATCTCAGAATTGAAGGAACCTTAAAGATCATCTAGTTCAAACTCTTCATTTGACAGAAGAGGAAACTGAGGCCCAGAGGCTTAGGTGACTTTCCCAAGGTCACACAGCTAGTAGATTTGAACCTAGGCACCCTGAAGAGGCCACTGGCATTAAATTTCTATATAACCTGGTCACTTCCTGCCTCTCTGATCTTCTTGTACTTTATTCCCCTCCTCACATTCTGAGATCCACTCACGCTGACCTACTTTGTTTTCTTCACACAGGATAGTTTATCTCCCATCTCCATGTCTTTGCATTGGCCATCCCCCACCCCCAGAACACCATTCCTCTACACCTCTTGGCATCCCTGGTTTCCTTCAAGATTCTGCTCGAGTGCCACTTTTTACCTAAAGTCTTAACTAATTCTCCCAGCTATTAGTGACCTTCCTCCCAGAGCTACCTCCTAGGTACCCACTTTACATAAATTATGTACATATTCATATATGTTCGAATTTTCTCCTGCATTAGGGCATAAACTCCTCAAGGGTAAGGATGGTTTCACTTTGGTCTTTATAGCCCCAGCCCTTAGTACAGTTCCTGGCACACAGCAAGCACTTAATTAATGCTTATGGATTGACCGCCAGGAGCCAAAGCAATCATTGGTCCCCCCTCTATCCTGTCTTTTGGGTTGACCCTGGGAGAAAAGCTGCTAAGATTTCTTCCACAAATGAATTCCACCTTGGCAGTGCCAAGAACTATTCTTGCCCTAAGGTAATGATCTGTGGCATTCTCTCTAAGCTCCAGACTGTGAATCCTCCTTTGCCACTCCTCCCTTGCCCTCCTCCTTCAGTCTAGCTCTTCTGTGTCTTAGGAAGGGATCAGCTCACCTGATGTGTAATGAGATGTCCATCAATGCTCTTGTTAAGCATCATAAACGAAGGAACTCCCAATCAGCAGGTGCTGCCGGGGCTGGCCAGGTTGGCATCCCTATTGGGAGTAGGGGGAGGTCATGAGCTCCCTACCCTCTCCTATTTCCTTGACATGTGCTGCCATCAGGGGTCAGGAGCCTCTTGTGCAGTTTTAGCTTTCTAGACCTTATGGAGAATAATAGCTACCATTCTTATTACTTTGATGTAATTTAAGATTCGGGACAGTAACATAGTAGACAGGACAGGAGGAAACTGGGGTTCAGATTTTGTGCCAGATGCTTCCTAGCTGTGTGATCCAGGACAAGTCACTTAACATCTGTGTTCCTCAGGGAACATCCTGGGACTTACAAGGACAGTACGCACAGTGGTAAGTTCTCAGGCTTTGGAATCAGGATCTTTGGGTTCCAATCACATGTGTAACTATTTACCACCTTGGGCAAGTAGCCTGACGTCTCAGGGCCTCCATTTCTCATCTAGAAAATGAGGGGGCTTAGAGAAGGAGACCTCTCAGGTCTCTTCCAGCTCTAAAGCCTGTTTGGGGCCTCACTTACTGGAGAAAAACCAAGAAATCACGCACTGTGAGATTATGTATATGGAAGTACTTTGCAACGGTAAAGCATCACATAGAAGTTGGCTGTCGGGGATAATCACTAGATTATTAATAATCTGCACACTGCTCTGGGAGAGCCCAGTGCTCTCCCACTTACACAGACACTGGCTACTGAGCACCAGAGCATCATTATGGAATCAATAAATGGACCATAAATAAATAAATGTGATCGTGGCTATCCAAGCATCCTCTTCCTTCAGGGTACCCCAAGCCATTTACAGTGACTGACCAGGGGCTCCTGCAGCCTGCACTGCCCTCTGCTGGTATGACCCTGACAGTGGACCCTTCTCTTTACCCCTTGCTGGAGGAATAGATGCATGGGTGATGACCTACAGTAGTGAACCACTCTCAGGAATCTAGAGAATCTCCTTTGCTTCAGGGGTCATGGGGCTGAGAGGGAATGGAGGAGGGGGCCATTTCCCTTCTGAATTACAATTTGGAGTTCTTGCCACTAGACACCCCTCCTCTTCCTCTCTCCATAGGAATACAGCTTCCAGACCTCTTTACCTGTGCAGGTGAGAGATGGGGCTTAGTGCGAAGGCAGAATACAAAGAGTGTAAAAAGTCTTGGAATGAAAGGGACCTAGTTGGCCAGCTAGTCCAGCCTCCCCATTTACAGATGAGAGAAGTCAGGCCCGAGGTTACCGAGATATCTATGCCTCTGATTCCAAATCCATTGCTGTGGGTCGCTATGCCATCTACATCCCTTTTTCCTTTCTTCTTGCCTATTTAAATATATCCAGTCTTCACGACTTACTTTAAACTCACACTGATTCCTCCAGCTGAATCGGAATAGTTTGTCTTCTGACAGCGTCCTACCTTCCTGCCTTTGTTCATACTACTACCTATGTGAGGAATGGTGTTCTCTTTCTTCTACTATTGAATATCCTGCCCTTTTTTTTACCTAAATTAATTTATTTATTCAGTGCCATATTAATCCAATTTTTTAAAATTTTAGACTCAAACATATACACAATAGAGAAAAGAAACAAAAACACATCATAAACTTAAATATTGGGGCTTAAATATAAAGTAAGAAAGGAAAAAAGCATGTCACATACATAGCAGAACATAAGAGAAGATTCAAAATATGTATCATTCAATTTTCGTTTCAAGAAAACCCATATGATAAATACTACACGTTGTATTGAGAGCTGTCTTTTCTTCACTTCCTTGTAAGTCTTTTGTTCTCTGTTGTACACTGTTTCTTCCCATTCTTTAAAGCCCAATTCAGAACTCCCAGAAGCTCCCCTGACTCACTCTACACCCATCAGTAATAATCTATTAGATCAAGGGTGGGGAAACACCCCGTGCTAGATTCTTCAACACATTTCCACTTTACAGGATTCTCTATCCACAACCCAAGAACTCTTGAGGGCTAACCTTGAAAGCCTCCTCCTGATTTAGACCTCTTAAAAGACTCTCTTACTATAGAAATATGGCTTCTCAAATCCTAGGCTCAGAAGATGTTGAGAACCGGGCCTTGGTTTCTTGCAAAATATTATTCTTTCCTGAGTTGAATAGGGGACTCCTGGCTGTTGACCCCATAGATTCCTTGGGTGACCACTTCAGCTCAGCGAAGGTGTCCTGCCAACCTTTCGCTGAAGAGAGTGGAGTGTTCTTCCCCCAAAGGCCACATCCTAGCCCTCCCAGGAATCGAAAGACCAGCCTAATCATGATCAATCAATTTTCCTCCATGAAATATCTTATGCAAATAAAGCAAATACAAGCTCTAAGTACCATGAATTATACAATAAGTACCAAACTGGATCACCCAATCAGCAAGAGAATAGAACACCTTATACATAAAGACTCCACTCTGTGGTGTAAATAAGGAGTTAGAAGACTGAGATTGAATCCAACAAACATTCAGCACTTACTTTTTGCGAAATGCTGTGCTATGCTCTAAAAAAAGATGCAGAGTTTAATAAGGCACATTGCCTAACATTGCAGGAGCTCACAGTCTCCATAGCTACCCAAAATGAGTGATGTCTTCACTGCAAAATCCTAGGTCCTTTACCCAGTCTTCATTAAAATTTTCATATTATTTTGTCCTAGTTCTCTTCCTATAGATACCTACAGACATGGGTAATCGTCAAGGCTTTATCCTGGGTCTTCTCCTCTCTGTGTTTTATATTATCTTATGTCTAAATTGGATTACTGGAACCCCTTCATCACTGGTCTCCATACTTGCAGTCTTTCTCCTCTATAATCTGTTCTCTATACAGCTTCCAAAATCATCTTCCTAAGCACATGTTCAGCTATGTCATTTCCCTGCCTAAGAATGTTCAGTGGCTCCCTGCTGCCTCCAGAATAAAATATAAATCCTTCAAGTTTGGCACTTAAAGCAATCAGGTTCCAGCCTACCTTTCCAGTTTGATTTCACTTCATACCTTCAAGGTTCTACTTGTTGGCCTCCTTGCTGATCTTTGAACTCAGAATTATGCCTCTTGCTTTTGCAAGGTCTGTCCCCTATACCTGGCATGCTTTCTGCCTTCATGTCTCTCTTGACTTCTATCAACTCTCTGCTCAAATACTCCCTTCCAAGAGAAGTCTTTTCTGATCACCCCAATTGTTAGTTTTCTCTCTCTCTCTCTCTCTTTCTCTCTCTCTCTCTCCCCTCTATTTTTCTCTCTCCCTCCTCCTCCTTTATCCTCTCTCTCTCCCCCTCTTCCCTTTCTCCCTCCCTTAAAATATTTTGTATTTACTTTTCTGTGGACTTATTGCATCCCCTACTCCATTAGAACATAAGCATCCATGGGGTGGCTAGGTGGTGCAGTGGCACTCCAGAGCACTGGCCCTGGAGTCAGGAGAACCTGAGTTCAAATTTGACTTTAGACTATAGCCATGTGACCTTGGCTAAGTCACTTAACTTCAATTGCCTTGCCTTTCCCCCTCCAAAAAGCAAATACACACACACACACACACACACACACACACACACACATATACATACATAAGCATCCTGAGGGCAGGGATTATTTTTTGTCCCTGTATCCCCTAGTATTTCATATAGGGCCTTACATACAGTAGATCCTTAAGAAATATTCATTGAATTGACTCTATGGAAATAAATAATGCTATGTACACAGATAAAAATAATATACAGTATTATGTAACAAGAGCAATAAAGAAGTTTTGTTTGGTTTTTTTTAACAAGTGCTATGTGAGGTTTGAGGAGGAGGAAAGAGATCATTACTGATAGGGGGATTGCAAAAACTTTCAGGAGAAGGTAGCTTTTGAGTTGAACTTTAAAGAATGGGTAGGAGGTATATAATGAATTGCTTGCTCTCTCAGATGGGGCAGAGGGTGTTGGAGGGAGGAAGGGAGAGAATTTGGAACTCAAAGTTTTAAAAATAAATGTTAAAAATTGTTTTATATGTAACTGGGGAAAAATAAAATACTAAATTTAAAAAATGAAGTCAATAGCCAAGGGAAAAAAAAAGAATTGGTAGGAATTCAACAAGTGAAGAAGGAGAAGGGCTTTCTTGGCAGAGATGGTAGCATGAACAAAGGTGAGGAAGGGTGAGATTTCATGGCCAAGTCAAAGGACAAAATGCTCCAGTTCTACCAGAGGGATCAGTATGGGTTTGAGGTAGGTCTTAAAGGACAGGTCTGATAATATCTAAATGGACAGGAAGAAGGAGGAAAAAGGGCTGTAGGTGGCACAGTGACCAGAACACATGGATTTAGAATCAAAGTACATGGATTCTAAACCTTGCTCTGCCACTTACTGGCCTCAGTTCTCTAGTCTGTAAAATAGGGATACTGGACCAGTCTCTCAGTTTCATTTCATTCCAAGCCTTTTCAAACTCTTTGTATTCTCCCTTAGCTCTCAGTCCCATCACTCACCTGCATAGGCAAAGAGAATTGAAAGACATCTTCCCGATTTTAATTCCAACTAAAAATCTCCTCCTTGTCCCTTCTTGGAACTCTTTGGTGCCACAGTGTGATTCTAAGGACTTCTGCTTCCTAGGTGAATGAACTTGGATAATGAATCAGAAAGTCAATCAGCAAACCTATATTAAGTGCCTACTATGTGCCATGTATTGGGCTGGGTGCTGTGGATACAGTGACAAAAAAATTAATCATTTCCTCCTATCAAAAGAAACATCATTCATATGTATATATATGTACATGTACATATAAGAAAATGCAAAAGCAATACAAAACTTTATTTAGACAAGTTGTCTCTTTAAGATTCATTTCCTTATCTAGAAGGCAGAAAGAATAGCTTGTACTACCTGTCTCCAGGGGTTGTCAAGAGAAGTACTTTTTTGTTTGTTTGTTCTTGCTTTAGGGAGGGGAAAAAGCAGGGTAATTGGGGTTAAGTGACTTCCCCAAGGTCACACACCCAGTACGTGTTAAGTGTTTGAGGTTGGATTTGAGCACAGGTCCTCCTGCCTCCAGGGCCGGTTCTCTATTCACTGTACCACCTAGCTGCCCCAAGAGAAGTACTTTATAAACCATTAGACTGGGAGGTCCTGGAGAATGAGAGCTGGCTTTTACCTTTCTTTGTATCCTAGCCTTAGCACAGTGCCTGGCACATTTTTCAATCTTTGTTCAGTTCAGACTCTTTGTGCCCCATTTGGGGTTTTCTTGGCAAAGATCCCAGAATAGTTTGTCATTTCCTTCTCCAGCTCCTTTTTATAGATGAGGAAACTGAGGCAAACAGGGTTAAGTGACTTCCCCAAGGGTCAAACAGCTAGGAAGTGTCTGAGGTCAAATTTGAACTCAGATCTTCCTGACTTCAGGCCCAACCTCTCTATTCACTGCTCCTCCTAGCTGCCTACCTGGCACATAATAGGTGCTTAATAAATGCTTGTTGACTAGCCAACTGTAAATGGGTATAAGAGTATAAGACTGGGGAGTAAGAAAACTTGGTTTTGAGCCCCTACTCAGCACTTTGCTCTTGGCCAAGTCACTTAACTTCTATGGGTCTCATTTACCCTCATGTGCCACGTGCTCCCTAAGGTCCCCTCTGACTCTACGTCCCCTGATTCATCCAATACAAAGGAAACCCAAAGCCTGGAAAGATTTGATGATTCGCCCAAAACCACACAGACAGCAAACAGAAGAGGCAGGATTCGCACTGAGGTCTTCTGACTCTAAAACCAGGGAAGGGGTGGGGGGAGCTCTTTTTGTTACCTCTTGATTTCTAGAACCCTGCCCAGTTCTGGATCCTGTGATCTTTAAGGGGAATCTCAGGGGTAGGACCAAGCACGGGGATGTTGGGATGGGTAAAGAGACTGCCCTAATGCAGTAGAAGGTGATTGGGGGAGGGGGGAAAGAGGCAATAATCCTAAAGAAGGTTGGGTGGGTGGGCAAGCTTGGATTTCAAAGAGCCTTAAGACTTGACATAACTCAGTCATCGTGTGGCTGGATGGCTTGGATCAGTGCTGGAGTCATCTTGAACTTCTCCTATGAGAGATATGAGGTCCAGGCAAGAGGGGAAAAGGGGGGGAACCATGGCAAATCCCTGCTTTCCAAGAAGAAATTCAAGATGGTATCCATACTCCCCATCTGTAATTCAGATGCCAGAGAGGACTTGCCTACATCCCCACATGTCCTGGAATATTGCTGAGGTTTGTGGTTCATCACAGTTGAAAGAAGTTATTTAAAGCTAAAAGGAAGCCATCACAGATAGCAAGTGCTGACAACCTTGGACCATGCCCAGGGCTTCCAATAGGCAAAGGGACATAGAACTATTTCCCCACCCCAGGCAGCAGCTGGGGGCCATCAGACATTCTCCCTGAAGGGTCAGCTGTCAGGACAGCACCCCAAGGATGTTTGAGGTGGGTGGGCAAAGCAGAGTCCATTCCACCAATACCATCCCCAGTGCCCCAAAGATGTTGCTGGGCTGGGACCCGCAAAGACACTGTGGAGAGATCATTGTTTAGGAGGCAACTTTTGGTGCAGTCGTAGGCTTTTATTTTCTTGCTATATGTACATGAGAAAAGAGCCAGGGAGAGAGCAGGAGAGGGGAGATTCGGTAAACACAGAACAATGGACTGACAGACAGAAACCTACCTGTCTTGAGAAATCTTGACCCTAACCCACAGGTCTTTTCTCCTCCAGATGTGTGTGTGTGTGTGTATGTATATGTATGAATGTATGCATGCAGCATCCATGGTCTCTGTGTCATTTGTTCTCTGCTTTGCAGGAGGAATCTGCCCCTAAAGATCAGCTCCAAGCAAGTTCTCCAAAATATCAGCTTCCCTTTAAATTTATTAGAATGAATATAACCTTGTAGATTTAGAGCTGGAAGGAACCTTAGAAGCCATCTAGACCAGTGGTTCTCAACCTTCCTAATGCCACAACTCTTTAATACAGTTCCTCATGTTGTGGTGACCCCCAACTATAAAATTATTTTTGTTGATACTTCATAACTGTAATTTTGCTACTATTATGAATTGTAATATAAATATCTGATATGCAGGATGTATTTAAATTGAACATAATCCACAGGTTGAGAACCACTTATCTAGACCAATCTATTCATTTGACAGATGAGGAAACTGAGAGCCTAGAGAGGAATGATGACTTGCCCAAGGTCACATTAGCAGGATTTGAACCCAACCAAGTCGTCTGAGTCAGAAGTCAGTATTCTTTCAAGTTGACTTGCCTTGTTGTACTTGGTTCACAAAAGCAGGACTAGAAGCAGGTGGTAGATAGGCATATTTTGGTTCAGTGTAAGGATATACTTTTTCAGAATCAGAGCTATCCAAAAATTAAATGGGATACCTCAGTAACAGAGTTCCCTCTTACTGGAGGTATCTAAGTATAACTTGGATAGCTATTTACCAAGGATGTTGTAGAGCACATTTGTGATCAGGTATGGACTAGACTAAATGAGCCTTGAGGTTCCTTCTGACTCTATGAACCTATGACTCTGCTTCAGCAATTTAATTAATGTGGACACGCCATCTGCTGGTGTAGGTTGCAATCCGTCTGCACATTCTGATCTCATCAAATTCTTGCCTAAAATTTCTATAAAGCCTTCGTTGCAGATCTGCCTAATATGTCAGGTGTCAAACTCAAATAGAAACGGATCCCTGTGGTCCACATATTGATAGAAAGCCACAATCTAACACCATCTGTGTTGTATTGTATTTTTACTTATTCTCTTAAACATTTCCCGATTCCATTTTAATCTCATTCAGACTTCCCTCAGAAAGTTGACATCTCTGCTAGCGGCCATCCTCTGCTTCTCTTCATAATTCCTTCTATGTACTATTCTTCCTCATTCTCCCTACGAGACTAGCCCAACTCCTGTTGAGACCATAGACTGATTCCATGTCTTTATAGCATTTTTGAACTCTAGCAGGCATGCTCCAAAAGGATTTGGGCAGACCTTTCATAAAATGCTACAGGCACAAGGCTGAGAGAAACCAAACAGCCATGAAAGGCTTCAGATAACTACTTTCTATAATGTTCAGAAGGGATGGGTAAGGGCCGGTGCAAGAGCAGGGAACTGCTATCATGGAACAGGAGTCGGCAGTGGTGGAAGTCAAGTCTGGTAAGCACTGGGAAGCTGCTGGATTAATTTGGGGCCAGAGTACCTGGGACAATTTTGGAGCTGAGCTAAGAGATAGTGGCAGCGAAGGCAGGGGCCACTGGAGCAGATCCCGGAGGGAAGCAAGCAAGTAGAGAAATGTAGATTCTTCCTTTTCCCTAATGACCTCAAGCACAGTTGTGCTCTTACAATTTATACATGAGTGCTGTGAGTTTATAAGGTGAGGGAGGAAGAAACATAGGAGGGCAGACTGTAGCTTGCTAACCAGGTTCAGATGTAAGTCCTTCTATTCTTTAATATACCTTTTAATAAACCTGTTCTGTGTTTAAATGATTGCTAGCCTAATGCTTGCAGAGGGATTTGAACACCCGTCCCAATAGAGAGCCAGAAACAAATTCAGATTTTTCCCAGGATCTAAACCTGGGATATAGAGTTAAAAGTAAGAAGCCTTCAAGATGGAAACCATTCTTTGTTAAGTCCAAAGCTGCAGTAGTGAGTCACAGGTTACAATATTCAACTAGATATCTTCTGAGGTCCCTTTCTAGCTTCAGTGCAGGATTCCATATCACAGCTCTTCTCTAGTCTAGCTGTTCTCAGGTCCTTTAATTACCCTTGGGTAATTCCAAAAGCAAGTCTAAACCCTTGCCTGGACTTGCACATGGGAGCTTACCATCTAACCAGAAATTAATATCATAGAACATCAGAGACAAGAGAGACCCTAGAAAGCATCTTGTTCCCCATCATCATCTTGTTTCTTTGGGTTTTGTTTTTGTTTGGGGGGGGGTTTGGAGGGGGAAAGGCAGGGCAACTGGGGTTAAGTGATTTATCCAAGGTCACACGGCTAGTAAGTGTTTCACCATCATCATCTTACAGAAGAGTAAACTGAGACTCAGAGAGGGGAGGTTGCATGATGTATTAGTGTCAGGCTACTGCCTCTTACCCCAGCGCAAGGCTCTTTCCACTATACTTGAAAGAACCAGAATAATCTCATTTTGTCTCCCATGCATCAGGGAAGATAAGGTGAGCAATGAAGCTATATCTCAGATTTGTAGGCTGATTGCGAAAGTGCCTGTTGCCAGAGCAACGTGTCTGGGATGAGTGGGCAGCATCTTTTGTGAACCAAGGGCCAAGGCTTTGGTTTAATGTATTCCAAAGGCCTGTCCCAGGCGGCATCTTCTTCTGTGTAAATATTTATATTTGGCATTTCTTGTGCTGGGATCAGGACGTCTGTTCTGCATCAGATTAAACCACACACGGATCCAAGTTCGGGCTTCTCAGGGAATTGAAAATGGTTTTTGCTAAGAATCTAGGGCTGGCAATTTCCAAGGGCTCTATTCATAACTGCACACTCTGTCACTGTTGGGAGGTTACAATATCCATTCAGTTTTTTCTAAACCCCAAGATCCGTAAGCCAAGGACTGGAGCCTCCACAAATAGGCTGGGTCGCCCCAAGAGAAGAGCAGGTTTCTGATATTTATGCTGACATTTGGATCTGTAGAAAGTATCATTTTACTCAAAAACAGTCTGTAGTGAGGCACAGCTCAGATGCTACCTTCTCCATCACCACCTCCAGAATCCTTCCCTTGGCACCCAGATGAAAGTAGGTTTTCATATTTTCCTGGAGCCCTTTGTCTGGGTTTCTGGATCTTTCCTTTATATCTCCTCCAACCTCCCGCTATGATTCCCTAACTTGGCTTATACTTAGGTGAGTTCATGTCACATTCCCCCAGTTAGACAATAAGCTTCTTGAAGGCAGAGTCTGTATCATTCATTTTTCTTCTCTTTATCCCCAGCACCAAATACAGGGGTTGGCACTTGATGGGCCCTTAATAAAATGCTGAATGAATGAGGAGTTCTGAGGTGTCACAAAGGACCAGGCTCAGTAAGGCAGTCACTGCTGGGAGAGGCGACCTTAAGATTATTCCTAAGAAGTATTGTCAGGGGCAGTTAGGTGGCACAGTGAATAGAGCACCAGCCCTGGAGTCAGGAGGACCTGAGTTCAAATCTGGCCTCAGACACTTAACACATACTAGCTATGTGACCTTGGGCAAGTCATTTAACCCCAATATCCCTGCCCTCCTCCTCAAAAAAAAGAAAAAGAAGTATTGTCAGATCTGATTGCCAGTTTGCAGCTTATTTTAGGGCCAGGTGGGACAGAAGAGGTTACTTTTCAAGAAATAGGTTTTACCTACTCTTATCTAAATTCACTCTTGCTGAAATGTCCCCTGCATAAGTAGGATCTGAGTTCCCGTGACTGCCGACTTTTATCTCTTGCTCTTATTTCTGTGGAAGGACATGGTTTTTCATACCAGACATTTTGGGGGGCACCTAATCCAGCCCCTGTTTTTGCTTAAAACCCTTTGCATGTGGATTTGAGAGAAAGTATAAAATGGGTTTACTGCTAAGGTTTAGGAAGGCAAATTTTCATTGAAAAGGAATTTTAAGTTTATGTAGAGTTTTAACTTTTGCTTTAAAATGAAATGGAGATTTTTTTTCCTTCTCAAAGAATTTTATGCCAGCCCAAAGGAAGGACTCTCTCTGGTGGTGACCTTAGAACTCCATCCTTGGCCCTTTTCTGTTATGCACTTTCATCAGTAAGTTGGACTATCCCATACCTGACATCTTTATGTGACAGAAAGCTAAAGGGATCACTAACAAACTGAAGGATAGAATGGGAATCCAGTGTACTATTGAGGGCAAGGGGCAAGGGTCAAAGGTCTGATGGCCCTGCCTTTCCCAGGCCCCAGGCAGCAGCCCCCTCCTGTTCTTCCTGAGATGCTACTTGGTGTCTTGGTACCAACCAGTGATCAAAGCCAGATGTAGCAGAACAAAAATGAAAGCACTATGTCTTTAATTTTGTTTAATTTTTCCCCCCTGACTGCTAGAAAGAATGTATTCCAGCTCCAGGCTTCCTTCTCAATCAGTCCTGGTTCCATGGCTCCCTTCCACCTCCCCTACCTTTATTTATCAGGTTTCCAGCTTCATTCATCTGAGGTCGCTGGGTCAGGTTATCTGGAATCCAGAATGCCACCCCCAGGCACCATGCCTTGCCCTGGGCATGCCCTAAGCATGCTGCACTCCAAGTACAATACTTTGGGTATTGAGTCATGGGCGTATTGGCTTTCCACAGGTCCTGGGCAAAATGCCCCCCATGTATCCCAGGCAGCTGCATATCCCAGGTATGACAGCCCTTCATGTATCCTAGATATATCCCCTCTTGAATACTGTATACCGGGCAGTGTATTTTGGGGATAATGCCCATTATGTGTCCAGGGCACAATTATGTGTCCTGAGGGCAACATTATCCTCAGATGTGCTCTGGGCACAGTATGACTCATGTAGCCCAGATATACTGTCTTTTCATGTGTCCTGGGCATCAGTCTGTGTGTTCTGGGTATAATGCCTTCCATGCATCCTAAGCACATTGAAATCTTATGTATCCTGGGCATCATGCCCTCTCTTTCTAGCAGACATGATGCCCGTCACACATCCCATTCCTGCACATCTCCAGGACACTGTACTGCAGCAGGACCTGAACAGAATGTCCTCTCTGTGTGCATCCTAAGCCCAACACCCTTCATGTGTCCTGGTCATGCTGCTCTCCTGTGTGCCCTGGGCATGATGCTCCTGAACACAGTGCAAACTGTCCCTCTGTGTAGCCAGACCTCTCTTGATAGATTGGGCCTATGAAACAAGCGTGTACTCACAGTACTGAGAAATCATAGAGGAAAAACTTCAATCTATAAATCTGGGGGGATTTTTTTAAACCCATGATTCAAAAAAAGATTAAAAAGAGGCTAAAGTATAGTTTAGAGCTGAATGAGGACCTTTCTTTCCTCTGTGATGTGACAGCCTGGACTGAGAAGGCTGAACAGGCTGAGTAGGCCCCACAGATAAATCACTTTGCCCCAGATGGAAATGACTGCCCTCAGCTGGGACTGAGCAGCTTAATTAATTACAGGTGTTTTTCTCCAAGGGCCGAGCACAGGGTGGGGAGAAAAGGAGGGGAAATTGGAGAGAGAGTTAAAGGGAAGATTGTGCTGGCCCCTGGAACTGCCTTAGGAACCAGACTGACTTTTTCCTCTTCCTACCCCCATCCCTTACAGTTGGAGATTCTGCCCTCAGTGGGTCCATCCAAGCAACCATGGCCAAGACTACTTTTCTTCCTGACACCCAATATCATGCATTTTTACTTCACAGTTTGCTTTATGGAAAACTTCTCCATCAATTTCCTCCTTGGTCCTCATACCAGCCAGAAAGGGAAATTAGAAAAGGATTATTACCCTCATTTTACAGAGAAAGAAACTATTGAGTCACATGGCTGATCTCAGCCTGTTTGTCAGGGACTAACAATTGGAGAGTGTTTGTTGACTGACTGATATTCCAGACCACCTCCCTCAGGACTTGCAGGAGAGTTAGAGTCAGGCTTCAGACATAAAAAATGGCAAGAAATGTAGGCCAAATAACTTGAGTGCCAGTAAATGGAACAGATGGTAAATGTTCTTTATCCAGCTCTAATCTTTAATATCCAACTTGGAACCTGAAACTAGGGTAGCATTGGGAGATAAGGTAGATTGGGGACAGATTGTGGAGCCCTGAATGATAAGCTGAGGAGTTGGGGTTTTATCCTCTAGATAATAGGGAGCCAATGAAGGATTTTGAGGAGGAGAATGAGAGGTACAAATTGGTGTTTTAGGAAGATGCCAGTTGATCTTGCAGGAGGAGTAGAGGGAAGAGACTGAGTAATCAGTGACGTTGTTCGTATGTAATTCATTCATTCAGCAACCATTTTTACACACCTAATATGGGCTACATATTGGAAAAACATATAAAGATAATTATTAAAGGATGCCTACAACCACGGATCTCAAAGATTAATAGGAATGTTGCCATAATCTAGGCTTGACCTTATAAAGGTTTATTCTAGGGGAAGGGACAGACATGGGAGACCTTGGAAAGGGAATATTCAGTTGACTTGATCACAGACTCTATGTATGTGGGAGAGGGAGAGAAGAGTGAAGATCATTCCCAAGATTTCAAGCCTCCATGACTAGAATGGGAAGGAAAGAAAGAAGCATTTATTAAGATCTACTATGTGCCAGGTTCTGCACTAAGCACTTTACAAGTATTATTATCTTATTTGGTCCTTACAACAAACCCTGGAAGAGAGGTGCTGTTATTACCCCCACCTTTTTTACAGTTGAGGAAACTGAGAGTGGTTAAGCGATTTGCCTAAAGTGCAGCTTGCCAGTGTGTAAAGCCAGATTTGAACTCAGGTCTTCCTGACTCCACCCATTGTGCCACCTACCTTGAAGAATGAAGAAAAAAGAAATCCGGGAGGGACCACTGGTTTGCAGGTGAAGATACTGTCTTAAGTTTGAGACGTGTTAGGTTGGAGGTGCCAGTGGTACATTCCCATAAGCAGGTGCAGATGTCCCGCTGAAAACTGGAAATGTGAGGTTTGAGTTCATGAGAGAGGTCAGAGTTTGAAACAGAAATTTGGGACTGAGCTTTTTTATACACAAAGGTGATAGTAAAAACTAGGACTGTGGATGAATTTGCCAGGTAGAGAAAGAAGAGAAGAACTAAGCCTTGATTAAGTAAATGTAGTTGGAAGGTAATCTAATGAAGGTGATTGAGAGTGAGCAATGAGGAAGCTTGGAGAAGAACTGAGGGCAAATAGTGTTGCCACCAGCAGCAGCAGGAGGAGAAAGCATCCAGAAGGAAAGCATGGTCAATGGTGTCCAATTCTGCAGAGGTCAAGATGGAGGAGGGCTTAGGAAAGGGCATTGGATTTGGCCATTAGGAGGATATTTTGACCTGGGAGAGAGCAATCCCAGTCATGTGGTAGGGACAGAAGCCAGAAGGCAAGGAGTTGCTGAGCAATTACATGGGGGGAAGTGGAGGCAATATGACGGACAAGACAAAAGGTTTTGCCAACTCTATTGTGAATTGATCAAGGAAAAGGAAGCTGAGAATGACAGTGTTGGTGAACCTGATGACCTCTCAGCTCCCCTACTGTCTCTGAAATGGTATGTGTGTATCATGAAGTGACCTAGGCAGGAGAGTTCTTGGGCTCTCCCAAGGGATGGTTGTCTCCTCTGAATATCCCGCAGACGGTGAAATTGCAGCTGTGTCCCTCTTCAGACCAGCCGAGAGTACTTAATAGGCTCCCTAAATGACCAATTTTCAAAATTGCATAGATTTCCTGCATTAAGTCCCCGGGGGCATGGAGCCACCTCCGGAATGGTCACACATCATTTGATGTAATTGGGCAAATTGGCCGTCTCCGCTCCATCGCTTGGGAGAGCCTAAGAGACCGAGCCAAGGAAACCGGACATTTACCACTTGACCCTACAGGAGAGGCTGCTCCCAGTCAGGCTGCTGAGGATTATCCCAGGAGCCACAAGACCATGGGGATAAGGAGCCAGCCACCTAACCCATGCTGCTGTGGCTGAGCTGAGCACAACACAGCAGAGGAGAATCCCAAGAAATTAGAGTCATCCCTGGCTCTGCTGCTTTACCACTAAATTCCAAAGTGCTTCTCAAGCATCATCTCACTTCATCCTCACAAAGACCCTGAAAGGGAGGCAAAACAGGGCTTATTTCTATAAATGAGGGAACTGAGGCCCAGGGGGAGGAAATGACTTTTTTTTTATTTAATTAATTTATTTATTTTCTTGTTTATATCACTCACTTCCACGAGATTTTGATTTACAAATTTTCTCCCCATCTTTCCCCTACCCACCACCTCAAAACAGCCATCCCACTGTATAGCCCCTCCCCCAATCTGCTCTCTCTTATGTCCTCCCCCATTGCCCCTCTGACTTTCCTGTAGGGCAGGATGGGTCTGGAAGTGACTTTTTCATAATCATGAGAGTTGACATTTTTTTATCACTTCGATTTCTATAAAGCAATTTCTTCATAACAGCCCTCGGAGGTAGGGAGTCCAAAGAGCACTCTCCTCCTTCTACAGATGAGATTACTGAGACGCAGAGGACAGTGATTTGCCCACGGTCACAAGGCTGACAAGTGAGAGAGCCAGCATTTGAAGCTGATCTGCTTTAGTGCTCTTCCCACTACCCCACGCTGACTTCTCCCAAGGTCACGGTTAAGAAGCTTGAACCTAGATCTCCCGCCTCCAGGGAGGTGTTTGGCCCATGATTCAAAGGCCAGGCTGTGTGTGGACATGTTACTGGGAAGACTGGGGGAAGGGCGGTGAATTATCATTCATAACTCTTTTGAATAAAAGGGAATGAAGAGGGAAATTTCATCCAGGCAGATCTTATGGCCAGCACGGCCACACTGTGGAGGGACTGTACTTGGTGGCTCCCGACTCCCTTAAACCACAGCTTCAGTGCCAGGGAACACGACAAGGGCAGTGTTGGGGTCATGGAGATTCAAACTCCATGCCTCTTTGGGGAGGTGCCAGGATCTTTTCTTAGGGATCTACATCTTGTTTTATTTGGCATCTTCCTTGCTCTGCTGTTCCCTAACACAACCCATGACAAGAAGGGATATCTACACTCCCCCCTCCCAAAAAAAAATCCCCATGAAACACACTCCAAATGCATAAAGCGCTAGGGCCAAGCTTTTGTTTCCTTGTTTAAAGAAATCATCCAGAATCAATGAATGCAGGCTTTTTCCACTCTTAGTGATATCTGAATTTTCTGTTGCTTTCCAGGGGCCGCTGGGATTGGATGGCAAGCCAGTAAGTATGGCAGAGACAGATACTAAAAGGTCATGATGGAAGCTTCCACAGATCTCCCTTCACTGACCTCACCTAGATGAGCTTGAAACACCAGACATTCCCTGATAGGCTGCATCCCGCCTCAGAGATGCTGATAGCTTCAGAGGTTCCTGCCAACAGTGGCAAAGCTCCTTCATTATTTTCTTAATTACTTGACTAATAAGGCAGGAAAGCCAAGCTTCAGATGTTCCAAAACTGGAGTTAACACTACAAATCAGTTGTGTCTGACATTGGAATTCTTTTTCAATAATCATATTAGAATGTGGGGGTGTCTGATCTTCTGGGAATTCTCATACAACTAAAGGAGCCCCACAGTGAAGGTCTCGCCCAGAAGCAGCAACCATTTGGGGGGCTGGTGTCCCTGTTCCATTCTTCACTTTCACTGTTTCCTTATTCCATACTGAGAATTAACCACCACCTCTCAAACTGGTCAACGTGCCAACCAAAGCAAAGCCCAGCTGACCCTATTACTAGATTCCACCTTCCTCGAGTTGTGGTTAATTAGTAATTTGTGTTTTAAAGTCTCTTGTAAAAGCATATGAGACCAAGGAAGGAGGTGAGGGAGAGAGAAAATTTGGAACTCAAAAATTTTTAAATGAATGTTAAAAAATATCTTTACATGTAACTGGTGGAGGGAATACAATACTTTTTAAAAGAAAGTAAAAAATTTTAAAGCTGAAACACAAAAAAATTACACAGAGGAAATCATAAAGAAATTTAAGAATAAATAAGATAGACAGGACAATCTTGATATTATCATGTTAAACTTAACGTACATTAATTAAATTAATTCATTAAACTTAATGTACATTTTTCTTGAAAAAAACTACATGTAATAAAGATTACAATTATCATACCAAAAAAATATATATGAGACCCTCTCTACCTAATAAAATGATATGGGGGAAAAAAGAAAAAATATTTCCAAAGTGGAAGGTACATTCTGATGCCTGAGTTCCCTATACCATGTCCCTGCCCTGGATTCAGACCCGAGTTTGAATCTTACTTCTCTTTACCACTTGAGTGACCTTGGACAGGACCAGTCTCTAGGCCTCCATTCCTTCCTCTTTAAAGTAAGAGAGTTGGAGTCATGTGTCTTGGACCCTTTCCAGTCCTAACTGTTAAGATATTACAGGAAGCTCCCTGCCAATCTATTATGATTCTAATCTCTTCTTTCTGTTTGATGGAGCTCAGCTAAGAATAATCCCAGAACAAGTTGCTATTCCACTATTTTTCTTTTGTGGTTTTGGTGATATTTTTGTTAATAATAATAGCCCACATTTCTGTAGCACTTTGAGGGTTTCGAAGGCCTTTCCATACATTGGTCCATTTGATTCATTCTAAATCTGATTATTGGCCAGGACCACAAAGAGCATGAGCCCAGAGTCCCCATCCATAGAAACAGGCTGACCATGAACATTATGTGCCCCTTGGGCAGCCCTTGTGTGGTCCCACATGTGGCCACCTTCTCCCCCAGCTTCCTCCTGAGTCTCTACTGAAGAAATCCTGGCCTTCACACTGAATGGAAAGAAAGGGGTTCCTTAGGGCCTGAAGATGGAATCTGGAGCCCATCAAAATCAGGCCTCACTTTGGGGCTCCCTTTAGTCTCTCTGCTTCTGCCCCCAGAGATCCCTTTCAGGAGACATGAACTCAAAGAACCAGGCTTGAAAAACAAAAAAGCTGCCCATTGGTCTGGTTTATTTCAAACAGATGGCTAACTGGGAAAAACATACTCAAATCAGTCCCTGCTGAGCATGTGCGCTTAGAAATGGTTTACTCTTTCTTTTTGCAAAGAGCCTGAATGAAGTTCACAGCACGTGAGGTTGTAATTGGAAAAATGCTTTTTTTTTCTCTCCCTCTTCAGTTTGGGAGTATTGTGTTGGGTAGAGAGAGGAAACAGGTGTGTTCTTGCCAGGGATCTACCACCAAGCCCCATTCCTGGGGCTTCCAGGGCTAACCAGATGCTTAGAACCCTGTCTGTCAATCATGTTCGAGCAAGCAAGGGAGGGCACTTGCTTCTAAGCCAGAGATCAGGGATCAGGGGTCAGGGGTCACTCTTGTTCTGGGCACAAGAACTGCTTGTTAATTAACTGTAAACCTCATGCTGCCTCTATTTGGCCCTCCAAGGCACCTATGCTCTAAGCTCATGGACCCAAACCAGAGAGCAAGAAAAATCCCAGGCCAAAAACTGTTCTGTATCCTCATAACTGACAAGTCACTGTCTTGTTTTGTCTTTGGTTCTTTAGGGATTGCCAGGGCCTAAAGGTGACAAGGTAAGTCAGCATGAAAATTGAAGGATCTGTTTAAGTAATGCAAATACAGGGGGGTGGGGGGAGGGAGAAGAGTAGAGGAAGGGGAAACATGCCCTCTTAGAACTTCACACTAGAAGGACCCTTAGGAACCATCTAGTCAAACACCCTCATTTTTCCAGCCAAGGTAATGGTAAAGGGAAGAGACTTGCCCAAGGTCACACAGCTGCTTGGTAGCAAAGGTACATAACTTGTCCAAGGCTCCCTCTGGCATATGGCATAGTTTATACTAAACTGTTGCCTACTATTTAGTCCTCCTCAGAAGCAGATATTTTAAAAGATCCGTTCAGATGAAACAGTCCTGGTGTAGGATGTGGTGATAGATTGTAGCATCAAATGACACAACAGCTTGCATGGTTTGGTAGAAATCCTAGGATTTATGGAATGAGGGGCCTTAAAGATTATCTAGCCTTGAAGTTCACAGATAGGGGCCTAGGTGACATGGTGTATTGAGCCCCAGGCCTGGCATCAGGAAGACAGGCTACTGACAGTGTGACCCTGGGCAAGTCATTTAACTTCGTTTGCCTCAGTCTCCTCATCTGTAAAATGACCTGGAGAAGGAAATTCGCAAAACAGCCCAGTATCTTTGCCAAGAAAACTCCAAATGGGGTCACAAAGAGCAAGACATGACTGAAACAACTGAACAACAAAGCTTCATGAGGGCAGAAAATGAGTCCCAGCTAAATTGTATATCTCCTCCAATGCCTGCCACAGTGCCCGACACAAAGAAGAGGCCTAACCCATGTTTGCTGAATTAAATTTGAAGAATTTTCCTAACTCCTGGGGGAGGAATCTTTGGAAGACTTGACATGGGATTTGGAAAAAGACGGCCAGACTGAAAGCCAGAAGGCCTGAATTACCTTCCCGGCTCTCCTGTCATTACTTGTCCTGTCTTAAACAAACCAGTTTCCCTCTCTGAACTCCAGTTTCACCATCTATAAAATAAAGGGGTTTGACAAAAGCCATAGTGTCAAGCTCAAATAGAAACAGATCTTTGTAGGTTACATATTAACTTAGAAAACCGCAAATAAACATTATCTATTTTATACTGCATTTTTTAATTTTTTGAACATTTTCCAATTACATTTTAATCTTGTTTAGGCAGCACTCAGGAGTTTTGCAGGCTGTAAGTTTGGTAGCTCCAGATTACAGGCTGTCTAAGGTCCCTTCCTGCTGCAGATCCCATCCTGCTAGGAAATTTGGCTAGTAGCAAAATCTTCCACCGCTGCCAAATACTGACTTTTCATTGTTTTGTGATCCACAGGGAGAACCAGGAGACTTCGGCCCACGGGTAAGCCCTTGTTGAATAAATTCTAAAATGCCTGAAGCCCTGGAGCATATACCTCCTTTATAGACTAAGCTTAATTGGCCAGACGCCATCATCACCACAACCACAATAATAACAGTTGCTGACATTTCCAAAAAATACCTTCAAGTTTTCTGAAATGCTTTCTACCTGTTATCTCAGAATTCTCTTTTACTGAGACAGCTTGGAAGCTAATTAGTAAAACTCACCCACCCTGTCAACTTTGGTGCAATTGGTCAATGGGCACTTAATAAGGACCTCCTCTGTGCCAGGAACTATGCTAAATTCTGGGACTACAATGACAAAAGAAATGTTCCCCACCTTTCAGGAATTTACATCTTCTCAGGGAAAATGTGTACACACATTTAAATAAGTAAAAACTATATATTTGTGGGGATGCTAGCCTCTGTAGAGAACCATCACCTCCAAGAATCCTGAAGTAGGGCCTGGGGAGTCTTCTCCCCTTCCACCATTCAGCTCTGTCCCAGTGGGATCCAGGGCCCTCTGGAACTCTCAAGCTCACAAGGTCAACTCCAAGTCCAGATACATCCACTGAGGAGTCAATGACCATTCTCCTAAGACTGGGGGTGAGGAGGGACACACAAAAGAGAAAGGCAGTCAGGAGTCCAGACAGACACAAGCTCAAAAAAAACCCCAGCGCTAGCAGCCACCTGAATGAGGTCTCTAAGACGCTGAGATGGAGAAAGTCAGCCGTGCAATCAATTAGGCAATAAATATTTATTAAGTACCATGCTAAGTTCTGGGAATACCAAAAAAAAAAAAAAAAAAGGTAAAAGACCCTCCCCTCAAAGGGTTTATAACCTAATGGAATTCCACATTCACTAGAAAGTCTCCAAGTGACATTAGATCACTCCAAGAGCTGGGCCAAGACAGCCAGAGTCAGAAGCTGTTTCTTCTTTTAGCTGACCAGCATCACTACCCCAAACCCTACACTGTCACATAGCAGAGGAAGGGCCAAAGGAGCTCTCAGGGTTTGTCATATCATACCAAAACATAAAGTCCTTTCTATACTGGCTCACCACATGACCAGAAGTAGTCTCCAAAACTCCCATTCCTGAACCAGGAATTACCACTCTGAGCATGTTCCACACTGAAGGCTTCCATTCTGCTCTAAGAGTTCCATAGTACTTTGTCTCTTTTGAGATTTACTTCTCCTTTTACACAGAGTACGTGGTAGCTAGGCAGTTTTTTTTAAACCTGTTTAAATAGAACAAATGCAGATTCATTTCCAAATCTTCTCTGTATAAAGTGAAAAATAAGCACTTTTCCCCTTTCTGTTTTCAAATCTGTGCATGAGATTTTCTCCATGAAAGAAAGTGCAATGATTTTCCTAAGACACATGTTTGTAGTTAGGTAGCGGCTATGTTAGAATGGGTGACAGGAAGCCAGACTCTGAATTTGCTCAGATTTGGGTGTCCAGTATTGAGTGGCTGTGTGGTTTGCACCTAAAAAAGACAGACTGGGACATAATAGGCTTGTGTTTGTTCACCATTTGGTTTTAACCAGATTGCTGCAGTGCGTTTTCCTCAAATAAACCCTAAACTGGAAAATTGATAGGTCTAATTCTTAACAATGACATTTTAAAAAATACTGTCCAGGGCAGCGGTTCTCAGCTTGTGGGTCTCAAGCCCTTTGGGGTCAAACGACCCTTTCACAGGGGTCACAGGGGTCGCCTAAGAGCATCAAAAAACACATATTTCTGATGGTCTTAGGAACCTCCTCTATCCATCTCCAGGCAGGTCCACCCACATGCAGACACACCCACATACAACTATTAAAGGACCCCGGCATTAGGAAGGTTGAGAACCACTGGTCTAGGGTAAGGAAGTCACATGGGACAAATCAACTTCTCTGATACATCCCTCTCCCCTTCAAAGCAGGCTCTCAATCTTCCCAACATACTCTGTACTGACCCCGGGCCTTGGAACTGCTCCTACAAACCCCATTTCCTACCACCCATCTCCCTTTAACTTCAGAAAAACCCTGCTTTGCCCCAGATGCCCTCTGGTTTATCCCCCCATCCTCATGATTTTGACCATGTCCTTTTTCCCAAAGAGAGTTTCGTCTCTAGGTTCCATGGTTTGTCCTTAATCACCAGCAGGGATGTGTGTTCAGTCTCTGAATCTTCAAAGTAGATCTGCAGTGAATGTAGAGAATGTACAACTTCCTATTTGCTCTTCTGCCTTCTGAGTGAATCTCCTAATGTATTCAAGACTGGATTAACCCATATATTTTGGAAATTTGGTAGGGGGATGAACTATGGCTAGATCTTACAAAACCACTCTGTGATCATGATTTTGACCCACCCACTTTCCCCAGAAGCATTCTGCCTTGTTGTTTGTCCTTAATTACTGGCAATAGTAGGGTCCCATGCATACTTGAAGCCAAAGATTTGAGAGTGGCAGGCATTTCTGGAATTCATACATCACAGCAGTGAATACTAACCCCAAGCTTCAGTTCCCACTGAAACTGGAAAGACGAAGATACTGAGTTCCAGATTTGAGTCTTTCCAGCCAATGGTAGAGCTAGATAAGCCTTTGTTGGTGGGTCTTGAAGTGACTCCTGGAAATAGAGAGCACATGGGCAAAACATATGGAAGAAACAAAGAGGGTCTGCACTTGAATTAAACTGAGTAGTGTCCTTGTCTCTATTCCAAACCAACAGCATATAAAAGCTTCTTTCAATGCTCAGCCCCCTGCTGTATTCCAAACTCTGGGAGCTGGTGCCTGTGCCCTCTGACCCCTTGACCCTGTGCCCATGGGGTCAGCTAGCTCCACAGTTGTGTAGGATGTATGTAGTGCCAGAATGGTCCTGCCAGGGTTTTCTCATTCTTCATACCTACAGTCAGATCTAGAGTCATAGGATGTCAGAGCTGGAAGGAAAATTTAAGGTTATCTAGACCCACCCACCCCACGCTTACATACCCCCCACGAGTGGGTCTGTTCTCCAGCTTCTACTTAACGACTTCCAGAGATAGAGAACAAACTCCCTCACACCCTTCAAGACAGCTCTGAGTGTTAGGAGATCTTTCTTTCTAGTGAGCCAGTATCTGCCTCCTTGTGACTTCTGCCCACTGGCCCCACTGCTGCCCAATGAGACCGAGCAGAACAAGGCTAATGGCTCACCTCCAGGACAGTGCTTCAGAGAGGTAAAAAGTGTCATCGGGAATATTCCCCTTCCCCACCTCAGCCTCTTTGTCCAGGCTAAGTATTCCTAGTTCTTTCTAGGTTCTGCCGGCTTGCCAGGACCTTATACTTCAAGGCTATAATCCGTCTACTTTATTATCTCCTCCTTCACTTTAGGAATATGTTTTCTCTCCCAGTTAGAATGTAAACCTCGAGGTAGGGATGGCTTCTACTTTTTCTCTGAATTCCCCAACTTAATGGGATCCCTGGCACAAAGTAAGTGTTTAATAAATGCTTGTTGGTTGATTAATTGATTGATTACATGATATGCTTGCAAGTCTCTATCCCAGTCACTCCCTTCTAGACAAGTCCTTCTAAAAATGTGGTGACCCAAAGTGGACAGAGATGGATTCTGGTCAGGGCTAAAGCCAATGAGACTGCCTCCTTCCTCATTCTGGACCACGGATGGGCTAGAGATAGAGCTATGATTTCATTCAGATATGAACCTTCAGGTGAGGGAACTCCCTCTACCTATGTAGCTTAGCATCTTCTCTGCAACTTAGAGAGCTGCCCAGAGCACTGAGAAGTTAAGTGCTTTGCCCCAGCTCGCACAGCCAGGATGTGTGAGAGGCAGGACTTGCACACAGGTCACCGTGGCTCTGCAGCCGGCCTTCAATCCGCTGTCCTGTTCTATCTCTTAGTTATATATCTGCATAGCAACCAGACTTTCTATTAATGCAGCCTAAGGGCCTAGAGTCAGGAAGACTCATCTTCCTAAGTTAAACTTGGTCTCAGACATTGACTACATGACCCTGAACAAGTCACTTAATCTTGTTTGTCTCAGTTTCCTCATCTGTAAAGTGAGCTGGAAAAAAAAAATGGCAAACCACTCCACTATCTTTACCAAGAAAACTCCAAATGGGGTCACAAAGAGTCAGACAGGATTGAACAAGAACAAAGGGGAATAGTGTAAGGTAAGGCTGGAAAAGCAGGTTGGAGCCACACTCTGAAAGGTGTTCAGTGCCAAGATCAGAGTTTATACTTGATGCATAAGCAGCAGGAGTCACCAAAGGTCTTTGAAAAGCAGTGTGACCAGAGAAGCACATTAGGGGAATTACTCCAGCAATTATACAAAGGATGAACGGACAAAAGAGACTGGAGGCCGGAAGTCCAGTTTGGAGATTATGGCAATAGTCTGAGTGAAAAGAAGCGTGAGGGGTCCTGAGGTTAGTTGGCAGCAGTGGAAACTGAAAGGAAGAAAACCAAAAAATATTGTTGAGGTGGACGACAGGATGTGGCAACCAATACATTCCTGCCTTAGGGCAGCTAGTCGGTGAGTGCCGGGCCTGCAATCAGGAAGAATTCAGTCTGGCCTCACTTACTAGCTGTGTGACCTTGGGCGTGCCATTTAACATCTGTGTGCCTCAGTTTCCTGATCTGTACAATGGAGATAATCATAGTAGGTACTCCCCAGAGTTGTGATATTCAAGTTAGATAATAATTATGAGATTCTTAGTGCAGTGCCTGGCACGTGTGCTCTTGTTCGGTCATTTTTTTCAGTCGTGTCTGACTCTTCCTGGTCCTCTCTGAGGTTTTGTTGGCAAAGATACTGGGCTGGTTTGCCATTTTCTTCTCCAGCTCATTTTATAGATGAGGAAACTGACGCAAACAGGGTTAAGTGACTTGCCCAGGGTCACATAGCTAGTTAGTATCTGAGCCTGGATTTGAACTTAGTCTTCCTGACTTCAGTCCTGGTGCTCTACCCACTGTGCCACTTAGTCACTCTGGCACATAGTAGGCACCATATAAATGCTTGCTATTAATATTGGCTGCTATTATTGATTGTTATTCTATTATTAGTATTGGCTATTATTATTCCTTGGATCCATTTAGACCACACCACATCAAACAGAGATTCATTTCAACAGTTCAGTTCCTTTTACCTAACGATATAGGTGACTTCTGTGTGCAGTGCACTACACTAGCCGCCAAAAGATGGGAGGAATGATGATGATTCCCCCGGGTTTACAAAGCACATATCACATAGTCCTTGGAAGCAGGGAAAGGCAGCATGATAATCAATCAGCAAGCATTCACTATGAAGCATCCATTCAGTGCCAGGCTCTTCAAGGTTCTGGGGAATATAGAGACAGAAATGGAACAGTTCCTGCCCTCATGGAGCTGATGTTCTATCAGGGAGACGTGTATGTACATACACACATACATGTACATCTATT
>CM053595.1:52284134-52357376 GCA_028646575.1 Pseudocheirus occidentalis | reverse complement strand
GGGGGAGAAGGAGGAGGAGTGAGCATTCCAGGCGGGGAAGGGTGGGGTGGGGGGAACACAGCCAATAAGAGATGGAGCCTGTGTGAGGAACTGCAAGAGGCTCGTCTAGCTGGACTAAAGTGTGGGGAAGGGAGACAGGTATAACAGTGGCAAGGCTAATTGGGGCTGGGTTGGAAAGGACTTTAAAAGTCAAACAGAGAAGTTTACATTTGATATTAAAGACAACAGGGAACCACTGGAGTTCTTTGGAGTCTGATCATGATCAGACCTGTGCATTAGGAAAATCACTTCACTGCTGGGAAAACTGGAAAACAGTATGGGAGAAACAGTCTAGACCAGGGGTGGGGAACCTGCTCCCTCAAGGTCACATGTGGCCCTCTGGGTGCTCAAGTGCAGCCCTTTGACAGAATCCAACATTTATAGAACAAAAGGATTTGTTCTGTAAAACTTGAACTCAGTCAAAAGGCTGCATCCAAGGACCTAAAAGGCCACACATGGCTTTGAGGTCACAGATTTCCCACCTCTGGTCTAGACAAACATCTTATACCATATACCAAGATAATAAAAATCACTTTAGCAGGTATGTGGAAGATGGATTGGAGACCAATTGTGGAGACCAATTAGGAAGCTATTTTTCTAGTCTAGGCAAAAAGTGATGAGGGCCTGAACCAGGGTGGTGACCTTATAAGTGCCAGAAGGGATGTATATGATGTATGTTAGGGAAATAGAATTGACAAGATCTTTTGACTGATTGCATATGAGTATTAATGGTAGTAAGAAAAATACCAAGGCAATGATTCTCAACCTGTGGGTCACAACCCTTTTGGGGGTCGAACGACCCTTTCACAGGAGTCAGTCACAGGGGTTGCCTAATACCATCGGAAAACACATATTTCCAATGGTTTTAGGAACTGAGACACCGCTCCTCTATCCATCTCCAGGCAGGTCCTCCCACATGCAGATATGCCCACATTTGAGTATTAAAGGGTAGTGGCATTAGGAAGGTTGAGAACCACTGTGCTAAGGGTACAAACCTGAGTGCCTAGAAGGATGGTGATTCCCTCTACAGAACTAGGTAAGTTCCAAAGAGGGGTGAGTTTAGGGAGAAAGGTAGTAAGTTCTATTTTGGACAAGGCGAGTTTGAGATAACTACTGGACATCCAGTTTGAATCGTCTGATGAGTGTGTATTGATGAGGGCCTGGAGCTTAGGAGAAACATTAAGGCTGGATATATAGATCTGGGAACCATCTGCATAGAGCTAATAATTAAAACCAAGAAAGCTGATGAGGTCATCAAATGAAAGGTTACGGAGACAGAAGAGAATGGGGCCCAGGACAGAACTTTGAGGTTAGAGGGCATGATATGGACAATGACCCATTGAAAGAGACAGAGGAGCAGTCAGATAGACATTATCCCCATTTTACAGATGAGAAAAATAAGACTCAAAGAAATTGTGATTTTTTTTTTCCCAGAGACCATGTAGCTAACAAGTGTTAGAGCTAGGTCTAACTACAAATCCATCTCTTTTTTAAAAAATTATACTATATTGCTTCTGAAGCATCTCTTTCTTCTGCTTACATCCTTCCTCATACTCCACAGGACAGAGTATGCCAACAGGCATTGTCTAAAATCAGGCCTAAGAAGACAGGCCACTAACAGGAGGCAATATTCAGGTCACAATTTAGTTACACCAAGAGTTTCCAGAGGTCCCATCCCCTGATCTACCTGTCATAAAGGGCATCCGTGAGAACCCTGCCTGAATTCCCCCACAGCCCCTCACACCCCACTCTGGGTCCTTAATTTGAGGCCTGCTTAACTTCACTATTCCCAAGAGACTGAAAACTTCTTGAGGTCAGGAACACTTTCACCTCTTTCTCTAGCACCTAGCTAAGAGCCTAACACATAGTAAGCACTTAATAAATGATTGTTCATTGACTGATTACTTGATGATCTGGGCAGACCCTTTGGTGCAGCATCCCAGTCACTCCCCAGAGTAAATTCACTTGCTTAGGGTTCTGGGTGGCAAATGCATTTTTAGTTATGAAATAAAGGTCTTTTTTCTAAAGTGGACATGAAGTCCATAAAGTAGACAGTTCTGTGAAAGCCCCTCAGGGTCCTTCTTGGCTAGGCAAGGACTCACACAGTCCTGCTTTCCTCCTGAAGGCCCCATCTATCACCATGTCCACCTGGGGAGACATGGCTGTGCCAGGACAAATGAAATTAGGTTTTCCTCCAACAAGCATAAGAGTGAGAGGAAAGGGCCCCACCTTAGCTTCTGAGCAAACAAGATTTTTCCTGGGCATAATGAATGTCGGCCATCTGATCCAGAATTCATTCCACAACCAAGCTTGTGGGATTTCTCAGAGGCCAGAGGAGAGTTTCTGTTTGTTTTCACTTCTGCGGGGAGGGGAAAATTCATTTATTTGCTCACTCGTGGAGCCAAAGAATTGATCTTCCAAGTGGAGGACGCTTCTAGGCCTTGAGAGAGGAGAATTTCCCTTTCTGTATTACACTAGACAAAAGAGATCTCCTGGAGAAGCCTGTTCCAGCTCCACCACTGGCCCTTAAATCTAAGTCCTTGGACCTACATGTATAACTGCTGTTCTTGGATCCTTCCCTGTTTCTCTTCACTTCCTGCTCTGTGACCCATGAAATAACTCTGTGGTTTTATAAATTACTCTCCTGTACTCCTGCCTCCCTGATCCTTCTGACTGTCCACCCTGTGCATCTGGCCAGATGGTCTTTCCCCGCCTCGGTCACGGATTTCTCTCTAGAGAGCAGCACGTGTTTAATCGTCGTATCCTCAAGGTAGCTGTGGAGTGAGCGTGGGGAAGCTGTTGCCTCCTGTTTGTTGTTCCTGTCTTTCTGATTGCCTCCCTTACCTCAGCCAAACCTCCATTAACCAGAGAGCTCAAGCAGTGTGGTATTCTGGGTGTTACAGGGCAAAATGGAAACCCCTTTTCTGTTGAGCCTTCTTTGCTCGATATTATCCTAGAATGCCTTAGAAGGTCACTTAATCAGAAAATTATAGCACTAGATCTGTGATTACATCAATCTAGGGACTTCATTTGTGAAGAAACCTCCTCCGTGCAGGGCAGAACTTTCTCTGCAACTTAGAATCTGAGAAATTTGTCTGACAGGTTAAGTGACTTGTCCAGGGTCACATAATCAGTATAGGGAAGAGGCATGTCTTGAACCCAGATCTTCCTGGCTTGAGGCTAGCTCTTTATCCACCATACTATTTTGTGTCAAGAGGAGTAAAGCCTGGGCAGCATAATGGAATCATTCTCTGATAACCAGGCTCTCTTATCATCTTGGGCTCATCACCCCACTCCATTCAAATCAATTCCACAAGCCCTGTGTTCAAGGATCTGGGGAAGAAATGTTCAAATTACTGTAGAACTTAAGCATGTTCCTCACGACAACCCTGTGAGATCAGTAGTACAATCACACACTTTACGGAGGTGGAAACCAAGTCTCAGAGAAAGGCTGAGACTTGCCTGGGGTCATGGGGACCCTATGATTGGCAGTCTGGGAACATGTGTTTGAGTCCCGGGCTTGCCATTTACTCCTTCTGTGACCCCAAGCAAGTAATTTCCCTCCTTCCAGGACTCAGTTTCCCCATTTGTAAAATAAGGAGATAAGGCAACACTCTCCAAGCTCCCTTGTCACACTCAGTCCTATGGTTCTATGAAATGGCTTCTGAGAAAGTCCCTGACCTCAATGTCCGTTCTTGTGATTTCCCTCTTCCTCCTAAAAGCACAGTGGTTGGGTTCAGGGTGAGGATGGGGGTAGGGCAGAGAGGGAGTGAGGAAGAGGAAGAGCCACCCAGGGAAGTGAGAGTTGTGTTCAGCCGGGTTCTGGTTAATTGAAGTTTGGCTACCACATTTTGTCCTGTGTTCTGCCTGCTGCACGAGAAAGGAACCCTTCCCATCCTTGCACCACCTGGAAAAAATGGCAGGATTTGCTAAATAGTCCCCATGGTGAGGACCGAACAGTAAGGGGACAAACTGAGAGTTGCCCAGTTTTAAACAGATTTAATTCTAGTTCTCCAGCATCAGTCAGACTCAGGCAGATGACCTGTCCAGATGTTGTCGGGATATTCCTGATGATAACAGCAATAGCCCCCATGTCACACAAGCCTTATGGCCTATAGAGGGTTCTGCCCACAGCCATCAGCCCAGGCCATCCAGTGCTGAGGCCGTGAAGGAAGGCCATGAGCAAGTGTATGCCATGAAAGGCTCAAAGGTTTGACCCTGTGTCTGGCCAAACTTCCCGACTTCAGGGCTTGATGGGCCTTAGCTATCACTTACTGTCCTGCTTTTAAACCCCTGGGTGTCAAACTCATCTGCAAACTGTAGCACCCTTATGTTGGGAAGCAGCTGTGATTTCCCATCAGCTCTTCATTGCTGTCTCCACCCAGGAAATGCCTTAGGGCCTCACCTCAAACTCTTCAAAGGCCAGGGTAGTGTTGCTTTACTCAGACAAAGCCAGTGGAATATTGAAGAGCGCTGCCTTCCAGAGAACCATCAGGATATTAGGGGTAGAAGAGGTTCTTTTAGAAGGGTCTGGAAACAAGACATAAAGAAAGAAGAGCACTGACTTTGAATCAATGGTCCTGAGTTCAAATACTGCGTCCTGCATGACCTTAGAAAAATCATGATTTTTCCCTGGACCTGTCTGGGCTCCAGTTTCCTTACCTATATAATGAAATAGTTGGATCATATGGCCTCTGAGATTTCTTCTCATTTTAAATTTATGATCCTATGATCTATCCACATGATTAAACTCTAGCTAATTTTCTATTTATATTCCTCCATTGAACCTGGAGCTCTTTTAGAATACTCTTATCTCAGCCTAATTTTTGCTTTCTATTCCCTCCCTTGCACGTTCCCAGTCCTTTTGTTCCAACACCTCGATGTTGTTGGGGATTCTAAGGATCCCATCAGGTTCTCCCACCCAGGGGTTCCTGTCCTGGGAAACTTGTGCTGTCCTTGTGTGGATTTACTTCAACAGGGAAATTTGGGAGCAAAGGGGCCATTGGCTCTTCTTCCCCAAGATCCCTTCATCCAGATGGGGTTCAGAAAATGCCCATGGTGCCTCCATGTCCAAAAACTTCCTTCCTTTAGAAGGAAGATTCCTCTCATTCCCCCAAATCAACCTCCTAGGCACTCCTGGGCCCCATCCAACAGGGGAAATGTGGGTGGATGCCCCAGATGGAAGATGGGTGAGTGCCCATATTCCTACCTGGACCTGACATATGTGCTCAATGCTTCCCTCTCAGTGCCACCTCCACACACAGTTGTAATGAGAGCCCTAAATGTCTTGCAGGGAGATCGAGGTCAAGATGGAGCTGCTGGTCCACCTGGGCCCCCAGGTCCCCCTGGAGCCAGAGGGCCCCCAGGAGACACAGGAAAAGATGGTCCTCGGGGACTGCAAGGCCCAGATGTAAGAGAAAACTGGGAACTTAACAAGAATTCAATTCCTAACCTCAACCCTAACCCAAAATACAGTTCTAACCCAGATTCAATCCCTAAACCTAACCTTCTCCCTAATCTGAATTTTATCCTGAACTTTAACCCTAATATTAAATCCAATATCTAATCCCAAACTGAATTTTCAGTCCCAACCCCTGAACCTGCATCTGCAGCCCTTCAAGAGTGTAGAAATGACTGGACCCAGCACCCGATTAGCAAGACTCTGGTATGAAGGGGAAGATAGCTACTTCCCTTGGCAGCTGCATCCCAGACAAGCTCCTCCCCCAGTAGTGTCAATTGCCAGGGATCAATTATTGCTAGTCCTAACTGTGTATCATTTGCCTTTTCTAGCCTTAGAAAGTCCTTCTGGAGGCCCCTGCCTCTGCAGCAAGCTAAGCAGGGCTCCCCCAAAGACCTGCCTCATTGAATACAAAGAGTTGGGGGGAGGAGCTCGAGGGACTAACTTGGTAACTTCTGTCCTCTGTCCTGACACTGTCATTGGACCAGTGACACTGGTAGATTAACTTATTTTGTAAATCTTGTGTCTCCCCAGGGTCTAAAAGGAGAGCCAGGACCAGGAGGCATGATGGTCAGTACCCAGAAGCTGACGTTTCAGGGTGCATTGACCATGTCCATCATAGCTTTGCACGTGTGATGTGACTCAAAGCCAAAAGCAGTAGATTGTGCATGCTGTCTTAGAGAGGATTCAGAGAACAGGCCCACAGCTCAGGCATCCTGGAGTGGAAGGGAACAAGAGTCTGGACAGGGTTGTTTGTGGCTCTGTGTGTGTGTGTGTTGTCTGCATTTGTGCATGTCTGATGTTAAATGTATATGTGTGAGGTGTGTCTATATGGCAAGCATGGTGTATTTGTGGATCTCAGAGTAGCAAGGTGTTACGTATGCGTGCTGTGTGCTGTGATGTTTGGGGGGATGAAGTTGTTTGTAGGATGTGGGACACTGGGGAGGCATGTAACATATGTTCCATTGTTGATCACAGGGTGCTAAGTAGGCATGTTTTGTGTGTAATGTTCAGGAGGAGGCTATCTGTGTGTGTGAGTAGGTGTGGGTGTGGGTGTGGGTGTGTATGAGTATGGCTGGTAGCAACAGCCTCCAGGGTCTTATGGCCCTCTCAGTATCCTAACATATGGCACCAGCTGACCTTGTGTATCAGTACCCAGAAGCTAATTTTCTAAAACATTGCAAACCTCTGACAGGAGTGCTTCCCCCACCCCCTTTCCCTGAGGCTGGACACATATTGGTCCCTTGCATCAATGGACATCCCTACTTCTACCTTGTCATCATAAGGACCATCCTCTCCAGGGGGCACTGCTCCCTACCTTCCCTAGCTCCATATACCCTATATGGCAGTCATACATACTTTTATTTCCCATATCTAGAAAATTTATTCCCCTTCCCCAAGGCTAAACATTATCTCAGAAATGCTGGCAATGCCCATCCCAACCCTCCTGACCCCCACTTACACTCCTGTTCGAATGGGTCTCTGGCAGTGCTCATGTGTACCTCCTGCCCACCACAGTGTTGACAAGCCTATTAGGATATGCCCCCTTCCTTCTGCCCCCTGAAATGTCTTCCCAGTAGGACTTAACCTAAACCATAGTTGCTTTTCTTCTGTGACAGGGCCCAAAAGGACCTCCAGGCCTCAAGGTAAGAGATGAATCACCCACTAGACTAGATAGTCTGGCTGTAACAAACCAAAGTCAGGTTTCCTTCTAAGCAAGGGGGTCTTAAACCATGGTCCATCGACCACTAAGGAGTCTGTGGATAGATTTCAGGGGGTCTGTGGACTTGGACATAAAGAAAAAAAATCTTTATTTATACTGACTCCTAAATTTAGCATTTCTTTCAATTATGAAATATATGCACATTATATATGTGTGTGTGTATATATGTGTGTGTATATATATATACAGATAGATGATAGACAGACAGACAGACAGATAGATAGATAGATAGATAGATAGATAGATAGATAGGTAGATAGATAAAAAATTCTGAGAAAGGGTCTGTGCAGGCTTTCCTAAGTTGCCAAAAGACTTGAAGACAGAAAAAAAAAAAGCTTAAGAACCCCCGCTCTAAACCTTCTTGGCTGATATTTTAGGGTTTTCAGTTGATTAAAATACTAATCTCTGGTGAAAACATTTATTTCCTTCCTAGGTCCATTTGCTTCAAATTTGCATTCATTTAAATTTAGTTGGCTAAGCCATGGTCTGCTGTGGAAATGAGTACTCTTCCCCCTTAACACAGTGACATCATTCGTTCATTCATCCATCCGCTCATTCACTCATTCATTCAGCAAACATCTACTGAGCATGCTCTATGTAGAGGCAGCCGAGTGATGGATGGGGAGTCACAAACACCCGAGTTCAAATGTGGCCTCAAACGTTGACTAGTTGTATGACACTGGGTAAGGAACTTAACTGCTCCTAGAACTCAGTTTCCTCATCTGTAAAATGGGGGTAACAATAGCATGTACTGCCTTCCCAAGGGTGTTATGAGGACAAAAGGAAGTCATATTTGCCAAGTGTTTTATAAACCTTAAAGCACCCTATAAATAAATTCTAATAATAGTGACAATGACAATATTACAAGTCCCAATGCTAGGCAACAAGAGGGAGACAGAGAATGAAGGAGACACAACCCCTGGTTTTCAAATACAGCATCCCCAACACCTCCCACCCTTACTAGTACATAGTAGGGGCTTCATAAATGATTGTTGGTTGATTGCTATGACATGGCTGCATATAGCAATGATTCAAACTTGAGTGCAATAAATGCACAAGAGAGACATGAACAAAGTACTGCGGGTATCCAAAGGAGAGAGGGAGAACTTCCCTGGGATGCTTGATGGAGGTGACATTGGAGCTATGCTTTGAAAGACACATAGGATTTCCCAGAATCACAAAATCTCAAGAGTTTGGAAAAGACGGGTAGTATGGCCTCTACCTGTAACTATGAATACACGTATTTGCTGCATCTTCTACAAGAGGAAAGTCAACTTTCACTTAAGGATCAGGTACAAAAGAAAGGTCTGCCTCAGGAGTCAAAGGACCTAAGTATAGGTCCTGTCTCTGTCACTCATCCACACACTTAAGCTCTCCCTGGGCCTCGTTTTCCAAGAATGTAAAATACTGGGGTGGGATTGGATGGCATCCAAGATCTCATCTAGTCCTAAGCCCCCTCTGGTAAAGGGGATCCCAGGAAATCCCAAGGCAGCCCATTCTACTTTTGGAAAACTTGGATTGTTAGGAAGTTTTTCCTTATATCAAATCAAAATCTGCCTCTGGGCAATTTCCACCCGTAATTTCCAATTCTGACCTTTGGGGGTCATGCAGAACAAACCGAATTCTTCTTCTCTCACTTGAAAGCCTTTCAGATACATGAAAACCATGAATCTGTACCACCCTTACTCTTCATTCCTCTTCACTAATCCTCCCCTGGGCCTTTATCTGATCCAAATACCACATGATGGGATCTCAAAGTCCATCACTCATCTGGTCACCATCTTCTGGGTGCCCCCAGTTTGTCCATGTCCTTCTTAAAACAGGGCTCTCAGAATAGAACCCAACATTATAGCTCATGACCCAATCAGTTCACAATATAGCAGGACAATCACCTCCAGTGGTCTAAATATCATGCCTCTCAATTTCACCTAAGATAGCAATAGTTTGGGGGACTTGATTGTCTTCTATCACTGTTGGTTCAAGCCAAGTCAACAAGCATGTATATGTACCAGGCCCTGTGCAAAGAGCTGGGGGTGCAAAGAAAGACCAAAACCAAACAAACAAGAACAGTCCCTGACCTTAAGGAGCTCAGTCTAGTGGGAAAGTGCAGAAAACCATACCCTTATATACAGGAGGTAACCAACAGAGTGAAGGAACTAACATCTGGGGCACTGGGAAAGGCTCCTTGTAGAGAGTGAGGCTTCGACTGAAATTTGAAGGAAGTCAGGGGTGGAGATGAGGAGGGAAAGAGTTCCAAGAATGGGGAAGAGTCAGTAAAATGCCTGGAGTCTTGGGCAAGGAGCAGCAAGGAGGACAGAGCCCCTGGACTGTTGATTAAGATGTAAGAAGATTAAAAGGGTAGCAAGGAGCCAGCTTACAAAGGACTTTGGACACCAAACAGGCTCCCCTGGAACTTAAAATCCACAAATCTTTTTTTTACCCAAAATGCTGTCTAGTTATACCCACCATTATTTTGTACTTGTGAAAGTGATTTTTTTAAGCCCGGGTTTACTCCTCCTGAGATGACTTCCTCTGTCAATCCCCCCCGCCCCAGAATTTTAGGCCCTGAGAGCCTACCTGTAACCTTTGAAATCTATTCTCCCCAAATCTGAACTGAATATTGGACAATTCCCAGACTTCTTCTATCACAAATTCTAAAATGCAGTTCACACTTCACACCATTTCCTCTTTAATAAAAAGTTCTTCACTTTCGGTAAGAATCAGATCCAGAATAGAGTTTTCCCTTGTAGGCTCCTCTACCTTTTGAAGCATGACATTATCATTAAGGCAAGTCAAGAATTTATCAGTTCCTCTCCTTTGGGGCAAAAAAAAGCTCCAGCTGATGTCCAGAAAATTGTCTCCCATCAAGACCTTGGATCAGGCTTGTGACCTGATTCTTGGACTCCATCTCTGGCTTGCTTAGTCCATGGTATGTCTCTATGGAATCTATTTCTCCCTCTATTCATCTGCTACCACTGGATCCTGGATTTCCTCTTGTGAGCATATCTCTTCTGTTCCTTTGGAATACACTATAACTTACAGAGTTACTGTGACAGAACCTATTCCACCAAGTCTCAGTGATATCTTTGAAGTCAAATTTGCTTCCTTACACTAGAATCCTTAGTTCACTTTGCTTCTTCCCCAAATGTTGTATATCTGTATACAAACAATTGAGTACATGGACTATTTTCCTAGATTTTATCTCTTGTTAATTTCTAGGTATCTCTACCACTACATTTCTTCTTGCTTGGTACCTGCTGCTGTCTGTGGCAGGAGTTCTTAATTTGAGATCCATGAATTTTTTTTAATATTTTGATATAATTGTCTTCCTTTGTTATCCTAGGCATTTTATTTGATGCATTTAGAAACATTATGATGGGAAAGAGTCTATAAGCTTCACCACATTGCCAAATGAAGTTCATGTTTAAAGACAAAAAAAAGAAAGTGTAAGAATTCTTGCTTTATAGCATTTAGATATATGGAGGCAGTTTTTGCCCTCCCTCTCCCTTTCCATTTTAAAGCCCTTTTGATCAGATTTTGATGAGCAGACATGATGCGAGGGAAGTGCAGTAAGAGACTTTCCCTCTCTGAATAGTCAAGGTTCTTTGTCTATTTCTCTCTTACATATTAATTATGCTAGTTTTTATTTTAGCCCCTTGTGTCCATATTTTATCTCCCATAGTAGGCTGAAAGCACCCTGAGGGCAAGCTCATGTCTTTGTCTTTGTGGCCACCTCATCACTCAGCATAGAGCCATGTACATAATCAGCACACATTTGATGAATGAATAAATGAACTCATTGATTAAGTCCTTTTGCATCCCACAAGGGAAAGGTACTCATTTCTATGCCTTTAGAGGCCTACAAACTGGACTTGCATGTAATTGGTGCTCAGTACATGTTTGATGAATGAATAAATTCATTAATTAAGTTATTTTATCCCATAAGGGAAAGGTACTCATTTCTATGACTTTACAAGTCTGAACCCAAAAATCTTATAAAAGGAAATAGTGAAAACTAAAAATTAATTAATTAATTTTTTAAAAAGAAGCCTGTAAATTGGACTTTGGGTACCTGTCATCATGGGTGTGGGGAATAAAGAAGTGGGTGTATGAGGGACAGCGGGTTGTCCAGTTGGGCTGAAGTATTGGGAACTGGAAGAGAAAAAAAGAGAAAGCTAGAAGTGATGGAGGTGGGACCAGAGTTTAAGATGTTGTAATTGAATAAAAATCTTCTGATTCTGTTTTGATCTCTAACTGCTCCCTTCTCCTGTTGTCTCTGTCTAAGGGTGAGCCTGGCATGCCAGGAAGGAAGGTAAGCAAAGGGTTCATCTCAGAGCACAAGTGGCAGGCCTGCTTCCTTCCTACTGGGCTGAGGAACTTTTGGTTTGGGGGGAAGAACACCTCTGGGCAGGGAAGGTAAAGAGGAGCATGAGGACATATGGAGTCCCCCTCATGAAAATCAAATCAGTTCAAAGGCCCCTTCCCTTCCAGCTAAGCTTTAAGAGTGAAGCCACTGTCCTGAGGGGGGAGGGCAGAGACAGAGAAGGGATTCAAAGACCTCCTGTTCTTCATCAAACTGGCCTTTCTTGCATGTGAGGAGAGCTAAAGTGTTAGTGCTTCAGAGTCCAGACTGATAGGACAAGCAGGGTAGGGGAGTGGAAAAGGGGATTGATTTAGAAGCTGGGGCCTGGGTTCTAATCTTGGTTCTTCTACTTACTAGATGCTTAACCTTATGATGGTCCATTCTCTCTGGGCCTCAATTTCCTGATCTATAAAATAGAAATAATAATACTTATAATATTAATAATACCCATAATAATAATGGGAATAATAATGAAGGAGGTGCTGACTACTTCAGATACTTGTGATGCTTGTGTGAGATATTAGTAGTAAACTATAAAAGTCATCAGGGCAGATTGGTGGTGCAGTGAATAGAGCACCAGGCCTGGAGTTTGGAAGATCTGAATTCAAATCTGGCCTCGGACAGTTACTAGCTGTGTGATCCTAGGCAAGTCACTTAACTCCTTTTTGCCTCAGTTCCTTATCTGTAAAATGGGGACACACTAGAGAAGAAAAAGGCCAACCTAATCTAGTATCTTTGCCAAGAAAACCCCACAGACAAGCCCACGGGGTCACAAAGAGTCAGACACAACTGAAAGACTGAACAACCATATAAAAATCATTAATTATTCAAAGTTTGAGGGTTGTTTGTGGAAGGAATGTCACAAATTCACCCTATTGTCCGGGATGCCCTCTCCCTCTACTTGGAGTTAGCAAACCCAGGACTCAGAGGAAGGCCTCCAAGGGAGCCTCTGGGTACGTAGCCTTGTCTCCAGGTGAGCCAAGGAAGCCCCTCTGAAGGAGTCCCCTGAGAAATAGAAGTATCATAGATAGGCCGAGGGTGGGGTGAGGGGGGGCACCTCCTCAGGCCTAGGCTGTGGGATGAAGCCCATGTTTCCTCAGGGAGATGACGGATCGCCAGGACAACCAGGACTCCAGGGATCCATCGGGCCAAAGGTACAAACAGCTCCTCTCTTCCCAGAAATATTTACCTCTTTCTACCCATCTTCTTTCCAAGCTCCTAGAAATCTGAGAAAAATCTTTCCCAGTGAAGCTACTGAGAGATTCCTGCTTTTCACCATTCTTTCCCCCAGGCTATGAGGAAAGCAGTGTAGACCAATAATGACCATAGTGTCATTCTTCAAACCTGAGCAAGCCCCTGCCCCTTCTCTAGTTATCTCATTCTCCCCACAAAAAGCCAAGGTATTACTCAGAACTTACTGGCTGACATCACTCCCTCTATTACCCATGTACACACACCCCCTCTCATCTTTCCCAAGGAAGGAAGGGAAGGAGGAGAGAGGAAGGGAAAGAAAGAAGGAATGAAAGAAAGAGTAGAAAGAAGGAGAGATGGAAGGAGGGAGAAAGGCAGAAAAAGGCAGAGAAAGAAGGAAAACTTCATGGTAAAAAAAAAACCTGTTATTATTATTATGGTCCATAGTCTGTAAACTCATATGGTAGGGGGAGAGCCTTATCTTCTTTGAATGCTATAACTCCCCCAGCTGAGCATCCTGGCTTGAACTTTGTGCAAATCCATAAGCATCTGATGAATGAATGAATAGATGAACAAATGGAGACAAAGATTGTCCATGCTGAAAGGGCAAGATTCTCAGTAGGTGCCTCAGGAAGCAACAAGCCTAAGCTGTGCCTGAGCAGAATTGCCTCTGCCACATCCTCTGCAAATAGCTGTTGAGCATCATTTGACTTTAACTGAACCACAGAGACAAACAAATGGCTCATCAGCCTCAACTTGTCTCCTCTTGGCTTACACATCCCTTTGGGAAGGACAGTGGAGAGAACAGCGTCAGAGGGCCCAGCTTTAACTCCTCACTCAGCCTCACTAGCTGTATAACTACAGGCAAGTACCTTCTCCATTCTGGATCTCAGTTTCTGCATTTATAAAATTAGGGAGTGAGGCTAAATGACATCTTGGGTTCCTTCTAGCTCAATTTCTATGATTTTAAACCTTAAAACCCATCAAGACAGAAGATCTGTGGTACAGTGGTGAGAAAGCTGAACTTAGAGCCAGGAAGACTTGAGTTCAAATCCTGCCTCACTGGACAAGTTACTTGGGCATGCAGGGAATAAAGCACTGGGTTTATAATCAGGAAGAGTCATCTTCCTGAGTTTAAATCTGATCTAAGACACTTACTAGCTGCATGACCCTGGGCAAGTCAATTAACCCTATCTGCCTCAGTTTCCTCATCTGTAAAATGATTTGGAGAAGGTAATGATAAACTACTCCAGTACCTTTGCCAAGAAAACCCCAAATGGTGAGCCTGTACAAACTTTGCCAGGCTGTTCCTAGGGCAATACATACATAACCCATCACTGGGCCCTTACATGGAGCCTCTCTGACGGTGGTAGGACCTATCAGAGCTTCTGTCCTGCCTCCCCCTGTTGTTGTCTGGATGAATCCAGGCTCACCCCTACCCCATACTAACTCTGAAGTAGGATTTCAATAGTTTTTCTACCTTCTTTTCTTCCTTCCTTCTTTCTTTTCCTCTCTCCCTCCCTTCTTTTCTATTGAAAACCTTCAATGCTGAAGTTTCTGATCTAGTCAGGCTCTTTGTCATTATATCCGGGAAGAAGCTCAGAGGATGGGAAACACCCTTCCTCCTGCCCGGGGTAGGGGCTGTGAGCTAACATGGTGGCTGGCTCACTGCTGGGTCATTCATTCCAGTTATTCAGCAAGTAAATGCTAATGTATTGAGCCCTGGCAATGATGGCCACTGGAGCTCTGGCTTAGTACAGCCAGCTGCTGGAAGGACAAGACGATTGAGCCAAACCCTCTGCCATGTACTATATGTGTGACATTGGGCAAGTCATTTAAACTTTTTGGCTCCCACTGGGTCCTGGATGGTGATTAGCCTGAAAACCAGGGTTACTCTGTATCCTCTGTTTTCCAGGGAGAGGAAGGGAGTCCAGGGCCTCAAGGACAGAATGGAACTGATGGATCACCAGGAGCCAAGGTAATTTATGATCCACAGTCTCCATGTGTGTGACCTTCCCACTTGGACCAATGCCTGTTTCAGAGTCAACAGAGGACTCAACATAACCTCTGCTCTTATTGTAAGAAAAATCTTATCTGGGAACTTGGAGGAGGGCAACGGGGTGGGGGAGAGGGGAAAGAGGGGAAGGAGCCTGAGGGAGAGAGATGGAAGAAAAGAAGAGAGAGAAAGGGGAATGGAAAAGGGAAGGAAAGGAAGAGAAGAGAAAAAGAGTTGAAGGGGGAGGGAATGGAGGTCAGATGGTATAATTAGACATAGATGATAGGAAGGAAGGAAGGAAGGAAGGAAGGAAGGAAGGAAGGAAGGAAGGAAGGAAGGAAGGAAGGAAGGAAAAGAAAAAGACAGAATGAATGAATGAAAGAAAGGAAGGAAAGAAGGAAAGAAAGAGAAAGAAAGAGGAGAGAGGAAGGAATATTTATTTAAAGTGTTTATTATATACTAGTCTCTGTTCTAAGCAATGGGATTACAAATATAAGCAAGCAAGACAGTCTTTGATCCCAAGGAACTTACTTTGTAATGGAGGAAGACAACACACAAAGGGGACCAGGAAACGGGTTGGGGAGAGGGGGTGACGGGCAGAGAAGATAGCTTGGTTTGGAGTTGGTGTCTGAGAAATAAGGTAAATGCCTGATTAGAACAAACTAAGGTGAAAGCAGTCTAGGACTCCTTTGGAGGAGAAGTGAGGATGATGAAGGAGTCATGGTTTAGAGCCAAGCAGAACTAATCATCAGAATTTCTATTTCCCCAGGGTGAGCCTGGTGAGAGAGGATCCGATGGCTTCCTTGGGCCCAGGGTACGCAGACACATTATGGTGACCTACTTTTGCTTCAGGATATGAGCCAGCAGAGATAAGCCTCTTGAGTTGGGCGTACATGGCTGTTGGGATGGGCTTTTCAAGTGACTGAAGGAGCTTCAGCCCTGCTGAGCAATCCTTTGGGGAAGATGGAAAGAAGAATGGGACTTCTTTCCAACAGAAAACTCCAGCCCTGGCAAGGGCTACATGGCCTTCTCCCTGAGTTTGAGTGCTGGGAGGGAGAGTTGAGGATGGGGTTACAGTGTGATAGTGGCCAACAAGTTGATTCAGATCTGATCCCTAGCAAGAGGTAGTCCCTTGGCTCTCAGCCTTAAGTTTAGATCAGATGGCTAAAGAATAGCAGATGGCTAAAGAAATTCTCTGACCCAGCTGGGAACTAGGAGAGAGGATATAGGCCTTGGCAAAACTTTTTGGTCTCTAGATCCCTTTACCCTCTTAAAAATTATTGCAGATCCCCTAAAGAGCTTTTCTGTATGTGGATTAAAGCTATGAGCATTTATCTTATTAGAAATCCATCTTACTTTACAAAAAGTAAGGGGAATGGGGGGAAGAAGGGGATATAAGAGAGGGCAGACTGGGGAAAGGAGTAATCAGTAGGCTTGCCATCTTGGGGTAGGGGATAGGGGAGAAATGGGGAGAAAATTTGGAACTCAAAATCTTGCAGAAATGAATGTTGAAGATGAAAATTAAATAAATTCTTTTCCTAAAAAAGATATTAGAAATATGAAAATAACTTTAAACTTCATGGATCTCCCCTAAAAGATCTCAAGGATCCCCAAACATCCCTAAGTCATGCTTTGAGCACTGCTGGCTACACAAAGCCAGTTTGAGGACTGAATAGCCTACAATTATAGTTGCCTTAAGAAACAAACAGGCGGCCTTCTTTCTCAGATTTGGGAAAAAGTTAAACTCAGCATTGGTTATGGAAAGTGTAGGGCCAGGTACTCATTATGTACATGCATTAGAAAAATGCAGAAGCACTGAGTAATGTCTGGGAAGGCACCCCAGGTTGTGGTCATGGTCCAAGGGCCTCTAAAATGTTGGCTTTTTTCTTTTCTTAGGGTCCACCTGGCCTGAAAGGTGAGCAAGGAGACACAGTAGTGATCGACTATGATGGCAGAATCCTGGATGCTCTGAAGGTAAATTGGGCTGGTTTAGGGTTTCTTTAGTGGGGGGGGGGGCTCTGAAGGTAAATTGGGCTGGTTTGGGGTTTCTTTAGTGGGGGTGGGCATGTTGGAGAGGTGTTTGTTTTTATCAGAGCCCTGGTTAGACAGTTTAGTACATTAGAGAGAGATTGGGTATCAGTAGAGCTGAGTTCAAATTCTGACTCTGCCACTTATCTGCATGACTTCTTCTCTGGTTTTCCATTTCCTCAATTGTAAAATAAGGGGATTGGATTAGTTGGACTTTGGGGTCCCTTTCAAGTCTGGTTCTGTGCTCTTATACCTTCATGACTCCTAAGGCACCTTCCATCTCTAAATCCATGGCCCTCTGATGCTATAAGAGATGTGGTTCCAGTGGCCTGTCTCTATTATATTAGTTAGCTATCCCTTGCTTGGCTCCGCCTCTGCCCCCAGAGCAGACCCTTTAGGAGGAAGTCAGGAGGAAGAGGCTGCAGACCCCTCATCCTTACTGATGCCACAATCCCAACAGCACAGGTGGGAGAAGGAATGTGGTTCACCATAAAGGAAACTAGTTAGCAGGTCAGAGGACCTGGGTTCAGATCCTGCCCGTGATATTGACTATGTGTGTGACCTCAGGGAAGTCTCTGCAAAATGAAGATGGATTAGGTGACCTTGGAAGGCCTTTCTAGCTCTGTGACTATAATCCTAAGAGATTTTTTACTAAACACCCATCCCATTGACTCTGAGATGGGCCCAAATTGCAGTGCTCAGGTAGGTGAAGCAGGTTGCAGAATTAGAACAGCAAGAGGGATTGCCAATGTCCAGAGAGTCCAAAAATCCAGTTAGCTAGAATAAAAGCATACATTTACTTATATGCACGATTTAATCTTCAATTATTTTACATAGGGTGCCGGAAAGTACAGGCTGATGGTAATTGCACCCGTCTGTGAGTGTGCGGTGTACAGTGTGCTGTGGGGTGGAGGGGCTGTGTGCCATGGTGGCATGTGGGATTGGGTGAAGTGTGTGTGATGCAGGCCTGACCATTTGCTCACTCTGTGACCCCAGTCCCTTCTATTTCCCTCTCTATATCTTAATTTCTTCTTCTGCACATGGAGAGAACATTGAATTAAGTGGTCTTTGGGGCTAGCTCTGACATTCTGTGAGTCCACGGATAGCAACAATTGACATTTATACAGCGCTTCCCATACATGATCTCATTTGAGTCTTAGAACAATCTTGTAGGGTAGGTACTACAACATCCATTTTACAGATGGAGAAATCCAAACTCAGAAAACTTGAACGAATTGTCCATGGCCACCCAGCTAGTAAGTTTCAGAGATAGGATTTGACCCAGGGAGCTCTGAGGCCGTGAGGTCCAATTCTGGTTCTTTCACGCTGGTCCCTCAGTGGCTGCCCAGTGCCTCGGCTGGGCCACCGGCAAAATAGAAGCAGGGATCCGAATCTTCTCTCCCTTATAGACTAAAAGCAATGATGAATAGAAACGATGGCACTTTCTAACTCCTGGGCCATTATGGTCTCTGCTGGATCATTATTGTTGCCTCTCTTTGGGGGAAAATGCATTTTTAAAAGAAATGGAATGGGGATTTCACAAGAAAGGTTAGCTCGTCTTGAGTCTATTTCTTGAGCCCTGGGATGTTCTCTTTAGTCAGCAGCTAGGAGGCACAATGGATAGAGTACTGGGCCCTGAATCAAGAAGACTTGCCCTCAGACCCTGAGCTAGTTGCCCAGGCAAGTCACTTAAGGGCTGTCTACCTCAGTTTCTTCAGCTGTAAAATGGGGCTAAGAATAGCCCCAACTTCACAGGGTTGTTGGGAAGATCAAATGAGCTGCTATTTATAAAGTGCCTAACGCGGTGTCTGACACATAGTAGGCGCTATATTAGTGCTATAGCTTTTTAAATTTTTATTTTAAACCCCCCAAAACATATGACCAGTCCTGGAGAGCAGCTGTGTCCTAGATGCTTTCTTCCCTCCATCTCCAGGGTATGATACAGCAATCTGGAGGGGCTTCCCTAGTGAGCTAGGGAACTCCAGATTCTTCCATGCTGGTTACACAGATAGTGACTAACTGCCCTTGCCTCAGTTGGCCCTCCTATAAAAAGGGGGCAGTGACGTTAACCCTCCATCCATTGTTCTCTCAAAGCAACTCTCAGGAGAAGTGGTAACAGAGGTACATGGAGTATGTGTGCTTGTGTGTCTGTGTGTGTGTACATTATGGGTGGCAACTGAGATGTTTTGTGTCAACTTTAACACTACTTTGACTTTCCCACATAGGGTCCTCCAGGTCCTCAAGGCCCCCCTGGTCCTCCAGGAACCCCAGGAGCAAAGGTTGGTTTAGCTGTGTCCTCGGTTATCTTAGTCACATCTGTCCTGATCCAGAGCTGTGTAGATAGGCCTTTGGAGCAAAAGAGCCAGATGAATTCTCTAACTTTCAGAAAAAGAACATTTTAAGGAAGGGGCAGGGGAAAAGGGGGAGACTTCCAGGTTATAGGTTAGACACATCGTAAAGCCATATTAACTCTTCGAGGCCAGTAAAATACCATGAAATTTTCATATAAGACGTGGTTCATTTGAAAAAGACCTTGGGGTCTTAGTGGTGTACAAGCTCAATATGAACCAGCTATTACGTGGGGACTGGAACAGCTAATGCAGTCTTGGGCTGCATTAATAGAAGTTTAGTGTCCAGAACAAGGAAGGTAGCAGTCTCACTGCCCTTTGCCTGGTCAGACTACAATTAGAGTATTGTACCCCATTTGAAGACAGTCATTTGGAAGGGAAATTGAATTTGTTTTCATTGGCCCCAGAGATTAGAATGAGGACCAAAGGATGGGAGTTGTATGGAGACAAATGTTACTACAATATAATGAAAAATTTTGTAATAATTAGAAGTTCCCCTGGAAGTAGTAAGCTCCCTGTCACTGGATACGTACAAGTAAAAGTTATCTCAAGGCTGTTGTAGAGATCCTGTACCCCCGGAAACTGTTTAATATCCAAATACCATAGTAATTTGCCAAGCCTTCTTCATGGAAGTTGTCTCGCCCTGATTTTAATAAATCCCAAAATGCTCCTTCTCTGTGCCTTGCCACCCCCCAACTTCTGTTTGGGAGGAAAAGCAAAGGGAAAAGAAAATAAAGTCAGCCTCCTGACACAGGTCTCTTCTACAGATTGGTTTCTGTTTTCTGATTAATAAACAACCATTGATTAAGCGTCTACTATGTAGAGACACCACCCTAGACCCTGGGTATACAAAGATAAAAAAAGAAACAGTTCCTGCCCTCAAGGAGATTACAGTCTATGGGTAGGGGGCTGAGGCCTGGGTCAGGCTAGACTACTATCTTCCTTTTGTTTTAAAAAGAATTGCTGAAGCTAGTTTTAAGTCCTGTAATCCTGATCCCAGGAGAATCAGAGACCAATTATTCTAGATTAGTGGATTCATTCTCAAATAGAAACTGATCTCTTTGGGTTGCATATTGACTTAGAAAACCATTAGTACTTAGAAAACTATGTTATCTATATTGTATTATGGGTTGGGGGGCGGGTAGGTGGTACAGTGAATAGAGCACCGGCCTTGGAGTCAGGAGGACCTGAGTTCAAATCCGGCATCAGACACTTAACACAAAAACTAGCCATGTGAACTTGGGCAAGTCACTTAAACCCAATTGTCCTCCAAAAAGCAAAAAAAAAAAAAAAAAAAGATTTTGATTTATTTTGTTAAATATTTCCCAGTCACATTTTAATCTGGTTCAGATCACTCAGGAGTTTTGTGGATGGCAAGTTTGACCCCTCTATTCTAGGTGACCTCTGTGAGTCTTTCTTCTCCTCTAGCCACCAGTGAATCACCTCTTCAGTAGCCAGAGAAGAGCTACCTCTCCTATGGAGGATCATGTGGCTTCCAAAGGGCCCTAACAGATAGCCAGGGACAGTCCTAGGGAGGAGGGACTCTGACAGACCATGCATTGATTCCTCTCTGGAAGGCTCATTCATACCTGTTTTTAGGTATGGGCTTTGTGAAGGTCAGAGGTGAATCATGCATCCTCCCTGCCTCTCAACAGAGAAGTGGAGGACTATGGGTATAGAGTGAGGATTACATTATAAAACATGACCAAAATGATGGTTCTATTTAACTATTTGGTCCAAGGGAGGAGCGCAATGCAGGAGGTAGAGGGGAGGGAATCATTGGGAAATAACAGAAATGCTAAAAAAAAAAAAAAAAAAAAAAAAGAAGAAGAAGAAGAAGTTTATAAGACATTTTTAATGAAACTGGCCAGGAAGCAATAGAAAGAGCCTGAGCTGGTTGACACATTCTGGTTGCATGCTAAATCACTCTGAGATCTTGGGCAGGACACATGCTTCTCCCTAATCAGCAGTAACTTCCTGTCTATCAATCAGACAAGAATCTCTGCCCTCTCCCTCTTCCTCTCTCTTCCCTCACTCCCCTCCCCAACCCCCAACCCGCAACCCCCCGCGGGGATGTTAGTGGATTCAAATGACTCAAATGAGAAAATGCCTGGAAAAGCACTTTGGAAATCTACTAGGCACATGTGAGGAACTCTTAAACATATCTCTGTTTTTTCTGACTTTAGGGAGAGCTTGGATTGCCTGGTCCTCCGGGAGTTGATGGAGAAAAGGTCTTGTCTCTTTGTTCTGGATGATGTGACTTTTGAAGAAATGGTCTTTTCAGGGGGACTAGGAGAGCAGTGGGTGGGAGGTGGGGGGAAGCTCAAGAGTTTAGACCTAGTTATAATCAAAAACACTTTCTACTGTGAATTTTATATCCAAATCCACTTATCAAATGGTTCCATGTCACAGAAATCTCATTCCCAGCAGAGGTGCCTTTAAATTACAGGGCATAACCTTCTATGGACCTTGATGGAGAGAAAGATTCCCACCTATCAGGGCTTGGATTCTGGGGCTCTCAGGGCTGAGATACCAGGGCTGTCCAATTGTGGGGGCTATAGCTGGTCTAGGGTACATCAGGCCCTTGCAGAGAAAGTCAATGCCTTTTCAGGGTTTGCATTCCAACCTTGGGCTCTTCACTTTTGTGTATTTCAGGGACCGAAGGGCTCTAAAGGAGACCAGGGACAGCCAGGACTGATGGGACCCAAAGGAGAAATTGGAGAAATGGGCTTGTCTGGCCCCCCGGTACGTGGACAGAACATGGTTGGATTCTGGAAATTGGACACTGAGTGGTTGGACTCTCAATTGAGCTGGGCTGAGCTCTGCATAAGTTATTTGTGTCAGTTTAGAAGCCCAACTCCTATGTCCCAAGGATGGCATAGTGCTGTGGAAAGAGAGCTAAATGTAGAGTCCTAGGACATGAGTTGAATCCTAACTCTTCTGCCTACTATCTATATGACACTGGGAAAGTCACTTAATTTCTCTGTACCTCAGTCTCCTCATCTGTAAAATGAGAAAGTTGGACTCAGTGACCTCTAAGGTCCCTTTCAGGTCTAAACCTGTGATTCAGCGAATGAAAAGCCTCTTACATTTTTTCTACCACATTTCTACATGATTATAAACAGTGACTCAGCAGCTGGGATATCTCAACTAGAATTGCTTCGCTGCCACTTCTAGCTTTGTGGCATTGGACAGGCACTTAATCCTTCAGAGCCTCAGTCTCCTCATCTGTAAAAAGAGGATACTAGTCCCTGCCCTACCTTCTTTCCAGACTTATCATGAGCCTCCAGTGAGATGATGGATATGAAGCACCTTGTAACCAACTTTTAAGTGCTTCACAACTATCAGTTGGGATTTTTGATTGTTGTTGTTCTTATTACTCAAATGAAAAGGAGCTAAATATAATCCCCACACAGGGTATTGACGGCCCCAAAGGTGAGAAGGGAGAATCAGGATCTGCAAATCTTCAGGAGAGCTTGGTAAGAAGCCTGAGAGCCAGACATTCCCCCACTGTCCTGCCCCTACAAGTATGTCTGGTCCGGGCTTATACACAGCTAACCACCAACCACCCCTAGGGTTTATCCCCAGGTTGGAAGGGGTCTTGGTAGTTCTTGCCACTGAAGGAAGCTGGGTCATACACTGTAGGCCGACAAGACTTCTGTTTAGGGCATGTCCTTCCCCTTATCTGTGCAGCAGGTCTGAATCCTATCCCCAGAGCACTGAGTCTGGGACCACAAACCTCCAATGACCAAGGGTCCCTAACCACCATTTTCCAGAAAAGGGTCCCAGTCTCATCTCTTCCCATGGACCCATGGGGTAGGAATGGAGAAAAGAACCAGAGAGTCACCAAAAATGCCCAAGACCATAGTGGTTCATTCATTGGAGTATTCTGTGACGGGGGCCTAGGAGGACGTAGGGAGAAGCAGGGTTAAGAGTGAGGTATGGTTAGAGATCTCAAACCTACATAGGAAACCTCAGAAAGAAAATGCGTTCCTGGGATTCTGGAGACACACACACACACACACACACACACACACACACACACACACTACATCTTGCCTTAAATTCTGACTAATTTGTTCTTTGTTCTCTGTTTCCCAGGCCCAGATTCTAGCAGAACCAGGGCCACCTGGCTTACCTGGCCCCCCAGGTCCTATGGTAAGGGCTGTTTGCTACAAACTTTTGCCCTGGGGTAACTCGAGAACAGCATGGTATGAGGGACAGGGCACTGGACCGCTCGGGTTTGAATGCCAGCTCAGTCACTTACCACATATATGACTGGGGCTAGGTCCTTTACACTCTGGGCCTCAGTTTCCTTGTCTATAAGACAAAAGGTTGGGGTAGAAGACCTTCAAAGTCATCTCTAGCTCTAAATCGTGATGGGGAAGCATGGAAAGGAGGCTAGCTTGGGGCTAGGAAGAGAAGGGGAGTGTGGTGGGAACACCCCCCTCCACCTAGTGAGTCATCTGTTCTGCATGTGCATAAGTACACACCACACACACACACACACACACACACACACACACACACACACACACACACGCACCTCCTTCTGAAGGAGCTATAAATGGGGAATCCTCACTTTCCTAGAAGAAGGGAGGGAGGAAAAGATGGAAGGGGAAGCTCCTTGGCACAGCATGAGGAGGGCTGGGTTTGGAGGCAGAAGACCGAAGTTCACTCCCAGCCCTGACATTTACTGTCCGTGTGACTCCGTATAAGACTCTTAACCTTTTGGGGCCTCAGCCTTCCCTTCTGTAAAATGAGGGGGTTCGGCAGAGTGATTCAGAGCTGAAGTCAGAGGAACTAGGCTCTAATCCTACCTCTGACAATGACTGCCTTTCTAAAGCCCCTGAGCAAGTCACCGAGTGGTTGGACTACACAGCTTCTCAGGTCCCTTCTAGCTCTGGATCTGTGATCTCGTGACCAGCTAACTTCATTCTAGCTCTAAATCCTGTGACTCTGAGAAGAGAGAAGATCAAAACTGACAGGGTTCTGTGGAGAGAAAAGGGAAGAAGAGAGGGAAGAATTGGACCAACTGACTGGAGCTCTGAAGGGGGAGCTCAGGAGGAGAAAGGAAAGAGGAATGGAAAGCCAGATTAATCAATTTATCCACTATGTACTTGCCTGGGGGCTCCCATGGTTAGCAGAAACAAAGTGGTGATCTTGACAAGAGAGTTCCTCTTCTCTGGGGCCAGAGGATTTCCTTTTTTAGAGGTGAGGGCATCTGGGTAGGACAGATGAGGAGCAAAAGTGGTGGCCAAGGCTCAGGAAAGCCTGAAAACCAGAGCAATGGCTCCCTTCTTTGCTCCTGAGCTGAAACCTGGACCCTCCCTGTGGCACCACTAAGGGCCCACAGGATAGGGTGAGGAGGGGGATGAGGAGATCCCCACACACCCTGCTCACAGGAGCAATTGCCAGAGAAGAGCAGGCCAGGCTGCTCCAGGCTCCTAGAACCTAAGGAGTGTTCTGGTCACTTTCTTGGCTCATCTCACTGATTTTCCTGGCTAAGGCAGGGGAGGGGGAGCCTGGAAAATTATATTGGGATAATTGAACCTAAGGACCCTAGAATCAGGGATGCGCTGAAGCCAGCTGGGAGAAGAGCTGCTTGTTAAATCCACAGGGCGAGCATATTGGCAAACACCACAAATCAGGGCTTGATTCATTGTGTTGATTGTCCAGACAGGAGAAAATGGAGATTAAACTTATAAGTGTGTCATGTACACACTTTTTTTTTCCTGGACAGGTATTAAACATTTCCCAGTACAAGCCCAGAGATCTCAATCTACCACTGTGGGGTTGAGGGACCTGGAGTCTGATTGTAGGAAGTCCTGGCCCCACCTCCCTAGTAGAACTACAGAACAACCTGCTGAAATGATGAGAGAGACAGAGAGAAAGACAGACAGACAGACAGAGAGACAGAGACAGAGAGAGAGAGAGACAGAGACAGAGAGAGAGACAGAAAGAGAGAGGGAGAGAGAGAGAAGGAGAGAGAGAGAGTGAGAGAGACAGAGACAGAGAGAGAGAGACGGGGGGGGGGAGAGAGAGAGAGACAAACAGACAGAGACAGAAAGAGGGAGGGAAGGAGAGTTAAGCATTTCCAGTGTGCCAGGTACAACGTTCAAGATAAAAATATAGACAATGAGACAATCCCTACCCTCAAGAAGCTTACATTATAATGAAAAACTACAACACAAGGGACAACTAGGTGGCACAGTAAATGGAGCACTGGCCCTGGAGTCAGGAAGACTTGAGTTCAAATCTAACCTCAAACACTTGACACACTTACTAGTTGTGTGACCTTAGGCAAGTCACTTAACCCCAATTGCCCTGCCTTACCTCCTCCCAAAAAAAAGAAAAACTACAACACATAAAGGGAAACTGAATGGGGGAGGGGAAGGAAGAGTGCCTGGAGGCAGGAGGATGTGGCAAGAGAGGAGTGAGAGTGAGGAGTCCCATGAAGCCTGGTGAAGCTCCTCCTAAAAAGATGGTCTAGAAAAGGAGTCACCAGGAAAGGAGAAAGGCAAGCAGCCATGTGGCAGGCAAGGAGAAGGAAAAGGTAGCCTTAGACCCTTATTCATTTCTTTTGCCTTGAAATTCTGCCTTCTCAATTAAATCTAATGACTTTTCCTTTTCTCTCTTGAAGGGTCTTCAGGGAATCCAAGGTCCTAAGGTGAGGGAGTAAATTTGGTTAAAGGAAGAGGGAGAGCTTTGTGAATGAATAATTGACCAATAGCCCAGAACTTTCCCTTAGAACAGGAGTGAGGGGTTAATAGCCTGAACTGACCCAATTGCTTAGGGCAAAATCCCCAGACTGGCATGGGGTGGGGGTATACTTTATTTCAAGTATAAGCTTTTAAGTTTGATGATGATAGCAGACAACAGGCAAGATGACATAGTGATCTGGCCTTCGGAGTTAGGGAGAATTGAATTCAAGTCCCACGTACTATCTATGTGACCCTGGACGAGTCACTTAACACGTCAATGTCCCAGCAGCTCTCTAAGGCTATGAGGGCAGATCTCGTCAAAGAAGTTTCTCTCTTGTAGCCCTCTATACCAATAAAAAAAATTTTTTTTAATAGAAGACGCCCCCAAAGAAGGAGAACCTTTTATACTTTGGGGCAGATTTAAAAAATAATAGCACATGAATTGTTTCTCAGAGCACCAACGATGATTTGTTTCTAAACTTTTTGATGATTATGAAAAACTACAGCACAAGTTGTTGTTAATGATTTTAAAGGACGTGTTACCTTGTTCTCATCTTGTGTGTGTCTCCAGCACCAAGCACTGCGCCTTTTCTATTTCTAGGGCTTGGATGGTGCAAAGGGGGAGAAGGGTGCCACCGGAGAGAAAGGCTCCAACGGGCTGCTTGTGAGTTGACCATCAATGCAAATTCAGACATTTATTTTTTACTTGTGTGTTTCAATCCCAAGTTCCCCAAAGTCTCCTAATCTTGTCCTTTTCTGTTTAGGGACCAGCTGGCCCACCTGGCCTAATTGGATTGCCTGGAACAAAAGGAGAGAAGGTAAAAATTCTTGTGTCCACCAACCCTGCATGCTTTCATTCATTCATTTAATAGACCTTTACTAGAACCTGCTGGATGCAGGCTAGGTTCTACTAGGAATAGGAAGGTGGTAATCCCTCTGTGAGGCAGCTAGGTGGTACAGTGGGTAGAGTGTCAGGCCCAAAGTCAGAAGTCTCTTCTTCCTAAGTTCCAGTCTGGCCTCAGACACTTACTAACTGTGTGACCCCAAGCGAGTACTTAATCCTGTTTGCCTCAGTTTCCTCACCCGTAGAGGTTCCAAAGAAGCAAATTTAAAATGGATGTTAGGGAAAACTTCTAACAATCACACCTGCCCCAAAGTGTAAAAGGTTCCCCCTCCTTGGGGGCCTTCAGGTAGCAAAAGCAGACAGCCACTTGATAGGTCTTTTAGTGACTCTTTCATATATGGGTTGGGTAAGTTGGGCACTGATGTCTCTTCCAAGTCTCAAATTCTGTGATTGATTTGATCTCCACAACAGCCTGTGAAGAAAATAATCTAAGTATCATTATAATACTTACAGATGAACCAAGTGACTTGTCAGAGTCACACAGCAAATACTTGGAGATCTTAGAAATCGTTTAAGAATGAGATTCTAATTCAATCTCCCTCATGTAACAGATGAGGAAACTGAGTCATAGAAAGAATGAGTCATTTTTTGTTGTGTTAGTTGGTTAGTTGTTTTTCCTTCTTGTTCTAAGGAACGGCTCATCGGAAGAAGTGTTGGGGGGGGGGGTGGTAGGTAACCTGGAAAATGTAGGTGGTCTAAAGGTACAATATAGGAATAAAAACTTATTTTTAGGAAAATTAAAAGTAGCCCCCTGGAAAGATATGAGACACTCACTGACAGGGTCTCTTACACGGATGCCATCTAAAGCACTGAGTCAGCAAATATTACATGCCTGCATCACCAGGCTGTACTGTTCTTCTTAATACTTGTGTGACCTTGGGCAAGTCACCACCTCCCTGGCCCTCAGTTTCCTCCCCTGTAAAATGAAAGGGTTAGAAGAGATGATTTCTGAGGTCTCTTCTAGCTCTAGATGTATATGACCCTATAAAACCTAAGCAGGGCCTTCTAAAGTAACTTGTTTCTGTCCTCTCCCTTTTATTCCAGGGCAGACCCGGTGAGCCAGGACTGGATGTAAGTCTCTCATTGCTTCCTCACCCAGACTTGGGGTTATCAGTGGCATCCCCAGAACTTCCCAAAACATGCCCCTGTCACACGGTCACTCTTGGTGGGGAGGGGAAGGGGAGATGGACAGTTGGCACCAGAAGTTCTCTTCTTGGTATATCTAAGTAATCTGCTTCCTCATGGATGATGGACAGCCCATACTCAGTGCCAGCGGCCCACTCAGTGTGTTCATGGATGATGGAGCCACCATCCCTCTAAGACCAGCCCAATCCTCAGGAGATACCAGACATGACTGACTGACCATCTACAGAGTGAATGGGAACATCTAGGGAGATGAGATTGGGGCAGAGGCAAAAGGAAAGACTTGAACCAGAAATGGAAGTTGAGATGACCTTCCTACAATTACCCAGTCTCTAAACTAAACAGCTCGCTCAGCCCCACCCCCCACCCCACCCAGGCTGGGGCCAGGAGTTGTCTGGGGAGAGCCTTGACTTAACAGAAAGCACATTGCTCACATCTCTGCTTCAGACCTTTCCCCAAAGACACGTATGATGTCTCTGGAAAAAGAACGATCATTTCCTGGCTCCACTAAAACTCACTTGTCTCCATCTAGGTCACATTTGTGCATGTTTTCCCAGTTCCCAGGACATGGTGTCCTTCAACTTAACAAGGAGGGCAGGGTCACCTTCTACAAACTCCCACTGGATCTTCTGTCTTTTTCTTAGGGCTTTCCTGGACCCCGAGGAGAGAAGGGAGAGAGAAGCAAGCAAGGAGAAAAGGTCAGAGCTGGGCCCCAATTCCCCTCTGTAAAATAAAATTGAGTAATTGACCTCAAAACAGCAGTGACCTCCCTGAGCTGGGACCAAGTAGGCCCAGGGCCTCTGCCTCTCAGAGGAGCCATTTCTAAACCAGACTGTTTTCAATCCACAGGGGGATCGAGGGGTTCCTGGCAGAAAAGGAGCAAAGGGGCAGAAGGGAGAGCCTGGGCCCCCCGGATTGGATCAGCCGTGTCCAGTGGTATGTGGCCCCTGCCTCTGGGGTGCACGTAGGTGGGGGGAGTTGAGTCTCTGTGCCCACCCTGCCCTGACTTGGTGATAGTGAAAAATGTGTCTTCTCTGGCAGACTTCCCTTCTTTGTTGTAGAAGACCTAGGTCCAGCCATTGGGAACCTGTCTCCTTCCTTCCTACTGGACAGCTAAGATGTGCCTGATGGTTAGAGAAGAGCCAGGGCTGGGAGGTTGCTCTACCAAGGCTTAACCTAAGGCATGCGCCACTCATTATTATTCATTCCCAGCATTCAGCAGTCACTTAGAAAGCAGCAAATTCTGCTTCTCCAGATAGCACCATGGTTACCATGAATCTTGCTTAGTTTCTTCAGCAGACCCCTCAGTGTTACTGAGTATATGGCCCTTATGACACAGGCCAAAGGGATTTAAGGTGAAGAAGTGCATCATTTGACCTTACAGATATCACTGAGGCTTGATGAAGTGTGACTAAGAGCTAAAATGAGACAGTTGAGATCATTATTGAGACAGTGTAGCATAGTACTGGACCTGGAATCAAGAAGACCTGAGTTCAAAATCTGCCCCTAACATTTCCTAGCTCTATGACCTAGCTCTATCACTTAACATGGACATGTACCTCTGGCAACTTTTCAGGATTTATCTGGAAGCAAAGTCATAAACTGACTTTCATCCTTTTGGCAAAGGGAATTACCTCACTGCTTCCTACAGATTCTTTGAGCATCCATGCAACAACAACAACAATAGCACAAATATTTCTTTAAGAATTACATAACAGGGGCGTCTAGGTGGCACAGTGAATAGAGCACCGGCCCTGGAGTCAGGAGGACCTGAGTTCAAATCCAGCCTCAGACACTTGACACAAAAACTAGCCGTGTGACTTTGGGCAAGTCACTTAACCCCAATTGCCCTCCAAAAAGCAAAAAACAAAAACAAAAAAGAATTACATAATATCTCACATACATAATTTCATTTCATTCTCCCCAAAGCCCTGTGAGGCCCGTGATATATCATCCCCATATTATGGATCAGAAAGTTGAAGCTCAAAGATGTATAGTGACTTTACCCATGGTCTTGCAAGTAGTAAACACCAGAAATGGGATGTGAACTCAAAATTTCCCTCGACTCCAAGATTTTATGCAGGGTGTCTCTAAAGTCTGGACACATAGAAATCTCATTAACTATGCATATTTTCAAGAAATAAAATGAATGAAATTTTCAACATTTCATTTAATTAACATAAATGAGATTTCACAGGAAGACATAGGAGACAGGCATAAGAGTATAAAATCTCATTAATTAATTAAATTAAATTATGGAAATAGTCCCCAATAGCTAATGAAAGCTTTTATTCCATATGAAATTGTCACAGCTAAAATTTGTGCTAATTAAATAAAATATTGCTGAAAATTTCATTTATTTCATTTCTTGAAAATATGCATAATTAATGAGATTTCCTATATGTCCAGACTTTACAGACACCCAGTCTTATATCTTTGGGAAAAGATTTGATTTAAAAAACAACAACAACAACCATAGCAAAGCAGTATTGTTTGTCAAGAAATCTTTATGATATGGAGAAAACTTTGAACAAGGGAGAGGTGTGGGAAACATGATGAGAAGCATTTGGGTTAAACCACAGCGATATTGCAGTGGCAGTATGCTGCAGACTCTCCAGTCAGATACAGGAAGCAGCTGCTGAGCTTCAGAAAGAGACCACAAAGCTGGGCCAGAGGTACCCTTTGGTAGTGATGGGACCCCCAACGACCTGACCACCCACTGGAACTCTTCCTTTGCTAAAACTGGGGTGGATGCAGTCTTGAATTGCTTTCCATTCTCCAAAAGGCAGGTGAAGAAATGATGGAAAATGCTTCTCTAGGCCCAAGTCTTGTTAATGAAGTAGAAATAACAGGAACCGTTGGAGGATAGGACCAGACTGTCTTAGAGCTCATGACCTGGGGTCTTTTTGTTCCTGATCTCAGATAAGAAAAGTCAAATATGCTCTGACAGGTAAGAGAGTGGTTTCCAAAGAGTCTAGAGAAAGGATAAATCGATCCTGTAGCCCTTGGTTTTTAGGTAGAACTTCTAGAGGGGAAGTTGGCCCAAGAGTCAGTTAACATGCATTTATTAAACGCCCTACTGTGTGCCAGGAACTGCAGTAAGCATTGGGAATACAAAGAAAAGCAACAAGCAGTCCCTGCCCTCAAGAAAAGTTTAATGGGGAGACAACATGCAAACAGCTATGTACAATCAAGATCTAGAAAGAATAGGCTGGAGGTTGTCTCACGGGGAAGGCGCTAAAGGGTGTGGGTATGCTGCATGCCCGGAACTCCTGCTCTCAGGGAAGCAAAGGCCAGGGGTTCTCTTGAGCTCGGGAGCTGGCTTTCTGGATGAGTCATCCACACCACGCTCAGCAGCAGTAATATGGGGAGCCCCTGTAAGCAAGGGGATATCCAGGTTGCCTAAGGAGGAATGAATCGGCCAAGCCGCAAACAGAGCACATTAGAGCTTGTATGCCAGTTGGTCAATAGTGGGATCAGCCCATGGCTGGCCACTGAACTTCCATCCTCAGGGGGATAGGTAAGTGCAGTCTCCAAAAAAAAGAAAAGAAATTAAATTAAATTCCCACAACTCAAACACAAATGATTCTGATGAGGAAGAAAGAGGCATTGAGAAGATAGAGACAAGGGCACTTAACACCATGACATGGTGTCATGGCGACACCATGAGAAAGTCTGAGGCTGGAGTTGGCAACAAATATGAAAGATAAAAAGACTTTTTTCAAAGCAACATTGGGGGCAGCTAGAGGATACCGCATTGGGCCTGTAGTCAGGGAGATTCATTTTCCTGAGTTCAAATCTGACCTCAGACACTTACTAGCTGTGTGACCCTGGACAAGTCACTTTACCCTGCTGGCCTCAGTTTTCTCATCTGTAAAATGAGCTGGAGAAGGAAATGGCAAAACACTCCAGTGTCTCTGTCAAGAAAACCCCAAATGGGGTGACGACTGAAACAACTCAACAGCAACAAAAGGAAAAGGAAAAGGGACTCAGTGTAATTTGTCCTGCATGAGTGCCTGGGCTCCATTCCAGCCCTTCCACCACACACACACACACACACACACACACACACACACACACACACACACACGCACATGCACACGCATATACACACACACATTCACACGTACACACCTGCATGCATGACACACGTGAGCTCACACATGCTCATGGGGAAGAATGTGGCTTTATGGAAGTCTCTAGATCCCCTCGCTTTTTCTATTTTAGTTTTTTATTGTGAACTCAAATGTTTCAATACAGAGAAAAAGAATAAGGAAGAGGATTATTGTATGAAAACTCCTGTTACCTGCAATTTGTTGTTTTAAGGGATAGGGACAAAGACTGGACCTGTCAGGTTTTTTCACTGATGTAGGGAACTCTCAGTTATGGAAACTGTCTGACTAAGCAGATCTCCACTGTCTCTTCAGCTTACAGTCTTAGAGAGAATCCCTAGATCACTGAGATGTCAGATACCCTGGGCAGTCACTGCACCCACCAGTATGCATCAGAGACAGACTCTTCCAGCTCTTCCTGGATCCAAGACCAACTGTCCATCCACTAGCCCTGCTACCTCTGTTGTATAGTGTGTATGTTTTAAGACACATGGCATATAATTGAACTTCTTCCCCTGTCATTGAATAATATAGCCTCCCAACCCTGTTTCTGTCCCTTTTGCTCCTGGGTTCTGTCCGTATGAATAAGCTGTTGTCTTCAAAACAGGACAATCCAAATTACAAAGGAATGAAAGGAGAATCAGGCATACAGGGCCGAGGTTCCCTGTCCTGTGGTACAGTATCTGCTTGGCTGTCCTTTCCACCTTGCTTTCCCCTGCCTGTATCTTCCTGTTTGTCCCATGTCTTTCCCCTTCCCTTCTCTTCCTTGCATGGGACTTGTAGTCGACTTGCCTGGGTCTGCGGTGCTCTCCTCGGATCTGAGTGAAATGTTCCCTACCCTGAGGCTATTCCTTATCCCTCACACAGAAATGCATCCCCAGAAAACTTAAACCTGTTATATATACATGCATGTGTGTTCCATATCAACCAACCCCCCCCTCAATCCTAACTTTTCCACCCATTTGTGTACACGTCCCTTTTCCTTTCTGCCTGGCATCCATGCCGTTCAAACTGGAGGATGTGTATCCTCTTCCTGGGCTGGGGGCCAAGTCCCAAACATTTGAAAATACTAGCTGGGAATTAGCTGGGAGACAGCAGCAACTGGGGTGGGGAGCCCAGACAGCCTCTGGCTAATGCTCAGTATTCATCCTAATTGAACCTGAGCTTTTGACCTTTGCAGGTCAGATCCCATTACAAGGGATTTCTAGTTGGCTGGTGGGTAAGGCTGGGTCTTGGTCATATCAAATAATCCTAGAAATATTCCTGGAAAAAAAAAAATCCACCTGGTCCTGGAAAGCCTATGGTCAGACAGTTCACTATTCAAAATAAAAATTAAGGAATTAAGCCCTCAGAGATTCCTGCCAGACAGGAAGTAGTATAGCAGCCCCTCTCAGGGAAAAGATCCAATTGCTAGTCTGCCCACTTTCCCTGGGCCCTGAGGTCAAGGCAACACCTACAAACATTGGGTGGATACAGGGCACCCTATCTCCCCTGGAGAGGGGGGAGTGAGAGTTAGGAGTTAAGGTCCTGTTAATGGATTTATTTGTGATAGAATGAGCCCAATTTAATGTAAATCAAGCTCATCAACAAGCTTTCATTCTATTTATTTGAAATTTGTGGGGATTGTGTTCCTAAGAGTTCACTGAGTGCAGGACAGAAATCTATCCGCAGGAAGTGTCCAGAAGTAAATCAATCTACCATCCTCCCCCTCTTCCTACAAAGTACTGCCTGGCAGAAACATAATTCCCCACTAGGAGGTGGGGACAGTGGTAATGGGTGTGAGAGATCCCTGGTAGAAGAATCTCCACCTACCCCCCATACTCCCTTTTCCTGACTTCTGCCCTATGGCTTGATTTATATGGATCCTAGGCAGTGTTCATAGAGTGCCATTGAGGCAAGGAACCAAGATCTCTTGCTAGGAAAACCCCGGGCTAAGAAAGGTCAGGATTTGGGTCAGGGGGGCTCACTTCCTCTGCTTCTCTCCCTCTACTGAACCCACAGGACCATTCCCCCAGTAAGACCCCTGAGGGTGAATTCTCCCCCTCAGTTACCAAGGCCAAGGAAAGGCACACAAGTAGCTGATTGGAAATAGGATACAAAGGGATCAAATTTCACAGAACACCCACCCCCCCACCCCTTCCCCAAAGACCTAAACATGGCCTCCCCCCAAATCTAACCCTTGCATCCCATCCCAGGAGCCTTTGCCCCAATTGTGCCCAGGAAGGCCTTTAGCTACAAACAAGTACCTCTAACTCAGGTCTCCAATGAGGAGAGCCAGAGGCCCCCCCCCCTTAGATTTACAAACTATGTCCCTCTGCCCCAACACCTCCATTCCCCATTCCATTCGTTGTGGTTTCCCAGTGGGGACTGGGATAAACAATATACCCTCTTCTAACCCACCCCAGTCACATTCTCCCCCAGCATAATGCCTGTGTTAGTGCTTAATAAATACTTATCAAATTGGATGTAATTGAAAAACGTGAGGAGGAATAGATTATTTTTATCTAAGGGAGGTTTCAAGAAGGCTCCATTGAGGAAGCAGAAATAGCTTAGCCTTGAAGGAAGCCTCTCCCTACTCCAGTCACTAAAGTGATTTTCCTAAAACGCAGGCCCAATCATGTTACCCTCTACTCAATAAACTCTCGTGGCTCCCTATTGCCTCCAAGAGCAAATACAAAATGACCTGTTTATCTCCTCCTACCTTTCCAGTCCCCTTACACCCCTTACTCATCCATCCAGTGACACCAGCCTCCTGGCTATTCCAAGAAGATGCTCCCTATCAGCTCTGGACATTTTCTCTATTCTCCATTCTTGGAACATCTCCCTCCTCTGCACCAACTCCTGACCTTGCTGGCTTCTTTAAAGTACCAACTAAAATCCTATCTCCCACAGAAAGCCTTCCCTAATGCCTCTTAAATTAAGTGATTTCCCTCTTTGAATTATGTCCTATTTATCCTGCATATAGCTTACTTTGTATACATGTGTCCTCCATCTTGTCTCCCTTGTTCGACTGCAAGCTCCTCAAGGGCAGGGACTATCTTTTGCCTCTATTTGTATCCCTAGCACTTAGCACAGTGATTGGCACATAACATGAATTTAATAAATGTTGAGTGAGTGAGTAATTGGAATGGTTAACTTGCTCAGATGGAGGGGAAGGAAAGTCTCACTAGGGGCCTCTCTCCCACTCTGGGGAAATGTCAAGGTTTCTGAGAAATGGATTAGTTACAGGGGTGGGGTGCCTGGGATCTTGAGGCCACACGTGACTTCTAGGTCCTCGGGTGCAACCTTTTGACTAAGTCCAAGTTTTACAGAACAAATCCTTTTATTAAGTGGATTTGTTCTGGGAAGATTGGATGTGGTCAAAAGGCCACATTTGAGGACCTGGAGGATCACATGTGGCCTCAAGACCTCAGGTTCCACACCCTGGTAGGACTTCTCAGTTTCAGAGTATGACTTGAGTATGAAGATTTGAGTTGTGTTTGGTTGAATTCTACCCCTCACCCTGCCCTCTGGTCTCATCTACCTCTGGTGCTAGATGTCCCAGAGGCTTCTGGCCCTCCAGGGGACTAAAGCTTCCTTCTCTTTTCTCTCCAGGGGGCTGATGGACTACCTGTGGCAGGCTGTTGGCACAAGGTAAGGTAAACAAACATCTAAGCTTTTTGATTGGACTTTACCTCTTCAAGGGACAACTTGGGCAAAGTCACTTTGTAACTGATGGGTTGTCCAGGAGTGAATAAATCAGCCACACATATGCCAGGATCCTCCCTACTGTGCTCTGAGGAGAGAACCAGCCTCCCCTCTTCTCTCTCCCTTTCAGGCACTCCCAAAAATCCCTGTTTCCCTTCTGTGGGGAAGTTGGCCAAGAAGCTCCAGCAAATCACTGTATCTGGGAGAGATGGGGAAGGAAAAACTTTGAGAATCACCTGTTTTCTTAAAGGAAAACTGGTTACAATGAACTACAATAAACTATTTTAGATATATTTGTGAAGACCGCCTCTTCCTGCCCCCCACCCCCACCGCCCCAAACTGGCAGAGCTTAGAGAACAGAGGAGGGTGGAATTTGGCCTGGGTAATATTGGCTGGGGTACTCTAGATTTCCCAGATGAACCCCTTTATCAACTCCACATCTTTCCCTTCTTTTTCAGTGATTTCTGCTCCTCACACCTGAAGCTTGTACATATTCATGTGACATACTTTGCTCTACTTAATTTTTGTAAAAAACAAACAAAACAAAACAAACAGTAATATATTGATTTTTATTTTTTTTTTGCTGGATGTTGCCATTTATGGATTAAAAAAAATTAAGTTTCCAGAATGGCTGAGAAGTGACTTTCATACACTTGACTCAGACTGGCTTGAATTTTGATTGGCATGGAATCTTAGCCTCTTCCTCAACTAACGGACTTAGCCCAGGTCTCCAGCTCAAAAGAGACGGACACCTGGGCTATATGTGTGGAAAGAAAGATACCTAGGCACTATGTCCTGTCATCACTTTGCTCCTGCATAAAGCAAAGGAAAACAGTCCTGATTTGGGGAGAAAAGGGGCCAGAAGAACACAGATACAGCTGGATCTGGGCACATTTGTTCACCTCCCACTTGAAAAAGAAAGAAGAAAAAAAGACTTCTAAATGCCCCCCAAATCCAGCCCATGGATTTGTCCTTTGTGTGCCCTTCACCCCAAAGCCAATGGAAAGAAGATGGTCCCAGAGAAGATCGACATCTTTCAAGATGGCTCCTGGAGCTGCTAGGGTTGGTGTCAGAGGCTGGAGAATCTGCAAGGACTCAATCAAGGGGCTGTTTTCTAGTCCTACCTTACCTGAAGGGCTGTGAGAAAACAAGGCAGCTGCCCCTGATAGCACTTCTACACATAGACACAGCTGCCACACATGACCTTCTAACCCGGGCCTTCCCATCAGAAAAACCCCTTTTGCCAAAAGTCAGGCAAAAGTCCATTCAGCCTTTTGGCACATCAGGATGAAGTACCTCCATGCCCTGGGTGCACTTGTTGCCTTCCTGCTTTGCTCCCCACCTTCTCCCAGTCACATCCTCCCTGTCTTCCCTGCATCGTTAGGGCTTCACGGAACCTTCCATCATCACCTGCTCCTGGGAAAGGATGACATGCTGACTTGGGGTTGAAATTTGCTGGCCATTTTTCCCTCTTTCTCCCTTCAGAGGCAAAGCTTGGGCCCCAGACTTTGTCCATTCTCCCCTCGCAGCAGGGAGTTCTGGCGCAAACCATCCATCAATCAACAAACATTTATTAAGTTCCTTTTCAATACCAGCCAATGTGTTAGGTGCTGGAGTTTGCCCTCAGAGATGTATTTCATCCAGACGTCCTCCCCATTGCAAGCCCAGCAGATTCCTGGAACCTTCCCTACCCTCTCACAATTCTAGCTTGAACTGGGTGTCAAAGTAAATTCTCATTTTCTAGGCACACCCAGCATGCTGGGCATTTGGAGTGCAAAGGGGGAAGAAGCTAACTCCTACATGGAAAACTCAAATGCATGTTATATAGATTGTACTGGATAAAGATGTACACTGAAATTTCATTGGCTCATGGGTGCAGGTGAGAATCCCGTGCTCCTTTACAGACATTGTTGAAGCTTTAAGAAATAGTCATTCAACTTGACGTGCATTGGGGTTCTGTGAACTATGACTGCCAGGGTCCCATGGTCTCTGGGGCATGTTCAAGAGAATAAGAAAGGAGGACTCAAAAGGTTTTCAAGTATGCAACTGTTGCTGACCTTGTGGCTGAGCATCATCCTGGCCCAGCCTTTTGGGGCATTCTGAGCCTGGGTGCTCAAATCACTCGCTACATAGCCCAGTGCACAAAGGACTTCCAAAAGGATACATAAACACAAGCAAGTGGGGAAAATGACACAGGTAACCTACAGTTCTGCCACAATGATGTTTTCCTGGCCTCTATTGTTCTTCCTCATGGCAACAATGTCAACTGCACACAGCTACAGTATAAGGGTCAGGATTAAAAAAACAAACCAAACACCACCCCCAGCCCCCGCCATTGCAGCGGCCTGGGCTTTCCATGCTTTCATAAGCTTGTTGGAGTCAGTCTCACAACAGGAAAGAGGCTGATGCCTTTCTAAGGCTCTGGGCATCAGCTGCTGCTTTCCTGCCCCCAAAGGTCAGCTGCCTTGCCTCCCTGGATGTCCTAACATGTTGCTTTGGCTTGAATTGTTGACCTTTATGTATGTCCCTCGGGACCATGCATCTGTGCGGGCTGAGCATCTCTCCTGATGAATCTTACAACTTTTCAGGACAGATTCTGCAACTAAAATTAGGAGGGACTTAACTCATGAAAGGTTGGGTTTGTTTTTTTTTATTTAGGCCAGAAAAAAAAAGGCATCCCTCATCTAACAAAAGTACAAAGTTACTGGCTTCGATTATTACCAATTGTTTTCCTTTTGTAAATTGATGTCTAAGAATGTAATAAACTATAATGGTATTTCTGGATGTGAAATATTTACAAGCTACATGACCATATCATGCATAAGTACATTGACTGACCCTTTGTATGACTCTTAGCCCAAATAGCTGTTCCCTTGCATCTCTTCCAGAAGGTTTCTCTTGCCATGCAAACACAGGAATTAGTAGGCGCCTCGGCTCTTCTTGTCATACAATGGCTTATTGATTAAGTCTGATATAACAGATCAATTGCTATCCATCCCAGTATTTGTTGTGCGCACAGGCTAAGGACCAACAGAAGGTATGTTGTAGACCACAAAGGAAGTATATAGAAGACACAATACCAAAATCCTGGAAGTGGCATCACGGTTCTTTAGAAAGAGCACTGACTCTGAAATCAGAAACTGGGGTTCAGATTCTTCCTCCACGGCTTAAAATCAATGTGGCTTTGGGTAAGTCACTGAATAGTCAGAAATAGCTATGTGAGGGATGACTAGGTAGCGCAGTGGATAGAACACCAGTCCTGGAGTCAGGAGGACCTGAGTTCAGATATGTTCTCTGATACTTACTAGCTGTATAACCTTGAGCAAATCACTCAGCCTCTGTTTGCCTTAGTTTTCTCATCTGTAAAATGGAGATAATACCACCTACCTCTCAGCATAGTGAGGATCAAATGAAATAGCGTTTGTAAAAGGCTTAACACGGTGTTTGGCACATGTCAACGTTAGCTATTATTTTTAATCTCCCTGGGCCTCAGCTTCCTCATCTGTAAAATCTGAGGATTTGACTAGATGACCTCCAAGGTCCCTTCCAGGTCTAAATCTATGATCCTGGGTATCCTGCATGTTGCTGTCTCTCATCCTTTCTCTTCCCCATGCTCGCTTCTCTGCAGACCCACATCAACAACGTGCTTCCTGCAGCCCAAATTGTGTGTAGACTCTGCTTCTGCTGCCACCAGCCACCTTCTCCCCCCTGCAGTCCTACAGTCCTAGATACCCTTGCAGGAATGCTCACATGATCAACTGGGGCAGTTACAGGAGTGAGCTTCCTCTCCACGCTATGAGGAACAGGTCCCGTGCCTCTCTCGAAGCCCAGTAACCGTAGCCCAGTGTTCTGGCATGGGGATGCAATGAGATCTGCTAAAGAAATGTGTGCAAGAGGCCAAGGGCCAGCCCAGGAGGACATTTGGGAAGAAAATAACAATAACAGCAGAAATGCAATACATTTGCTATGATTTTTCTAAAGCATTTTCACATGTTACAGAATGGGGGGCAGAGGCGGAAAGAGGGAAGGAAGGAAGGAAGGAAGGAAGGAAGGAAGGAAGGAAGGAAGGAAGGAAGGAAGGAAGGAAGGAAGGAAGGAAAAGAAAGACTTCTCTACTAGGTAGCTAGGTGGCACAGTGAATAGAGGGCTGGGCCTGGAGTCAGGAAGGCCTGAGTTCAAATCCAGCCTCAGACATTTAACTGGGGGACCATGGGCAAGTCACTTCACCTCTGTTTGCTTCAGTTTCATCAAACAGAAATTAGGGATAATAATAGCACCAACCTCACAGGGCTACTGCAAGGATCAGATGAAATAATATTTGTAAAAAGTCCTTAATACATTGCTTGGCACATGGTACGCCCTATGTAAATGCTGATTCCTTTCTCTCCCCACTACCAGAGGTGTTCAAGCAGAGCAGGATAATCCCTTGACAGGAATGCCATGAACTTCATGACTTCTGAGATCCCTTTCAAATTTTAGGATTATCATTCCATATTTATTAGAGCCAGAAAGGACCATAAGAGATGTTGATTGCCTATTTTACAGAGGAGGAAATGGGAACACAGAAAGGTAAAATAGCTTGCCCAAAGTAAAAGAGATAATCATAGTTGGAACTAGAACCTAGACTTACTTTTTTTCTCCCAAACCCCTCAATACATACCCACACAAAGAGGGAAAAACTCAGGGAAAATGAACAGTAACTTTTGTCTTTCTGAAGGAGCCGGGGATTAAAGCTAGAAAGTATTGCAACAAACTGGAAGGGTTAGAAAATCAGAAATGTCCCTAGAAAACCACAGTCAAACCCACCGAGACATGTTTTAAAAACAAGACTTTGTTTAAAAAGGGAGAGGATCAAAAAACCTATTGACTTAATTGGGACTATTATGTTGAGAGACAAGGGAAAGATAGGTGAAAACAATTTTTTAATCTCCTGAGTGTTTCTATCCCAGTAAAGTCAATTGTATGTTCTAACTTAATGTTCCCATCACCTGGAAACTAGCACATTTGTCACCGTAAAAATTATTGTTGTTCGGTCATGTCTGACTCTTCAAGACAGCATTTGGGGTTTTCTTGGCAAAGAACCTGGAGTGGTTTGCCATTTCCTTCTCCAAATCATTTTACAGGTGAGGAAATTGAGGCAAACAGGATTAAGTGATTTGTCACACAGCTCTTATCTGAGGCAGGATTTGAATGCAGGTCCTTCTGATTCCAGGGTTAACACTCTATCCTCTTTGCCATCTAGCTGCCCCATTGTAGTCAATGCAACATAATAAAATATAATTCCCAAACCCTCCCCTTTCCAAAACAAAAGGCTAAACATTTTCTCAATTGTATGGACTGTTGCCTATATTTAGAGCCCCAGGGTAGAACTTTAATATTCTATGTAACACATGTTTTAAATTATTTTTTTAATTTAGAGATTGTGACCAACCCCACCCCCTCTTCCCTCAATAAAACCAATTTGGTTAGTAAATGTGAGATCTAGAAATATTTATAGAAGGGTCTCAAAGGTCCCTCCCAAACTTTCTGTATTTCTAAGACACAGACTAAAATGCAATTTCAAAACTTAGCAAAATTAATTTCTCTCATTAATCTCCTTGTAAGGAAAGCAGGGGGAAAGGACTTGTCTTCTAACTTTATAGGTGAGTAAATTGAGAAGCAAAGCAAGTGACAGGAATAATGAACCTATAAACCACACCAGGAATTCCTGTATTGATTAAACCAGATATCCTTCCCATATGGTGTAGCAGAAAGAACCCCAAACTCAAAGTAAAAAGATCTGAGTTCAAATCCTAGCACCATCATTTAGTAGTTGTGTTGATGGGGTAATGGGACCAGGACCCTGAACTTTCCTATACATCTTCAACTGCCCACATCACTGGCAACTGGCCTACCCACCCCCTCCCCAACTTGATTACTTATTTAGTCTACTTGATACCCATTAATCCCATGTAGATCTTTGGAACCTGGCCCACCTCTGGCTATTTACCACTCCTTAATCCCATCCAAATTTTCTCAGTCTTTTTTTTTTCTTTTAAGTATCTGTCCCATCCTCATCAAAAACTTGCAGATTCACTAGGAACTCTGCTCTCTCCTATTGGCGTTACAATAGTGGGATTCACACAGAATCTAGCCTGTTTCTATTGGCATCACAAATAAACCTTGCTACTTTGACTGAAAGGAGACTTGAGTGGGCAAATTCTTCTGAGGCAGACCCTTTGCATTTCAAGGTTCCAGCTCCCCAAACTGCAGTAGTGTAACCCCAGACTTCCCCTCTCAGAACCTTTATTTACTCATTTATGAATCTTGTTCCACAAGGTTACCGTGAAGAGAATGCTTGTTCAAAGAATGGAAAATGTAGGTTATAATTATTATATTCACAAAATCAAAGATCTAGAGTTGTGAGGGAACTTAGAGGTCATTTAGTTTACAACAAACCTGGGAGGATAAAAAAGAAAACTAACCAATATATAACTATAATGACTGAGAAAAGTTTTTCAAAGTACCTCTTGCCATTCTTTGCAGATATGGATGACTATGGGTGTAATATATAGTATATACTCTCAGTTACTTGATTTTGCTAAATTGCTTTTTTCCCCCTTTTTAATTCTTTGTAACAAGAGATAGCTCACTGGATAGAGGAAGGGATATGTTTGGAAAATAAAGGTGATATAAAAGGGGAAAAAAATCATCGCAGAAAAAAGAGACACCGTAATGACTACTTTATCATTCTGAATTCAAGAACCGTTCTGCTTGAGGGAGAAATAAATGTACAAACTAACCTAGCGTCCTTATATCCTAAGACATCCTTCTAACACAAAATATTTGAAGTAATATTGACAGTCATCTTGAGCAAGGCAAATTTTATACTAAGATAAAACATAGTTACACAGTTTCGAATTAACATTCTACTTCCCCAGAATGAGTCACTTAATCTTTCAGGATGCCCCTAGTGAATCATTCTAATAAAACTACTCAATGTCTCTTAGACCATTCCCTTCGAGGGCTTCCCCACCCCCACCCCCACCCCCACTCCCACCCCTCCCAATTTGGTCAGGAGTGATCTGAAGTAATAGGCCAACATCCCAATCTCTTCAGGAAATGGAGAAAGAGGGCACTGCCCTTAGGTGAGTCATTACTCTAATGCCTTGAGGTAGATTAATCAAGGGTTCTTAACCCTGGCCCAGGTCTGGTCAGTTGCCCTGATTACTTCAAGGGAGGAGGCCTTGCTGCTGATTTGGAAAGCAAGAATCCAGTTTCAGAACTGATAGTTAAAGAAAGACAAAAAGGTGAGAAGTATTCTTTCAGACTGATCCGAAGACCAGATTAATGTAAATTTAAAACGCTTTCTTCATATTTCTAAAAGGAGTTGTCTGCTTCCACAATCTCAATTTTAAAAAATTTCAAGGGCAAAAAAGAACTACTCTAACTTCTTTGTTTTGTCAACAGGGTTACTAAATTCTGGAGGAGAAAAGAGTGTCCAACCGAGGTCACGTAGCATTAATTAAGAGTAGGTTAGGGCCAGGACCCAGTTGCTCTGGCTCTCAGAGTGTACTTGTCTTTCCAAAACTGTTCAGTAGTCTTTTGAGTCTGACTTGCCTAATCTGACTAATAAAGTAATGATTCCATGTGGATAGTTTACAATAAAGTATTTTCCATCTGAGCCCAAAAATGCTGTAAAATGTTGGGGGGGGGGGGAAGGGGAGAGAAGATGGGCCTAAATGGCCTTTGCAGTCCTTCCTGGGTATAGGCTTAGGATCCTCTGATGAAGACCACAGAATGTTTTCCCCAGCAATGAGTCTTCATTCCAACCCAGGGGGTGAGCCATGAAACTGCTGACCACTGCAGTTTTCAGAAGACAGCTCAGATCCCATCTGCAGCTTCCAAGATAGCTGCTTCTACATCTGTTCCTCTCCGTAGTTCCAGTTCATTTGTGTGCTGTCTTGCTAGTAAAAAGTATTTTAAACTCATGGTAGAAGTTTTTGGGGGTGCTTGAACCAGCAGCCCGTGAAGCTGGGGAAAAACCCAGAACTGGAGGCAGGAGACCTTGATTCTGGTTTACAAAAATGTGCATTGTGTGGTGTGGTTTGCAAAGCACTTGATTATCCGTTTTCTCATTGGGTCCTCCCAACAGCCTGGTGAAGCAGATTGTTCTTCCCAGATTACTAACCCCAATTTGCAAAGGCTGATGTGGTGTTGTAGAAAAGGGGAGGGAAAGGGGAAATTTCAAATCCTAACTTTGTCAGTTACTACTTGGGTGACCTTGGACAAATCATTTCTCCTCCCAGTGCCTCAGCTTCCTCATCTGTAGAATAAAAAAGCTCTGGGGTCCTTCCTAGATCTAAATCTATGAGCCTAGTCTGGGTTCTATTACTGATTTAATTTGTGATTTTAGATAACTCCCCTTTGCCTCTCTGGAACTGAAGGGGTGGCACTAAGACATAGCTAAACTCCCTTACAGCTCCTTATGGTTACAATGGGCACCCTGATTATTGGGCAGCTGCCGCCATCTAGTGGTACAGGCCCTCATGGTTGTGTGGCGTCACACCTGGCTTACTTCCCTCAGGCCACCAGTTTTACTTGGAATTTGGGAACTGTTTAGAGGTTTAGGAAAGTACTTTGGTCAGAATCCTCCTAACATCTAAGTTGCACACCGTCTCCCTTTTGACTGGGTTGTCAGGGTATCAGGTGCTGTTAAATTGTAAGCTCCCTGAAGGTAGGGGCTGTCTCTGTCTTATTTGTAGCCCCAGAACTTAGCACAATGCCTGGAATATAGTTGTGTCATATAAGTGTTAGCTGCAGTTGTTGTTATAATAGAGCTGTCCTCAGCACCCGGAGCCCCATGTGCCATAGATTTATGCTTTGGAAGTTTCTCCTGGCTTCATTTTAATAAGAGTCCTGAAGTGGGAGCCAGGAGACCCACTTCCCTGCTGTGTGACTTTATATACTTGTCCCCTCCCTGGGCTCCTCTGTTCAATCAAAGATAACCTCTCTGGATCCTCCTACCTTTAATAATAATGGAAAAATCAATCAAAATCACTTCTTATGTACCTCAAGACCATGAAAGAGCTTACACTCTAATACAGGGTTTCTTAATCTTTTTGGTGTCATGGATCCATTTATCAGTCTGGTGAAGTCTATACACCTCTTCTCAGAACAGTATTTTTAAATACAAAGGAAACTAATTATCTTGAACTACAGTTATTTTTGTATATACATATATACATGTACACATATATACATATATATAAACACAAGTTCACAAACATCAGGTGAAGAGTGCTTGTTCTAATGGGAAGAACAATGTGGGTACATGCAAGATACGTACAGGGAAAAGTTACCTGAGAGCTGAAAGTACTAGCAGCTAAGAGGACTGGGAAAAGCCTCATGCCAAAGGCTGCATTTGAACCGAATCCATCAAGAAGGCAGAGATTCTAAGAACCAGAGACGAGAAGAGAAAGCATTCCAGGTATGGATGACTGCCAGAACAAAGGCATGGAGACCAAAGATGGAGTGTCACAGGTGAAGAATGACAAATAGACCAGTATGGCAAGACTTTTAAGAGTTTTTGTTGGAAAATAATGTATAAGAAGAGTAGAGATAAAGGAAGAGCCAGACTGTGCAGTTTTCAATGACAGTGGAATTCATATTTGATCCTAGAGATAAGAGTGAGCCACAGATTGGTCTCTTGAATAGTGGGATGGGAGGGGTAGGGTGAGGTTTGATATGATCAGACCTTGGCATTAGGAAAATTATTTTGGCAACTATAAGGAAGATGGACTGGAGTGGGGACAGAGAGGAGGCAAGGAGATTGGTTAGAAGGAATGTGGTAATAGTCCAAGAGAGAAATAAAGTACAGATACTCATATAGACAGCACCCTAGTCAAGGCCCCCATCTTTACTGATTTGAGAGATATTGTGGAGGTAGGAACAACAAGATCTGGCAACCAATTGGATGATATACGACGGGTGAATGAAGGTGAGGAGTCAAGTTTGCACCGAGGTTGGAGGCAGGTGGTTCTCTCAACAATAACAGGGAAGTTAAGAAGAGGGAAGGATTGGGGGAGAAGAGAATGAGTTCTCTTTTGGGCATGTTGAGTTCAAGATGACTGTGGGACATCCAGTTTATAGTCAGTTGGTGACGTGGGACTGTAGCTCAGGACAGAGACTGAGGGCCATCTGCACGGAGATGACGACAATAATGATAAGGTGATTCATAATCGCAGAGCAATCTGAGGCTTACAAAGACAATGTCCCCAAAACCCCATGGCCAAAAGTAGACACACAACTATTTACAAAGAAGACAAACTCAGAGGGGGCACTTGGCTCAGAGGCAGCAGCTGGAAAGCGCTAGAGCCAGGGTTCAAATCTAGAGTTAGTGTTTTCTCACTCTAGAACACTGCTTTCTCCATTTCCAGGCTGCTGCTGACATGTTCCCATGGGAACAGCCTCCACTTCCACAAATACTAGAGGAAAGGAATTTGTTTCAGTTAGAACCTAAAACCCCAATTTATTCAAATCAGGCTGGTGACACCATACTCATACCCTCGGCCCTAGGGCTCTAGACACAAACTATGGTCTATAGGTTTTCCTATGCAGAGTCCAATGCCTCTGCCTGGAAGGCTGGGCAAAGGACATACCTTAGGGGCTGCCAGGTCTTTGCCACCCCCACCCCCACCACTTTAACCCAAGTCATGGTCCCATTGAGACCCCTGGACTGTGTGAACCAGAGGTCCCAAACCCAGAGTTTAAAGTGCCCAAGCCCACAAATGTGTTGCCTAACAGGAATGTGTGCTGTGAGTCACAAGCCTGAGTAGTAACCACAAGGGAGTTTGTGTTTTCTCTCATATGTGGGCAGACAAGGATCCAGCCCTCCTGTTATATCCACCCACGGATTTGTGTTGGTAGAGTTAGAATTCAGAACCTCAGCAGAAACTCCAGATTTGCTTGCCCAAGTATGTTCTATAGAAATAATATTTAGCTAGTTTTTCCTTCATCTTATTTTTATTAACTTTTTGTTTGTATATAACACTTTCATTTCTGAATATATCCCTCCTTCTTTGCCTACCTCCTGAGATATTCCTTGTAATAAATATTTCAAATGGAGAGAAAAAACGAAGTGAGCAAAACCAACTGTTTCAGTCAGTAAACGAAATATTCAAACCCCAGATCTTCCCCCCTTCCAAAAGGAAAGGGAGGTGCATTTTCTCAATTGTTCTGTGGCTAAGCCCCATCTTTCTAATTACACATATTTAGTTAGCTTTTAATGAAAATAATGGTAGTTCCATTTCTATAGCAATTTTAAGGTTTTCAAAGTGCTCTCTTCACAACAGCTTTGAGGGAGACAGGGCATGCATTAGCATTTCCATTATTAAAAAGAGGAAATTACACTCAAACAGAGGAAATTATTTTGCCCATGTCCACACAGCTAATTAAGTACAGAGGCCAAACCCAAGTTTCTTGACTCCATGTCCAGAGCTCTTTCCACAAATTTCTTCCGTTCAACCCAGTCAGATGGGACCTCAGCAGCCGGCTATGAGCTCCTACCTAAATAAGTATGGCCTTCCCAGGATCCCCAACCTAACAACGAGTAATTCTGTTGAAGGGTTCTTGGGATTACCATCTCCCGAGACTACTTTTTCCACTCTGGGCCAGTTAGAATTGCCAGGAAGTTCCGCCTTACATAGCACAGGAATAATCTGCACCTTGGCAGCTCCTAGTTCTACCCTCGCCAAGCAAAACGAGTTTGGACAGGAGAGAGTCGGGGGCGGAAGGAGGGGGGAGGAGATGAGTTCTATTTTTTTCCCAAATTTGGGGACAGTGACTCCAAAGATGGGTGACCCAGACAAGACCTCTGGGGACAGATGTCCCAGGTTCCTTAGTGCTGTTTTGGAGCTGGAGAGAGGAGAGAGAATGTCCTGGCCCGGGAGGGAGGGGGAGTTCTTTGAAGGTGTGGCTCTCCCGTGTCCAAGTGTATTTTGTTGTAGAAATAAAGCTGCCTCTCTCCCAAGCAGCCAGGTGAAGGGGGAGGCAGGGCGGATTCTGCATCCCACTCTTACTCAACACAGGAGGACCCCACCGGCAGCAAGAGACCTTGGACTGAAAGCCACTAGGGGAGACGAAGTCGGCTGGGGCTGCGCATGCACAGAGCAATCCTTCGGGCAGGAGGCGAGAGGATAGAGGAGCAGAGAAACAACGGGGGATGAAGCCAGAAAGCAGAAGCGGGGAGGGGGTGCCAGGAATGAATTGGGATAGGTTGGACGTGGTGGAGCTCGAAGAGGTCGGGCCCAGGACTGAATGGGAAAGTGGGGCAAGAAGCAGGTCTAGGATTGGGATGGGCGGGGCCAGGACTACTGGACTGAGATAAGCGGGAACTGTCGTAGGGAGGGATCCAGCCCAGGACTGGATGGGAAGTGGAGCAAGAAGCCGATCTAGGACTAGGATGGGCAGGAATGAGGTGAGGGTGGGCGGGGCCAGGATTAAACAGGGATGGGTGGGGCCTGGTGTAGGGAGTGCCCAGGCTCAGGATTGGATGAGAGTTGGAGCGAGAAGCAGGACTAAGAATAGAATGGGTGGGGATTAAGTCATGGGGGCGGGGCTAGGAATGAGAGGTGGGGCCAGGACTGGGAGGAGCCAGCCTCTGCTCAGCTCCCTATTCCTAGCGGACTCTGCCAGGGATCTTCCCCAGGCGCCATGGCCTCAGAGGGACACAGCAAGGAGGAGACCTTGTCCCTGCGGAGGCAGCTTATCGGGTAGGAGGGTGCACAGAGGGAACGGGGACCTAGGACTTGGTCTCTGCGGAGCCCCGAGTGGGGTCCAGGGGAGGTCAGGTCCGGCCAGGCCAGGGTGCCACGTGGACAGCAAGGGTGGGCTCCCGCAGTCAGCTCGCGGGGCACCCTCAACCCTAGCCCACCGTCCTCCTCCCTCCGCTCCCATTCACCCCAAGTCTCCGCCAGTGCCTGAGCGAGAGTGCCCTGTGCAACAGCTGCTCTTGGACACCTCCAGGATGGGGAGCTCACTACTCCTCAGACCACTGGTTCCAACTCTTGGGCAGCTCTAATTGTCAGGAAGCTTTTCTTTGACATCGAGGTTAATTTTGCCTCTTTCAACTTTTGCCCATTCCTCCGAATTCAGTTCTCAGGGACCAGGCAGAACAAGCCTAATTTCTCCTCTCTTAGTGACAGCCCTTCGTAGACTTCAAGGCTTTGGGGAAGGGGAACTGGGCTTGCACTAGGAAGATTACGGTTCAGTTCTTATCCAGGGGTAGCTGAACTTCTTTTTAAAAATACTTTAATAACATTCTATTAATATAATTGGTTTCCTTTGTAATTCGTGTATCTTATTTGCTGCATTTGGAAACATTGTGAGAAAATGTCCATAGGCTTCACCAGATGCACAGAGGGGTCCTTGACAGTTAAAAGGTTAAGAATCTCTGCCTCAAGCAGGTCAACCTCTGACTCCGGATCCCTGACCCTCAGACTTGGCATGGCCTTCAGAGTTTCAAGTCCAGTAGGTAACATAAGCAGGAATTCCTTCTAGACAAGTGGTCATGGAGCCTTTACTTGAAGCTGTCTGGGGAAAGGAAACCCAAGGCTTCCTAGAACCAGCCTGCCTCACTTGGAGTAGCTCTAATTGTCAGCCAGTCAATAAACATTTATTAATCATTCACTTGTGTAGGAGGCCCTGTGCTAAGCACTGGAGATACAAAGATAGGTTAAAAAAAAAAAAAAACCCAGTCCCTGTCCTCAAGAAAATCACAGTCTGATGCAGGAGACATGTAAACTATGTACAAACAAGCCATATACAGAATAAACTGTAAATAATCAGCAGAGAATTGAGAGAGATCAGGAAAGGCTTCCTTGTAGGTGGTAGAATTTTAACTAGGACTTGAAGGAGTCCAGAAGCCATTAGGTGGAGATGAGGAGGGAGAGCATTCCAGGAATGGGAGACAGACAAATAAAATGCCCCGGGATGGGAGATGGAGATCTTGGAGCAGCCAAGAAGAGGCCGGTGTCACTAGATTGAAGAGTACAGTGAGGAAGGGGCATAAAATGTAAGGCTGAAAAGGGCAGGGGGTGGTATAGGAGCAGATTATGCAGTCCATTAAATGCCCACAGAGGATTTTATATTTGATCGTGGAGGAGACAGGGGGCCAACGGAGTTTACTGAGCAAGGAAGTTGGGAGTGGGTGGGGAGGAAGTTGGATTGGTGCTTTAGGAAACCCACTTTGGTGGCTGAGGAGGATGGGCTAGAGTGGGGAGAGCCTTGTGGCAGCCAGACCCACCAGCAGACTATCAAAATAGTCCCTCCTTAAAGTAATGAGGGCCTGAACCAAGGCAGTAACAGGGTCACAGAGGAGAAGGGACCATATGTGAGAGATGTTACACAAGTAAAATCCACGGGCCTTGGCAAAAGAATGACTATGGGGGAGAGGGGGAAGATAGTAACGAATTGAGAATGGCATTTGAGTTGGGAGCCTGGGAAACTGGGAAGATGGTGGTGCCCTCAACAATAACAGGGAAGTTTGGAAGGGGAGAAGGTTAGGGGAGAAAGTTCAGTTTGGGGCATGTCTACAAGAAATGTTAGGAAGTTTTTCTTCACATCCAGTCTAAACCTGTCCTTTGCAATTTCTACCCGTGGCTCCTACTTCTTCTCTTAGCCAGGCAGAGCATGTCTAAGATCCATTCCCCACCCCCATTTAATAAGATAATAGGTGTAAAGTACTTGGCAAACTTTAAGTCACTGCATACATAAATGTTAATTGTTGAGAGGGTGGCAGGGGAAGGGAGAAGGCAGTTATTGCCAGGCTCAGTGTTCCCAAAGCTTCTCACCTGTTACCTGTGCTATAAATTCAAGACACTTCAGCACCCAGTTTTCCCTTCTCTGGCTATCTGCTTTATCACTGTCCTTCCTAAAAGGTGGTATCTGCCCAGGCTCCATCAGAAGTACTACATCCACTACAGGCATCCACTCCCTATGTCCCTAGATCCCTCACTCCTTTACCCCAGTTCTTCTCATTTATCCTGTCTCCTCTCACTCCCCTTGACTACACTCAATATATATGTCTCTTATAGTGCCCCAAATACTTATCACATATTTTTCATGTACTGTCTACTTCCTGGACTCTTCAGTCCTTGGTCACAAACTCTCATGTACACTTTCCTCTAAGCTTCCCCTACCTCTACCCCAAACACCCCACATGCCCTGCTCCTTAGGTCCCCCAGACTCCCCAACCCTGTCCTCCTCAGCTTTCCCCAAGCCCCCTCATCCCTAATCCTACACAGACTCTAGCCCCAAACTTCCCCAGAGATGCCCCCTACCTCCTTCCCCCCACCCATGCCCCTCTTCCAAAACCATTCTGACCTTCCTTCCAACTGCAGACGCAGCAGCCCCTCATCTGCCCTCCATCCCAACTACTACTGTCTTACACCATTCCCCTCTACCATTTACCGGCCACTCTCAGCCAAACTATTCCCTATCCCCCATGCCAAAATTCACACACAAACCCCCCTCTCCACTCACTTCCCTATCCGAATCTCCCTCTGCACATATCTTCCTCCCATCCAACCCCTTCCTCCATACTTCCTTCACAGTCCTGTCTGTTTCCACACTGGCCCAACTTCCTAGCTCCAATATACACTCTTCAGTAACCTCCCCCACCATCCTTTCCAAATCCTAATGCAGTTTATAGAACCACTAACCACCCTCTACCCCGTTCCATGCCAGGACCCTTCAAACCTGTTTCCCATATACACAGCCTCCCCCAACCTCTTAATCTGCCCCTTATAAACACATCTTTTTTTCCTCCACATGTGCTCTACTTCAAAATTCTCCCCCCTTACCTCCACTCACTCAGGGCCCTATATCTCCCTGCCCTTAGCACCCTCTTTCTGGTCTTCTTTTTCCCAACCTCCTACTGTCCTTCCCCCTCCATCCTTAACAACTGCCCCCCCTTCATTCATATATTCATTCAGTCATCACCTACAAAGGTAGTTAAGAGAGGGCCTCATGCCTAACCCCTGTCCTTAACACCTTCCCCCATAGTCCCACATAGCTGGTCCTCAGCATCACAGGCTGCAGAGGCTCCAGAACCTTCCCTTCCTCACTCTGGGGTGCCCCAAACCCAGCTCTTCACACCTAACTGCCCACTGCTCACTCCTCTTCCTCTCAGACCTTTTCCTGGCTTCCATGTCCCGGTCCCTGACCTTGCCAGAGTGGAGCTCATGTCCTTACTACCCTCCTCCTTCCCTAGGTAGATACACACTTGTAGGAGGAGCAGGTTGTAGCTTGGTCTCAGGTCAGTACCCTCTACCTCCCCCTCAAGAGAACTAGGCAGAGGATTCCAAGGTCTTTGGCCTAGGATCTGGGGATCTCCCCTCTTCCATCCTGAAGCTGCTACTTTGCCATGCTGTCAGCACTTCTGTTTTGCCTGTAAGGACACAGGAAACACAGGACCAAAGGTACAAGAGGAGTTTTTAGGAGGGCTCTTGCTAGCAGTGAGTGATGGTGGTCACCACATGTGGGAGGGGCTGCCTGCCATCAACCAGGGCCAGTTTCCTTCCTGGGCTGGGGAAGGGGTAGAACTGTTGGGTGAGGGTATGCTGATGGGGTGTTTGGGGAATCCAGCAGCCAGGGATCTGAGTGGGGAAAGCTTTTCTTGGAAAACTTTTTTAAAAAGCTAACTCAGTCAAGGCTTTCCTGAGCAGTTCTAGTATATGAATATCTCAAAGGCCACATCTTTCATAAGGCCTTTTCTCTAAGTGCTAGCCCCCCTCCTCACACCACCTCCTCTCTCCCAACTCTTTTATAAAAAAAACCCCACATATCCTGTATTTACTTATCTGTGAACATGCTATATCCCTCTGGAGAACATAAACTTGAAGACAGAGACTGCCTTGTGTTATGAATGACTGGCCTTCAGTTGGTATTTAACAAATGCTTGTTTTCTGTTTTTAAACATATCCTGTATTTACTTACCTGTCAACATGTATTATCCCTGGAAAATATAAGATCCTTGAAGCCTGGCATTATCTTACTTTTATATTTCTATTGTGAGTGTTTGATATTCAGTAGGTCCATAATAAATGCTCATTGATTAATTGATTCTCAAAGAGTTGGGAGACTGAGGTCAAACAAACAGTCCCTGGGCACTATGGTCAGGGCCACACACATTTAGAGCTATATGGGACCTCGGAGATCATCAGGTCTAACCCCTCTCATTTAGGATGTGAACCCAAGTCCTCTGACTCTGGATCCCCATCCTCCAGGGAACAAAACACTCACCTTTAGGTAGCTCCCTAAGATTTATCCAGTGCCTTCTCCACAACTGACCCTGTGGTAGTTGTGTGTAGCACAAATGTGATTATCCCCATTTCACAGATGAGGAAAAGAGACTCAGAAATGACTTACCTTGGACCCTAGAACTTGGAGGGGTCACTGCCATAAGACTACAGCTTCCTTCTGACTCCATAGCCAGACTTCATCTGCTAGGTCACACTGTATGTATGGGCAAGGGTAGAAATATGGGCAGGGTATTCCTCACATGAAGAAACAGACACAGAGGAAGAAGCCTCATTCTCTGGGGCGTGACCCAGCTCTTTTCCCATTGCTCCACATTATTGCTCCAGGAACACTGCAGACTTCAAAGAGAGTTTGAAGAGAAGCTGACTGGCTCCTCAGCCTCAATCCTCCTATAGATATCAGCAACTCCATTGGGTTCAAGGGCCTGACCCCGTCCATCCCCGGGGCTCAGAACTTGATTTTATCAACCAATTAAATTTGTAAATGATAATTCCTATGTTGTTGTTATTCATTTGTTTTAGTTATGTCTGACTCTTTGTGAGTTTTCTGGGCATGGATACTGGAGTGGTTTACCATTTCCTTCTCCAGCTCATTTTACAGATGAGGAAACTGAGGCAAACAAGGTTAAGTGACTTGCCCAGGGTCACACAGCTAGTGAGTGTCAGAGGCCAGATTTGAACTCAGGAAAATGAGTCTTCCTATCTCTATCCACTAGGTCACTTACCATGCATGCTGTTTCCTTATGAACCACTGCTTAAAACACAAGAATGATGGGTTCTTGGCAAGAAGTGAAGTGTGCTTTAACCAGGGCTGATAAAAGTCCTATTTGCTTGGAGTGCTACATCTAATTGAGAAGACTATAGACAGAAAAGAGTGGAGGAGGGAGACCACTGCCCTCAGAGATCTGACAAGCCAGGTACCCCAGAGAACAGCACATATAACACAGGAGAAGGAAGAGCAGAGGGGAGGACTAGCCATTCCCAGAACACAGCAGCCAGGAAGAGTGGGCAGTGAAACCACAGCCTCAGATGCAGACAAACGAATACACAAAGGGACGAGTTAGGTACACTGGACATCCTAAGGCAAGGAGACACCCTGGCCATGGTTCAAGGAGCCTTTTACTTCTGTGCTCTCTCTTTGCAGCTCTTCCTGCAGGCTTTTTTTTTCTGAGGACCCTGTGAAGATCGTGCGGGCCCAAGGCCAGTACATGTACGATGAGAAGGGAGTGGAGTACATTGACTGTATCAACAATGTGGCTCATGGTAGGTGCCAGGAAAGCAGCTCAAAAACCAAGGACTCCTGGGACCGTGGAGAGCAGCTGGTAGTGCCCAGTTGTCTCCTGTCCTGCCAAGGACCCTTTTTAACCCCTGATTTGACTTGGGATCATAGATGTAGGCAGGGATGGGGAGGGAACCTGCTCACCATAAGGTCTCCTAATCCCATAAGTGTGGCCTTAAGGCTCCAGGTTCCCCACCCCTGACCTAGAGCTTTTTAGTTCAGCCCCTTCTCTTTCCAGATGAGAAAGCTAAGGCCCAAAAAGGTTTAGGTGGCTTCTCCAGAGCCAGGATTTGGAAGAAGGTCTTTTGACTCCAAATTTAATACTCTGCTCTTCTTCATGGTGTACTTTCAGTATTTATCCCTTAGATCTCACTCACACCACAACCTGTTTATCTTTCTGGTATCTTGAGGGTCCCCCCCTTTTTTTGAGACAGTCATTGTTAAGTGACTTGCCCTGGGTCACGCAAACTAATATCAGTGGCAGGATTAGAACTCAGGTCCTCTTGCCTCTGTGCACTCCCCTCTTTTGTTAAGCATCTTTTCTCTTGGACACTCATGACCTCCTCTTCTGGGGTAAAGAGCAGCCAGGCTTCTCTCTAGCCTCTACTTGCTCCACATGGTTGGGAAGGGATGGGACAGAATGACCCAACCTAGCTGCTGGAGAAGGGCTGGGTGATATGATTGAGAGGGAAGCTGAGTCCTTCCAGGGCAACCTCAGCTCTGCCCTCTCACTCTGGCCCCTTTCAGTCGGGCATTGCCACCCTCACGTGGTCCAGGCTGCACATGAACAAAATCTAGTGTTAAACACCAACAGCCGCTTCCTGCATGACAACATAGTGGATTACGCTCAGAGGCTGTCGAGGACGTTGCCCAAGGAGCTCAGTGTGTTCTACTTCCTGAACTCAGGGTAAGTTTCTGAGCCATCAGGGATGTCCCCCTCCCCCTCCCCCCAAAGAGGGCTATACCTTGTGAACCAAGCCAGGGAAGGGTAAGCTCCTTTTAGGGCAGGGACTGGTTTTTTGTCTCAGTATCTTGTGTCTAGCACAGATCCTGAAAATAGGAGGCATTTAATAAATAAATGCTCATTGATTGAGTGAGCCTCTACAATGTGGGAAGCAAACAGCTAGGTGGCACAAGCTGTCATCAGGCTAGACCGGGAGTCAGGAAGACCTGAGTTCAAATCTGGCCTCACATACTAGCTGTGTGATCCTGGGCAAGTCACTTTAACTCTGTTTGCCTCGGTTTCCCCATCTGTAAAATGCGCTAAAAAAAAGAAATGGCAAACCACTCCAGTATCTTTGCCAAGAAAACCCCAAACAGAGTCATGAAGAGTCGGACAGGACTGAAGAAAAATGGTTTGAGACCCTATCCTACATGATACCACCCTGTCTTTCCAGCCTTGCCTGACACTCCTGCCCTCTCTACACTCAGCACACTAACCCAGCCGAACTCTTTCTGGCCCCTGTCTTTGTCCCCCTTATTCCCTGTCCTTGGAATAGCTCCCTTCTCCCCCCACTCTCCAACCTTTGAATTCCCACACCCAGCATCTCCTTTGCCACAGTCTCCCAGTGCCTTAGGAGAGAGACAGCTTCATTTTTGTCTTTGCATCCTCAGCATAGAACACAGCGCCAAGGTCAATTTTTCTTTAATCTAGACTTGGGATTTTGTTGATGGAAGAGCTCTCGGGGTAAGCTCCTTCTACCCTAGCAGAGTCTTAGAGAACTGCCCAGAGCCCTGAGAGGTTGTGACTCATCAAGGATCACACCCCCAGGGTGTGTTGGGTGGGACCTGAGCCCTAGTCTTCTGGACCCCCGCCAGGCCCAAACTGCCTGTTTTCCTGGCTAGCAGAGCCATGTTTAACTTATGCTTGATGAATTGAATTGTTGAAATGAACTTTCCCTTGTTACTAATCAATTGACCTCCATTTATTAAGTGTTGGGGGGATACAAAAAGAGGCAGAAGACATTCTGTTCCCTCAAGGAGCTTACATTTTAACGGTGGAGACAAGAAGCAAACAAATATGTACAAAGCAGGCTACATACCTAATAAATAGGAGATAATCAAGGAGAGAAGAGACTGGTATTAGGCAGGAACTGAGTCATGAAGTGATGAAGGGCTACACCAGTGGGAGCAATGTCAGAGGAAAGAAGAGGGCATATTTGGGAAATGTTGCAAAGGAAATCATCAGGACTTGGCAACAGTTTGGATATGGAGGAGTGAGAGATAGTGGCTGGGGGGATGTAGGGAAGTTAGGAAGTGGGGAGGGTTTGGAGGAAAAGATGAGTTCTGATTTGGACACACTGAGTCTCAAATATCCAGTTTGAGATGGTTGAAAGGCGGCTGAAAATTGGAGGTGGGCAGAGAGTTTGAGGATATGTAGTGGATCTATCTGAGGATTCTCAGTGGAGAGATGGGAATGAAATCCACAGGAGCCAAATCCACAAGACCACCAAGTAAAACAGTATAGAGGGAGAAGTCCCAGGATAATAGTCTTAGAGACACCGATGGTTAAAAGGTGTGATCTGGATGATGGTCCATCAAAGGAGGCAGAGAAGGCTCAGCCAGCAAGGTAGGAAGAGAACCAGAAGGCGGTGTCCCGAAAATCTAGAGGAGAGAGTGTCGAGGAGGAGGAAGTGATCAACAGTGTCAGAAGCTACAGAAAGGCCGAGGAAAATGATGGCTGAGAAAAGGCCACTGAATTTGACAACTAAGAGATCATTAATGACTTTGGGGAGACCAGTTTGGGTGGAATGATAAGGTCAGAAGCTAGACTGTAACAGGTAGGGAAGAGAATAAGAGAAGGGAAAGTGGAGGCACTGATTGCTAACGGCCTTTTGGAGGAGATTAGCTACAAAGGGCAGAGGAGATACAGGACAATAGTTAGAGATGGAAGGATCAAGCCGGAGTCTTTTCAAGGTTGGGGAGAGAGTAGGCAGTAAAGAGGGAGAAACTGGAAATAATGAAAGAGCAGAGACGATAGAGGGACACTGTGTTGGAGGGAAAGGGATCACTTCAACAAGTCGTAGGATGAGCCTGGGTAAGGAGTAAGGCCTCTTCACCAGGGTTAGTGGCAGAAGGCGCCTATGTGATAGGAGATAAGGGAGGAGAGGACCTCATGGTCAATTACCTCCATTTTTTCTGTAAAATATGAGGCAAAGTTCTCAGCTGACAGTGCGGGGAGAGGGAGATTTGAGGAGACATGAAAAGGTTTGGAAGAGTCACTGTGAAGAGTGGGATGGTGAGTTGGTAAGGAAGGTATAGTAGGATTGCCTAGTAGCAATGAGGGCCTAGTTGAGGTCATATAACATAAATCTGTAGTGGATATAGAACAATTGGGTGACTTTCTCCACTTTCTTTCAGTAGCACAGGTAGGAGTAAAGGTGATGAATGGGAGTGTGATCCATGATCCAAGGTTGGGCATAATATGATGAGGTAGCTAGAGATTAACAAGAGGAGGGCAATGTAGAGTTGAATTGCTTCTCCAAGAGATAAAGATGAGGAAAAGAGGAGAATGGCCAGTGCTGGGGAGATGGTCTGGGAGAGGACTGAGGGGTCGTGGGAATAGAGGTCAGTGCAGACAAAGGGTAAGGTTTTGTAAGGGAAGGCAGAGGGAGAGGTAAAAAGCCAATTGTGGTCAGATAAGAGGATTTTGGAATTCTTTAACGTGGAGATGGTACATTTGGGGGGGCTATCTTTGTGTGCAGCTAGGTAGGGTAGAGAAGTAGCTCATGAGGGATGAGGAACTTGAGGACCTGAGTGGTTAGGGTATTTGAGGGAGAATCAGTATATATGTAGAAGTCCGCTGGTATGAAGACAGGAGTTGGGGAGCAGAGAATAGTTGTGAACCGGCTACTTAACTCATTAAGTATGGGGAGGGGGAGTGTCAGTAGACAACAGTTACTAAGATTTTGATTGGGTGGTAGATGTGAGTAGCATGAACTTTAAAAGATGAAGGGAAGTTTGTTGCCTATGGGACAAGCATTCCAGAGAGTACAAAGGACTGGCATTAGTTTGAAACTTTGAGCTGGGAAGATCATGGTGGATGGGGATGAGCAATCAGGTAGTGGGAGGTAGGAATGGAATGTGAAAGGTAGGACCAGGTGTAAGAATGTTCATCATTAGGTAGAAGACAAGCCCAGGAGGAGATGGGAGATAGCAGTCAGAGGCAGGGTTGCTCCTCTTTTACAGGACTGGAGAGTCTCAGCTGGAGCGGGGAGGAAGAAGTTGCCTGGATTTCAGTTGCTTTGGGGCAGGTGGGAGACGCCTGGCCCAGTCCCTAGCGGCCTTTCCTCGGGAGACATACTATGCTAGCCTGGGTCTGAAATGCCTCTGAGGAGGTTGGCTATGAGGAGGCAGCACAAAGTGATAGACTCCCTGTATAATGAAAGTCCTTCAGGACAGATAGCAGGCCCAGCCTGGCCCCTAGCAGCCTTTTATCAGGAGACACATTGTGCCCAACAGATGAAATGATCTGATATAGCCATTTAAAATAAATTTTCTGGCATACTTATCAAATATTACATACTCTAATTATCTGTGTTTATGTCTTACATCCCTGTTAGACTGTGAATTCCATGAAGGCAGGGACTGAGTCTATCTAAACTTGTTCTGCTCCAGGCCCAGTGTAATAACACTAGGCTCACTGTACATGCTGGAGACAGCACCTGGTTAGTAGTGCTTCTCTGGGGCTGCCCAAAAGAAGCTAGGACCAAAGGCAGCTCAAGCAGGAGGCCACTTCTCCAGGGGGCCTTCCCCAGCCCCTCCAGTCTAGTGCCTCCCTTCTCCATGATTCCCTGTCTGTCCCGTATATTGCTTGTTTCATGAGGTCAGGGCCTGTCTTTTGACTTTTGTATGTGTCCCCAGCATTTAGCATACTACACAGTAAATGTTGATTGTGGAGTAGAAGTGTTCCACAACAAAAGGAAACCTGTAGGGCTGCTGGTCAGCAGTCTAAGTGGTCGTCACCATCTGTTGTAGGTCTGAAGCCAATGACCTGGCCCTGAGGCTGGCTCGCCAGTATACTGGACATCGAGATGTGGTGGTTGTAGACCAGTAAGTGTGCCAGATTCTTCTAAAAAGGTCTGCCAGGAACCTCTGCAAGCCTTTGCTTTCCCCATCCTTAATAAGGAGATAATTATATTCACAGGTCCTACCTCCCAGGACCATTTACCTGTGTGACCTTGGGTGAGTCATTCTCAGTCTGGGTCTCAGTTTCCTCATTTGCAAAATGAGGGAGAATTTGGATTTAGAGGACCTTCCAACTCTAGAGTACACAAATGACCTTAAGTACTTTCTATAGTAATAAATTATTATTACCACTGTTGAAGAAAGACACGGGCTGGAGATAGTTCTTAGGAGTAGAGGGTGGTGACAGTTCTGCATTGATTTCAGATGCCTTACATGAGGAAAGTCTTAAGTAAAGCAGAAAAGATAGGGCACCAGGACCAGTGGGTAACAGGAACAAAGCCTGAGGGGTGGTGGCAAGGTCCCCTACTCCTAGAGAATAATCGTATCCCACATCCACTTTCATCGAGGGCTCCCCTGGGATTGAGAATGGAAAAGTAGCACAGAGGACCCTCCAGGGAGGTGACAATCCCTCTGACGTCTGCACCCATCCCGCTGCATCTGTGTGTAGGACAGAAACAGCCCCAGGAGGCGAAGAATCAGAGCACTGTTATCCCCATTTTACAAATTTTACAAATGCAGAATCTGAGGCCCAGACAGAAGTGACACAGCTCAGGAAGTGTCAGAGTCCGGATTCCTCACCGGGCTTTTTTTCTGGAGGCCTGAGCCAGGTAAGGCGTGCCAGGTCCAGGAGGATGCTGCCAAGCCTGAGGAGTCATCGAGGGCAGCCCTACCCAGTTCAGAGTTGTCTGTGTGGCTCACACAGAGCGGTGTCCCCTGGGGGCTGTGCAGGGCCTGTGGCTCTGGGGAAGGGCTGATCCTTCCTTTTCTCTTCAGTGCTTACCATGGGCACCTGAGCTCTCTGATTGACATAAGCCCTTACAAGTTCCGGAGTCTGGAAGGTCAACAAGAGTGGGTACACGTGGTATGTATCCCTGACCCAGGGCCCTCATGATATTAGTAACAGCTCAGACATGCATCAGGGCCTACTAGATGGAGTCACTTAACTTCCCACTGCCTCAAAGCAACTCTCTAAGACAGCAAGTCAAGTCACAGAGAAGGGGCCAGTACCTACTAGGAGAGGGAATTTCCTTACCTTGAATTCCCCACACTAATGAAGTCTGGACCTGTCCCTCCCTCCACTCACTTTTGTTCATACTCACATAGCCCTTTAAGGTTTACATGTATTATAGCATTTCTATGCATAGGTCCCTCTCCCAGATACCTTCCGAGGGCCCTACCGGGAAGACCACCCAGAGCCAGCCATCGCATACGCGGCAGAGGTGAAGCAGGTGATTGACAGTGCCCAGGAGAAGGGCAGGAAGGTAATGGCTTTGGTACCATGCTTGCTAAAGATGTAGGGCTGTGGGAGCCTCCCAAGACTCTGTGGGAGAAGGTGGTGGGAAGACTGCCAGGACACAGCCACAGGCAGGAAGCTCACAGGGATCACAGCCCAATGGGCCTTGCCGTCTCCTTCCCTAGCAGAGCCCAAGGCAAGCCTGTGCCCTCTGAGTCCTTCAAGGGAAAGTCCTGCCTGTGTACATTGGCTGTTAACACAACCACAGCCCAGCACCTCTCTCTGTCCACAGATAGCGGCCTTTTTTATGGAGTCTTTGCCCAGCGTAGGAGGCCAGATCATTCCCCCAGCTGGCTATTTCCAGAAGGCAGCAGAGTAAGTAGGTCACTGAAGAATTACAGTGGGATGTGGATGAGAGCATCTGTGCCTCACTGAGGGTATCAAATGTGAGAAGTGTTAGTCCCTCAGCCCTTATTCTTGATCACCAGCCTTGGCTAGGACTGTCTGTCAAAAATTCCCAAGGCGATATTCAGTTCCAAGAGCACAGCTCCCACCTCTCAGGAGAGAAGTGGCATACTGTGGGTGCAGAACGAGGTATACATTGTCAGACATGGTCAGTCTTTTGATTTGACTACTGATCTGTTTTAGAAGGGATGGTTCTAGTGGTGGTGGGGAAGTGAGAAGGGGGTAGAGCCGGTAAGAGCAGAGCCATGCAAAACAAAGAGCATCAATAAAACATTTAGGGAAAAATGGTTTAAAAAATTTTATCTCCAGAGATGGAAGGAATCTTAGAAAACTACCACCCCTGGCCCTCCTAAGTTTGAAGATGAGGAAACCGAGGCCCAGGGAAAACATAGGATTGGTGGAAGAAAGGATCTTAGTTAGACTAACTCCTGCCATTTTAACAGATGAGGCCTTGGAAAAAGGAGCAACTCATCCAGGGGCGGCGCGCGCCTGCGCGCGCGCGCACACACACACACACACACACACACACACACACACGATAGTAAAAAAAAATCACAGCCAAGATTTAAACCAGGATCCTTTGATGTTTACAAGGCAATGTGATAGAGTGGAAACCACTCCAGATTTAGTCACCCTCCACCTTGCTTTTCTGCAGGCACATCCGAAGGGCTGGAGGTGTTTTTGTGGCTGACGAGATTCAAGTTGGCTTTGGGAGAGTCGGCAAGCACTTCTGGGCCTTCCAGCTGCAGGGGGAGAACTTTGTCCCTGACATTGTCACCATGGGCAAGCCCATTGGCAATGGCCACCCCATTGCCTGCGTGGCCACAACCGGGGACATCGCCAGTGCCTTTGCAGGCACTGGCGTTGAGTATTTCAACACGGTAAGGAAATCCCTGGGGGTCCACACCCCACCTCTGGGCCCCAGTTGTGGTCTTCTTTCTGAGTGATCCATCCACCCTAAGCCCAGGCTCAGCTAGGTCAGAACAGGGCCAGATTCTCTGGCTCAGCTCCAAAGATGCCAGGCAGAAGAAGCATTTCTAGTGTATGGGGATCAGAAAAAAAAAATTTTCCCCAATAAGACACATGTTCAGCAAATCCTCTGTGTGTGGGCTTCAGGAATTCTTAATGACATTATTACCAGGCATAATAATAACTTCCATCTCTAGAATGCTTTAAGCGTTACAAAATGCTTTCCTCTTACCAACCCTTGGTGGTGGGTGCAGGTATAATTACCTACATTTTACAAATGAGAAAGAAAGCATGAGTGTGTCAGGAAGATCAGGGTTCAAGCCCCACTTCAGATATGTTCTGGCTCTGTGACCCCAGGCAGATCAATTAACCTCTCAGTGAAGACTAATTTGTAGAGCAAATAAATGTTGGCCTACAAGTGAAGGGGTTTCTTCACTAGACCTTCCCTACAATGATGAAATTGCAGGCCGGGTTTAAAAAACAGATGAAGAAATCGCAGCCCCTAAAGGAGCAAGGCTGTGCTCATGTAAGAGTCAGAGGTAGGATATGAGTGCAGGCGTCTCCTGTCTTCAAGGCCTGTACTCTTTCTGCTGTTATCACACCTCTGCAAACCTGGCAGCATTTACCTAGGAGTGGCAGTAGGCTGGTCCCTGGTGACCTCTGCCAGCTTGTGTGACAGCTCATCATATAAAAGCCACTTCTGCTAAAGTGGTCCAGCAACACCCTGGTGTCAAGTGGGCCCCCATCTGGCCCATGGGTGGCCTATAGTGGGATGCCTGAGCCCTGCTAGGGAGAGCTCTCTGCCTGGTCTAGGGAAAGAAGAAACCCAGCTTTTGAAACCCCACTTCTAATGACTACTGCCTGTGTGAAGCTTGGCAAGTTCCCCAACCTCCCCGGGCTCTGCTTTCTTCTTCTATAAAAGGAGGGGCTTGGCCTGAGTGGTCCCCGAGGTTCCCTTCCAGCCTTAGCACTATGAGCCTAGGATGGGGCCAGCAAACGCCCAGTACTTCATTTAATGGAAGACCAGCACTCTGGGAGAGCCCAGCTGTATGAGACAGGGTTCTTGCTTTTAAGGAGTTTACCTGGGAAAACAAGACATTAATCACTAGTCCATGAAAAGTTAACAAAGGGAGAGATAAGGAATAACTGAATGGTGTTTAGGCAAAAAGATATGGTCAGTGGTGAAAGGTCCCCCCCTTCATAAGGCCATACATGAGTAATGGCCCAAAGCCTCAGCCAGACAATAAAAGCTACAGGAGGGAGCAGTCACTGTGGGAATACTTCATCCTGTGCTTATTATGTTCTGTCTTATATTGTAGTTATTCCTGTATTTATATCTCCTTTCGTGTGCTCCAAACCGTGAGGGCAACAACCATGTCCCTTCTATCTTTGCATCTCCCAGACGCTAGGACACCCCTGGCACATGGGAGACACTCTGTGGCCCGGGGTGACCTGGGAAAGCTTTCCAGAGGAGGGAAGGCAGTGACCTGGGCCTCAAAGTGCTCCCAGTTTAGAATTTAGAGATATGGAAAGGGAATGGCATATCACAGCAAAAACATGCCAAAGTTAGAAAGCTTAAAGGTGTCTGAGGTCCAGTAAGGAGCCTCAGACACTTCCTACCAGTGTGACCCTGGCCAAGTCACTTAACCTGTTTGTTTTAATCCACTGGAGAAGAAAATGGCAAGTCAATCCAGTATGCTTTGCCAAGAAAACCTCACGGAGAGTACTGGCATACCATGGTCCATGGGGTCAGAGTCGGACATGACCCCGAGCGACTGAACAACAAAAAGGAATCGTTTGTAAAGGAGCGTCCAGGAAGCTGAGCTGCTCAGAAATAAAGCTGAAAAGGAAGTTAAGGACCATGTTATATTGTCAGAGGACTTTGAACCCAAGGCCACTCTGTAGTTAGAGGGGCGAGCCATTGCAGGTGTGTAGCCAGAAGAATGACATTTTAGAGCCAGATCTGGCCTGCCTGCTCCTTTTTTTGGTATGACCTGGAGCTAGGAGTGGTTTTTACGGTTTGAAATACAATAAATCTTTTAAAAGATAAAAACCACTCTTACTGACAGGCAGTAGGCAGGTGTGGCTCCTGACCAACTCCAACTCGGCTGCAGAGATTGAAAGTTGGAAGGGACCTTAGAACTGAAGACCCTCCATTTGCAGCTGAGGAAATTGTGGCTTGAAGATGGGTGACTTACCTGTGCTCACAGAGCCTGTAAAATATCGAGGCAGAATGTGAACCCAAATTTTCTGACTGCCAAGTCAAATATTTTCTCCACTATGCCATCTATGAGGCCTCTCCTCAAACTGAGGAAGGGGATGGGCTCCTTCCACCCACCCCTGGGCCTGTGGGTGTTACATGACTTACCTACAACCATATTTTTAACTAATAGCAGAGCCTAGACCTCCCATCAGTATTCCAACCTCGACTTCCGCTCTCCCTAGTACTCCGTACTGTCCTATGATATCTCACAGCAAGTTTTCTTAGGAGAATTAGGTAGTGTTTGTAACATCGGTTGGAAGCAGGAGGCTATTTGGGTAGTTGGTGATCATGGGAACAGAGAGGAGAATGGATTACTGATATATCATGAAGAAGGCACCAGTAGTGACTGACTACATGGTGACTGAAATTCTGAGCTGGTTCACAAAGGATGACAGACAGAAGGAACAGGGAGGTTAGGGAGCAGTTGGTTTCTAGGCAAGTTTAGCTCCATTTTCAATGTTCAGTTTTTCTGGGTTAGAAGTCAGGGTTGGAGGTACTCAGGAACTGTGGACTGATGAGTTCTCCAGGGCAGAAATGGCGGTGAGAAGAGACAAAGATCATAATTCTAGGAGCTTCGAACACCAACTAAGTGTTTGTGTTTCAAACACCAACAACAAAAAACAACCTCATTTTACATATAAGGACAAGTGGCTGTGACTTGCCTACAGGTCACACAGGTACTGGGCTAAAGAAAGAGAGCTTTTGCCTAAGGCAGCAAAGCCAAATTTGTACTCCCCATCAAGATTTGGGCCCCTGACACTACACCTCACCTACTCTGATACCTGGCATTCACCCTGAGAACAGCCTTAGAGGGAGGCCTTGGTGTATGTAGTTCAGCTTGGGGAAATGAGCCACTTAAATGACTGCACAGGTGTGGCAAATTAGTGAAATACTACCAGGCGTTGGGAAACCAGGACTACAAGGAATAGGGAGAGTTATGGGAAGCCTTGTATGAATGGGGACAAAGCAGAAAGTAAGCAGAACCCAGAGAATGATTTACCCACTGACTCAAGGCAGACCAAGGTCCCCATCGGGAGTGGATATAAGAGGGTGAGGGGAGCCCAAGTTCTCAGGAATTGTGACATAAGCATCAAAATACCTCCCATTTACATAGTGCTGATGTCTGCACCTAGCACTTTTAAGTTGTACAAAGCAATTCGCTTTTCAATTGAGCTTCACAACCACCCTGTGAGGTAGGTGCTATTATTAGCCCCATTTTACAGCTGAGAAAACTGAGCTTGAGCAAGGGCAGAGTGCCTTGCCCAGGGTCAGACGTCAGTCAGTAACATCTGGGGTTGTCTTTGGACCCGAGTCTCGGCAATCACTCCAGGTCCAGCACTCTAACCACTGCCCCGCACTGCTTCCAGTCCAGAGGTGGTGTCTGGGGATGAGGAGGCAGAGTATCGTGCAGCTATGAGATGAGGGTTTGGACCAGGGGAATGGAGGGGTCGGGGAAGGGGAGTGCTCCAGGGCATTCCCTACTACGAAGCAGCCTCTTGGTCTTAGTGACAGAGGGAAGACACCAACCTACCTTTCAATCAGTCAATCAACAAATATTTATTAAGCGCCCACTAAATGCCAGGTGCCGTGCTGAGCTCTGGGGAATACAAGCGTAAAGAACAGGAACAGGCCCTACTCGCAAGGAGCTTCCACTCTAACAGGAAGAGAAGCACACGCACAAACACAGGCAGCATAAGCATAAAGTGAATAAGCACAAATCAGTACAAAATAGCGCACAGGGAGGGAGGGCACCAGTGGCTGGTGAATGGAGAAGGGGTTCATGCACAAGGTGGTGTCTGAAGGGGAGAGAGGAGGGAGTTGATTCCAGACTCGAGGGCTAGCTGGGACAAAAGCACGGAGACGGGGTGGAGGGTCATGTTGGAAGGGCAGTCTGATGCCCATCTTAATGAGGCAGGGGCCAGCTGGGTTATGAAGGGGTGTTTAAGGAGGAGTTTATCCTAGAGGCAATGGGAAGTCAGTAGAGGTGATCTGAGTCACACTGAGTCACTGTTCTCACTTAAGGAAGCAGTCTAAGTGAAAGGGGATGAGATCTGCGCTAAGGTTAGCTATGTGAGCGAGTGGAGTCAGATTCAGAGAGGTCACAGAAACAAGGTCTGGAAACAGACTGGCTTTGTAGGGGCGAGGGAAGGGCAGGACGTCGAGGCTCGTGCCCAGCTTACAAACCCAGGACACTGGAAGGATGATGGTGCCTTAGACAAGGAAGTTTGGAAGATGGACAGTTGGAGGGCAGGGAGACAGTGGGCTGTTGTTTTGGACATGCTGAACCTGAAGCGTCTCCAGGACATTGTGTGAAATGTACAGTGGGGAAGTAGTTTCTGACATTATCTCCTACTTGCCTCTTACTGGAACCTTATTTTAATTCAAAAAGGGCAGACTAATGTTCTCCACATACCTGAAACACTCCCTGCTAGTGAAACCCATCTTCAAGTTGTCCTGTCCCCTGCCTTCAATACGCTCCCTTTTCCTTTCACACCTCTTGTCCTCATTGCTTATCTGCCCTGAATGCTGTCCCTCATCTCTTGGACTCAGTTTGCAGGAAGTCCTGTTTCCTGTGCAGTGGGTTTGGCAGTCTTGGACGTCCTAGAAAAGGAGCACCTCCAGGCCCACGCTGCCCACGTGGGAGACTTCCTCATGGGGCTGCTCAACCAGCAGAAAGCCAAACATCCCATCATTGGTGATGTCAGGTCAGTTTGATGGTATGGTCCTCAGCCCTGGTCTCGGCCATGCTTTTGGAGGACAGGCAGGACCTTCTCCATAGCCCCAATTCCCCCTCCCTGAGCAGAGCACACAAAGTCTATCACATAACAGTCCTATTGTTCTGTCTCTTCTTTCTGGTGGTCTTACCTATCTGAATTCCATTTCTACTACTAAAATGATCTAGATGATGGGAAGGTTCCCTGGTTCCTTGCCACTGTGCCTGATGTTAGCTATTACAACTATTATTACTGTGAGCTTTCTCATTTCTTGGGGAACAGGGGGCAGACCTGGGCAAGCCAGTGACGTCTTCCTGCCATCCCTTAGGAGTCATTATTGCAGAGTTCTGGAGCTCAAGGATCTGAGTTCAAGTCCTGCTTGACACTTGTGACCTTGGGCAAGTCACAACCTCCCTAAACTTCAATCCCTTCACCTGTAAAATAAAGGGGGTGGCCTAGAGATAGCCTCTGAGGTCTTCTACAGCTCTAGGTCCATGATCCTGTGTACCACAGGGCTTAAAGACTTCATTCATTACTTTTCAAGAGACATGAACTGAATTCCATGCTGTGTCTTCCAAGAAGGGAGAAGGGAGCCAGGCATTCAGTGAGATAAAATGCCATTTTTCCAGGGGTGTTGGATTGTTCATTGGTGTGGACCTGATCAAAGATGAAGCAACAAGGACACCAGCAACAGAGGAAGCTGACTATTTGGTTTCTAGGTATGGAGGTTGTCTTTTTTTTCCTTCCCCTTTAAAATATCTTACTGCTTCTGCACTCTTGTTCCCCAAAAGAGAGGAAATGATAGAACTCTTTCCCTTCTTTGAAGAATGAAGGAACTCTACGGGTGGGGCATACTGCACATGTCACTCATTTGATCTGTTAGTTGGTTTGCTGACCTTTTCCCTCTCTCTTATATTCTTCCTTAGCAGGGATGGTTCTCTGGGTAGGGATGACTTAGAATTGAGGTGGTAAAAAACAAATGTAAAAATTTTTAAATATCTTCCTACACCCATGGGGCATCCCTGTGTTAAAGCTGAGAACAGTCCTGATTGGGAAGGGCAGTTCTCTCTCCCTCCACCCCCAGCCTGTTGCCTCTGCAAGAAATTCAAGGCCTGAAGAGTTTGGAGGGCAGAAGGGAGCATATTAATAAAGAATCTGGTGTTTAAAAAGAAAAAAGCATAAATAAAAGTAATTTGGGGACCAGGGAAAAATTCAGTATGTGTGTACTGTGACCAAGTGGGTTAAGGTGGGGGGCCCCACAGGGCCAGCATCTAAAAGCCATTAATTATGAATCGCTGCTCCAAGAAGCTCTTTCCATAAGCTTGTCCCTGTCAGGAGTACACAAATCCCTGGGAGTTTGGGATTGGGCTGGTCGTTTTTCAATGGGAAGTTTTTCATCCCATATCTGAACTGGGATCCAACTGAATGTTCAGAATCAACTGATCAATCAACCAACAAGCATTTATTAAGTACCTACTATAGCTAGGTTCTGGGGATACAAAGACAAAACAAGAAACAGACCCTGCCCTCAAGGAGCTTACATTCTAATGGGAGAGATTACACATACATAAATAAGAATATACAGAATATAAACATAAGGGAAGCAACTCTCTCAGCACTCCTAAAACTAACTCTCACTCTCCAAAAATACATTTTCCCTGGATCCAGGAGTTTGGAATGGACAAATATCTTTCAAGTCACTGGTAATAACTTATAGCGTTATCAATTTAGAAACCTGTGCTAAGAAAAAGCTGCTCTTTTCTCAGAAACCCACCTCAGACCCCAAAGCATCTGGTAAACATTTTTAGCCTTTAAGGAAAAAAAAAAAAAGAGGAGGGGCAGAGTTTTATCTGATTTGGGATTTCATTTGTATTGGTTGCTCCCCCAGAAGAATTTCCTCTCCCAGTGTAGATCAGCCACTTTCTCCTTAACTTTCCAGTCTTACAGTTGGGGGAAGGGGGGGAGGTACAGAGGCTTAAATGATTTGTTTAGGATCACATGGTCTGAATGTGTCCCCAAATCCAGCTCTTGAGAATTCTTCACCTTCCACTGGGACCCTTCTCAGTCTTAGGAAATAGCATGGTTCCTATACATCTCCTGTGAGTGATGAGTAATTCCTTGGAATGAGAGGATCTGAGTTCAAATCCCAGCTCTGCTATTTATTCCCTGTGTAGGTCACTTCAGCTCCCTGGGCTTGTAAAATGAGAAGGCTGTATCTCTGAGGTCCTTTCCAGCTCTAGCTATAATTCTATAGACTCCTATATGTAGGAACTAGAAATATCCAGACAACCTTATCTGAATCAATCAAGAGCTTTCTTGCCTTGCACTCATTCACCCTTGACTAAACAAGATGGCTCCCACATGATGGCCACATCTCAAAACTTGAAATTGCTCTCATCCCAGGGGAGCTGACCCTTCCCCAAAGTACTTCAGTTTTTGTAGACTTTGGGGCATGGGGGGAGGGTGTGAAATCTGGCCAAACATTTAGAACCCCTAGCTGTGTGTTAACTGTGATGTGTCCTCTCAGGCCTGGATATAATCTCTGGAGCTTCATCCCCAGACAAACACCCATTGTTGGAATCTTGACTGCAAAAAACAACCCTGGGTCACTGGATATTTGGTAGCATGAGCATGGGACTAGGACAATCTCCCCCTCTTCCCTTCTTCATCCTCTCTACAAGCAAGGGAATAGGAGGAAAGCAAAAGACAAACACTCTGCCAGTACTGGCATGGGTTCAGGATAGACCATATGGGAAGCTGACATACAAAATGTTCTTTGTAGCCTTTGCCCTCATTTCAGAACCAGGTTGGTGTGAGGAGACTGATACCTCTGTGCTACCCAAACATATTCTAAAAAGAGAAGCAAAACTTCAACAGATTGCCTTCTCAGAAATTTTTTGTTCTTCCAGGTTAAAAGATGCCCGTATTTTGTTGAGCACTGATGGACCCGGAAGAAATGTCCTGAAATTTAAGCCTCCAATGTGTTTCAACACGGACAATGCCAGAATAATTGTGAACACACTTGACACAATTTTAACAGGTGAGACTTTGGCCAGAATGGTTATTTTAAGTCACTACACTTGGTGATTAACTCATTATTTATTGATGAAATTGGAGTACCTGGAAACAAAACCTCATTTTGCATGACTTGATTTCCAGGCAAGCAAACTACACTAGCAGCAGCATCCTCATCCTTGAAACTCACTTACTGCAGGGCATGATGGTTGAGTTCTCAGGGGAAAGGCTAATCCTGTTGTCCCAGGAGGCAAGGGACACACAGACAAGGAGTTTCTGCGGACTTTAGGTCTAGTATCACTTCTGAATTGATAAGTGGGTTAAAGGAAACCCATTGTGTCTCTGGCTCCTAAAATCTCTAATGGAAGACCTAGATTTATCTTGATATGCCAAGACAGCTTTGCATCTTTAAAGAACCTTTTGTTCTTTCCCCAAATGAAATCTAATTTCATTTAATTCCATCTAAAATTCAGCTTGTCTGTGTTGGACATCTAATTGCAATGGAGCTAACAGGACAGTTGGAAAAACTTGGCTAGTGCAGTGAATGGAGACTGGAAGACCCACATCAGCTATGGCCTCAAGACATTAGTTGTGTGACCCTGGGGCAAGTCACTTAAACTTACTCAGTTTCTTCATCTGTAAAATGGGGTTAATAGCACCTACATTAGGATCAAATGAGGTATTTGTGTTTTGCAAACTTTTATAGCACTATAATCAATGCTAGTGGTTATTATGATGCCACTGGCAAGTAGAGATTACTGTGGGATAGAGGCCGCCGGACTTAGTGGAAAACATCTGCAGACAGACCCTATCGGTCACTGGTGTAATTACAGGGTCAGTCTGCCTTGTTTGTTTCCTGGGCTCTCTCACACTGATGTGAGGAGGGAATCAACCTGAAAGGTAATCCCCAAACCCCCACTTAAATTGGTTCATTTTTTTCGTTTACCACATGCCCATTCCCTTTCTTACTCCCCACCAGCCCCAACCACTTTTATCTTGAAAGCTTAACCAGTTCTGCATGTTAGCTGACCTTGTTCTACATCCCCAGAAATGGAGGAGAAGATGAGAAGCTGTAAAACCCTTCAATGTCCCCAATGACCCCGGCAGGTCTTTACTGGGAACCCTAGGTGAGTGTGGTTGTTTTGAGACAACTCTGTGGCTTCATCCTGGCAGAGGATCATTACTGAGGCCCCCTAACTGCACTTTAGATTTGCCTTCACAATTCTAAAAGGCCTTTAAGCCCACACTAAAGGGGTTACTATTTTGTACACACCCCTTAGGATTAGAGATCTATGTCCTACAGGCAAATGAGATCTGTCATCCAGATTTTAAAAACTTTTTTCAAGTACAAAGTATGAGCAATATCTGGGATGGAGTTCCTCCCACCCCAATATGTAAATATTCATTTGGGCCCCTCTGTTATCTTCCCTGCCTATGAGGACTCAATGGTTATAAGAGCTGGGGATGTGTATGTGTGGTGGGGCAGGGAGGGAGAGGGGGAGGTGCACAAACATCCCACATACATGAATGAAACACTGGCAAGTTAGGGTTCCAATGAGCTTCATCTAAAAGCCTAGAAACAGAAATCAAAGTGGCTCTTTCACCAGAAGTGGCCAGGGTGTTATGTCAATGTGTTATGACCGAGTGGAGACCAACAATGCCCTGTAGTCATCCTGATTCAAAGACCTAGGACTTCTGACCCAACCAGGACTGGACCAAATCCTGAAGCAGCAGGTTCTGTCTTCATGAAAATATCAAAATCTGCATAATATTAAGAGTGGAAGAGGACTATGGATCACTTAGTCCAAAACCCCCTAATTTTATAGATGACAATCTTCAGATTCTCTAGAACCCTCTCCAAGGCGCTAGTGGCAAAGTCTTCCATTTGACCAATAGCAACCTTTCTTCTGGCTGACTTTTCTCTACTTCTGCCCTGAATTATATTAAATCACTGTCCCTCCTACTTGAGAAAGCTTTTGACTGTTCAAGGGAAGGTTTTATTTGATGGAGTGAGATGTACTAATGTTTTCATTAAAAGAGCCTATTCTAGTCAGAGTAAAGCTATAGGATGAGCTTGCCAAGTGAAGTGAATGATAAACAGTTCACTAGTCCAAATAAAGGGAACAAGTGAAATTTCATTACAGGCCAATCATTTGAAAGCCACCTTTTCTCCCTAACCCTCTACCTTTTTGCTTTTAGGTTCAAACAGAATATTCTGAAAGGTGAAGGAGGGAGTCCTACCAGCCCATCCCAAGATAACAAGAAATTTAAACTCAACCCATTTACAATTTACCTTGTAACATGGATTAGACCAAACAAAAGTGTTTGCTGCCATACACTGGAAGGCAAGGGGACTGATGAGACCCATACTTCTGAATCCCCACCCTCACCCTCTACATTTTTAGGCATGTAATAACCACAGTCCTCTCTATTACTGTTACTGAAATCAGACACTGGGTAAAAGTGTTTAGAAAATGTCCCATTAAGGTAAGAAAAGAAAACATAGGAAAGATGAATTCCTAAACATAACAATGGTTTCTACCATTTGCCTTAGGGCAAATTACTCAACTCTGCTCTGGCCTTACTAAGCTTGAAGATCTAAATGTCTTCTTCAATGGAATGTTTTGAAAATGTCCAAATTTGCTTCAACAATTAAAACTACTATGAAATGCCTATTATTTTTCAAAAAATTAAAACATGTCAAACATTTACCTGTTCAAGTTTTATACTCCTTTTACCCCAAACTGACTCTTGCCTTAAGGAAAGCTGGCTGTAGTAGGAGACTGTCCTAGTCCCTGAAAAACTCTCAAATGTCCCCAGAATGGGCAGGCTGGGGTGTGCTCAGATGTCAGGGAGATCTATCTATATTCTTTCAAAAGCTGGAAGATTAAGAAATGGCACACTAGCTGGTTTGGGGTGTGTTTTTTGTTAATTTTTTATTTCAAAAGCTAGGATAGCTTCAATATCCATGTCATGGTAATCAGGACACATGTAAAATACCTTACAATACATTAGATTCCCAAAAGGTACCAAAAAGTACAGTAAAATTAACACTTCCATTGCCGGAAATGTATGACACAAACAATATAAAATAAAAAGGTGAAAAAAAGGAGGCATTTT